>QEPC01013498.1:7227976-7274537 GCA_003113815.1 Sphenodon punctatus | reverse complement strand
CACCAGCAGTCAGTGTCAGCGTGACCGTTCACAGACACACACAGTGACAGCACAGCACAGTGGCGCAGCAGCAGCCTAGTCATATTATTAGCTAGCTATAACGGCAACTCCACTCCCTTCACGGAACCACGATAGATGCTCATCATGCCTGACCTGTCTCTCATATATATGAAATTGGCGGAAC
The DNA here is from genome assembly GCA_003113815.1 of Sphenodon punctatus. Classification (NCBI taxonomy): domain Eukaryota; kingdom Metazoa; phylum Chordata; class Lepidosauria; order Sphenodontia; family Sphenodontidae; genus Sphenodon; species Sphenodon punctatus. The sequence continues at coordinate 7,274,353 of QEPC01013498.1, read as the reverse complement.
ATGGTAAAAGGCTGCAGATTAACAATCACCAAATCGGTCAAACGCATACATGCCACAGATGCGGTTTCTTGTGGCAGAACGATCGCAGAATTGCGGGGTACCGCGCAGAATTCTGCGAGGCGCAACGTGGGATGCCGAGGTTGAGGAATGGAATTGCGGTGCGGTAACAGCAGCTGCCGCAACAGCCCTAGTCTACACTCATTAACATTTCTTTCTTCACACAAACTCCAACTCTGTCACTCCCACATGCCTGTTCAGTTAGACTCTCAGTTCTAAAACTGGGAGAGGGGAATAGTCACACTCACACTACCGAGTCACAGGATTCCACAGAGGCACACATCCACTACAATTACCCACCCCGTGAGATAGGCAATCGCTGCCTGAAAGGCGGGCGAGCCCGAAAGACTGCCTTTCAATGCGACACTCAGCTTAGTCCCAGACTCTGTTAGTGGTCACACACAGGGAAACACACTCACATCACATAAATCCTATACATTTGAAATCCCCACTCGGCAGGATTTCCAATCCCCACTCAGCAGGATTGAACATATGCACCCCCTCTCCTGGCAGGATTCCCAACCCCCATGGATTTTGCATATGTATTTAGAATCCCCACTCGGCAGGATTCTGTGGATCCACTGAACTTTTACTGACTAGTCTTCTTATTAACTACTTATTAACTACACTACACTACTAAGAACATCTGACAGATCTGACCACCCAGTTTCGGAAGGCGTCTGCCCAATGATCTAGCTCCCAGAGCCTACAGGCAGCCCCTCACCCACCTCCATAGGGGTTTCAAAAGGCCCCTTTCCTTATCTGGTGCCTGAAAGTGGGAGAGAGATGGTCCGCAGCCCCCCGGAACCAGCCGGGCTAAAAGCCTTCCCAGCCAATGCACCAAACTGTCAAGGAATATTTTATACTCACACACTGCTGTTGGTGAAATCTGTCAGAGTTTCTTTATTGATCTCAAACTGCAGAGAGAGAGAGCAGAACTGACCCCATGCAAGGAGACAGCCTGGTCTGTCGGTTTGCAGATTACACAGGTATTTTATAGGTTACAATTCAAGCAAAAAGATACAGGCATGTCACTCAAAGCAACATCATATAAAGGTAAAAGGTTACAGCAATTGTTTACCTACTCAGCAACTTATTCCCAAAACAATATAAGCTAGACTGTTTATAAAGTAAGGTGCCTAAACAAAGCCAATTAACTAGAACATCTGCAAGGCCATTTTCTCCTATCTGCTGAAAGGAAGAACGGAGTGGCGTCCCTCTGTCCAATGTTTATCATGCATGGAAACTGTTTCCCAGACCTTGTAGTGTGAAACAAAACCCAAACTAGCCTAATGATTATATCTATCTAGCAGGCTAAAGCTTACTTCTGCAAAGAATGGTTTTTACCCAGCATTCATCTGTCTTCCATTTTATGTTACCTTACTCTGGCTGTGTGTAGCTTAATTCTATAGGGTCCCTTATAAAAATTCCTCCACAGACTGAAGGGCCCTAGGCTTAGGAAGATTAATGCCGGAAAAGGCTTTACTGAGCCATGCCGCCTGCTGTTTGTATTCACTTTTCTCAGATGTTTGAGTGATGATGTAGATGATGTAGTGGCTGTAGGAGCCTGGGAAAGAGCAGGGGTGGCCTTAGGCTGGGGTCAAGAGCAGTGTGGCTGCTCAGGGCCCTGTCTGTTCTGGGGCCAGACAATGGCTCTTGGCCTTGAGTGGATGCTCTAGAGTGGCAGGGCTCCCACCTCACCTCTAATGTAACTGTCTGTCCTTAAGGCTTCATGGATGGAGCTGTAACGGCTTGTGAGTGTTGGCCCTGCCTTCTCCCACCCTGATGTACTGCTGTGCCCAAAGGGTGAGTGAGAGCTGCCCTTGGGAGTGGGGTACCTGGTAGTGGCCTGAAGTGGGGGCTCTAGGCTCAACTCTTCCCCCTCCCAATCCTGAGTGGTGATGGAAGCATTGGCCTGAATCCAAGTCACATCAGACTCCTGTTACTGAGCCGCAGTTGTTGTTGTTTTTGCTGCGGCCCTCATCTCTGCTGCTGGCCTGAGGAACCTGAGAGTAGGGAGAATGAAGACCTAGTGAAAGCCCCTCCCCGCCACCATGCCGTGGTGCCATGGTATGACCCATCATGGCATGGCCCAGCCCCTGCTTCAAGGCTCTACTATTGCCACTCAAATGGGAGCGGGGGGGAGGGGAGCCCAACTTATGATCCCTGTTTCTGGCTGTTTCTAACACTGCCATTGGGGGAGAGAGGGGAAGTGGGCAGGGAAACTTCTGAGCCCCTGCTTCAGATGTTTGCAGCCACTTCCTGGCCTGTCTTCTCTATCCACTACCTGGTTTGTGGACCCCCTCCAGAAAGCAGCAAAACCTGGGGGTGGGGTTCCTGTTCATGAATGAGTTGCTGCTGGGCCCCACCACAGCGGTGGCTGGAGCTGCTGTTGGTCCTGACCGGGTCCCTTCCCCACGTACATTTGGGTTGCCTCTCCCCCCTCTACAATTGGAACTACTACTCCTTCCCCCATTTGGGGCGGTGTAGGGTAAGTATATGAGTGAAAGTGTCTGTGTGCAAGATGCTCCTTTCTGCCACACTGTGAATGGCTAAAGGGGCAGGTTCATGGTAAGGGAGTGAGGCCATGTAGGCCCCACAAATTCTAAGGCCACATTGAGGAGAGTTGGGACAACTGCAGAAGTAAAATAATTCAACTGAGACATAGCCCTCTGTTTTGGCAGATGCAGAGGATGGGGGAAGATGAATGCTGAGACACCTGCAGCTAGAGCAGCTTTCCTTGAAGACTGCCTGCCTGAGGGGTCTGCAGTAGTTTGGGGCGGGCCTCCGCCTGCCTGAAAGGTCTGAAGGAGTCCGGGGTGGGCTGGCGCCTGCCTGAAAGGTCTGAAGGAGTTTGGGGCGGGCCGGCGCCTGCCTGAAAGGTGTGCAGGAGTCCGGGGCTGTACAGTTCGGCTGCCCCCCCCCCCAGCTATTGGAACAGATGTCTCTTCCCTTCCCCATTTGGTGCGGTTTTGTGGTGTAGGGTGAGTATATGAGTGAAAGTTTCTGTGTGCAAGATACTCCTTTCTGCCACACTGCAATGGCTAAATGGGCAGGTTCATGGTAAGGGAGTGAGGCCATTTAGGCCCCACAGATTCTAAGGTCAGGTTGAGTAGAGCTGGGACAACTGCAGAAGTAAAAAATTCAACTGAGAGAGACCCCTCTGTTTTGGCAGATGCAGAGGACCGGGGGAAGATGAATGCTGAGACACCCACAGCTAGAGAAGATTTTCTAGAGGGCTGCCTGCCTGAAGGGTCTGAAGTAGTCCGGGGCAGCTGTGGAAGCATCATTTGGTGCGTGATTATCATCCCTCCAGAAGGGGAACTACGAACTGAGTGAGGAGCAGCATGAATGGAAGTTTGTGGCTTGGTATGTTGTAGACATTGCTATATGATGGTTATGAAGGCATCTGAGACTTCTGAAAGAAACAGTAAAAACTGTAAGTGATGGTTATCCTATAAAGACTTAAAGTCAGGGTGGGCAGCTGGCATTCTACAAGCTGATTTTATTTGACTAATACAATTAATTGTAATTTTAATGACAAGGCAACTGCCCTAAATATGGTTCACAATCCATTTTGCACCCTCTGTCATCCTCCCCCCTGCCACCCACTGTCCCAGGAGACTATCTGGTAGGGATGGGTGTCTGGAGGGAATTACGGATCCAGAGCTTTAATTCTGGTTTTAATTATGGTGCTATGGATATGTATTTAAATAAATTAAAAATTAAAAATAATTTTTAAATATTAAAACTATTGCGCATACACAAATAGCCATCGGACCATTCTGCACATGCCCAGCCTTTTCCAAAATGGCGGTGGCTCATGCACAGAATGATCCAATGGCCATTTTGCATGTGCAAGGTTATTTTTAAAATTATTTATAGATTTCAAACCGAACCACAACAGGCGTGTTGTGATTCCGTACAGNGCATGGAAACTGTTTCCCAGACCTTGTAGTGTGAAACAAAACCCAAACTAGCCTAATGATTATATCTATCTAGCAGGCTAAAGCTTACTTCTGCAAAGAATGGTTTTTACCCAGCATTCATCTGTCTTCCATTTTATGTTACCTTACTCTGGCTGTGTGTAGCTTAATTCTATAGGGTCCCTTATAAAAATTCCTCCACAGACTGAAGGGCCCTAGGCTTAGGAAGATTAATGCCGGAAAAGGCTTTACTGAGCCATGCCGCCTGCTGTTTGTATTCACTTTTCTCAGATGTTTGAGTGATGATGTAGATGATGTAGTGGCTGTAGGAGCCTGGGAAAGAGCAGGGGTGGCCTTAGGCTGGGGTCAAGAGCAGTGTGGCTGCTCAGGGCCCTGTCTGTTCTGGGGCCAGACAATGGCTCTTGGCCTTGAGTGGATGCTCTAGAGTGGCAGGGCTCCCACCTCACCTCTAATGTAACTGTCTGTCCTTAAGGCTTCATGGATGGAGCTGTAACGGCTTGTGAGTGTTGGCCCTGCCTTCTCCCACCCTGATGTACTGCTGTGCCCAAAGGGTGAGTGAGAGCTGCCCTTGGGAGTGGGGTACCTGGTAGTGGCCTGAAGTGGGGGCTCTAGGCTCAACTCTTCCCCCTCCCAATCCTGAGTGGTGATGGAAGCATTGGCCTGAATCCAAGTCACATCAGACTCCTGTTACTGAGCCGCAGTTGTTGTTGTTTTTGCTGCGGCCCTCATCTCTGCTGCTGGCCTGAGGAACCTGAGAGTAGGGAGAATGAAGACCTAGTGAAAGCCCCTCCCCGCCACCATGCCGTGGTGCCATGGTATGACCCATCATGGCATGGCCCAGCCCCTGCTTCAAGGCTCTACTATTGCCACTCAAATGGGAGCGGGGGGGAGGGGAGCCCAACTTATGATCCCTGTTTCTGGCTGTTTCTAACACTGCCATTGGGGGAGAGAGGGGAAGTGGGCAGGGAAACTTCTGAGCCCCTGCTTCAGATGTTTGCAGCCACTTCCTGGCCTGTCTTCTCTATCCACTACCTGGTTTGTGGACCCCCTCCAGAAAGCAGCAAAACCTGGGGGTGGGGTTCCTGTTCATGAATGAGTTGCTGCTGGGCCCCACCACAGCGGTGGCTGGAGCTGCTGTTGGTCCTGACCGGGTCCCTTCCCCACGTACATTTGGGTTGCCTCTCCCCCCTCTACAATTGGAACTACTACTCCTTCCCCCATTTGGGGCGGTGTAGGGTAAGTATATGAGTGAAAGTGTCTGTGTGCAAGATGCTCCTTTCTGCCACACTGTGAATGGCTAAAGGGGCAGGTTCATGGTAAGGGAGTGAGGCCATGTAGGCCCCACAAATTCTAAGGCCACATTGAGGAGAGTTGGGACAACTGCAGAAGTAAAATAATTCAACTGAGACATAGCCCTCTGTTTTGGCAGATGCAGAGGATGGGGGAAGATGAATGCTGAGACACCTGCAGCTAGAGCAGCTTTCCTTGAAGACTGCCTGCCTGAGGGGTCTGCAGTAGTTTGGGGCGGGCCTCCGCCTGCCTGAAAGGTCTGAAGGAGTCCGGGGTGGGCTGGCGCCTGCCTGAAAGGTCTGAAGGAGTTTGGGGCGGGCCGGCGCCTGCCTGAAAGGTGTGCAGGAGTCCGGGGCTGTACAGTTCGGCTGCCCCCCCCCCCAGCTATTGGAACAGATGTCTCTTCCCTTCCCCATTTGGTGCGGTTTTGTGGTGTAGGGTGAGTATATGAGTGAAAGTTTCTGTGTGCAAGATACTCCTTTCTGCCACACTGCAATGGCTAAATGGGCAGGTTCATGGTAAGGGAGTGAGGCCATTTAGGCCCCACAGATTCTAAGGTCAGGTTGAGTAGAGCTGGGACAACTGCAGAAGTAAAAAATTCAACTGAGAGAGACCCCTCTGTTTTGGCAGATGCAGAGGACCGGGGGAAGATGAATGCTGAGACACCCACAGCTAGAGAAGATTTTCTAGAGGGCTGCCTGCCTGAAGGGTCTGAAGTAGTCCGGGGCAGCTGTGGAAGCATCATTTGGTGCGTGATTATCATCCCTCCAGAAGGGGAACTACGAACTGAGTGAGGAGCAGCATGAATGGAAGTTTGTGGCTTGGTATGTTGTAGACATTGCTATATGATGGTTATGAAGGCATCTGAGACTTCTGAAAGAAACAGTAAAAACTGTAAGTGATGGTTATCCTATAAAGACTTAAAGTCAGGGTGGGCAGCTGGCATTCTACAAGCTGATTTTATTTGACTAATACAATTAATTGTAATTTTAATGACAAGGCAACTGCCCTAAATATGGTTCACAATCCATTTTGCACCCTCTGTCATCCTCCCCCCTGCCACCCACTGTCCCAGGAGACTATCTGGTAGGGATGGGTGTCTGGAGGGAATTACGGATCCAGAGCTTTAATTCTGGTTTTAATTATGGTGCTATGGATATGTATTTAAATAAATTAAAAATTAAAAATAATTTTTAAATATTAAAACTATTGCGCATACACAAATAGCCATCGGACCATTCTGCACATGCCCAGCCTTTTCCAAAATGGCGGTGGCTCATGCACAGAATGATCCAATGGCCATTTTGCATGTGCAAGGTTATTTTTAAAATTATTTATAGATTTCAAACCGAACCACAACAGGCGTGTTGTGATTCCGTACAGATTAATCCATAACTGTCCGTTATGAGCAGGTATGGATTAATCCAAAACTGTAATGTTCCGTCCCTCCTATCTGGGAAATGGAGACTACAACCAACATGTCCTGGAATCTGAGAAGTGTGGGGAAGAATGACCACCCTGCCAGAAACCAGAAAGGAAATGCACAGGGAAGAAAAGCTGAACCTTTCCCTCTGCTGTTTCTGACAGGGTGGCTGACTGTAGGGAAGCCCCCAAGTAGTGCCTTCACAAGGACAGGAAGATTCCCTTCAGTCAGGAGAAAATTCCTTACCTCCTTCAGGGCCAGTACACTGTTGTCCTGAAGGACTGTGTGAAGCACTCCATGACCAAATGCTGCCTCTACCAGAGTATTTATTCTGTAATGGCAAGTGAAGATGTGGCAGCTCTGCAAATTTCCTGGAGGTGTCTTTGCCTAACAAAGCTGCATTATCACTCTCTCCCACTTCCTTCTGGGAAAGGGAGTTTAGAAGCTTTGTATACTTCCATAATAATTTCCCCACCATATAGCCAAGGTACTCCGGACCTCAATCTCTTCCTTCCTTCTCTTTTTATGCCCAAATGAAATAAGCAGGGCAGAATCAATCCTAAAGGACCTAGATCTAGAATAAATTGAGGCATGCCACTGCTGCTCCTGAGGCTGCTGTGGATTCAGGCAAAACAAAGGTAGTGAGATCTCCTGCCTCCCTATGAAAAGCTGAATTGATCCCTCCTTTCTTCCAAAAATCAGGCTGAAGGACCAGTCTATCACTGTGGAACTGACATGATTTGGGTCTGATGACAGAGCTCCCGCCTCCAATATTCTTTTGGCTAGTGAGATGGTGACCAGAAATTGAATCCTGATCATCCTAAAGTACAACAATACTTGAGAAAGAGGTTCAAAGGGAGCCCAAATCATTGTCCAAAGTTTGACATTCAGTCTCCAGGAGGGAAAGCGGTGACACACAGGAGGCCAGAGCAGAAAAGAGACCTTCAAAAATCTTTTCACATGAGCGCAAATGGCCAAGGATTCCTATTCTCTGCAGCAAATGATGTTGAGTGTGACTGCTCACTGTATTTGTCTTGAGATCCATTTTGAGACCCTCCTGAAGAAAGTGAAGCATTCCATGGAATGTGTCCATTCTCATGGCCACAAACTCCTTCCATGTTGCTGCATATACCTTGTTTGTGGATGCTCACCAAAATAGTGTGTAATCTCTGAGTAACCGAGGAACACGAGTTTGGATCTTTCTGCATACATTCATGTATGTATGTAAATCGTGTCCACTGGAAATTTAACCTTTGTGAAATGTTGAGTAAAATGATAAAAAAAATACAGCCTAGAGTTGTAATGTAGAAATTATAAAATGTAACTTTATGCGAGTGACAGAAAGGGGCCTGAGCCATACAGATTGAATTAAGGTTAATACACAATTCTGCCTTGGGAATAGTGGGTGCTAACACTATAATTCTGATGTGCAAAATGACTTGCAGAGCCTTAAGGGGTCTGGGGGAGACACTCCAGTTAGTGAGCAAACAGTTTGGTTGTCAATTTCACAGGAACTGGAGACAACAGAAGGAGAATTATTAAATTAACATGAACTGATAAAAACTTGAAAAGTTATTTAAGAACTGATATGTAATTTTGTTCTACTTGTGGCCATCTAAGAGAAGAGAACCCAACCAGCAATTTTGCTCTATTTGCAATCAGAGGAATGGAGACCATCTCATGAGACAAGATGAAAAGAACTTGGCTTTATAGACTTAGAAAACAAAGGCAAAGAGAAGATATGATCATGTTGTACAAATATCAGAGGAGTTGGCAGAATAGAAAGGGAAGATTTGTCCAAACTAGTGGGCGTAGGTACAAGAGCAAATGGATACAGCCTGGAAATTAGAAGAAGGTTTTTACCCATCAGAGCAGTAAACTACTGGAATAAGCTCTCAGGGGTAATGGTGGGAGGAAAGAACCTGAATAGCCTGATGACTATCAGTGGGGGTGTGTGTGTGGAGTGGGGGTGTAGGAAGGGGAAGGAACGCCACCCACACACGCCTCTAGCACACCAGGGAGTTCTGCTCACGTGACACAGAGGAAAGAAGCCCATCAGGGTAGTATGGGGGCCCTACCATGTGCTCATGCATCAGGAATATGGACCCCTATCATCATAGGGTGCAGAACTGTAATTCAGGGAAGGGGACTCACTCGCTCGATTTCCACATGTGGGGGGGCAAGGAAGGCCTGTGAAGCGGGGGGTGAAGGTTCCAAAGGAAAGGGGCCCAGGTCAGGGGGAAGAGGTTCACAGGGGCTCGCACACTCGACGGAAGGGGAAGGTATGAACCCAGGGAAGGGGAGGGGGAGCCCACAGGAGCCCACAGGGTCACTCGACCGCCCACTCACCAGGAGGAATCATGGGGAGCAGGAATCCACTTAAACAATCAAACATACTAGGAGCCCACTGACACCTGCATTCGATCACAAAGGGGGAAGGGAGCTGGGAAGGAAGGGACACAAGAAGTAATCCACAATAACACAGTCAAAAAATACCAAACACTTAGCTTTCAGGAGGGCCAATCTCTCCAGGCGTTCGAGCTCTGTTCACCGGCGCTGAGTGATCTCCAGTGCCAGCAATTGAAGCACTAACCCCACCCCCTGTGTGTGTCTGGATGCGCGCAGAGCGCATCAATGGGGGGCGGGGCTCTGCGATGTCCTGGGAGGGTCCGGGGCAGCCTGCCGCACTGGGGCCATCATCAGGAACCCCAGGGAGGGTGGCAGCGTTGGAATTGTCGGTTCAGCAACTTTGGTGGTGAGGGGGGCGGGGCCTCTCCGTGCCGGGGGCAGCTGCCATGCTGAGGAGCAACTGCAGTGGCTGACAGTACCACCCCTCGACCACCCCCACCTGAACCCCGGGAGGGGCTTGTCAGGGTGCCGGTGGTGAAATAGATGGATGAGGCGGGGGCTGGCAAAGTTCGCTGCAGGCTCCCAAGAATGCTTATCGGGGACAAACCCTCACCAATCGATAAGGTAGTGCAAGCACCCCTGGTACATCTTAGCATCCAGGATGGCATGGACCCCATAGTCAGGGTTTGCCGTCATGGCATCGACGTCCAGATCGCTGGTTGATGGATCTGGAATGTCAGGGGCGGCTGCCGGCTTTAAGGGGAACACATGAAAGGTCGGATGGATATGCAGTTGAGTGGGCAACCGCAAGGTGTAGTTGACCTCATTTATTTGTTGAAGAATCAGAAAAGGCCCAATATACTTATGATCGAGTTTTTTGGATGGTCTCTTGGAGGGATAATGTTGTCGATTGAGTCATATCAGATCTCCGGGTTGGAATTGTGGTGTGGGTTTACGATGACGATCTGCGTTGGCTTTATATTGTTGCCGTACCTTCGCTAGTGTTGCTTTCGCAAGGGTGTGGATTTGCTACAATTGTTGTACTAAGGCTCCTGCTGCTGGTACTGTGGGTGTGGGGACGATTGGAAAGGTCATTTGTGGGTGATAACCATAGGTGATATAGAAGGGGGAATTCCCCAGAGAGCCATTTGGCACATTATTGTAAGCAAACTCTAATTTCTCATGAACTCTTTGTCCTGAATGGTTCTGGGTTCGGTGATGAGATAGGGGAATATACTTTCATGGGCCCACAAGGATTTAGCGTAGTAGATTATATTGTGGTTTCATCAAGGGTTCTTCCCTTTATCACGCATTTCTATGTGGGCCACTCATTGTTAGGAGATCATCTCCCATTGATTCTTAAACTAGTGCTGTCAGCTCCTAATAACCAAAATAATGACTGTGGACCTGTACACCCAATTAGTTGCTGGATTTACTACCTTTGTCCAGGATAGGGGGAAGGGGCCAAGGTTGTCTATTGTTAAATTTTCCCAGCCATGGTTTGATAAAGAGTGCCGGGACTCAAGAAGTATTTTGAAGGCCATGTATTATAAATACAGGGAAAGCGGGGCCGTGGGTCCGCCTCTGGAATATCTTGCACATAGGTTGACATACAGGAAATGAATTAGTAATAAAAAAAGGGAGGTTGGGAACACCTTGTGCGCCAATCTGTCATATGCAGTGGATCACCGGAATACCCTAGGATTCTGGAGGATAGTCAATGGGATGACTGGAGGGGGTCACAAAAGTAGATCTGTCCCCTCTATAGACCCTAAAGTCTGGGTGATGCATTATGATACACTATATAATTTTAGCGATGGTGGAAACACAGGCGGCTTGACCTTGACAGAACTAGGAGGTACCTTGGAAAAATTACCTGCATAGCCCCCAGTTCAGGAAGAGGAGGTGGGGTTAGTGCTGGATACTTTTAGAAACAATTGGCCCCCAGGAGTTGATCAGATTTGGGTGGAACTTTTAAAAACTCAAAAGGCTTGGTGGCTGCCAATACTGGCTACAGTATTTATATAAATAACAGCAGACCAGTACCAAGTCATTGGGACAGGGAAATTATTGTGCCCATATATAAAAAGGGAGACAAACTTGTTCCAGAAAATTACTGGCCCATCAGTCTTCTGTCAGTGGTCTCTAAGGTCTATGCAAAATACTTGTTGGGAAAATTGACCGATTGGATGATACACTCTAACGCCTTAGCTTCGGAGCAGGCGGGGTTTCAGAGGGGCCGATCCACAGTAGAGCAATGCATTGTGCTCTACCATTTGGCTGCCAAATATAGGGCGCGCAATGGGGAGCTATATGTGGCTTTCCTGGATCTCAGGACAGTGTTTGACTCTGTCAACCGAGCTGCCCTGTGGAGTAAACTCCAGGATTCCTCTATAGACAAGCATCTGCTGGCCTTAATAACTACGCTCTATGTGCGTTCCTCTGTGGCAGTCAAAGTGGACCTGCAGGGACATCTTACCCCTCCTGTGGCCACCTCTGTTGGGGTTAGGCAGGGATGTGTCCTCACCCCAGCCTTATTTAATTACTATATTAATGAGGTAATCCCTCGTATGGCAGAGGCCCAATTTTTCCCTCCCAAACTTGCTGGATGCCCAGTCGGATGTCTCTGCTACACAGATGATATTGCCCTCCTCTCACAGAGGAGGGTGGGCCTTAATAGACAGCTGAAGGCCTTTTTGGACTTCTGCTCTAAAAATTCACTCACCATCAATTTCGATAAATCCAAAGTCCTTGTGTTCTCCCCCAGACGTAAGAGCCTCCCCTGGGTGGTGGAGGGTTTCTCGATGCAGCAGGTACACACTTACCGCTACTTGGGTGTGCTCTTCCATAGAACTGGACTGTGGCATGAACACATAAATAGGGCATTAAGAGCGGCCCAAGCATCTGCCCAGGCAATTGGTGGAGTGTTTTGCAGGAGGGGTAGATCGGCAGTCCTCCCAGCGCTGCAAGTCCTGAACAGTAAAACTCGGGCTCAGAATTGTGGGTGCCTTTTGCCACAACCAAAATAAATGGGATCCAATCCAAGTTTCTCCGGAGATTGGGAGGTTTAGCCCAGGGCACTCCACTATCAACCATGCACCTTGAATTTGGGCAGATCCCATGGCATCAGGCCGTGAACGAGACTGCTCTGAAATTTTGGAGTAGGATCCATTCAGGACAGGGGTCAGACCTTCTAAGGGAGTTGGTTAAGAACACATATGTCAGCAAATGGACGGAGGCAGTGGAACACCAACTTAGAAGGTTGGGGATATCTCCGGAATATCTTCTGCACAAAGACTTAGACACGTGCAGAGGAAAGATTCTCATTCGGCTAAAGGACATGAGCTGGCAGACGGAGTTGGGGGAGGTAAATCTGTGTCCGCATATTAGGGAGTATCGGGAATGGATTCCCAGGAAAGGGCAGATAGCGGACTATCTAGCTATGCCCATCTCTGGTAGGGCCAAGCAGTTGATATGTGGTGCAAGGTTGAATGCCTTGCCATCATGTGTTTATGAGGGCCGGTTAGCAGGTATACCCTTTGTAAATCGCCTTTGCCCTTTTGATTACATGGACGTGGAGTTGGTAGCCCATATTATCCTACATTGCCATTTATATTATGACATCCGCCTGAAATATTTAGGACCAGTTCTAAAGGCCTTCCCGGGTAGATCAGATCAGGGTATGCTGTCACTAATTTTAAACAGCAGCCATGAGGATAGCATAAGAAATATAGCAGCTTTTCTGCTTCATGCTGTCCATTATAGGAAGCTTTTTTTTGCCAGTCTTCCTGTAGCTTCTCTGGCCAACAAATTGTAAAAGATGATGGGGGATCTGTTAGAATCTTCTGGCTGTATCTAATTTAGGTCTTATAAACTACGCTCCCACAAGGTCAAACGAGTTAACGGGTATATTGAAATAAATCTAGGATTATATCTACGTATACGTTGGATCTAGTCCATCCCTTAGGGTTGGACTAAGACACATAAGAAATAGTTGGCATAAAGCATCTTGTATAGGGCCTGGAAATATGACCGAAATGTTTATATTGTAACCATTGTGTTTTATCTCTTGTTTTATTATATTTTATTTTATTTTGTTTAGATTTAGATAGTTTAGATAGTTTATTCAGCTTAGCCAAAGGCCATCGCTTGTCAAACAATGTCATACACAAACATACAAATACAAAATACACAAAATGAACCCTGGAACTCCTAAATCCCTGGGCCCTCAAAACTAGACTTCGTTAAAATTAATTAACCAAAAATCTGAATTTCATAAAATTCTTAATCTAAAAGACCACTCCTCAATATAATCAAAGGGAGCAAAACTTCCAATTTTCTCCAGTCCCTCAAGCCTTGTATTGTTGTATTGTTGTCCTACATGCCACATCGAATGCCATAATTTCCTCAAGGATTGATGCCCCCTTTGCAGGGAATCCCAACTTTCCATTAACAAGTCCATGATTACCCAACCCGGGGCTTAACACTATGGGGCACTTATGCTGTATTACCTGCGAGTCAGCTAAAAAACCATCAATATGGGGATAAGCAGCAGGGCCCCGAGCTTTAGGTGAACCTGCAACTTGGATCCTTGAGTTAACCTGAGGAAATACCCCTGGGGAGGGGAGGCTACCAGATCTGGAGCAATCATGCACCAACTTAGGTGATGACGTAGACACAAGGGCCTTTGGCCCCACAATCAACTCTAGATCAGGGGAAGGAACAGTAATTCCTATCTGAGTCCCATCTTTGGGACTAATACTATCCAATTTATCCACTTGAAAACCTGGCTTCTCCATAACTGCCTGACTCAAATTGGAATTCCTTCCAGAGGGGGCCAGCCTAGGAGACAAAACATGTGGAAACGCTTGAAAACCTGACTCTATAACTGACTGACTTGGGTTGAAATTCCTTCCAGAGGGGGCCAGCCCAGGAAACAAAGCATGTGGGAACAAAGGTTCTATTTCCCTCTTAGCATATACTTTGCCCAAGTGAACCCCCCAAAATCGAAAAGGCCGGATGTTAAATAAAAGCCTCTCCGCTATTTCTGGTGAGCGGAAGTAGATGACCATCCTCACTGCTCCTCCTCTATCTGGTAGATGGAAATAACGGGTTATGCCTGAAGACGGGAAGAAACTACCCAGGATATTAGAAATGTGATAAGCAATTCTATTTTTAGAATCCCAGGGCGGGAGTAGTCCAGACGGCAAAGGAAAAATCTTAAAAGCCAAAGCATTGGCTACAGTGGGAAACAAACACTCCTCAGACTCCCTACAATTTGCCAACCTGGGTTGGGCTAGGCCATACGAAATGGCCGTTTGAGACGATTCAGTTAGCCTCTGGGGTCCCAATCCTGTCCTAGCCCCTCCCAGATCCTTTACATATTCCCAAATCCTAGTCAATTGATGGCGAATGTCCTGAAATTGAATATCAAATCCCTCAATGCTTGCTTTTAGTGTCTCTAACTGATGGACAATCTCATGGGGATGGAGCTGACCATTATTTGCTTCGGGGGCTGCAATTATTAATTTACTACTGTCACCTATCTCGTTATTGGGAAGCTCTCCCTTTTCTATGCTCCCTCCAGACGGTGACTTTGCCATATCTACGGACTGGGCCTCCTTGCCACCATAGACTACCTGTGTGCAAGAGGTCAAATCACCAAGGGTAATTGGCACCCCAAGCGGCTTATCGCTAAAGCCCCCCTGTTTTATAATCTCACTACTTGATAGCTGTAAAGTCCCCTTAGGCTCCTCAACCTGGCTTGTTGGACAAAACACAACCTCAGTCGGAAAGGTAGACAATTCCAAAAAACCCTGTCCATTAGAATGCCAGCTCGAGGATTTATCCCCTGCCTCTATTTGGGGAGCTGGGGCCAAGAACCCCCCACCCTCATTTTGGGCTTGGGGGATGCTAATTCCACCCACTGTGGCTGGACTCTGGGGGTGTAGGGCAATAGGCTGATTAGTCCTTTGGGACCTGGAAGCCAATGCCAGCCATTTCTCCCCCTGCCGCTTAAAAGCCGCAGCACACTCCAGTAGGGAAGTGTCTGGGGGTACTGGTCTAGGTACAGTAAATGGCATAGACCCATTACTGGGTAAACTCACCCCCAAACTTATGGGGCCTTGCGGGAGGAAGTGAGGTAGACAGGCTGCAGCGGCAATCGCCGATTCCCACCCCACCTCCATACCCTCGACAGAGGAGCTCGAGGGGACTAACAAAAAACCTCCCCGCCCTGAGTCCATGGGAATGGGTATCACGGGAAGGCAGTCAGATAGCTGCAACTGCCTAGCCTGATTTCTGGTCACCGCCCCCACCTTCCTGCCTTTCCTGGTCATTTACGACACCCAATAGAGGGTGAACAATACTAAATACAGCTTCAGCCCCACTTCTATTTACACAAGACAATGACACAAACCCTCACCCAAGGACTCAGGCCCACACCAGGCCCAATGCCTAAGGCCGTGCGCACAAGGGCGCGCCCGTGCGCGCGCAGCCCTTAGGTGCGCTGCCCCAGCGCCTCCAGGTGGCGCGTTGGATTTAAGCCTCCCGGCAATGAGGCTCCTCCCCTTCCTCAGATGGCCTACAGGGTGCTAATCAGTCAACATGGGCTTCAGGTGTCTCCAGCAAACAGGAATCCCCCTCGGGGCACGGGTCCAAAGTCCTTTCCCCAAAACAACAGGGCAGATAGGGAAAACAGCACTGGCAGGGGCTTCTGGAGGGCCATTTTATTTTGTTGCAATGGCCTATGGCTAAAAATAATAAATATTTATTATTATTATTAACTCTGCCATGGGCAGCCAGGAATACCAATCGTCCTGGAGGTAATCGATGTAATATCAGAGGTACTGTTCAAGATTTGGATTAACTCATTCTACTTGTCCATTAGCTTGCGGACAGTATGCTGTGGTGTGTTTCAACTGTATTTGAAGGGTCTTAAAGAGTACTGTCCAAAAGTGAGACACAAACTGCATTCCATGATCGCTCACTATTTCCGCTGGCCATCCATGGAGTTTTACGATGTGTCGTATAAATAAGAGGGCCATGCGGTATGCTGTTGGAAGACCTTTACATGCAACAAAATGTGCTAATTTTGAGAAGTGATCCACTATAACAAAGATAGTGAGAAGGGGGTAACTCCACTATAAAGTCAAGTCCTATCGTTTGCCAGGGCCCTGAAGGGGTGGGGGAAAGTTTCAGGAGGCCAGCTGGAACCTGTCTCGGGACTTTAGCATGGGTGCACATGGCACATGCCTGAACATATTGCTGGACATCCTTTGACATAGAAGGCCACCAGAACTGGCATTGGAGCAGGGCCAATGTTCGAGCTGCCCCAGGGTATCCCGCCAAAGGTGCATCATGGTGAGTCCATAACATCTGCGCTTGGCAGGATGGGGGCACCACCACGCGATGGTTCTTTTTTACTAGGTCATTCTCCTGAGTGTAAGTTGGGTCCATGGTAGTCGTCAGTTTGTGCATGGAAGCTTGGCATAGCTGGACTAGTGAAGGAATGGTGGCGGCAAACACCCGCTGCTCTAAAATAGGGACCCATAGAAGTGCCTCCGTTTCCTTCCCTTTGTGATACCAGAAGGTTCATCTTCCTGGGGCGGTATTGAATGGTAAACGTGAAACGGGCAAAAAAAAGGGCCCAGCAGGCATGTTGAAGGTTGGTAATTTGAGCGGTTTGCAGGAAGGTTAGGTTCTTGTGGTCGGTAGTGACGGTGATAGGATGAGAAGCCCCTTCTAGATAGTGTCGCCAGGTTTCAAAGGTGACTTTGATTGCTAGAAACTCTCGGTCGAAGATGGTGTAGTTCTTCTCAGCTGAGGATAGTTGACGGAAGTAGTAGGTCCATGGCAGAGTTTCCTATTCTGCCATTTGTTGTAGCAAAACTGCACCAATGGCAATGCTGGATGCATCTGCCTCGATGTAGAAGGGTTTGGAAAAATTGGGATGCTGCAAAAGGGGTGCCTTCATAAAAGCCTCCTTCAAAAACTGAAAACTGTATTCCTGCTCGTATCCCCAAGTATATGGGTGATTTTTCTTGAGAAGCTGAGTCAATGGTGTTGTCACCTCTGCATAATGGGGAATGTATTGGCGGTACTAATTAATGCTACCGAGGAATCTTGGAGGGCCTTGACCGTCTTGGGGCGGGGGCGAGGGGGGGCACTGTTGGATGGCCAGGATCTTTTTCTGGTTCATCTGGATTCCTGCTGGACTGATAACGAATCCCAGGAACTCAATGGTGGTCAAATGAAATGCACATTTTTCTTGCTTGCAGTATAGGTGGTGCTGTTGTAATCATTGTAGGATTTGTCGAACATGACCTACATGTTTCTCATAGGAGATGGAGAATATCAGGATGTCGTCCAGGTAAGCTATCACAAAGGTGTCTAGAATATCTCGAAATATATCATTAATGAGGTGTTGGAAAGTGGCCGGAGTGTTCGCCAAGCCAAAGGGCATCACTAAGTATTTGAAGTGCCCGTAGTGCTTGCAGAAGGCCATCTTCCACTCATCATCTCATCAAACTTCTAGCAAATTGTAGGCTCCCCGGAGATCTAATTTAGTGAAGAGCTGGGCCCCTTGGAGGCGATTTAGGAGCTCGGGGATCAGTGGTAGTGGATATCAGTTCTTGATCGTCACACTGTTAAGACCCCAATAGTCTATGCAGGGTCTTAGTCCCACATCTTTCTTGGGCACAAAGAAAATAGGTGCCCCTGCCGGAGAGGTTGAATGTCGGATTAACCCGTTCTGTAGGGCTTCATCAAGATACGTCCGGAGTTCCATATGGAGCAGGAATATGGACTCCTATCATCATAGGGTGCAGAGCTGTAATTCAGGGAAGGGGATTTACTCGCTTGATTTCCACATGAAGGGGGGGGGCAAGGAAGGTCTGTGAAGGGGAGTGAAGGTTCCAAAGGAAAAGGGCCCAGGTCAGGGGGAAGAGGTTCACAGGGGCTCACACACTCGAGGGAAGGGGAAGGTATGAACCCAGGGAAGGGGAGGGGGAGCACACACGAGCCTGCAGGATCACTCGATTGCCCACTCACCAGGAGGAATCACGGGGAGCAGGAATCCACTTAAACAATCAAACATACTAGGAGCCCACTCACACCTGCATTCGATCACAAAGGGGGAAGGGAGAACAGCATGGGGCAGGGAGCTGGGAAGGAAGGGACACAACAAGTAATCCACAATTACACAGTCAAAAATTCCAAACACTTAGCTTACGGGGGGGGGGGTAGTTTCTCCAGGCATTCGACCTCTGCTCACCGGTGCTGAGTGATCTCCAGCGCCGGCAATTGAAGGACTAACCCCACCCCCTGTGCGTGCCTGGATGCGCACGGAGCGCCACAATGGGAGACGGGGCTCTATGACATCCTGGGAGGGTCCGGGGCAGCCTGCCGTGCCAGGACTGTCATCAGGAACCCCGGATGGGGGTGGCAGCATTGGAGTTGGTGGTTCAGCATCTTTGGCGGTGAGGGGGGCGGGACCTCTCTGTGCCAGGGGCAGCCACTGCGCTGAGGAGCGACTGTGGCGGCTGACAATGACACACAACTCAAGAATGATATTTCAGGGAAAAGAATCTCTAAAAAACACCAAAGCGAACAAAAAACCCAAACCCGAGACACATTTTTTGTTTTGTTTTTCCTGAAGCATCAAAGTTGTCAGCAAGTGGAAATGAGGCTGATGGGGTATTCTGATGTCTGGAGACAGATACTTATCTGTTGGGACCTGCCCACAGGTCTCTGATGTCTGGAGACAGATACTTATCTGTTGGGACCTGCCCACATGCTAAGGGTCTAACTGATTCCCATATTTAGGGTTTGGAACAAATTTCCCTTGGGTCAGATTGGCAGTTGACTTGGAGGGTTTGGGGTTGGTTTTTTGCCTCACATGCAGTGTGGGTGTGACTCACTTGTTTGAGTCATCTGGATGTTTCTTCTATAAGATTGTCCCTGTTATTGCATCATTGAGCTCTGGTTGGTCATGATCTCTACTTGTGCCCAATTTTTGATAAAGGCTCTGTTTTCTGGTTGAATAGATTTTTGTGTGTGTGTGTGTGTTCTGGCTGTAGTGGATTCTGCATCGGTGCGGGGCTGGACTAGGTGACCTTTAAGATACCTCTCAATTCTCTGACTCTGCCTGAGAGGAGAGCCCAGCCAGCAATGGCTATGAAGAGACTATGCTAAGAATGACATAATGGTGACTGATTCAATTTAACTAGAATTGCATTGTTAACCTTCTGTTTTTTTCTGTAAGCAACTGTAGCTCTGAACTAATTTTATTTACTTTAACTTGAATTTGATTTCTTTTATAAAGCTTACTTTTACTCTAAAGTTGGTGTGTGTTCATTTGATGACACTGGATACAGAATTCTGGAGAGTTCCCCGAGTAGGTACAGAAGTGACCCTAACCCAGTATGTTTTCGACAGTTGGGGATGTTCCTAAATTAGACGGCTAAAAGCTTGCACTTGTGAATCTGGCCTGAACTGTTTGGATTCACATATCCTCCTGCAAGAGTTGGCAGAGAGCCTCTGGGTTGTAAGAACAAGAGGCTCCCTTCTTTTCCTCAGGCCTCCGTAGCTGGGCACATTTCCCCCTGCAGCCAGGTAGCCGGCTATGAGGCAGAGCTCTTCATGGCTCCTGCCTCTCTGGTTGTCTCCTTGCTTCCCAGTCAGTCACCCCCGTTACGGAGCTCCAGGCTCAGCCTTTCAGTTCCTGGGCTGGCTCAGCCATGCTCAGCCCAACTGGCCCTACTCAGCAGGCATGTAAACATTTTGTGATTTTGTTTAAGGTAAACAGAAAACATAAACAGAATAAAAAACCAATGACAATTTATCTAAATTTCATTTGTTTCACCTGACAGTGCCTGCTGTAGTGAGGATGTCAGGAAAAACAGTGTATCAATTCTAGCTACGGGAAAGAAAGGGAATGGGAGAGCATGATTGGTATCTCTGCTGTCCAGTTGGGACTGCTAAGACATCAGGGGTTTATACTGCTAAAGCCTTATAATTGTTGTGATGGTGTTCATATACAGACACTATGTCCAAAGATTGCAACTTCATCTATGGTATCCTCATGCCCATAAAAAGAGAGATTAGCAAACAGAGCTATATTGCCTACTCTATGCTGAAAATGATCTCGCTTCTTAAGGTCCTTTGTTTCTCCAAAAGGAGTTCTCTTCTCTCTGAACTCTACTCTGGCCTTTTTCCTGTAGCACTCATGGCAGAGAACCATTTAAGGTCCCCTATTTAAGGGGCACCCAGCAAACAGGAAGTGTCTCCACAACACAGGCACTGCCCAGCACAGCCTGTGGTCAGACACTCCCAACCCTCCATTACCTTTGATCCATCTCCTAGCCCTCTAATCTCCCATGCTTGAGCTCCCAGCCCAAACCACCAGTGTCTAAGGAGAAAGCACCCAAGTTGTGGAGAGCAACCCCTAGTCCAAACAGAGTCTTTATAAATCCCCTTCAGGGTATCAGAAGGAAGGGTCCCACCTGAAGATCCCATGTAGTTGAATCCTTTCACAGCAGAGCTTCCCAGCTGGTATCAGCTGTGGAATCCCACTAAGGCTTTAAATTCAGGAGTCTCCCAGTTCGAGCCTATACAGAGGCCTCACCAGAGCCTTGTCCTAGAGCTCCTTTCAGTTTCATCTCCCTCCACCTCTTTGATTGAGAGCTAGAGTTCTTAAATAACCATTATTATTATTATTTATTATTATTTATAAATATGTTTTATTTATAAAAATTGTTACAACAATTTTGTACAACAATTAACAATACAATAAAATTCCATAAAAACAATATTTAAAAACAACATAATCAGTAATTTAAAAACAATCCCATATCCACCCCCTCCACACACAGCTACCCAACCCTCCCCTCCTCCCCTCCAAAGGCCTGGGTGAACAGCCAGGTCTTGCAGGCTTGACAAAACGTCAGCAGACCTGGGGCCAGGCGGGCTTCCTCCAGGAGGGAGTTCCAGCGTCACGGCCCGGCCACCGAGAATGCCCTCTCCATTGTAGCCCCCTGTCTCACCTGGGGGACCTCCAAGAAGGCTCCCCCAGTGGACCGAAGGGATCGCTCAACCATAAGGCCCTTTGCTAATTGGGTCTACAAACTACAAATGAAGAAACTGCAAACTAACTGGGTCTATGAACTACAGCTGTCTTAATCTGCACCAGGGGTGAAACTAGTATGTTGCAGCCATTGAACATCGTGGGAAAGGGCAGATGCCACCACTTCACTCAGTTCCTGAACTAGGAAAGAACACAAGTAGCTGTTAACACTCTATCTATTGCATTAAACATGCCTCTGCATAAACAATTACAAAGCTGGCACCATTTTAGATTTCTTTAAATTGTCGGACACAATTGACCCGTAATTATCTTCTGTGTTCACTGAAGCCTATAGTCCTCCTTTGTTCATTAACTGTGAATTGTTGTCTATGCAGTTCTCTAACCTGAGTTTCAGCTAACTGAGCGCTCACTAGGAAAATCTGTTCTTTTAACCTTAGTCATGCTAAAGGTGCCATTAGATTCATGCTCTGCATGTGTGATGCATATTTCTAGGTCCTGGGTCTTGTTGGGTTTTTGAAATCATGTTTTCCCCTTTGTTAGATTGCAAATTTGAAGATTCTAGCATCTAAGAATGTCAGACATAGGGTTACCACCCCTACAAGTTTGATCTACAGTATCAAGGTTTTCATACATTTTATCTGGGTTCTAGGAGAAGATGTGATTTCCCTGGATTATCCAGGGGTGCCTGGATAACCCAGGGACATTTCTTCAGAGGGAGGTGAGTCCGCACTGGAAAGGGGCAGGCTGAAAAGGCTCACCTGCCCCTTTTTAGACATGGCTCCACCCCCTGTGAAGCTTTGTGACATCATGATGCCCCAAAGGGGGATAGCCACATCTGAATTGGGGTGGGAGAGTCTTTGCCCCATCCCTTCTGGCATGGCCCCAATCTCCGTATCAACTTTTCAAGAAAGGTAGCAACCTTTGTCAAATCCCTTGCAGCAGAAGAACAAAAATAAATTAAAAATAAATCTACAGTTCATGCAGTTAGGTATATGTTGTTGATTATATAAGGGTGTAATACCTACTGCATGATAACTGAATGTACAATAAAAGTGTACAAAAATCTGTAGGAAGGTCACTGGTAAAGTATTAGCAGCCTGATTAGTGTGTCGGCTGTCCTGTCTGTGTGCTCGTTTTCGACAGCTGTGCTGGGTCCGCACCCCACACCTCACTCTGTTGTCATACATTGTTGCGACCTGTGACTTTCTCGCACAGCCTTGGTGCCCCCCCAAGCCCCCTCCTGCCCGTCCAGGGAATGTTGGCCCCCCTGTCCATGGTGTTATTCTCCCTGGTGAGTTGGACCATGGCTGACTGTGCATCCACCAGGCTCCCGGCTCCCATGGGGCCCCCCATACATGGACCTTCTGCGAGACCATGTGGCATACCCCGACCGTGCAGTTGCTCCTGAGCTGCCCGGACAGTCTGTTGGGTGCTTATGCAAGCCTGAGCTCTGGCCTCCATTACTTCGGCTATGAGGTGAGCGCCTGGGATTGCCGGCTGCATGCTGAGATGCTGGGGCTGGTTCCCTTTCCCAATGGGTGCATCCCAGAGATGAGGTGTCCGCATGTGGCGTGGTCTGTGGTGGAGACCGTGTCTTCCATGTCTGTGTGCAGCCTGGCCACCTACACAGTCTGTCTTGCGGAGGGGGCCTCTGCCCTGACTGTGTCCTACTTTGGCTGTGTTCACAGGGCCTGTGGGTACCAGCGCTCTCGTGGGGTGGTGTATCACCGGCTGTTGGAGCTGGGTCAGCTTCTGTGGCCCCCTGCTGCTGACTCCTGCGTGTCTGAGCCTACCGCGGTGGAGTTGGCGGCGCTGTCCGGTGTGTGGTTGCGTTCCTATGTGCAGCTGGATCTCTCCATGCAGGATCCCTTTGAGGCATAGTACCTGATCGCCCACCACATGTCTGTGCTGGGGTACCACCAGGGCATGCTGCATTGGCCCCACCTCGTGCACCAGATGGGGCGCCCAGCCCCTGGGCCCTTCATGGCCCCAGCAGCTGGCTGTGTGTCCCCCTGTGCCTCCCAGGCCCCAGTTGCTGGCCCCTATGTGGGCTCCTGGATCTGCCATGCTGCCGTGGTCCGCTGCCTGCTCCCTCCTTGATGTCCCGGCTGTGCTGCTGTGCTGCCTGATTCCTGGGGTGTCTCTGCCCCTGCCTGTGGCTCCAGACCCCCTCTGACCCCCCCTGTCTGCCTCTGCACCCGGTGTTCCCTTCCGTGGCTGCCTTCTCCACTGTCCACCTCCGGCTCCCTGACTGCCCCCCCAGCCCACCTGGGTGCTGCTGACTGTCCTCATCTGCCTGAACTCCCTTCGGCACCCATGCCCCCCCATGGGTGCCCATGTGACCTCGGGGCTCTGGGGGCCCCGGATGGACCCACCCGGCCTCCTCCCTTGTTTGGGCCTGGGCCTGGGCATATGTGTGTGCTGTGTGTTCCACTGTGCCCTTGTCTCTGTGCCTGTTGTGTGTGGTACCTCAGCGGCTCTTCTCCCTCAACCCCCTCCCTTCCTGTTTCCCTTGTGTGGGCATTCCCTTTTGTCCCTTCTGGCTTTGTTTGCCCTCAGATGGCCATGTCTGTGTCCTGCCCCTGCCCAGCTCCTTCTGGGTATTTTGACCATGGCTGGGGATCAGCGTCACGTCTGTTGTGCTGCCCTGGTCTGTGATCTGGCGGCCCAATTCCCTGCCGTGGTCCCAGTCCCGTCACATTTGTTCAGGGCACTCCTTGATCACGGGGGGTGGTTAGCTGGCTCACCACCGCTGGGAATCCGCTGTGGTGAATCGGGACAGCGTAACGTCTGAAATCACCCTTAGTCATCAGAAGCGTAGGGTCTTAATGACAGAAAGTGTGTTTTAGACTAGCGTCTCCACACCCATTACCCACCCATCTTGCATGCTGCAGGGCTGCATAGGACACCAATGCGGCCCTGCAACATGCATGTTGGGTGGGGGTGTTGGGTGGGGAGGTGCTCGTCTAAAAACACCCTGAGTGATTTCCAATCCAAAGGAAACCAACTCCAGCTAGCAAAGAATCTTCCTATTCTTTTGATCCTTATTTGTTTAAGAATTGCTGTAGCTAGATTTTGAGGCCCACAGAGGATTGCCACCTTTTTTTCCTGAGGAGTTAACCCCAAAAGATGCAGGGCAATGCCAGAAGGGGCAGGGCAATGTGGACTCTCTCACTCTATTTCCAACAGTTATTTATTTATTTACTTAAATTTATACCCCACCCTTCCCCGAAGGCTCAGTGTGGCTTACAATAATTATAAAAAACACAAAATATAATAAATTTTTTTTTTAAAAAGCCTTACAAAAACCTCACCTTCAGCCAGAAAGCCACCCACCTCAACCCTTATCTCTGACTGTGAAATGCTTTGCTTTAGAGGGTGCAGGAGAACGGGAGCTGATCAGGGACTGGGGAAGGCAGGGAATGCAGGGAATTGGGATAAGATTGGGAGAAGGGGGACAGTGGGGCAGGTGAGAGATAGGGAGGGTGGGGCAGGGGGGAAGGTAGCCAAGGGGGAGGAGGAAGTGTGAAGGACGTTGGAGAGAAGTGAGCAGTGGGGAAAGAAGTAGAGGAAGGAAGAGGTGGGGGAGAAGGAGGGAGAGGGAAGGTGAGAGATTAGGGCAGGCATGATGGTGGGGAGGATAGGTAATAGAGAAGAGACATAGGAAAACGGGGTGGAGTGGCTGACCTACTGGCGATCGAGGAGCCACCAGGTGGCTGAAGTACCCTGAGGCTTACCCTTAGCTGGTGGTGTTGGAGTATTCTGCTGGCGAGTGATCTTACGGCACGCGCTGTAAGGTGCATGCCTTTTGGCCTGCTGGTCGTTGGAACTCATGCGGCAGAAAGGCCAAGCCCCAGGAGGGTTGCGGCGTCCTTAGGTGATGACAGCTGAGGCAGCTGGGCGAGTATGCAGATGAGCTGCAACCTCACCAGATTATCTGCAGGTACAAAATTTGCTACTGGATTCAGCTCTAGTTAAAAACATATGGTCGGACAAGCTCATAAAAAGTGTCTTACTGGGTCAGGCCAACAGTCCATCAAGCCCAACATCCTGTATCCAACAGTGGCCAGTGCCCACCCTCGGTTGCTTCAGAAAAGTACGCAACAGTTCATAATAGCTGATACACTCCCTGCTATTTACTCCAAGTTCCTGCTAGACGTATCAAGAAGTATCCAACCTTGTCCTTGGTGCAAAAAGGGGCAGTGCCCTATTTCCCTCCCATTGGCACTCTTGCCTTCGCTGCTGCTGCTGTTGATGCCCTGCATTGCCTTAATGAGTGGGCACATGTGCAGAATTCTGCTCTGTGCTTGAGACCCTGCTTTCATTGGGTGTAAACAGATGGGACACACAGGCTGCCTGTCCCTGGAGATCCTCTGGAGCTGCACCCCCCACATCCGCCTGCTTGCAGCCCCACCTGGGTCTGCTTTAGATGGACCTGATGGTTTCCCCGGCCCATGGTCTGCCAGTGTGACTCCCTCCCCCCCCCCCCACATCATAGAGTGGTGGACGGATCGTCCAATGCTATAGGCTGGCGTCTGGAATGCTGTGATGTTGCCCAGGACAATGGCTGGCTGAACATGGAGCTGCAGTGTGGGTCTGCTGAGCAGATAGACAGAAGTCTGCTTCAGGCTGGTGCTCTGGGTTTGGCCAGTCTGCTCCACAGGCGGTGCTCCGGGATGTTTTGGAGTGTTGCTGCACCTGCTCCACTTCCATACATGGCATGGCAGGGTGCTTTTAAACTGATTGGCCAACCTAGGGGTGAAGTGGGTTGGTGTGGCCAGCACTGGGGCAGCCATCCATCTAAAAGCACCCATTGTTAAGCAGACAGCAGCAGCTGCAGTGGCAGAGTGAAGCCTCTGTATTGAGCCTTCAGGGCTGGTAGGGCATATGGGAAATTGCCCCCAGCACAGCTGTGTAGTTCAGGGAAGGGACTGGAGGCGAGGGCTCAGGGAGTGCCTATATTCCCCAATGGAGCCCTTAGCCAGTCAGCCTGACTGGAAGGGCGATAGAGCCACATCTTCTTCCTCCCTCTTTCTGCGGCAGTGTAAACACTTCAAAATACTTGCTTTTCATGCAGTCTTGAGGAGGTGTTTCTGAAAGGCAGCAATAGTACTGCTCTTTTTAGTTGTGGTGATCAGATGTTACTGCAAATCTCAGGATCTTGAGGATTTTAAATTTTGTTTTGTCTCATTCCTTGGTCTTGGAGCTTCCAGGAAGGACACTGAACATGCTATATAAAATTGCTTGATAATAATGATTCTGGTCACACTGAAACAAATGGCATAAAACCCAATGGACACAATGGTGGCAATAATAATGGTATCAGTGAATGACAATGGGCTTTAATTGGCTGCAAAGCAATACGGTGGACCTGTATCTGGTGGGGGTGGGGGCAAGTGGTATGGATTAATGAGGAAGACACCAGGGAGATTAAGTGGAATGACAGGAATGCTTGGTTGGATAAACCCCTCCCACACCTGTGTTTCTGCTGTGCCCCACCTCTCTGGTAACAACTACAAGAGGGTGCTGCTTCCCAGTGGGTGCCCTCTGGGCGGCGTCCGAAGGGTGCTGCCAAAGGGCGAAGTCCCATTGGTAGGCTGTTCGCAGGCGGTTGTGGCGGTGGTGGCCGGAACCCTTCATTCGCTGCTTCGATTGTGTTTCTGCCCAGACTGCTGCTTGCTTGGAGGTTTGTGAGGAGGCTCCTTCAGCTGATTCCCCAGATACAAAGCTTTTCCAAGGACTGGGTGCCTTCACAGACTTGCCCCCATTCCCCACGTGGGCTAAACGTGGAACATTAAAAATCTCCCAGCGAGATAAAATTGCTGGCTGTTTCTGCCTGTCTCCCCGCCTCCATAGTTTTGCCACTTTGAGTCTTGTGTCTGGACTGTGTTTGTACCAAGATATATTTGCCTAGTCTCTCATTTTGGTGGCCCATTGGTGGCCCATAGTGGTGGTGGTGACCTGATCTTCTCTTCTTGTGTCTCGTACTGTGTCACATCTCCTTGGAGCCTGGAGTTGAGCCTCGTTGAGGAAGACCAAGGTCCTAAACTTCTCTAAGACTCTCACTCCAGGAATATTTGGGAAAGAGTAGCTAATATACATTGTAATGCAATATCCATTTCAAGAAGTGTTTTCAAGGAGACAGAAGCTAGTGACTTAGATTTCCAGAGCTCATAGCCAGTATCAGGGCAGCCCAAAATTACTACTTTTCATCAAACAATGAGGTTAGGGGGTCCATTGATGCCCTATCAACTGGAGTACAGAACAGTTATTGCCGGGACAAGAATATTTATGAGGCGCAAACCTTGTGTGGTTCAGCCCATGTTACTTTGTTATCCCCTGATTTTCCAAGTTTAGGTGAGGATATAAGGGGGTGGGCAGAGGAGGTTAGCAAGGAGGGTTTTATTGCAACAGTTCCTCTTGATCAGCTAAAAACAATTTAATATCCCACAGATCAGTGTGAAGGGGATATTAATATTTTCCCTGTTGAATCGCAAATTGCCCCTTTTAATGGTCTGTGTTTAGCTAAGAATGAGCTGGAGGGTCAATCAAATCACATAATTGCCCAGGGAATTTCTTCAGCCACTGACCCTATGAGCATCCTGTCTGAGAAAGCCATGGGTGATGACCATTTGAGGGAGTCCCCTCAAACATGAATTGCAGGACCATCTGGGGTTAACACGACGTTTGGTGAGTCTAGCAGAAGTGTGGGAGATTTGGGAGATTTTTCTGCTCAGAATAGGGAACACCCAAGCCAAAGGACATGGGAGATATTGACAAACAATTGCATCTTGACTAGCAATACAGTAATAGAATTTTTCACCAGCCTTACAATGTTGCAGCATTCATTATCCAAAATCTTTTGTCAACAGTGACTAATTTAATGACATCACAGAGATATTCCATGACTAAAGGGGGTAAGTCTAAGAGCCCAGATGTAGGATCAGTTTCATCTGTAGGCAGTTCTATTGACAATTCTAGAATTAATAGACCACTGAAATCAGGGGGAGCTAATGATATTTCGCCCAAGAAAAGCAATATTTCCAAGAAGCATCCTCTTGCCAAAAAAAGTTAAAACATCACAATGGGTAGGAAAAGTCTGAAAACTAAAAGCAGTATGAACTTCAATAAGTTATTTAAGTTGTCGGGGAAGAACCACGATGATGATCATGGAACTCCAAATTTAACGCCCACGAGTTTGGCCAGAGAATTCATCGGAGTTAGCTCTCATAATCTAGTTAAACCCTGCAGATTTTAGACCAGACCTAAGGATCCACAGGACAAAGAGGGATATGTTTACCCAAACTGTGAAGAACTAGATGATAACAGAGCCTTAACATTTACAACTTCAGTGGATTCCCATTCCCAAGGGAAATCTGTTCCTGTTTTTTGACAGTCCTTTAGGTCAGTGTGAACATCTTTTGCCAAGGATGGAAATAAGATCTGAGCCTTCCTCTGCAACTGGCAGCCCAACTGCGAATCGGCATTCAGCCCCTAAAACTACCAAATGGAAACTTCAACTGAAATGTAAGCGGTTGGCTCTTATCAATTATCCTAAGACCAGGGGACAGTTGAATCAAAAAGAGCGATTTCAACATCTACAGGAGTTAATTGGTAAGATCTCATTCCAACGGATATCTCCTGCAGATGTGGATCGCATGGACTACTCATTTTTTAATACCACTATAACTAGGGCCATGGTTTCCTTTAACTCTTCTCAAGTCACCCAGAGAATATTTAACTTGAGGTTTCAGCTGGAGGCCTTAGGCATCCAAGTGACAAGATGCTTTGTTAACCAGGTTGTATATCCTCTTATTAAACCTAGGAAGAAGTCATTTAAACCCAAAGATAACTCCCCAGAGGAGTTTATCAATTCAACTATTTTTGATGATGTAGGCAAGGATCCAGAGGACCAATGTCCTTGCTTTAGTAACTGCAAGGATAAGTCTCAGTTTGGGAACATATCCACTTTAGAACACCCGAAGCCAGTTAATGCATCAATTAGCCTATCCCAAGAGGGAGTCGACTTATTGGTTTCCAATTCCAATATGATGGTGTTTGAATTTGAGGAGAAAGATAGCACCCAATTGGACGGTAGGAGTGCTGACCAACGGGAAATTACATTAATCTCAGTTTATGAGCATTTACCTCTGGAAGATCAGATCAGCATTATTGAGCAGTTTGGGGCTTTGAGAACAATGCTGATGGATATTAAGGATAACTTCTTTACATCTTCCCTTGAACCCAGTATTCAGGCATTGGACCATCAGCATGTTGACCAAAGTGACCCTATTATAGTTGAGGGAGAGCCAGCCCCTCCCTGGGTTCCCTCCTTCCGCTATGCCCCTATGACAGACAAACAATGGTCACAGTCCAGGTTTTTGTCTCCTGAAGAGCATAGGTTACCATCCCCCTTAGGGTCATTTAATCAGACTAGTAGGGAGCTAAACGCCTTGGCCAAGTTCAATGTGGCAGTTGTACTTTCCTCACTGGAAGACGTACGTGAATCAGAGTCTACCTTAGATCAGTGCAGTGAGGGAAATGATGCTTTGGGGCGATCACCTTCAGTGGTTGTCCAATGACCTAGTGGGGCTAGTCAGGACAAAGACCTGATTGTATCACTAAACTCCTGGAATGTGAGGGGTTTGGCCAATAAAGTGGGTGATGAGGACTGGGTTAGGTTCATTACTAGCCATGATATTCTTCTTCTTCTTCTTCTTCAGGAAACTTTGTGTTTGGCTCCCTTTTACATGAAAGGCTTCAGATGTTTTAACAGTCTGGCCAAAACCTCTAAATTTAAAGGACGACCTTCAGCAGGTCTCCGAACATTGATTTCAAATAATAGATCTTGGCTGTTGAAAAAATTCAGTTAGACTGTGATAATTGCCTGGTTGTTCGATTGTCCTTTAGCAAGGGCCCTAGTTGGATACTCATTAATGTTTATTTACCAACTGCTTCTTCTGCAGGGATGGTACAGGAAAGGTGGGGCCAGTTTGCACGAGAAGTAAAACAAGATTATAGTTAGGATCGAATATTGCTGGGTGGTGATTTCAATGCTAGGATGGGGGGTGGGGCTTTCTTGGGAGGATGATGATTTTCTCCTACTAAATGAGATCTGTGGCATCCCATGCCCACATTTTGAAGACAGGAGTATTAATAAGGCTGGGTATGAACTGCAGAATATTCTCTTGCAGCATAACTTACGTACGATCAACCTTATCCTCTGGAGAGAGCACTTTTTGTGTGGCTAGGAAGAACAACAATTGATTATTTGTTGATAGAGGCTTTGAATTGGTTACTCATTAAAATTTTTCAGATCATTAGGCGTTTGGAGAGTGATCACTCTTCATTATTACTTTGTTTTAATACAGGGTTTCTCACCAACCAAGTGTCTGGTCCCAACTATGTGGACCAGGAAGAGGTCAAAGACAACTATGCACCAATTGTTATTAATAGGTGTTTGCAATGGGATGAGAAACTGGCCAATACCATCAGGGCTAGGTTGGAAGAGAGTGAACTAATGGACCTCTGGGACCAAATATTAACAGCTGAAAACCCTGGGGCAATTTCATCTTGTGAACTCTAGTTAAATAAATTCTTAAAACAGTGTTTGGTGAGGGAAATCCATTTACCCACCTACTCCCAGCAGAGATTAGACTTTCCATGGTTTGATTCTGAGTGTAGATGGGAGAAAAAGAAATTTAACAAGGAAGTAAGGAAGTTTAGAAAGAATAAGGACATTTAGTTGTCAAATATCCGATCCCTTAGTACACAATATAAACATTTTCTGTCCCTAAAAAAGAGCCTATAATAAATCAACAGTGGGAGAGCTCAGAATGGCAGTTCTCAATAATGACAATAGGGCCTTTTGGCAACTTATGGCAAAGGGAACTAATTTCTATCACTATAATTTGGACTCCAATATTTCTCCGAGTAAGTAGGTCATTTATTTTGGTTGCCAATTCGTGTCCAACGTCCCCTCTACTTTTTCTCCCCCATCATGTTCAGAATCTCTTCCCTCTCTGTACTGTGTAACTGAAGATTTGCTAGTGGACTTAGTTCAACAACAAAGGAAAAATAAGTCACCAGGCCCGGATGGGATCCCATCAGAAGTTAATTCTGCAAACGTTGATTGGTGGGTAACCATACTGTTAGCCTGGATTAACAACATAGTGAAGACTGGCCAGATCCCACATGACTGGAAGGGACACACTATCATTCCAATTTATAAAAACGGTAATAAGTACAAGCCAGCTTCCTATCATCCCATCAGTGTATTGAATATCTCTTGCAAAATCTTCGGATGGCACCTCCTACAACATCTTAATGAGTGGACAGTGAATGGGAATTTCATTTCTGAAGCTCAAGCAGGCTTCAGAAATGGTTTATTTATTTTATTTTTTATTTATAAATATTTATTAGCTGCCCCCTCATGCCTACGGCATCTCGGGGCAGCTTACAACATCAAAACACACAAATAAAATACCCTAAAAATATCAACAGCCAGGTCTTGCAGGCTTGACGAAATGCCAACAGACCTGGGGCCAGGCAGGCTTCCTCCGGGAGGGAGTTCCAAAGCTGCGGCCTGGCCACCGAGAACGCCCTCTCCATTGTGGCCCCCTGTTTTAAATGTGGGACCTCCAGAAAGATGCCCCCAGTGGACCAAAGGGATTGCTCTGAGACACGGAGGGTGAGTCGGTCCCTGAGGTATGAGGGGCCCAGACCATACAGGGCTTTATAGATCAACACTAACACCTTGAATCTGGCTCGGTACACTATAGGCAGCCAGTGCAGAGCGCGGAGCCCAGGTGTAATGTGCTCCCACCGCCCCGTCCCTGTAAGGAGACAGGCTGCCGCATTCTGCACCAGCTGCAGCCTCTGAACCAGAAACAAGGGAAGCCCCACATAAAGCACATTGCAACAGTCTAGCCTCAAGGTGATGAAGGCATGAATGAGAGTGGCCTGGTCGGGCCGGGAGATGTATGGGCGCAGCCTCCATACCAGATACAGCTGACGGAAGGCAGCCTTACCCACCATCTCCACCTGCCGATCCAGACGGAGACCAGAATCCAACACCACCCCCAGACTCTGAACCTGCTGGGCTACAGGAGGACGGACCCCCCGCTACAAGGGGAGCCAGTACCTCCCTTGCCCTTCCTACCACCATCACCTCCGTCTTATCGGGATTAAGCTTCAGTCTGCTCTGCCAAATCCAATCCGCCACGGCCTCCAAACATTGGGAAAGTAATGAGACAGCAGGACCTGGGTCAGTTAAAAATGAAAGGTACAGCTGAGCATCATCAGCATATTGGTGACATCGCACCCTGAACCCTCTCACAATCTCCCCCAGGGGCTGCATATACACATTAAATAATAATGGAGACAAGATCGAACCCTGCGGAATGCCACAGGTCAAGGCCCGGGGGCTTGATGTTTCAGCACCCAGCACCACCCACTGGCTTCTCCCTGAGAGGAATGAGCGGAACCACCCTAGGACAGTCCCGTCAAGACCCCCCAGGTCTCACAGTTGTCTCAGCAGCAGCCCATGGTACATGGTGTCAAACGCGGCTGAGAGATCTAGCAGGATCAGAAATGTTGAACATCCTGCATCCATCTCCCAGCGGAGATCATCCACCAAGGTCACCAACGCCGTCTCAGTACCGTAGCCGGGGTGGAACCCAGACTGAAAAGGGTCAAGGAAACCGATGCTATCCAAATGCGCCTGGAGCTGCAATGCCACTGCCCATTCAGTAACCTTCCCTAAAAAGGGAAGATTAGAGACGGGTCGGTAACTGGTGAGTGCGTCCACATCCAAAGATGACTTCTTCAGCAGGGGGCACACCACAGCCTCCTTGACAATCTTTCCTGCCGAAGGGACGCATTCACTACCATCGCCAGCACCGTCCCCAAAGTCTCCCTGGAGACTTTCACCAACCAGGACGGGAACAGATCTAATTCACAACTAGTGGCTCTAACAGACCTCAGGAAATTCACTGCATCGGCTGGCATCACTTCCTGAAACTCATCCCAGAAAGATCGATCAGACGGTGCCTCCATATCCTCATGCCCCTCGCCAATACTTCCAATCCAGTGTCAACGTTACTCTGGATCTGAGCGATCTTGTCTGCAAAGTAGATGGCAAACTCCTCACAGTGGGCCTGGGACAAGTCCCCATCCAGGCAGAGGGAGGCCGGACTGACCAGCCCCCACACCACCCGGAACAGCTCCGCTGGACACGACTTTGCAGATGCTATGAGGGCAGCAAAGAATTCCTTCTTTGCTGTCCTCACAGCCTCAACATAGGACCGCAAATGGGTCCAATGGAGAAGTTATGCAACTATTGATCAACTATATACTATCCAATATATCAGGCATAAATATACCATCGTGCACAAGGGTGCTTTGTATGTGGCTTACATTGATCTAAAAGCAGCATTCGACATAATAGATAGAGGGCTCCTATGGGACAAACTGTTTAGGCTAGGGATAGATCCTCCTCTCCTAAACCTTATAATTGGGCACGAGTTCGCTATGGTTACCAAGGCGAACTGACTGAGAAAATTCCAATTTCTAGAGGAGTCCGCCAGGGCTGTGTCTTGGCACCAACTTTATTTAATTTATATGTCAATGATCTTATAAACAACATGAGTAGCGCAGATTTTCACCCTCCCAGTATACTAAACACTGCCATTGGAATGCTTATGTTTGCTGACAATGCCTTGGTTACTGTAAGGACTTCAATTGGGCTCCAAAGAACATTGTCCAGGCTTTCTGATCTTTGTAATAAAAATAGACTGGTTATTAATTATAACAAGTTAACATTGCATATTGGGGGAAAGCTAGGCGATTTCCTTGGCATATAGATAATTCAAGACTAGAAGTAGTTAAGGAATACAAGTAATTAGGACTTTTGTTAAGCTCTTCCTTACCGTGGACTGGGCACCTCAAGGCCTCTAAGGCCAAGGCCCTACAGACATCTTCTGCCGTAATGAGATTTCACACTACCTACTTCAAGAAGCCCATGATGGACACCTTGTACGTATTCTGGGCCAAGGTAATTTCCCAGCTTCTATATGGCTCTGAGGTTTCGTAGCAACTGACCATATAAATATTCCACAAAATAAATTTCTCAGATCTGTGCTGGGTCTTTCTTCCTTGGTCCCAGACCCATTTTTGAGGCTTGAAACTGGTCTTGTAAATTTAAGAACACTTATACACACCAGAATGATTAATTATTGGTTCAACGTTTTGGCAGCACCTCCTTCTAGGCTAATCAAAATGTATCTTATTGAAGACAGTTATAGAACTTTTATACTACAGTCACCCTGGCTGAAATGTATAACCTTATTAATCGATTCTATAGGTTTGGGTTATTATGGGTATTTTCAGACGTGATGGGGCTGGTATTGGCCCCGTCACGGAATCACCCATTGATCCCCTGCCGGGATCAAAATGGCCAACAACCAGATGTGCCGGCTGATGCTGGTGGGGAATCGGGGGAGGGGCTGCGTGGCGCAACGTGCGGCCGCACAGCCCCGGCCCCCCATGCTCCCCCGGCCGCCCGCCTTCCAGGAGACGGGCGGGCGCCGCGGCCAATGCGGCCTCAGCGCCCGCCCGCATTGACCACGGTCCGGAACCTCACCGCTGATTCCAGGCCGTGGTCAGGGGACAGACGAGACGGTCCCCTTGATCACAGGGGGGAATCACATTCAACATGCAAATGGAGATGGTCAGGCCAGGACCTTCGTTTGCATGTTAAATGTAATTCCCCCCCGTGATTCACTGGGGTGAACATCTGGGGGGGAGCTTCCGTTCCCCCCAACAGACGTTACGGGACCACGATCACCATGTGGGTATTCACCGTGATTCACCGTGATCTCGTAATGTCTGAAAATACCCTATGTTAATGAGAACATGAGATTATTTTCATCTATAGACAAGAAGATAGTCCATCAATGCCTATTAGATATTTCTAGGCAAAATGATATTGCCTCTGTACGGTGGTCCCGGGTCGCACATTCTTATTTGTTATGGAAGGGTGATATAGGACGGAGACATAGCTCACAGTTGACATGAACATTAACTTAATTAAAACACTTTGTAGGCTTCATTTAGAACAAATGCCAATAGCATTTCTAGAGGGAAGAAGGAATGGCATTCCCAGATGTAACAAATTATGCTCCTGTGGCTAGGGTGCAGTGGAGCACATAGTTCATTACGTACTTGACTGCCCCCAGGTAACAGACCTTAGAGCTAGTTTTCTACCTTCTAAGCTGAGGCAACTTCAGTTCTTCACTCAGCGGGAGAAACTGATCTGGTTACTTTTACAGTCTGACCCAGTTCTACTTTTAAATCTGGCGGTTTTTGCTTACAAGGCAGAAACGGCAAGGAGAGTTAACAAACAGAATGGCTAATTACTCTATTTTGTCTTCTACCTCTAGTGTATTACCAGGTTTCAGCTATGGTAATTTTATTTTATTGTTTCATCTGCGTACCCATTTAGCATGTAGTATGGGACTTATATTTAATGATATATTGTGTATTGTTAAACTTGATAGATAATTTTTGAATTTAAACTTTTTGATATTGTATATTACCCAAGTTGGGGTTTTATTCTTATTTTATTTTTGTATTTTGTATTTATATGTTGCTTACATACCAGTGAATGGCGAATAGTCAATCTGGAATAAACTGACGACTACTACTACTAATTGCTTGCACTGAGCACAACTTTGACTCTGCCATTTCAGATGCAGTGGCAGAGTCAGAGGTTAGGAATGCCCTGTCTGATCAGATTTTATGGGATGAATTTCATTGGTGCCATCTTTTGAGGCAGTCAATATCCTGGGGTCTGTTTGGGCCTCAACTTGTGAATTAGATCTGTGTCCGTCCTAGTTGGTTAAGACCTCCAGGGAGATATTGGGGCTGGTGCTGGCCGGAGTTAACACTTCCCTTCAGGAAGGGAGGGTGCCAGACTGCTTCAAGAAGGTTGTGGTTTGGTCCCTCCTTAAGAAACCATCTCTCGGTGTGGATGCTCTGGCGAGCTACCGGCCTGTCTCTAACCTTCCCTTTTTATGGAAGGTTATTGAATGGGTGGTGGCCCAGCAGCTGCAGGCACATCTGGACTACACTGGTTTTCTAGCTCCCATGCATCTGGGTTATGGCATGGAGACAATGTTGGTGGCCTTAGTCGACAATCTCCTAGTATAGCATGATAGGGGTTGTATGACCCTACTAGTTCTACTGGATCTATCAGCTGCTTTTGATACTGTGAACTATGAGATGCTGGTGATCTACCTGTGGGACTTGGCCAGGGTGGATGGAACTGTCTTACAGTGATTCCGTTCTTACTTTGCTGGCAGATCACAGCGGGTGATCCTAGGGGACTGCACATTATCCTCTGGGGCACTCTCATGTGGGGTCCCACAGGGTTCTATTCTTTCCCCTCTCTTGTTTAACGTGTATATGAAGCCATTCAGGGTGGTCGTGCACAGCTGGGGAGTGTGTTGTCATCAATACACAGATGACACCCAGCTGTATTTGTCTTTTTCATCTGACCTAGGTCGTGCCGTCTCCTTGCTGTCCAGGTTTCTGGCCACTGTGGGGAACTGGATGAGGTCAAGCTGATTGAAACTCAATCTTTTATTTTTTCATTTTTTATTTGTATCCCGCACTCTCTTGCCTAGGCAACTCGAGGTGGCTCACAACAAAAATGAAAAAGCATAACATAGTAAACAAAAAACAATTGGGTTAAATCCCACACAGGGACCCAAAATAAATTACTAATAACAAAATTCATCATTATACATAATCTAATCCATACCATCAATTAATAAACAACATTTCATCATACTCCACTCCATACTCCCTCCCTCTTGCCACCAGGGAGGGAGACCCTCTCCCTCCCGCCCCATACCTTCCTGCTCTCACCAGGAAGTGGGCGCACCTACTTCAACATAACAAATACAATATACAATATTGTTAATCCCTCACCCCTATACAATTCATTCTAAGAATATATAACAGCATTAATTTCCCCATCCGTCCTTCCAATCCGCCAATACATCAATCAACCTCATGCCTACACCCTCCTTCCCCCACCCTGCTGCCACCAGGGAGGGGCCCCCTCTCCAACTCCACAACTTTCCTCATAATACAGATTCCCCGATGATACAATTCTCCCTTCCACCACAAAGAAATGTGGATAAGACAGAGGTGATGTTGGTGGGTGGGGCCAGGGATCTGAGGGAAAGGGCACTACTGTTATTGGGGCAGTTTGCCCTTCACTGGTTGGATGTGTGTGGAGCCTGGGGGTACTCCTGGATTCTCAGCTGTGTCTGGATTCCCAGTGTTGGCTGTGGCCAGGAGTGCTTTTCGCTAATTACATCTGGTGAGAAGGCTCCACCCATATGTCTCAAACTTGGACCTCGCTACCCTCATCAATGCATTCATTAACTCGAGACTAGACTATTAGAATGCATTCTACGTGGGGCTGCCCTTGGTGACAGTTTGAAAACTGCAGCTAGTGCAGAATGCTATGGCCCATCTCCTTACTGGGACGAGCCACAGAGAGCACATTACACCAGTGCTCCAAGCACTGTACTGGCTGCCTATTGTCTTCTGGGCCTGATTCAAGTTGCTGGTCTTAACCTTTAAGTATTGATCTATAAAGCCCTGCACTGTCTGGGTCCCTCATACCTCGGGGACCACCTTGTCCTCCGTGCCTCAGAGCGATCCCTTCAGTCCACTGGAGGTACCTTCTTGGAGGTCCCCCAGGTGAGGCGGGGGGCTACAATGGAGAGGGCGTTCTCAGTGGCCAGGCCGCAACTTTGGAACTCCCTCCCGGAGGAAGCCCGCCTGGTCCCAGGTCTGCTGGCGTTTTGTTGAGTCTGCAAGACCTGGTTGTTCACCCAGGCCTTCGGAGGGGAGGGTTGGGTAGTTGGGGATATGGGGGAGTGGGGGGCGGGGGGTTGGATGGGATTGTTTTAATTTATTTGATGATGGTTTTAAATATTGTTTTTATGAATTTTATTATGATTGCATTGTTGTAAGCCACCCCAAGATGCCGTAGGCATGAGGGGCCAGCTAAAAAATACTTTAAAATAAATAAATAAACAAATAAATAAATTAAATAAACCTCCTGGGCCCTGCTTACCTGATGGGTCACCTCAACCCCTGTGTGACCCCTGCAGTTGTCCAGGAGTGCCCTCCTGGAGGTCCCGCATTTCTGGTGGGTCCAGACTGATGGGAGGGCATTCTTGGTGGCTGCACCATTGTTTTGGAATGCTGTACTGGTGGAGTTCCACCTCAGTCCAAATCTCCTTGCCTTCCGATGAAGGTGTAAGACCTGGCTCTTCCATCAGGCATTTTGTGGGGTGGAGGTGAAGGGTGGGCTGGGTGGAGGTGGATTGCTACATGGATTAATGGGATTTTATGCTGATTATGGTGGTTTTACACCTTTTGTATTTATTTATTTATTTATTTACATTTATATGCCGCCCCCCATGCCCACGGCATCTCAGGGCGGCTTCCAACACAATATAAAACAGTTTTAAAAAACAATATTTAAACATAAAACAAATTTAAAACACCCCCCACAAAAATTAACCCACCACCCCACCCTCCCCTCTGAAGGCCTGGGCGAACAGCCAAGTTTTACAAATACGTTGAAAGGCCAAGAGGCCCGGGGCCAGGCAAGTCTCCTCTGGGAGGGTATTCCACAACCGTGGCCCAGCCACCAAGAATGCCCTCTCCATTGTGACCTCCGGTCTTACACGGGGGACCTCCAGAAAGGCGCCCCTGGTGGACCGAAGGGATCACTCTGAGGCATGGAGGGTGAGGCGGTCCCCGAGATATGAGGGGCCCAGATTATGCAGGGCTTTATAAATCAGTACTAACACCTTGAATCTGGCTCGGTACACTATAGGCAGCCAGTGCAGAGCGCGGAGCACTGGTGTTATGTGCTCACGCCATCCCGTTCCTGTCAGGAGACAGGCTGCCGCATTCTGCACTAGCGTCAGCCTCCGAACCAGGAACAAGGGAAGCCCCACATAAAGCGCGTTGCAGTAGTCTAGCCTGGAGGTGATGAAGGCATGGACAAGAGTGGCCAGATCGGGCCCGGAGAGGTAAGATCGAAGCCCCCGTACCAGATACAACTGGCGAAAGGCGGCTTTAGCCGCTGTCTCCACCTGCTGATCCAGACGGCGGCCCAAATCCAAAACCACCCCATGACTCCGAACCTGAAGAACAACAGGCGGGCGAGCACCCCCTATCAGGGGGACCAGCACCTCCCCCACCCTTCCCACCACCATCACCTCCATCTTATTGGGATTGAGCTTCAGTCTGCTCTGCTGCATCCAATCCGCCATGGCCTCCAAACATTGGGAGAGTAACGAGACATCAGGACCTGGCTCAGTTGAAAATGAGAGGTACAGCTGAGTATCATCAGCATATTGGTGACATCACACCCCGAACCCTCTCACGATCTCCCCCAGGGGCTGCATATACACATTGAACAACAGTGGAGACAGAATGAAACCCTGCGGAACGCCGCAGGTCAAGGCCCGGGGGCTAGATGTTTCAGCCCCCAGTACCACCCGCTGGCTTCTACCCGAGAGGAATGAGTGGAACCATCCAAGGACAGTCCCGCCCAGACCCCCCGAGTCTTGCAGCCATCTCAACAGCAGCCCATGGTCCACGGTGTCAAAAGCGGCTGAGAGATCTAGCAGGATCAAAAAGGTTGAACATCCTGCGTCCATCTCCCGGCGGAGATCATTCACCAAGGCCACCAACGCCATCTCAGTACCGTAGCTGGGGTGGAACCCAGATTGAAAAGGGTCAAGGAAACCGATGCTGTCCAAATGCACCTGGAGCTGCAGTGTCACTGCCCATTCAATAACCTTCCCTAAAAAGGGAAGATTAGAGACAGGTCGGTAGCTGGTGAGTGCGTCCACATCCAAAGATGACTTCTTCAGCAGGGGGCGCACCACAGCCTCCTTGAGACTGGGTGACAACTTCCCCTGCCGAAGGGACGCATGCTACCCTCGCCAGCACCGTCCCCAAGGTCTCCCTGGAGACTTTCACCAACCAGGACGGGAACAGATCTAGTTCACAACTAGTGGCTCTGACAGACCCCAGGACATTCACCGCATCAGCCGGCGTCACTTCCTGAAACTCATCCCAGAAAGATCGACCAGACGGTGCCTCCATAACCTCGTGCCCCTCACTTACTGCTTCCAATCCGGTGTCAAAGTTATTCTGGATCTGAGTGATCTTGTCTGCAAAGTAGGTGGCAGACTCCTCACAGTGGGCCTGAGACAAGTCCCTGTCCAGGTGGAGGGAGGCCGGACTGACCAGCCCCCACACCACCCGGAACAGCTCTGCTGGATGTGACTTCGCAGACGCTATGAGGGCAGCAAAGAACTCCTTCTCTGCTGTCCTCACAGTCTCAACATAGGATCGCAAATGGGTCCTATGGAGAAGTCGGTCAGATTCAGAGCAAGTCCGATGTTAGCGTCTCTCTAGTCTCCTACCTACCTGCTTCATACACTGCAGCCCCTCAGTAAACCAAGGGGCCCTGCGGTGACGAGATAGAGAGAGAAGATGTCTCGGAGCCACCCTGTTGATGGCCTTCCCCAACAAGATGTTACAATGCTGGACAAGCTCATCTGCAGAGCAGCCGTCCGGTTCTAAGGTTAACTCGCTCAAAGCCTCCTGGAACCTCTGCGGTTCCATCAGCCTCTGAGGGCGGACCAACCTAACTGGTCCATTCCCCTTCTGGAGAAGGTGCGCCGAGAGGCTGGCCTGTAGGAGATAATGATCCGTCCATGACAAGGGTGTGACCCTCACATCCCCCAATAATGGATCATCCACCTCAAGGCCAGAACAAAAGAACAGGTCGAGAGTATGACCCCCCACATGGGTCGGGCAGTTGACCACTTGGGACAAGTCCATGGTTGCCATGGCGGCCATGAACTCACGCTCTGCTCCTACAAGGCTGGCTTCGGCATGGGCGTTGAAGTCCCCCAGGACCAAGGTCCTGGAGGAGTTCAGCACCACCTCTGAGGCCAGCTCTGCTAGAGCGGTAAGGGATGCTGCCGGATAGGAAGGGGCCCGGTATACCAGCAGCACCCCAAGCTTTCCCCCAGCCAAATCAAACACCACATGGAGGGCTTCAATACCTGAAATCTCCTGAACTGAATATCTCCTAACTGGCCATCCCTCTCTAAAAATAATAGCTACACCTCCACCCCGGCCCCCCATGCGGGGCTGGTGCTGAACAGTATACCTGGCTGGAATGAGGTCCGCTAAAGCTGGTCCTGCCCCCTCGTCCAGCCAGGTTTCTGTGATACATGCAAGGTCCGCTGCCCCATCCAGGATCAAATCCCGAATCACTGGGGCCTTATTTGCTACGAACCTTGCATTCAGCAGCAGCAGCCCTTTACAGGCGGACCTTAGACCCTGATCCTCTCTCATCCTTGGTGGGGGGGTGACTCTCTTAACCTCCACCAGGAACCTTGGTCCCATGAGAGGACGAGTCACCCGTCCCCTTGGACCATACCGTCCACGCCCCATAACTACCCTTATAGCCGCTCCCCCCTCCCATCTGCTCCATCCTGACCCCTAACCCTTGGCTGTTCACCCTTCCTCCAGAGTTGCCCCCCACTCCCCATATCCCCCCCAATTCTCCCCCCATCCCTCCCTTTCCCTCCCCCTCCCCCCCTGTGCTCTCACCACAGGAGTTACCTCCAACCTCCCTAACCCACGCACCCCAACCTCTGGAACTCGCCCTCTCACCAGGAGTTCCCTTGAGCCATG
Organism: Sphenodon punctatus; assembly: GCA_003113815.1. Classification (NCBI taxonomy): domain Eukaryota; kingdom Metazoa; phylum Chordata; class Lepidosauria; order Sphenodontia; family Sphenodontidae; genus Sphenodon; species Sphenodon punctatus. The sequence continues at coordinate 7,232,385 of QEPC01013498.1, read as the reverse complement.
CCCCCCCTGTCTCACCGGGGGGCAACGCCCATCTCCCTGGGACTCCCCCTTTCACAGGGGGTCCCCCAAACCCTCCCCAAGGGCCACCTCTCCTCCTCTCACCAGGGGGGTAGGCCCTATCCACCCTAACCCACGCCCCATGCCCCCCACCCTCAACCCACACCCACTGCATCCCCCCAAGCCCCTTAAAACCACAAATTAAAACCAAGATAAAAACGCCCCCCGTAACAACAGTAACAGTAATATTAACGGGTGGTGACAGCAACAACAAAAATGAACACAGCAAACGATAGATGTATGTCCGGCGGAGGGGCCCCCTGGCACCTGAGGACTGGCGCCCGAGGGGCTGGCACCCACAGGGCCCCACCCTGGCAGTTATTACCTGGGGAAGGGGGAGGGAGAAGCAGAGTGACAACCAGGCTCCTCCAATCCAAACAGCCCCAATTCCCCCCAGCACCAAACACAGCATGCAGCTTGTCTCACAGGGCCCTGCCCTGGCAGTTATTACCTGGGGAAGGGGGATTTATCTTTGTATATGTATTTTTATTGTAATTGTAATTTATATATTTTTATTGTTTTTATGTGACTGAGTCACCTCAAGTAGCCTTGAGTGAGAGGGGAGGAATAGAAATATTTATATAAAATAAATAATTGCCTCTAGTTTCTAGATATGAAAATGTCTGCTGGAACTGTACCTTAACTACTATATTCCATCTGTTTGGATTTCTGCTGGCTTTGGGAACTGACCCACACTGGGGCATCCGGGCCTTTTATTCTGCTTGCTGTACAGTTGCCAATCAGCCCTACTCTTTTAGGCAAGGTTTAAACCTCTAAGTGTCACTTTGGAACAGGGTATGTAAAGAGAGGGAGAAGTGAGGGAATAGTCTGTGTTCCTAGGGGAAATAGGTGTAAGGGAAGGAGAGTAGGGATGGGAAGGGCTGGTCTGGGGTGGGGGATTTGAAATGCAGCACTGTCATTCGGCTGAGTCTTCTATGCTGTTTCCTAAGTGTTCTACCAAAGCATGAACTCATCCTTTAGCATTTCCCAGTGAGGAAACATGTAAGGTTTCTCATCAGAGTGCATTCTCTGGTATATATTGAGTGCCCCCAACTTTTCCTGACGCGTTCCTTGTATTCCTGGCAGGTACAGGGTTTATCTCTAGAGTGGATTATTCTTATTTTTAAAACAGCAAATTTTAAAAAGTGAAATAAATCACACACAGATATAATGTTTTCTTACCTAAAATAGACTTAAACCCTTGACCTGCCAATTTTCTTTCCTAGCACCTGGCCTACAGGAACAACTGCTAGTTTTCCCTCTTTGATTTCCACAGAGCTTTGTATTTTGCTCACTATTGCATGTCACCAACATCATATAGTCTTTAGACCTGTATTCCCTGTCTAGTCATTGTGTATTCCATAGTAACAACATGTGACATTTCTGGAGGCTCCGCCCTCTGCCCCACCAAGTTAAAAGTCCACCAACCACCACTGATCAACAGGAAACAAATATATCAGTTGGAAAATCTGAGATTCATCCCTATCATCAATTTAATGAATGGCCTGATTCTTAAAGCACTGAAAGGAAGCTTTGATCATTTCAAACTCTCAAGAAGATTAACCAGTTGGATGACTTGCATGAGTAGAAAATTTGAGATTGGACCTTAGAAAGATTTTGCGCAGTCCCAAGTCAGAAGGGGCCACCAGATGAATTGGTCTAACCTCCTGTATAACAGGCAATCAAGTCCTACCCTAATACCCTTATATAAAACCCCACATTTTAAATGAGATAAAAATTAATGCAGCCCTTGGAAAACGAGTGTGCCACCAGTAGAGAACAAGAGGCACCAAGGGACAGCAATGCCAGATGTCCCAACAATAGCAGGGAGTTAATTTGTTAACACAGGGTAATTTCAGACGTGATGGACCTTTCGGCCCACCACGCTGAACCCTGGACTGGGATCCATCTTGAATCGCGGTCTGTGATCAGACAGGTCATCCTTTAGACATGCGGGCTTGATCCCTGAGGGGGATCGGGGATGGGGCGAGGCTGCGTGGTGTTACATGCGGCTGCTCAGCCATGCCCCCCCGTGTTCTCTCGGCCTCCCGCCCATGGGGAGATGGGTGGGCGTAGTGGCCAATGAGGCCGCTGTGCCTGACCCTGTCCTGTGGTTGGGGCCTGATTCGGCGACGGGGCTGGCAAGAAGACGCGCATCATGGTCATTGCCAGCCCTGTCCCGGATCATGGCCAACCTAACCACGGTTCTGGAGGTGAGGCCGGCCTCACCTCCAGAACCGTGGTTCGCTTTGAACCCCGCCAAGAATTCACCGTGGTGAACATCTCGTGGGGCTCAAACAGACATTCACGGGATCATGGCCACCACCCTGAATCCACCGTGGATTCAGGGTGGTTGACTGTGATCCCGTAGCATCTGAAATTACCCACAGATGACTCAAGCATGGGAGCTGTGTCCAATGCTATAGGAAAAGGAGAAAATTCCCAGGGTCAGTAGCCAATCTGACCTGGAGAAAATAACTTCCTTACACTGAATATGGTGATCAGTTAGAGCAGGGGTGGGAAACTACTAACTCTGGCCCAATGCTATTTTTTATTTGACCCCTTTCCAATTCCTGGATCTGGCCCATGGATCCAGTTCCTACTCACAAGCACTGAAAGAGTGAGATCGTAAGAAGGAAGCACAAGTGTGGTCATGCATTCAGGGGCAGGGGATGGATCCATGGCATACATCCATAATCTTGTCTCTGTGCTAATTCAAAATTGAATTTGGGGGAGGAGGCTGTTGGGGGGGGTTGGGGGAGGGGGAGGGGTGTGAGGGAGGAAGGATGGGAGAATGGGGAAGTGGTATTGGGTGGGTGTTGTTACATAGTTGGGGTGGGGTAGGGATTTGGGGGTTATGTTTGTATTTTAATGTTTATCTTTTATATGTTTATATGTTTTTATGTTTTATTTTGTAAGCCACCTTGAGTCTTTTTAAGGGAAAGGCGGGATATAAATATAAATAAATAAATAAATAAATAAATTTGATACTGGCGAGATTATAAATCCATAATCTTGGCCCTTCCTTTGCCTATCTTCAACACCCCGTTTAAGCATCTTTCCCCCCAATTCATATTCAGTCAATGGAGCTTGTACTAATTTTCAAAGTGGCCTTGGGGGAGATAAGTTTCCTGTCCCTGTGTTAAACCCTGAGCATGTGATCAGGACCCCCCCAGCCAAGTATTTGAGATTGTTATGTTTTTAAAATGCTTTGTTTTACTTCAGCAGAAGTCCACTCCAGCTTGCCTGTTGCATGGGAGACTGTTGCATGCACTTGTGTATTGCATTTGATATAACCACTCCCATCCACATTTCCCATAGCCAGACCCTTTTCTATTCCTGACATGCTATATGTTCCCACTAGAACTGAAATGGGAAGATTTATTATTCAAGGGTATTATTGACACTTTCAGGTAGTCCTCTAAATATTAAAATATTACCTGTGGCCAAAATGGGTATTTGCAAATCTAATAAGTAAATTGTTTGCAAAATATTTTATTGCCAGTGGGAACACTCATGATGTGAAGACTCAGCTCATTGATCCCACCATGACGTAGAAATAAAATCTGTCTATAGTATGACTTTCTGTATCTGGGCACCTTGAGGAACAAGATAATTGTCCATATAGGAGAGGTGTATGGGCGAAGAGGATCAGTATTGATCAACTGTTTGGTACTTGCAGCACCCATCAACTCACAACATTGAGCTGATCAGTGTAACGTTGCTTCTCTGTTCTCAGCATGCTTTTTATCCCCTTGAACGTAGTTAGAACATAAGAACATAAGAAGTGCCATACTGGGTCAGACCAACAGTCCATCGAGCCCAGCATTCTGTCTCGGACAGTGGCCAATCATGGGGGCCTGGGAGAAGCACGCAACAGGTCACCATGGTATTAATTCCTTGTGAGTCATCCCCAGGCTCTCGACAGTAAAGGGTTTTGTTCCGCAATCCTATCTGGCTAATAGCTGCTAATGGACCTATCTTCCAGAAACTTGTCCAAACCTCTTTTAAACTCAGCTATACTATTGGCCTTGACCACCTCCTCTGGCAGTAAATTCAACAACCTAATTGTACGCTGAGTAAAAAAATACTTTCTTTTGTCTGTTTTTACTCTGCCACCTGTGAGTTTCAAGGAGTGTCCCCTAATTTTAGTACTAGTTGAGAGGGTAAATAACTGTTCCCTGTTTACAAGTTCCACACCACTCATGATTTTATAGACCTCTATCATATCTCCTCTCAGCCGTCTCTTTTCCAAGCTGAAGAGCCCCAACCTACCAAGCCTCTCCTCATATGGGTGCTGTTCCATACCCTGGATCATTTTTGTTGCCCTTCTCTGTACCTTTTCTAGTTCC
>QEPC01013498.1:7194471-7219445 GCA_003113815.1 Sphenodon punctatus | reverse complement strand
CCCTCGGGGGTGGGAGCAGGGTGGGGCATTCCTCAGGGGGTGGAGGAGCCATCAGTGGGTGGGAGCAGGGTGGGGGGACCCTTAAGGGGTGGGGGGACCCTTGGAGGGTGGGAGCAGGGTGGGTGGGAGCCGGGGAGGGATCACTTACCTGGCTGCTGCTCCGGCGGTCCCCAGAGACCCGGGCTGCAGGCAGAGGTGTGTGTGTGGGGAGGTAGGGGGGAGTGGACTTTACCTTGTTTTAAATTGCCTGCGTGTCCTGCTCCTCCGGAGCCAGGACACGCGGGCAATTTAAAAGCTAAAAAACAACAAAAAAGTTCCCTGCCTTGCGACTCCCCCCGCCCCCCTGCCGCTCTGGGCAGCAGATTGTGGGGGAGAGTGGCAGCGGCAGGGAAGCGATTGAAGCTGGTGGTGCGCTGTTTGAATGGGAGAGGGAGAGCACAACAGTGCGCCGCCAGCCTTGTCCCTGAACATGTGCAGCTGAGGCAGGGAACAGTGCGGAAGCGCACTGATCCCTACCTCAATCACCCGGCCTAAAGTTTCTCACCTGGGTGTTTGCATCAAGCGCCCAGGCGAGAGGTTCCATTGTGCCCATTAGGCTCAATGGAAAAGGCTATCCCCTCCCTCCACAGCACGTCCTATGCGTGCTGTGGATAGAGGGGCTCAGTCACCCAAATCACGTTTTCAATAGATTGGGGCTGAGGGGCTCAGCCTTTTTGTCCCTTCCGGGACCCACTTTCAGAGCGGCCCTGAGAGTGGGTCCCGGAAGGGAGATTACTGACAGCAGCAGCAGCCTCTGAAGCAGAAGTCACAGGCTGCTGCTGCTGTCAGAAGCGGTGGCACATTGTTTTTTTTTAAACTAGAGCAGCGGTGGGGGGTCCCCACGGCGCTAGGGGGGAAGTGCCCCAAATTTCCTGGGGGGGGGGGAAAGCTGTCACTGCCTATTCCCTTTGCGGCAGTCAACCGACTGGTTGAACCTCATTCCATCCTCCTGCTTGCTCCCTTATAAAGTTTTTTTTACCCTTCCATGAGTACCTGTCTAATTGTATTGTGCTTTCCCCCCCATTATAACAGTTAAATGATAAATGTATTGTAAATGACAATTATAACCTTATATTGTTTTCCCCTCCCTCCAATTCAGCCTTCACGTGTTTGCAGGAATGTTTCCAGCTCCTCCATGTCTTCAAAAACTTTCTTCTGTTGTCTATCCAAATGGTCATTCTGGCCGGGAAACGCACTTGGGGTTTCAGTTCCATTTGTATCAGTTTGGGATAGTATTTTGCCCAGCTTTTGCATTTCTGCGTGATCTCATATGCGTAGTCTGGGTAGATTCTTATGTTCATGCCTCTGAATGTCAGTTGTTGTTGACTCCTGGCCAGTCTGAGTATTTGTTCCTTGTCTTTGTATCTGAGGAACTTTGCCATAATAGTACATGGTGATTCATTTTCTTTTGGTTTGGGGTGCAAAGCTCGGTGTTCTCTTTCCATTTCAGGGAGTGGGTCATGCATCTCCTCAGGGAAGTTCTCACTCAGGATTTGCTCTATAAGCTTTCCCACCCCCTCCGTTTCAAGACCCTCAGGCACTCCCACCACTCTGAGATTAGCTCTTCTTGTTCTGTTCTCTAAGTCCTCCATTTTTTCCTTTAGTAGTTTCACCTTTTTTTGTGTTTGGTTATGGGCTTGTTCTTGTATTGTTGTCTGGTCCTCTGCCCATGAAACCCTTTCCTCTAGGGCCTGTACATTTTTATTATTATTTTCTATTTTCACATTTGTTTCTTCTGTGACCTGCTGTACCTTGCTTATCTTACTGAATAGCTTTTCCCTGTGTAAGTTAGCTTTTTACAAATCCATTTTAATTTCAGCCCTGAGCTCCTGAATCAAGTGCATTACTGATTGCAGTTCCCCTTCTCCCTCTGGGGAAGGTTCTTCTGGGGTACGCTGCTCTGTTGCACCCAGCATTTTGGCATTCTCGCACTGACTCAGGCTCCCACTGGTTGCCGGTTGTTTAGCCTTACAGAAGCTCCTTATTGTTCCTTTTTCAGTTTGTTTTGTGGTGTGTGTGTGTGTGTTTCCCCTGCTTGTTCATAATGGCCTGGGGTGGGTTTGCACTCTTATCGGGTGTTTGGTGGAGGCAAAATATAGCACGGGGCGGGAGCCCTTGGGATTTGCATCTGCTCACTCCTCACACATGCGCATCCTCAAACTACATAGATTTGAACTGGAATGACTGAGGGAATCTCTACGTGAGGCACTAGCACATATTAAAAATGGTGTTTGTAACACTTGTTAGGCAGGAGGATTTAGTTGTGACAAAATCTTCATGCAGACAAGCTAACACGTGCTATTTAACCCTGCACAAGGCGTAGGGCAGTGGTTTCTAACATATTTGCATTTGACACACCATTTTGAGACCTGGGGCTGTAAGCCTCCACCCACTGATGTCAATGGCAAAACTCCTGTTAATTTTAATGTTGGTGGATTGTCCTGACAAATGTAATTCCATGATAGCAACAGAGATATGGAAATTATTAGGGGTGGGAATTCCGGTTCTCTCAAGATCTAATATTACCGGTGTTTGGGTGTATCGGCGTAATCCGATAAATTCGATATTTACCTGTACCGGCATACCAGATTTTTAACATTGGCTGCAGTACCAGATTTTTTATATTGTGGCCATTGAAGTCAATAGCCGCAATGTAAAAAATCCAGTACCGTGGCCAATGTTAAAAATCTGGTATTCCGATACCGGTAAATCTGGTAACTGGGCGATCCGATACTGGTACATCCGGTATCCGGTATTCTCCCCGGTGTCCCATAGAAATTATGTTGAATACAAATCTGAAACAAATAGTAGGTTTTGTATCTGTGGATATTATTTCCATTTTTAGATTGCTATCCGAATATCGGAATAATATCCAACACAACTGGATATTCATATATCTTACTGGTTTTTGGTTATTCAGTTGTTTGGATATTTGGTTACTTCATTTCAACTGTGCAAATACAAATGGCCAAAATGGAGTAACCAAACAACAGAATATTTGAACCACCAAATAACAAGAAAGAAAGAAAAGAAAGAAAGAACCTAAAAGAGATATCTGGCAAAGGTAGTGTCTATTATCCATCCCATAAAACTGGATAAGTGTTGAATTGGACAGAATTGTCAGATATGATGATTACCGTGGATATTTGTTTAGTCCTATGTGAATACCTATTGGGATTGTGGCCCAATTGCAGATGGTACAAACTCACCTAGAGTCCTGACCTATAGTTTGAGAACCTCTGGTGCAAGGTTAACCTCAGCTAGCTAACCCTTGTTTAAACATGTTAATCTGCCCACATAAGACTTTTATCCTGTGTGAGGTATCTCATGTAAAAACACCTCTTTTAACATGGGTTATTCTGTCAGGTAGACACATTCTGAGACAATGACCTTGAGATCCCCAAATGCAATTTAGAAAAGAAGCATGCTTCTAAATTCTTTATATTTGACATATTATCTGACCTTCCAGTATTTTATGTTTTTTTCCTCATCTTCCCCTCCCCTCCCCTCTTTCACCTATATTTTCATCTTCATCTTTCTTTTTCTCACCCTCCTTTCCATCCCAATAATATTCCTCCATTTTTTCCTTCTTTCTTACTTTCTTTTCCCTCTTGTATACTTTGAACTATGGTCCAGGGGTCTGAAACCAGACGCTTCAGCTAAGAACTCATATATTCTGGCTCTGATGCCAGTTTCCCATGCGACCTCAAATGAGCCACCAAGAGCCAAATTTTTAAAATTTGGACTTTAACCTTTCTGCTTCAGGGAGCCCATCTGTGAAGTGAAGATAATAAATATCAACCAACCTCACAGGGGTGCAGTGTGAATTGAGTGTGCATAAAGTGATTCAAAAGCCTAAAATGTGAAGGATTATTAATAACAAGGTGAATTTTAACTAAACAAACACTAACTTTAACTGAATGGCTTTTTCAGAAACATAATATTGAATGACTTCTCCAGAAACACAATAGGAGCTCACTATCCTATCTAGTTCACTTAGTTGATACTAGGAACCCCAAAGGACGGTCTAGTGGAGGGTGTACAGGATTGAAGTTGGGGTGTGATAACCTTGCTCTGGCTGGTTTCAAATGTTTTACAGAATGAGGGCGAATACCACCAGCAGCAGCAGCAAAGGATATGATCCGTTTAGCATAAAGCAACATTTTTACCCAAGGCTGGATTGTGGCTTTCTCATTTGAATCATGCCAACATGCTGCTATTCCGGTGCCTAACCCAGCAATTGTCTGTCCTATAAGTGTGATAATAAAGCACATTGAACACAGCTGGTTCCCATCCCTCCCCAAAGTTTCAAAGGAAAATCAGGAGTCTCCCCCCCCCCCTTTTCATTGCACTGAGACCATGCATCCTGTTGCAGAACTCTTATTGGCATTGGAAATACTCTAAACTCTATCTACAAAGGTACAATCTTTTAAACCTCACTCTGCTTCCTGTGCTCTCCTGACACATTGCAGTTCTCTTCTATGACTAATTAGCCACATGGCTAGGGAACAATCTCTTGTCTTTCGCCCACCACTATAGGATCTCCTGGAAAAGATAGTGAGGTTGCAGTGTGCCTGTTCCTCACAAACTCCCTGCTGACAATCTTACCCCATTCAGTTCCATGGTATCCTTAGGTACCAAAGGACAATATCTGAGACGATTTAAGTTGTATCATAACCTACTGTATGAAGCCTGCTTTACTTGAAAGGAAAAGCAAGTGCGCTGCATCTCCCCTCTCACTGCCTAAGTGCAAAGCGGACAAATGGAAGGAATCATGGAACAGGGAAATAACCTATCATACAGGCCATAAACTGGGGAAGCAGTAATCAATCCCCCATCGACCCACAAATGAAATCCAGTCAGGAGGAAATTGTATTCAGAATGTACTGGACATCAGACCGAGGAAGGCTGAAATAAGGGCTAGTGTTAGCTGCCAAGGAGAAGAAAATGTAGGGTAACCTTAGCAAAAGGCCTGAGTGTTTGGGGACCCAATTTAAGAGCTTTACAGAATCTGGGCCTTGCTTCTCCAGGACAGGTCCACGCCTTGCATAGAGCAGGAATGTTACAGGTGCCACCACATAAGCACAGAAGAGGGAAACAGGATGGAACTGCTGGTAGCGTGTTCTTTTTAAGAAATCCAGCATCCCTCTTTGGTCTCTCAGTAGCCAACTTTTTTTTTTAGTCTTCCAGACATATTGCATAGTCTGTTACTTCTTCTTTTTGCTAAGGTGGTCTAGGAAGACTCAGGGAGCAGGAAATGGGGTGTCACTCTTTCCTCTTCTAAATATATTATTTTTATTTATAGGTCAGGGTACAATAGATGGATGCCTGGAGTTTTACAAGCTTGAAGTAAATAATAAATACATTTGAAATACTGTAGTTTCCTTTAGATAGCAGGCAAACTGTGGCTTGAGAGCTGCATGTGGCTCTTGCACACTTTGTGTGGCTCTCGGCCAGAGCTCGTTCTGGGCTTCATGATGCCTTAATAGTCCTGAGACTTACTTTATTGCACCTTAAACTGAGCAGCTGAGTCACAGATGCTCTCTCAGCAGCCAGGACAACAGAGCACTGAATCTGCCAGCCAATCACAAAGCAGGAGAAATTTGTGTGTGCAGGTGCATGTTTGTGTCTTGTGATGGTCAGCCATATGCAAGTGTTGGTATTTGGTACTTGGGATTGGGAAAAGAGGTGAAATGGATAGCAGAATAAATGTCCACAAGTCCCCCCTCCCCCTTTCCAGTTGGCTTTGTTGACCCAAATGACATTTATTTCATTTAGATTTTTTATCTTACCCTATCCCCTAGGTGGCTTACAACTCTTTAACTTATTAACTGTAACATCAACAACTAACTAATTAACTCAACTCTTAAGCCTCACAGTAACCCTGTGAGGTAGGTTAGGTTGAGAGATCTGTGACTGGCCCAAGGTCACCCAGTAAATTAATAGCTAAGGTGAGACTTGAACCAGGGGACTCCCCCTATCACCTGGTAGAAGTACTGCATGCTTAACCACTACACTACACCACACGGCTCTCTGAGATGTTTTTCTTTCTTTTTTAAAGTTTTTTTTAAACAAACAAACAAACCACAAACAAACACATTTGCAACTGAGTTTTTTCAATTACAATTATTCTATTCATATTTGTTTTTGTTCATTTCTGGTTTTGGTAGTTTGTTTTCTTGGTTGTTTCTTTACTTAAACTAAACATCTGGAAAAGGTTCAAAATAGATTTATTTGCCGTGTTTTGTTTGCTCCTAACAACACACCGATTGGACTTTTGAGGGCCAAATCAGGAATAGTTTCAGTATCTTCCCTGATCCAGGTGACAGTAATTAAATTCTGGCTTCAGGTTCACTTATCAGCCCCGGGCTCCTTGACGTTCGTAGCCTCTAAACTTAAGTATAAGGATCCCTGGGACACTGGAGTGTCAGACCTTGTCTCTCATCTGGGATTTTATAGGGAAACCTTGCAGTCTCTCCCGATGGCAGATGCTTTGGCCCTTGTCAAACGGTGTGTCAAGGACCAAGAGGGACAGCACTTGTCTGCAGCAGTCAGCTCCCAAAACATTTCCTCATTGTGCAAACTATTCCAGGTGGTGCCTCAGGGGGCAGAATATTTAAGCTCTTCTTTATGTTGGACTCAGAGGAGAGCTTTTACTTTAGCTCACTTCAATCTTCTTCCCACTGAGGTCTCTGAAGGCAGGACCAAAGGGATACCTTACGATCTAAGGATCTGCAAGGTTTGCAATCTAAATGAGATTGAATCCCTCTCCCAAATAATATTTAGCTGCCACTTGTACACGGGTCTTCGGCTGCTATATTTAGCCCCTGATATGTTAAACACTAATGTGTCCAGTCAGATTGAACTTTTCCCCTACTTGTTGTCTGGTCAAAACTGGGATACTACTGTTTGTATGGCTAAATTTCTGGCAGCTGCAATTAAGGCCAGGCTCGCCACTGTGAACAATTGTGACTCTTAAATTGTATGTTTTCTTTTTCGGTTTTGTGGGTTGTATTTTATAATTATATTTTCTTTTTTAATAATGTTTTACCTTTTGTATTGTATTGTGACAGCCATTGGCTTTGCAATTAAACTCAACTGAACTGGTTGTTTCTGCCAGTAACAATGAGAATGGGTGGGAATGGCTGGAACCGGACAGTGACCAAAATGAATGGACTGACTAAAACAAATTAAAGGAATGAATGCCATAAAAAGGTGAAAATGGATAATTGAACAAAGATCAGTTGGATACAATTCAGTACCCAATTTGTTTCAGATTCGAAAGGTTTGCTTGTTTCGGTGGGTATTTGCTTCTGCTTTAGTTGGGAACTCCCCACCCCAAACTATACAGTGAAGACTATCCAGAGCTGGTGTTAGGTATTTTGCTTTCTCTGACGGAATTTTCTGCCACACTCAAGAACAAGTCTGCCAGAGTTGGGATCTAGCCTTCTGAGTGTGGCACTGAAGGATCGGTGTGACTCTTGACATTCGAAGAAGCTCAGACATTCAGAGCTGTCCTAAGGTGGCTACCACACCAGATAAGGTGCCCACCCTGTACAATGGCTGTGCTGTACCTACCTCTGTCAACCCTCAATATTTTCTGTGGACCAGCACGCTCCTACTGGAGATGGCTGCAATGGGGGAGGGAGTGCTCATTGTGCTTGCAAAAGGCAATTCCACTGATGACATGACCATCTCCTTGGAAAGAGTGGAGGATAGTTGTAATCCAGTTCTCCCACTTTCTGAAGATATTACGGCAGAGCAGGATTCTGGCACCATCAGGGATATGACATCCCTGACGGTGTCAGAATCCTGCTCTGCCGTTGCTGATGTCAGTTCTGTTAACCATAACTTGGGGGAACTACTGATCTATATGGTTAATTCATTGCATTGCAATATTTAGAGTAGGATTGGGGAATCTTTTACTTCCCACAAGCCACATAGAAAATCAGTACAAATTTTGTAGGCCAAATCGGAGTTGGAGGTGGGGGTGCTTAGGAGGTGTGCTCAGGATGGGGGAAGATAGGGGTTCAGATCATGGGTCTATGTCATCAGTCCATCCCTGATTTTTCAGTCTATGCCTTCATTTCTGCTCCCCTCCATAATCTCAGCCTTTCAGAGTTCGAAGGTAGGAACTGGATCTATGGCAGAGCTGAAATGGGTAATGAAGTCATTATCTATGGGTATCTGCAGGGTTCTTAATATCTGAGTGGGTAGACAAACTTAGGCCTTTTTTACATGGCCTCCTCAGAGTGGAGGGGGGCCTGGGCATGCCGGTGTATGTGCAATGGGTGGGCAGGGCGTGCATACAGGCACACATTCATCCCCACGCACCCACCCACCCACCCCACATTCCCACGCATGGAGCAACCGTCGTTTTCGCTGGTTGCTTTGTGCGTGGGGATGAGTGGGGTGTGCATGGGGATGCGTGTTAGGAGGGAGCACACACGCCCCTCCACTCACTGTGCTTGCCCACACTGTGTCCTTCACACGGGCCTCTCCCACTCATGAATACGCAGATTTCTGCATGTTCATGACTGGGAGAGCCTTGCATTTGGAGAAGAAAAATTCCTAAGGTGCAGTTGTGTTTAACTTGTGAATACATTGGTGCGATCTTAGTTATTGCTACAGCTTGCAGATCACTCATTATAGCTGAGTCTCTGATTCTGCATTTTAGTTCAGTCTTATCGACAGTATAGTTAAGTGTCTCACTGTCATTCAGGGGGAGAGAGAGATGATCAGCCAGTTTTTAAATACCCTCTACCATTTGTATTGAGGAGTACCTGGGTGTGCCCTTTTGTTCCAAATAGCACTGAGATGCCAGAGGAGAGACCCTCCCCTGAGATAACTTGCACCAAAATGGTAAGGCTCTAAGATTACAATGAGACTGGAGTGATAAACCTGTTTCGAGCCGAAGCATGGCGAGGGGAGTAGCTCTTGGAGCTCCTAATATGCTCCTTAAAAAGATGTTTTGTGGCAGTTTCCATCTGGGGGCATAGCTATAGAATGTTAGCTCAGTTCCAAACAGGAGTTGGGGGAGAGCCTTAGCCTTAAATACACCCACAACTAAATCAAGAGGGGCTACTGGAGTAGAACGATACAGCCTTAAGATCGCAGCAACCGTCTGTGATGTCTTAGTTGCTCAAGTTTCCTGATTGGCCCTCCAAGCTTGGGTTGCTGAAAATGTAAGTCCAAGATAGGGGTAGTGAGTTGTCTGAGATATTATCTGTGATCCCACTCTCCACTCGTATTTTGGGGAGGTCATGCCAAAGCACATGCTTTTTGATTTGTTGATGTTAACAGTCATATGATTTTGAATTCAGAATTGGTTGAGGGCATCTAGACACTGTTGGAGACCCTGGATTGTCTGAGATAGGAGGACTATATCATCTGCGTAAAGAAGTATAGAAATTGGTCTCCTCTGAATAAGAGGGGGAGGAGTATGGGTGGGTCCTACCATATGGATCAAATCATTTATAAAAAGATTGAACAAGAGGGTTGCCAAAAGGCAGCCCTGCTTTACTCCCTGCTGTAGAACAAAGGGACTAGTAGACCGGCCACAAGGGCCCACTCTAACCACCGTCCTGGTGTTTCCATGGAGTGAGATGATAAGTTCTAAGAGATCAGGGTTGATTCCCGTATTACATAGCTTGATCCTAACTTAAGGAGATGGATAACTCTCCTCCAGTTTAATTTGATAACAGCGGTAGTGAATGGCAGAAGGGATCGCATTCCCTAGCCTAACAGAATTTGTACCTATGCCTTACAGGAAGTGGAAACTGTTCAACATCTCCTCTTCTGTTGCCCGTGGTACACAGATCTTAGGGAAATATGGATAAACCCTTATTTCAGAATTCTTCCCTCTCCCTAGAGGATAAGATGTTCAACTTACTGGCAGCGACAGACCCAGACTTTAATAAAGCAACTGCTTGTTTCCTTAAACTTGTGGGGAGGAGACGGGAAAGTGTTAGTGCTTAGGGGTCGGGGTCCTACTTTAGAGACACTACATCTCTAATTACTGTGGTATTAGGTGTATAGCCTTGACACGGACTACACAATTTGATGGGAAAACTGCTTTACTAGTCAGTGCATCCCAGGCTTTGTTGACTTTGCCGGCTTCCTTCAGCTGGTTCATTTTACTTTTATTAAGTTTGTCATGATTTACTGTGGTTCTCTATTATCATTGTGAGTTTAATTTTGTTTACTTTATATTTTATTCTCACTCCTGTGTTTCTTTTAACCTTTTATGAATTGGAGCTCTTTGTTATAGCAAATTGCTGGGAACAAATAAAGAATTGAATTGAATTGACTGGGAGAGCCCCATGTAAAAAAGGCCTTAGTTCTGTTGCTTTCCTCTTCTTCCCTTGGTGAGGCTGGGCAGCAGTGGTGCAGGGGCATTTGAAGTCTATGAAGCTAGGCAAGGGCACTCATAGTCCAGGAGGTGGAAGCGGGGGTGGGGCACGTGGGGTCCATGAGGCTTGGTGTTGGTGTTCTGCATTGGTGAAGGCCTTGGCACATGCACCCCTGCCCACCCTGGCAAGGGGCTTTTGGGGAAACTACAACTCCCAAAAACATCTTATGCCACTTCCTCCTAGCACACTCAGCATGTGTGTGCAGAGAAGAAATGGCACAATGGGCTTCTGTGAGTTGTAGTTTCCCCTCAAAAGTCCCTTGCCAAGCTGGGCATACATGGACAGATGTGTCTAGGCCTGCATGGGGTGCCACTTCCCAACCCTATGAACCCTGAGGGCCCCTGCTGCCTGGATGCCTCTACAGACCTGCCAACTTAAGTGTGAGAAGACAGGATGGAAGAGCTGAAGAAATAGGTACCTATTCAGGTACTGCTTGGCTATTTCATGGTATCCAATCTGCCTGATGATGGATCAGGTTCCATGGATTTAATGGTAGGTCTCTTTTGGGAGGTACTCATTTCAGCTCTTATCCGTGAGCCAAGTGCAGGAATAGGAATGGGACCAAATAAAAAAAAATAATAAAAAAAAAAACCCCAGCTATGGGTTGGCTTTGGTCAGAGGCTACTCACCCCTGATTTAGAGTAATCATCCTGAAACTGAAATTTTGGGGGAATAAATTATTGTGATAATAAAAAAGAGAGACTAAACCTGGACATTTGAATTGTTTTGTTCCAGAATGAAACTGCTTTGGAATGAAATCTCTTCTCGTCTTTGGTGGATGCTGCCTAACACAATTGAATGTGACATAGATGACACTATACATATTGGGGAGGGAAATTGAGGCATTCAGGCAAATTACTTCTTTGTAATGCAATAGAAAAATTTCATTTCAAAAGTGTCATTTAATGTATTGCTCGGTGAAGGACGGCCGTTTCCCCACTGACGGCTCGTTGATATATTTCCCCATACACCATGTGCATTGCTATAACCTGGTCTCCCTGTTGTATTCTACGTGTCCTGTGCCTCTCTTTTATATTCCAAATTAATTTTAAGGAACTGAAAGCTCAATAAAGAGATTTATTATGAGTGCAATGATTTCTGAGTTTAATAAAGGAGTAAGAGGGAACTGTAAAAACTAGGGAGAACACGTTCCAGACAAATCAAATGCTCCTTTGGTTAAAATTTCTAAAAGTGCTGATTAATCCATAATGTCGATAATGATGGACCCACAGCTACCAATTATGGCAATGAATCTCACCCGCCATAAATTTTGAGGATATCCAGATTTTGCTGTCTGGTTCAACAAATTTGTTATGAATCATTTCTATAGTGCTTCCAGTGTTCACAGCACTTTACAATATTTATCTAATTATCTGGTTGCCCTGACCATGGTCATCAACACGGTTGCGCTCAGGCATCCTTTTTGTCACTGCTGAGGCAGCGCAGGTCCCCCTGGTTTATGGAAGAGTTAAGGCGGTTGAAGAGGGAGGGTAGATGGTTAGAGCGCAGGTGGTGCTAAATGTGCGGTGAAGTCAATCGATCGTGGCATAGATCATTCTTGAAAGCCCCTCCAGGTGAGCAGGGCCCCACCCCATAGCCACAAGCCAAAGGTGCACGCCCGCGCCCAGAAAGCCCCAGCAGGCATTGCAGCGCCCAGAAGCCCCCAGCAGGCATTGCAGCACCCAGAAATCCCCCAGCAGGCATTGCAGCACCCAGAAATCCCCCAGCAGGCATTGCAGCGCCCAGAAAGGCCCAGCAGGCATTGCAGCGCCCAGAAAGCCCCTCCAGGTGAGCAGGGCCCCACCCCATAGCCACAAGCCAAAGGTGCACGCCCGCGCCCAGCGGGCGGCAGCCCTTGGGCGGCGACAAAAGGGCGCTGGCCGTTTTGTGGCCGTTGTGCGGCCGGAGCGAGGACAGCGAGGGGCCACCCCCCTGACAGCACGCACACGACACCTGCAGGCCTGGACTCCCCCCGATACTGAACAGGTAATACCTATGATGCCTCCCTATACCTCCCTCACCTCCTCGCCCTCTCTCACCTCCCTCCTTCTAGCCTCTCTCACGCACCCCCTCCTTCTCCCTCTCCCTTCACCAGCAGCCTTTCTCCAGCCAACCTACCCCTTATCCTCACCCACGCCCATCCCCCCTCCCCACCCTCATCCCCCCTTACCCATTCCCCCTAGGCCCAAACCCGCGACACCCAGGTGTTCCACAGACCATTGTGGCCAATACGAGGCCGGTGCACGACTCCCGCCCCGCAAACCCGGCCGTTCCCCATCCCCCAACCTCATCCGCATCCCCTGCCTTCCCAAACACCAATTGCCTTTTTCCTGCTCCCTCTGGAACTGCCGCTCGTCCGTGGCTAAAGCTCCCTTCATCCACGATCTCTTCCTCTCTCGCCCCTTTCAACTCCTGGCTCTTACGGAAACCTGGATCACGCCCTCCAACTCTGTTACCCCGGCTGCTCTATCCTCCGGGGGCCTGTCGTTCTCTCACCGCCCCCGCCCTGAGGGCCTGGGTGGTGGTGTGGGCTTGCTCCTTGCTAAGCACTGCCAATTCAAAACCCTCTCCCCTCCCCCCTCCTCCTCCTTCCCTTCCTTTGAGGCCCACTCTGTGCGCTTATACTCCCCTCTACACCTTCGGGTTGCTGTCATCTACCGCCCCCCGGGTTCCCTCTCCTCTTTCCTCCCGGACTTTGAATCCTGGCTCACCTTCTTCCTCTCCGATGATATCCCCACTCTTATCCTTGGTGATTTCAACATTCACGTTGACACGCCCTCCGCCCCCTCTGTTTCCCGCTTTCTCTCTCTCGCTTCCTCCTTTAATCTCCGACTCTGGACCGACTCCCCCACTCATACTGACGGCCATTCCCTCGA
Organism: Sphenodon punctatus; assembly: GCA_003113815.1. Lineage (NCBI taxonomy): Eukaryota > Metazoa > Chordata > Lepidosauria > Sphenodontia > Sphenodontidae > Sphenodon > Sphenodon punctatus. Next base: position 7,206,118 of record QEPC01013498.1, on the reverse strand, counting down.
CCTCGTCTTCACTCGAAACTGTTCTCTAACTGACCTCTCCTTTGACCCCTTCCCTAGTTCTGATCACTTCCTCGGCTCCTTCAGCCTTTCCCACCGACCCCCCTCCGCCTCCCCCTCTATGCGCCCCTTCCGCAATATGCAGGCCCTTACTCCCTCGGAGTTTGCCGCACATCTTTCCCCCCTTCTCCCCCCCGTTTTCGCCTCCTCCTCCCCTGACTCTGCTGTCTCTGCTCTCAACGCTTCTCTCTCCTCGACCCTTGACTCTCTTGCCCCCCCCTCTGCTCGCCCCGTCCGCCCCCTCGACCCCCGCCCCTGGCTTACCCCTGCCATCCGCTACCTCCGCTCCTGCGCCCGGGCTGCCGAACGCCTCTGGCGCAAATCCCGCTCCCTCCCTGACTTCCTCCATTACAAATTCTCCCTCTCCTCCCTCTCCTCGGCTATCTCCCTAGCTAGGCAGCGCTATTATGCCTCTAGGATCGAATCTTTCTCCCGCGACCCTCGCCGCCTTTTCTCTACTTTCGACTCCCTTCTCAAACCCCCCTGCCCTCCCCCGCCCTCTTCCCTTGCTGCTCGGGATCTTGCGTCGTTCTTCACCTCCAAGATTGACAAGATCCGTCGGGATATTGCCCCCCGCCCCCCTCCCTCCTCGCATCCTTCCCTCCTGCCTCTCTCCAGGAAATCTCTGCTCTTCTCTCTTCATCCAACCCCTCCACCTGCCCCCTTGACCCGATCCCCTCCCGCCTCCTGACCTCTATTGCTCCCACTGTCGCTCCCCCCCTTCTGCATGTCGTCAATCTCTCCCTTTCCACAGGCTCCTTCCCCTCTGCCTTCAAACATGCCACTGTCTCCCCCATCCTCAAAAAGCCTACCCTGGACCCTTTCGATCCCTCTAGTTACCGGCCGGTCTCCCTCCTTCCCTTTGCTTCGAAGCTCCTGGAACGTGTCGTCTACTCCCGCTGCCTGAACCTCCTCTCTGCCAACTCCTCCCTGGACCCTCTCCAGTCCGGCTTCCGCCCCCTCCACTCTACTGAAACTGCCCTGGCCAAGATCACCAATGATCTACTTGTCGCTAAATCGAAGCGCCACTACTCCGTTCTTGTCCTCCTTGACCTCTCTGCTGCCTTTGACACTGTCGACCACTCGCTCCTCTTGGACTCGCTTTACTCTTTGGGCTTCCGTGGCTCTGTCTTTGACTGGTTCTCCTCCTACCTCTCTGACCGCTCCTTTAATGTCTCCCTCCCCGAGTCGACCTCCCCCTCCCTTCCCCTCTCGGTTGGGGTTCCCCAAGGTTCTGTCCTTGGCCCTCTCCTCTTCTCTATCTACACCCGGTCCCTTGGTGAAATTATTGCCTCCCACGGGTTCCAATACCATCTCTATGCTGATGACACCCAACTCTATCTCTCTACCCCCTCTCTCTCCTCCTCTGTCCGCTCACGCCTCGTCGACTGCCTCTCTGATATCTCCGCCTGGATGTCCCGACGCCAACTCAAACTGAACATGGCCAAGACTGAACTCCTCATTTTTCCTCCATCCCCCTCCTCTCCCTCTGACCTGACCGTCTGCATTGATGGGGTCACCATCCGTCCTGTTCTCCGTGCCCGCAGCTTGGGCTTCATTTTTGACACGCACCTCTCCTTTAAACCTTACATTGACTCTGTGGCCAAATCCTGCCGATTCGCTCTCCTCAACATTGCCCGCATTCGCCCCTTTCTATCTGTCTCCTCGGCCAAAATCCTTGTTCATGCCATGGTTATCTCTCGCCTCGACTACTGCAACCTCCTCCTTGCTGGCCTCCCTCGCTCCCACCTGTCCCCCCTTGTGGCGATCCAAAACTCTGCCGCCAAGGTCATTCACTCTGCCCGTCGCTTCGACCATGTGACGCCTCTCCTCCTCTCCCTTCACTGGCTCCCCCTTCCTGAACGTATCCTGTTCAAACTCCTGGTTTTCACGTTCAAATCGCTCCATGACCAAGCTCCCCCTTACCTCTCGGACCTAATCGCCCTACGCGCTCCTGCGCGCGCTCTCCGCTCTTCCGCTGTCCCCTCCCTCGCTCTCCCTCGCTTCTCCTGCTCGCCCAACCGCCTTCGTCCCTTCTCCCTCGCTGCCCCGCATGCCTGGAACTCCCTCCCTGCCGACATCCGCCTCGCCTCCTCCCTCCGCTCCTTCAAATCCCTCCTCAAGACCCACCTTTTCCATGCTGCCTTTCCCAATGCCCTCTAGTCTTTCCCCTTGCTCTTACTGTCAGCCCTCCTCTGCTGACTGCTGCTACCGACCACCTTGTAACCAAGCCAAGTACACGCACCTGAGACTTCGCATCCGCCTGAATGTTTGTTTGTCTTCTCCCATGTCTCTCCCGCTGTCCCCTCTCCTTGTCTCCCCCTCCTTGTCTTTTAGATTGTAAGCCACAGGTAGGGACCGCAGCTGATTATATGTTCTGTACAGCGCCAGGTTGTTACTGGCGCTTTATAAATGTTTAATAATAATAATAATAATAACTATGCCATGGCTGTGAAAGTTATATTCTCCACTATCATAATGTCTGCAGTCTCGTCCAGTGGAGCTGTTCTGGGTGGCAAGGGGTCTGGTTAATCTGGTCTGCCTCGACCTGGAAATGAAGTCATCTAATGCTCCATGTGACATTTTTATTAACTACTTTGAAGACAAAATTGCTCACCTTCACCACAACTTGGGTGCTGCCATTTTATCTGCAGAATCAGAGCTTGGGGTTATGGAAGCCCGGCCTTGTCCTGTTTATTTGGATCAGTTTCAGTCGGTATCACCTACCGATGTGGGGAAGGTGCTTGGGGCAGTGAGGTCAACCATTTGTGAATTAGATCCTTGCCCATCTTGGCTGGTGAAAGCCAACTGGGAGATGTTGGGGCTGTTGCTGGCTGGGGTGTCAACGCCTCTCTTCTGGAGGGTAGGATGTCAAATGCTCTTAAAACTGTGGCCCTTCTTAAGAAGTTATCTTTGGATGCTGATTCCCCAGCCAGCTGTTGGGTTGTCTATAACCTTCCCTTTTTAGGAAAGGTGGTTGTCTGACATCTCAATGGTATTGGATTCCTGGACCCATTTCAATCAGGTTTTCCTTCTGCCTATGGCATGGAGACTGCACTTGTGGCTTTGGTCGATGATCTGCACCTGGAGACGGGCACGGGAAATTCCACCCTGTTGATCTTGTTAGGTCTTTTGGTGGTCTTTGATACAGTAGATCATGTGGTGTTGTTGACAAGTCTGCAGGATCTGGCGGGGGTGCGCAGGATCTCTCTTGAGTGGTTCTGCTCCCTCCTGTCAGAGAGGTCCCAGAGAGTGGTGATAGGGGATTGCTCATCCTCCTCTTGGGACCTCCTCTTCGGGGTCCCACAGGGTTCTATTCTGTCTCCCCTCTGTTCAATGTGTATCTGAGGCTGCTGGGTGAGGTCATTCGGAGGTTTGGAGTCAAGTGCCATCAGTGTGCTGATGACACCCAGCTCTACCGCTCTTTTTCATCTGACCCAGACCTTGAAATCTTGGTGCTTACCCGCACCGGCTCACGACTCCCATTTGCTCACATAGCATCTGAAATTGATCCCTTGGTAGTGGCTTGGTCAGTCCATCTGCCACCATTTTTTCAGTTGGGAAATTCAACTCAATTAACCCTTCTTCCTGTGCATCTCGAACATAGTGGTACTTTATGTCAATGTGCTTTGTTCGAGACTTGGATGTTTCCATTTGTGAGAGCTTAATGCAACTTTGGTTGTCCTCAAACATCGTGGTAGGCCTTGGCTCTTCAATTCCAAAGTCCACAGCAGCTTGTGTATCCACACAACTTCCCTGCATGCTTCACTAGATGATAAGTATTCTGCTTCTGTTTATGAGAGTGTAACAAGTGACCGCTTCCTGCTAGTCCAACTTATGGCTCCATCTCCATAGAGAAACAGGTGTCCACTGGTGTCTTCAGCCCAATCTGCATCCATGTATCCCACCAGTCTAGGGTTGCTGCTCACTCTTCAATGTGTAGTTCGCGGTACCCTTCAGGTATCTTCCCAGTCTCTTGACTGCGGTCCAGTTATTCTTGGTTGGGGCACTTACTTTCCTGCTTAAGATTCCCACCGCTGTGGCAATATCTGGCCTTGTCACTGTGACCATGTACGAAAGCTTGCCAATCACTTTTCTGTACTGGTTGTTGGCTGGTAGGGGCTCATCATCTTCCTTTTGTTTCAGGAAGTTGACATCCATTGGTGTACTGACATCATTGGCATCTGTAAGTACCAGACATTCCAAAAGATCCTTGATCTTTGCTTTCTGGTTGAGAAGATAACTTCCATCTTCTTTTTCTATTTGAATGCCAAGGTAGTGTGAGATGCTTCCAAGTTCCTTCACCTCTACTTCCTTGTTTAGGTGCTCAACAATCTCGTGACTGTCTTGCTCCTGTTCACAACAGATGATCAGATCATCAACATAAGTCAGGATATAAGTCCATTTATTGTCTCTGAATCTTGAGTACAGGCAGGGGTCAGCTTTTCCTTGTGTGAACCCTTCCTTAAGCAGTAGCTGATTCAGTTTCTCATTCCATGCTCTAGCTGCTTGCTTCAAGCCATAAATGCTCTTCTGGAGTTTGCATACAAGCTTCTCCCTTCCAGGTTGCTCGAAGCCTGGTGGCTGCTGCATATAGATGTCTTCCTCAAGTTCTCCATTCAGGAATGCAGTTTTGACATCTAAATGGTTAACATGCATCATTCTTGAAGCTGCTATACTAAGTAGTGTTCTGATGGAAGTGTGCTTCACAACTGGTGCAAATGTTTCATCATAGTCTTCTCCATATATTTGGGAGTACCCTTTGGCTACTAATCTGACTTTATAGCACTGTACATCCCCTTCTGCATCCTGTTTGACTTTGAAGACCCATTTGCAACCTACAGATTTTCTTCCAGCAGGTAGTTCTACAAGTGTCCAAGTTTTGTTCTTGTGTAAAGATTCATCTCTTCCTTTGCTGCTTTCCTCCATTTTTCAGCTTCATGGGTTGGCATTCTTTCAACATCTTTCCATGTGCTGTGTTCTTGCAGCTCTGCACCTGTGGTGAGGTAGGAGTATCTCAAGGGTGGAACTCCTTTGTTGGACCTCTGTGAGCGCCTGGGTTCTGATTCAGCTTCTGTGACCCCTTCTGAATCTGCTTCTGGTTCTGGATCACAGATTGACATGAGGTGCCTGAGGGTCTTCTCACTTGGTTCCTCTTTCATTTGGATCCTTGATTCCAGGTCTAGTAATTCACCTTTGATTGGCTTTTGTCTTTCATCAAAGTACACAACATTGCAAATTTCAATATTACCAGTTTCAACATCTAGAATCCTGTATCCTTTCCCTCCTAATACATATCCACACAAAACTCCTTTCTTGCTTCTGAAATTCAATTTGTTTCTCTTTGCCTTTGGTACATATGCATACACATCACATCCAAATACTCTGATGTGGTTTAGGCTAGGCTTGTGTTCAAACCACAGTTCAAATGGAGTCGTCTCTATGACTTTGCTTGGCAATCTGTTCTGCAGATAGATGGCAGTCATCACTGCTTCTCCCCAGAACTTGCTTGGCAAATCTGCATCTTGCAGCATGCATCTGGCCATCTCCAGTAGAGATCTATTTTTCCTTTCTGCAACACCATTCTGCTCAGGAGAATATGGGACTGTAGTCTCATGTTCAATTCCCTGTTGTCTCAGAAAGGCTTTCATGTCATTTGAGGTGTGTTCACCTTCATTGTCTGACCTTAGTCTCTGAGGCTTTCTTCCAAACTTGTTGCTGACCAGTGCAACATATTCTTTAAACTTCTCAAATACTTGGCTTTCCTCTCTCAAGGTGTAAACATAGGCAAATCTTGAGAAATCATCAATAAATGAAACTATATAAAGATTTCCTCCAAAACTCCTTTCCAGAGGACCCGAAACATCGCTGTGAATCAACTCTAGAGGATGCTGAGACTCTTTTTTCTCTAGCTTGTGAAATGTTGGCTTCACACTTTCCACAGTAACACAACACACACATCTGCTTGTAGTCTCTTTACATGGATGCCCCTTAAAGTCTTTAATTAATTCCCCTGTCTCAAGCTGGCAAATTACATTAATATCACGGTGCCCTAGTTGTTGGTGCCAAAGTAGATCACATGATCTGTGGGTGCAGCTGCTTGCTAAATTCACTTGCTCATTTACACAATCCACTTCGAAGAGTCCGCTGCCTCTTAGAGATCCAGACATTATTAAATCACCTTCTTTTGTGACATAGCAATGTTCATCCATGAATTCAAACTTGCATCCTTTCTTAACACCATACTTTACAGGGATTAAGTTAATCTTTAATGAACATAGAGAGCATCTTCTATGACCACTGTCACAGTTTCTCCATCAGGAAGTTTGCAAAGGATTTTTGCAGTGCCCTTCCCCTTTTGAACACACTTCTCTCCCATCTGCTAAGAAAATATGATCTGAGTAGTCCATATCAATTTCTGAGAATAATTCTACATCTGTGAAGAGATTTTCAGAAGCACCAGAATCAATATAAAAAACATTTTACTGATTTCAGACACTGCATTCAAACTTTTGATTTTTGCTTTTGCCTTCTGATTCTTTCCTTCAGAGCTGGCAGTTTTCTGCAGACACTGTCTCAGCANTTTGGACAATTAGCATGTAAATGTCTCTCACTGTCACAGATAAAGCACCTCTTCTTGTCCCCTTTCTTTGAGCTAAAAGCTGCAATCTGGTCTGTAGAAGTTTGCTTTGTCTCTCTGATAAAATGCTCATTGAGCCTACTGGAGAGATATTTTAAGTCAATTGTTGCATTAGATACTTCAATTGCAATTTTTAAAGGTTTATACGAAGGAGGCAAAGAATTCAAAATGAATCCCACAATTCCATTTTCTCCAAGGTCTATTCCTGAATCTTTCAGCCTTTTTGCAAGAGACTGTATCTGGATTACATGCTCTGTGGCTTACATGCTTACATGCTTAGTCTCATATTCCAGAGCCTTTGAATGATAAAAATTGCTTCACTGGAACTTTTACGGTTATAAAGTTCTTCCAGCTTCTTCCAGACTTTGCTGGCCAGTTCAACACCCTCAAAATGAACAAATAGCTTTGGACTTACATGCATCCCAAGGAATCCAAGAGCTTTGTCATTCTGTCTTTCCCAATGGTCTTGGTTAGCTCCTGAAGCTGTAGGCCTCTATGTTATCAGAACATTGTAAAGACCTTAACTCTTCAAGCAAGACTTCATAAGGAAATACCAATCCTTGAAATTTGCTCCTTCCAGCTTTGGAACGTTGAGGCTGCCTTGGGCTGTCTCCATTCTGTTTCCTTTTGTTCCAACCCCCCCAACCAAAACAAAACAAAAAAGCTGTGCCTTTCTCTTCTGAGATTCAATTTGAGTTCCAAAAAATCTTCTAGGATTTTCTGGAGGATTATGGGCCCATAACCCTATGTTGGAATTTTATTAGTGGTCAAAAACCAAAAGCCAGTTTCACTGCCTACTGTGCCAGGACCTGTTAGAACTCTGGTTAGGCATCAGCAGAGTTTACACACAGCAAAAAGGAAAATAGCTCAAATTCTCGGTAGCAACAGCTTAGAAGTAATCAACACCTTGGAGATTGTTTCTAGATTGAAATAATCAACTTTATTGAGAAATACATTGTGATAGGAAAGGCCTATCCCTAGTTCTGTCTATCTAACTGCCACCAGCATGGTGGCCGGTCATGTTGAAGGCCAGAGGAAGAAGAGGAATGGAGAAAGGTCAGGAAGAAGGAGGAAGTCCAGTAGGAGCTTACTGGGCACATCCCACCTGAGAGGGGGAAAGGGGGGCTTAGAAGCAGAGATGAGAAAGGTTAAAGTGACACACACACACTAACTCACTATCTCTACTCCCAATGCCCCTAGTGGTCATTAGCGTTTGTTGGTGCAAAAGGTTGATGTCATCTGGAGCTGTTTCTCCAACAGGTAGGGGATGGGGAGTTGACAGGTGGGCTGGGGTAGCAGTGTGAGGGGTGTGTATGTATTTTAATGTTTTTATTTTTATACTTTTAAAAATATGTCTATATATGTTGTGTTTATATTTTTTATTTTGTAAGCCACCCTGAGCATTTTAAGGGAAGGGTTGGATAAAAATTTAAATAAATAAAATAAAATAATTCTCTCTCACAATATCCTGTGAGGTTGGTCATTATTATTACCATTTCACAAATGGGAAACAGAGAGATATACTTACTCAACTTACTTACTGGGGGAACTTTACTTACTGGGGGAACTTACTCAAGACCCCCAGTGAGTTCATAGCTAAGATGGGATTGGAAACCTGGTCTCCAAGGTCATCAGTCCAACATCTTATTCACTAGATTACACTGACATATCTAAGGAGACAGGTGTCATTAAAACTGGAATTAATATTTGCGGTGGATACTACATCCAACAAATTTGCCCACTTCAAGTAGGATCCAATGAAGTAGCTATTTTGTTCTATTTCACCGTAGGAGGGTGCTGTGGAGGGAACATCCTAGACAGGTGAGTGATTGTATTCACATAATACCTACACTTAGCTCCCATCCCTTGTAGTTAAATACATAACATGGGGTAAGCCTAACATCTCACTAAACAAGATGCAGACAGCAGACCAGCAGCGGGATGGCGGCTACCCAGTCTTTTGCACTGAGTGCCACATGCATAATTATCTTCCTGTTGGGGAGAGGTTGTATGTGTGCACCAGGTGCAAAGAGCTCCTAACTCTCAGAGAACATGTACGGTCTCTGGTGGCTAGAGTGGCCATGCTGGAGGAGCTGAGGCAGACAGAGAGGTATATAGAGGAGTCCTTCAGGGACATAGTAGAACAGTCCCACCTCCACTCTGGCAACCCCTGTGCTGTGTTGTATGGGTGAGGTCTCCAGGGAGGAGAGCACAAACGTGAAATGGCAGGAAGCAATCCCGTATCTGGGACCTGCCTTCCGGGTGATGTGTTATCCTCTCGCACTGAGGATATTTCTCCAGGGGTTTGTGCCCAGAAGGGTGGGAATAGGACAGCTGTGGTAGTTGGGGATTCAATTATTAGGAATGTTGATAGCTGGGTTGCTGGTGGCCATGAGAACTGCATGGTAACTTGCCTGCCTGGTGCAAAGGTAGCGGACCTTGCACGACACATACATAGAATTCTAGAGGGTGCTGGGGAGGAACCTGTTGTTGTGGTCCATGTTGGTACCAATGGCATAGGTAGATGTAGGACGGAGGTTCTGGAGGCCAAATTTAGGCTTCTAGGTAGTAGACTCAAGTCCAGAACCTCCAGGGTAGCCTTCTCAGAAGTGCTGCCTGTTCCATACGCAGGACCCCAGAGGCAGGAGGAGCTCCAATGTCTCAATGTGTGGATGAGACAATGGTGCAAGGAAGAAGGCTTTAGATTTATCAGGAACTGGGAAGCCTTTTGTGGAGGGGAGAGCCTATACAGATGGGATGTGTGTCACCTTAACCAGAATGGAACCCGGCTGCTGGCACTAAAAATTAAAAATGTGATAGAGCAGTTTTTAAACTAGAGCCTGTGGGAAAGCCGATGGGCACTGTGGAGTGCACAGTTTTGACTGTGGCATCTATGCAGGATGATGTTAACTTGGGGGATTTAGAGTTGCTTAAGACTGAGAAAGGGATAAAAATTAAGGGACTTCAGGTGGAATTCACTGGAGAACAAATAAATAACAATTTCAGGGTGTCTGATACAGTCCCCTATAATGTGCACAGTAAGAAGAATCAAAAGAATACACATAAATGCCTATATGCAAATGCTAGAAGCCTAAAAAGTAAGGTGGGAGAATGACAGTGTATGGTGCTAAATGAAGATCTAAACATTATAGGCATCACAGAGACATGGTGGAATGAAGATAACCAATGGGACACTGTAACACCAGGGTACAAAATATATCGGAATGACAGAGTCGATAGAGTTGGTGGTGGGGTAGCTCTATATTATGTAAAAGACAACATTGAGTCAAGTACAATTAAAATTTTAAAGGTTACAAACTGTTCCCTAGAAAGCCTAAAAAGTAAGGTGGGAGAATGAGAGTGTATGGTGCTAAATGAAGATCTAAACATTATAGGCATCACAGAGACATGGTGGAATGAGGATAACCAATGGGACACTGTAACACCAGGGTACAAAATATATCGGAATGACAGAGTCGATAGAGTTGGTGGTGGGGTGGCTCTATATGTAAAAGACAACATTGAGTCAAGTACAATTAAAATTTTAAAGGTTACAAACTGTTCCCTAGAATCTCTATGGATAGAAATTCCAGGTATAAAGGGAAAGAATATTGCAGTAGGGCTATACGATCATCCCCCTGACCAGGACAGAGAGACTGATAAAGCAATGCTAAAAGAGATTAGATAGGCTACTAAAGTCGGCAACATAATCATAATGGGTGACTTCAATTACCCTAATATTGATTGGGGGAATGTTTCCTCAGGGCAGGACATGGAGGTCAATTTTCTGGACGCCCTAAATGACTGCTTCCTAGAGCAGCTGGTTCTGGAACCAACAAGAGGAGGAACTATTCTAGATCTAGTCCTGAGTGGCATGCAGGACCTGGTGCAAGGAGTAACTGTGGCGGAGTCACTGGGCAATAGCGATCATAATACGATCACATATGACATAATTTCTGTAGGGAGAAAGATAAAAAAAAGTACATCAATACCATTTAACTTTACAAAGGGAGACTATGGGTATTTTCAGATGTTACGAGATCACGCTCAACCACAGTCAATACCCTGTGGTGGGGAATGGTCCTGTAACGTCTGTTTGATGCCCGCCAGAGGTTCACCACAGTGAACCTCTGGCGGGAATAAAAATAACCGCTTTCGAGGATGGTACGGGGACCATCTCCGAAAGCGTAATTAGCTGAACCATGGCCCGGAATCGGCGGCCAGTAACATGTGTTACCAGCGCCAATTCCGGGCCATGGCCCGGACTATGGGTGGGAATCGGACGCAGTGGCCGGATTGGCCACTGCGCCCGCCCATCTCCAGGAGGGCGGGTGGCCGTGGGAGCATAGGGGGTGGGGCTGTGTGGCTGCACGTTGTGCCGTGCAGCCCCCTCCCCCCCAGATTCCCCCCCAGAATTGGCCATCATGTCTGCTGGGCATGGCAGGCTAATTCCGGCGGGGAAACAAAAGGGTGATTCCATGCCGGGGCGAACATCACCTTGTCACGTCTGAAATCACCCTATGACAAAATGAGGAAACTATTTAAAAAGAAACTAAAAAGCCCAGTTGCAAGGGCTACTAGTTTTCAAGAGGCATGGAGGCTGTTTAAGATCACCCTTCTGGAAGCCCAGATTAAATGCATCCCGCAAGTTAAAAAAGGAAGCAGGAAGACCAAACATCTTCCACTGTGGTTAAATGGGGAGGTGAAGGAGGCTATTAGAGCCAAAAAGGCATCGTTTAAGAAATGGAAGGCTAGTCTCAATGAAAATAATATGAAAGAGCATAAACACTGGCAACATAAATGTAAAGTGTTAATAAGGCAGGCCAAGTGAGATTTTGAAGGGAGGCTTGCTAAAGAGGCAAAAACAAGCAACAAGAACTTTTTCAAATACATCAGAAGCAAGAAGCCTGCTAGGGAGTCAGTTGGGCCATTAGATGACAAGGGAGTAAA
>QEPC01013498.1:7180103-7190170 GCA_003113815.1 Sphenodon punctatus | reverse complement strand
TACTATAGCTGAGTTTAAAAGAGGTTTGGACAAGTTTCTGGAAGATAGGTCCATTAGCAGCTATTAGCCAGACAGGATCAGGGAACATGACGGGAGCTGGGGGAAAACAACAGGGAATGGATCCCCTATTGTGACCTGTTGGGTGCTTCTTCCAAGCCACCGTGATTGGCCACTTTCGGAGACAGGATGCTGGGCTAGATGGATCATTGGTCTGACCCAGTATGACACTTCTTATGTTCTTATGTTCTTATCTATGAATGCAAACATTTATTTATTTTATATCCACCCTTCCCACTGTGGCTCAGTGTGACTATGGGTGTTTTAGACAAGTGTCTTCTCACTCAGTTCCCACCCATCTCCCGCCCATTATGCATGTTGTAGGGCTGCACAGGGTGCTAGTGGGTGGGCGATAGGTGGGGAGGCACTTGACTAAAAACACCCTATTTGTTTCAGTTCTAGATGTGATAGAACCTCATTCCTATGTCTTTTCATACTATGCACATGTGTGAGTTCAAAGTGCCAGGCTGTCTGACTGGTTAATGACTCCTTTTGCTCCAGGGGTGTGTCCGCCCTCTCCCTCATTATTATGGCCTGTCTCTCATATGCCACCCCCCAAAAGTAACAAATGGCTGTTTAAAGTCAATAAAACCACATCACCGAGAGAACAGAGCTGATGGTTTTTTGGAGCCAGTCCTAAATTTTGCCCCCACATTCCCTAGTTGTGCTCAGGGGGCAGAGCAATATACTGCAGGAGGGAGGAGTCAAGGAGGTCATATTTCTTGACCCCCAATCTTGGTTTGTGGTCAGTCCTGTACCATCAGAAGCCAAGTAGTGAAAGGGACCTAGCTTGGAGGAAGTGTTAACTCAGCCTTGGACTGGTCCCGTCTACCTGGTCATCTGGGGAGCTTCACAGGCAAGGAATCATCCAACCAGAGACTGAACTATAAGACTCCTGTGATGGACTTGCTTTGTACTCCCTTACACCTTACCTGACTTCATTACACTGTTGTTGCTCAATATTATTGCTTCAGGTAGCTATTTCCAGGATGACAGGTGATCTCTTTCTCAAGTTGTGTCTACTGCATAGGTTTGCCACCCTTAGCAGTTTGACCCCAAGACTCCCATAGGCCAAAATGGAAATTTCGGAGTCAAACTGCAAAAGGTGGCAGGTCATCCCAGGGTAATTTCAGATGTGACGGGGCGCCTATTGGCCCCGTCATGGAATCACCTTTTGATTCCCCACCGGAATCAAAACGTCACATCCAGCAGATGTGCCGGCTGATTCCGACGGGAAATCGGGGGGGGGGAGCTGAACTGCACAATGTGAGACTGCAAATCCCCGCCCCCCCACGCTCCCCCAATCGCCTGCCCTCCTGGAGACAGGCGGGCGCAGCGGCCAATGCGGCCGCTGTGCCCGATTCCGTCCCAGGGTCTGGGCCATGGCCTAGAATCGGCGGTGGTAACAGACATTACCGTCCGTCAATTCTGGGCTGTGGTTCAATTAACCATGCTTTCGGAGATGGTGCCCGGACCATCCTCGAAAGCGTGGTTATTTTGCTCACCGCCAGTGGTTCACCGTGGTGAACATCTGGTGGCGAGCCACCAGATGTTACAGGACCATCCACCACCACAGGGGATTCACCGTGGTTGAGTGTGGTAACGTAACATCTGAAAATACCCCCCATGGCCTGCACAGCAAAGAAAGTGCCAGATAGAGAGGGGGTTAAGGAAGGGAGTGGGGAAAGGGTCTATTGTTGTCTCCAGCGTAAAGCAGCAGGGTGCCCCACAGTTGCAAGGCAGTGGGAATCCTGGCCTTAGACTGCCCTGATGCTTTGCCCAAGACATTTACTGAGATATTTTACCCTCTGGTGAAACTGATATCCACTGTGGCCTTGCTTCCTGTCCCCATCTCTCTCCCTCCTTCTCCTCTTCCCACTTCAATCTTTTTCTCTCTCTTCCCTTAACAAAATCGCCTCCCTCCTGTCCTCATCCCATTCCTCCTTGAAATGGTTCTTACCTGGACTTTACGTTGTTTTATGGCGTTTTATTGTATTTAACTGTCTAATGTTGTGAAGCACCCTGAGCACCATTCTGCGTGGGGCGCTATATTATAATTATATTATATTTCTTTAAATTTGAAATTAGCTATGTCCCCATGATCCCTAACTGCTATCGTCCCCATCATTGCACCCTCTATGCTGCACATCATCAATCCCTCCCTCTCTACTAATTCCTTCCCCTCTGCTTTCAAGTACACCCCTGTCTTGTTTATCTGGACCCTTTTACCACTCTAGACCCTTTCACCCCTTATCTCACTTCTCCCCTTTACTTGCAAGGTCCTGGAACAAGTTACTATATTTCCTGTCTTGACTTCCTCTCTTCCAATTCATCCCTGACCCCTTTCAATCTGGCTTCTGTCTTCGCCACTCAACTGAGACTGATGTTGCCAAAATCACCGGTGACCAAATCTAAGGGCTTCTGTTCCGTCCCCATCCTGCTCAACTTCAGTGCTGCCTTTGACACTCGTCCTAACCAACCTCTCCAGATTCTTTTCGTTCTCTAGGTTTCTATGGCTCAGTTCTCTACTGGTTTACTTTCAACTCTAAAACCACTACTTCACTTCAGTGCCTTGCTTTCTGGTACCTCATCCACCTCCATTACCCTCTCAATCAGAGTTCTCCAAGAGTTCGTCCTTGGTCATCTTCTATTCTTGCTTTACACTCTGTCCCTGGGCAAATTCAGTCTTGCAGCCTCCAGTAGGATCTCTATGCCGATGATACGAAGCTCTATACACCTCATTCTTTCCCCATTAATTATTAATTTGTTATTATTATTATTATTATTATTATTATTATAAGCTTTTATATAGCTCCAGCGATGTACCTGGTGCTTTACAGAGAATAAGATAGACACGGTCCCTGCCCAAGAGCTTACAATCTAAAGACAGGGGGAGGAAAGACAGGGAAGGGGGAACAGAGGGAGAGACAAGGGATGCAACATTAATGAGGATGCAAGAACTCAGGTACATGTTCTTGGCTTGGTTACAGTAAATTGGGAGTTTGTAGATAACAGGTAGGGGATAATCCAGGGTGGTGATGATTAGCAGGAGTTAGGAAGGGCGGAGCAGAGAGGTGGGTTTTGAGGAGTGACTTGAAGGTGTGGAGGGTGGGGGCAAGGCGGACGAGGGCAGGGAAGGAGTTCCAGGCATGCGGGGCAGCAAGGGAGAAGGGATGAAGGCAGTTGGGGGAGCAGGGGAGGCGTGGGAGGGTGAGGGAGGGGATGGAAGAGGAGCAGAGTGCTCGAACAGGGGTTTGGAGGGAGATCAGGGCAGAGGGCAGAACGAGGTTGTGAAGGGGTTTGTAGGTGAAGATGAGGAGCTTGTGCAGAATATGCTCAGGAAGGGGGAGCCAGTGGAGAGAGGAGAGGAGAGGCTGCACATGGTCAAAGTGATGGGCTAGGTGGATGATCCTGGCAGCAGAGTTTTGAACAGAGATGAGGGAAGAAAGGTGAGAGCAGGGAAGGCCAGCAAGGGGGAGGTTACAATAGTCGAGGCGTGAGATGACTAGGGCGTGGATGAGGGTTTGGGCAGAGGAGACAGACAGAAAAGGGCGGATCTTAGCAATGTTGTGGAGGGAAAAGAGGCAGGACTTGGCCACGGAGTCAATGTAAGGTTTGAAGGTAAGGTGCGAGTTTAAGATGAAGCCCAAGCTATGAGCTTGGGGGGCAGGGAGGATGGAGATCCCATCAGTGGCAATTGACAGGGAAGAGGGAAGGTGTTTTCAGCCGTGACGGGGCGGCTTCGCCCCGCCCCGTAAACAACCCAGAGATTCCCCACCGGGATCACCCAGGCATGGCAAACAGATGTGCCTGGGATCCCGGTGGGGAATCAGGGAGGGGGCGGGGCCACACGGTGCAACATGCAGCCGCATGGCCCCACCCACTCCATGCTACCTCACCGCCCGCCCTCTGGGGAGATGGGCAGGTGGCAAGGCCAATGTCGCCACAGCGTCTGGCCGAATTCACCACGGCTGGGGATTCTGGGCCATGATAGCCAACCAGATGTTACTTTTTATTGATGCCCACCTGGAATCACTTTTACCACGCTTCTGCAGATTTTCCCGCCAGGAGCCAAGAGCGTGACCCCATGTGGGTATTCAGTGTGGCGAACATCTGGCGGCCACCGAACAGACATGCAGGGCACAGTGACCACAGGTGGGTATTCACTGTGGTTCACTGTGATCTCGTCACATCTGAAAATACCCAGAGAGGAAGGATTGGGAGGGAAGATCAGGAGTTCAGTTTTCACCATGTTCAGTTGGAGTTGGCATTGAGACATCCATGCGGAGATATCAGAGAGACAGTTGGTGAGATGATCTTGAACAGAGGGGGAGAGGGAAGGAGTGGAGAGATAGAGTTGAGTGTCATCAGCGTATAGGTGGTATTGGAAACCATGGGAGGCAATGAGTTTGCCTAGGGATTGGGTGTAGATAGAGAAGAGGAGAGTGCCAAGGACAGAGCCTTCAGGAACCCCGACCGAGAGGGGAAGGGAGGAGGAGGGGGAGGAGTTAGGAAGTGGAGAGGTTGGAGGAGGAGAGCAGGGAGGAGATTTCCTCAAGGGAAGTGGGAGGGAAAGAGGACAGGAGAGAGGTGGGGGGAGGAGAGAGAGGTGGGGAGTGGTAGGGGGAGAGGACTTGGAAGTGATTTCCAGGCAGATCTTGTCAATTTTAGAGGTGAAAAAGAGAGCAAGATCCTGAGCAGAGAGAGAAGAGGGAGGAAAAGGACAGGGGGGTTGAGAAGGGAGTCAAAGGTGGAAAAGAGGTGGCAAGGGTCCTGGGGGCAGGACTCTATGTGGGAGTCATAGTACTGCTGTCTAGCAAGGGAGATAGCAGAGTTGAGTCATGAGAGGCAGAATTTGAAGTGGAGGAAGTCAGTGTGGTAGTGGGATTTGCGCCAGAGGCATTCAGCAGCCCAGGTGCAGGAGTGGAGATGGCGAATGGTAGGGGTGAGCCAAGGGCGAGTGTTACGGGAGCAAGCTGGATGGTAGGGATGGGCAAACAGAAAGCGGTTTGGATGTTCAGATGTTCGGTCCAAAATCTGAGTTCGGGTTTGGCTGTTCGGTTCGGTGGGGTTCGATTCGGCTGAACTTGGCCGAACAACCGAAAATAGCGCTATCGATACCGAAACCGAATTTGAATATATTTTTTTGCTTGACCCTGAAACCACCCCTGGTCTCCACCCCTGGTGCCAGGAAGTCTGCTCCTCAGCTGCCTCCCACTTCCAGTCACATTTCCCCCACCTTCCAGTCACGTTTCCCCCACCCCCGAACTCATCCAAACTTTTCCGAACTGTTCGGCCATTTGAGCGTTCGGTTTGGTCATCCGAACAGGCCGAGTTCGGCCTGAACTCCGAACTTCCGAACCGTGTTCGACCATCCCTACTGGACGGGAGGAGAGGGCGGCAAAGAAGTCAAGGGTGATTGGGAGTTGGAGGGGAAAGGTGGGAGAGGAGTTGAAGGAGGAATCAGGGGAGGAAGAGGAGAAAACTGAGGGGAGAAGAGGGGAGAGGAAGGAGACAAAGTCCTGGGGAACAATGGCCTGCAGATCGCGGAAGGGATGGGGAGATGGGGAAGAGGAGGGGGGGCAGTGGGAGAGGTTGAAGGAGGCAAGGAAATTGTCAGATATAGGATGGGGCTCGAAGGAGAGATCAGAGACAGAACAGTTCCTAGAGAACACGAGATCAAGAGAGTGACCATCAGTGTGGGTGGGTGAGCTAGTCCAGAGATGGAGATTAAAGGAGGAGGCTAAGGAGAGGAAGTGGGTGATACAAGGTTGAGAGGGTGCATCAACATGAATATTGAAGTCACCAAGGATGAGTGTGGGGATGTCATCAGAGAGGAATAGGGTGAGCCAGGACTCAAACTTGGAGAGAAAGGAGGAGAGGGAGCGGGGTGGGTGGTTGTGGTGGTAGATAACTGCAACACGGTGGTGGAGAGGGGAGTAGAGGCATACGGAGTGAGCGTCAAAGGAGGGGAAGGAGAGATTGGCGGGAGGCAGGAGGGGTTGAAACTGGAAGGAAGAGGCAAGGAGGAGGGCTACGCCACCATCCCGGCCTTCGGTGAGGGGCTGGTGGGAGAAGGAATGACCTCCATAAGAGAGTGTGGCGGGGTGACAGAGTCAGTGGGGGAGATCCAGGTTTCAGTAAGGGTGAGGAGGTGAAGGGAGCAAGAGAAGAAAAGGTCATGAATATAGGGAGCTTTATTAGCAGAGGAGCGACAGTTCCAGAGGGAACAGGAGAATGGGAGTTGATCAGGGGGGAGACATGGAATGGGGATAAAATTAGGGGAAGGGGGGCGATGGGATCGGTGGGAGATGGGCCCTGAGACAGAGGGGCAGGGGGCAAGAAATGGTGGGGGGGAGGAGGAGGAGGTGGGGGGGGACGGTGGAGAGAGATGACAGGCTTAGTGGGAGGCATCCATCCAGACTTGCATCACAACCGTCTCTCTGGATGAAAACAGACATGCATGTAACTCCGCTTTAACACCACTTTAATATTTCTTATGCATGTTGCAAGGTTGTATTGGTGCCCTATGCAGCCCTGCAACATGCATAAGAAACGTTAAAGCAGTGTTAAAGCGGAGTTAAGGTACATGTCTATTTTCACCCTCCAACATCTCTGCTTGGATGGGCGTTTTTACATGGAGGTTATCTTGGGCTTACATAGTGAGTTTATTAATCCGGGCTGTGTGTTTACATGGACAATTCTATCTCGGATTTAAATTTTATCCCAGGATAGCAGTGTAAGCACTTAATACGGGTTTAGGCTAACATAGAGGACTGAAAATCCTATGGTGCTTTGCTGCTGAATTCCATTGCCTTGTTCCACTATAATTCCCCCCCCCCCCCTCTTTTGAACAATCCCACGTCTAATGTATGCACCAGGTTTGGGGGAAGAGAAATCAAAATGCTGATTTCCTGGCCAGAGTCCCTGTGAAATACAAACTAACTATGGGTTCCTGCACCCCCAAATCACTTGCTGAAGCCCCCATTCAGCCCAGCCCATATCCCGATACTCTCTTCACAGCCTCTTCTACACTCTGCTATGCTGCCTCTTGCAAGCAGCCAAACCCCAACGCCCCACTGAGCTGTGTGGATACTTTACAGCCGGTTGTTCTCTCTGCAGTGACTGGCCCTTGTCAATTTCTCTACACTCTGCTCTTGCACAAACTGCTGCAGCGGCTTCCAACCCACGGGTCGGGCCGGCGGCGCAGACTCCCTTCCCCTGGCTGTGTGTTAACCCTTCATTCACCTCTCTTCAGGGGAATCTATATGCAACAACGAGTGGGAAATTTCACCCTGTGACAACCCCAGAAAGCATGAAGCTGAGGGAGCAAGCGCTGGCTTGTGGAGGCTCCAAGCCCCAACTCCAAAACCCTGGGGAGGGGTTCACTGATCACCCTGCACTGATATGTGCGTATTAGGGCATAGTGGCAGTGCAGGATAGAGAGGATGTCAGGTTTTACTAGTGCTCTCCATGATCATTTAAAGTTTATCCCGGAATACAAGTTTACACGGATGTCGGACATTAATCTGGGCTTATTTTGAACCCGGAATAATAAAACCTTGAAAAACCAGTATTGTGAGCATGGTGTTTATTCTAAACCTGGGATACCTATACTGGGATAAGTCATTTACATGGACCATTAAATCTAGTCTAAGAAAAATTAACCCGAACTAAGCATCCGTGTAAAAATGCCTGATGTCTCACCATCAACTCAAGCTCAACATGTCCAAGACTAAACTCCTCATCTTCACATCTTAGTCATCCTCTCTCTTTTTCCTCTTAATTGCCATTGCTGATGGCACCATTTAGACTGTCCCCCAAACATGCAGCCTGGGGTTCATATTTGGCTCCCCCTCTCCTTTGTAACTCAGATGTAGTCTGTTGCTCAGGTTTGTTATTTTCCTCTGCTGTGTATAACATTGCTAAAATCTGGCCCTTCCTTGGAGCACCCATTAGAATACTGTTATGCGCTAGCCGTCTCTTGGTTTCGCTACTGCAACCTCCTTCTTATTGGCCTTCCCTACTCTCACCCCTGTTAAACACTCTACTTTCAAGGGCCCGTTTTGCATGAGATGCACCCACTTATGCCCATGCAGTGGACGGGAGTGGGTGCGTCTCATTTGAAAGCAGTGGTGGGTGTGCATGCGTGCTCACACGTAACACGCACCTCCGCCCACTGGTCCCGCATGGAGCAACTGGTAAAACCGCAAGCTTCTTCATGCGGGGGGATGTAAGAGGGGGAATGGGTATGTGCCTGTGTGCACCTTCCCCCCTGCACTGCCCCTGCAGCGGTGCACCCACAGACTGCCCCCCCCCAAGCACAGCCTGTTTAAAAAGGGCCAAGGTTAGCCACCTCGCCCACCACTCTGATCATGTTCAACCACCTCCTCTCCTCCCTCCACTGGCTCCCTTTCCTCCTTCACATCCAGCACAAAGTCCTTGTTTTCACCTTCAAGTCCTTCATGGCCTTGCTCCTCTCTAGCTTTCTGCCCTCGTTTTCCACTACATTCCCACTTGAGAAAAATCGCTCTGCCACCACATTCACTCACCCCAGAATCTCCTGCTCTCAAAATCATCTTGTCACTTCTTTACTCTGCCCCCTGTGTCCGGATTCCCTCCCTGAAGAAATTCATTCTGTTCTGTCCCTTCTGACCTTCCAATCCCTCCTAAAAATCCACCTCTTCTGCCAGGCTTTCCCTAGCTGCTCAACCCCACACATTCTTCCCAAACTATTTGCACGTGTGACTCCCATACTGAAACGTAAGTATACTCTCATGACCCCAGACAGCAGAGAAATGCAAAGTATCTCAAAAATGAGAATCATGACCTCATCTGCAAATGGCTTCACTCACCTGGGGTTCTGACCCACAGGGAACCTGTGGTTTAAGGCATGGGACCCTCTCTCATCTCAACCATGCATTCGAAGATTCTTCACACTGACCTTTGGTTGGGAAAGGACTTTTGTATAAGAAGAAGGGCTGATGCGGCAGCAGCTGTTACCGCTCCGCGATTCCATTCCTAAACCTCGGCATCCCACGTTGCGCCTCGCAGAATTTTGCACGGTACTCCGCGATTCTGCGTTTCTTTCGCTACAAGAATTCGCAGATGCGGAATGTATGTGTTTTGCCGATTTCTTCATCGTTACCGTTGCCGTATACAATCAGCGGTCTTTTCCCGCGTTTTGCCAATTTAATATATGAGACACAGGCATGAGCGCTTATCGCGGTTCCGCGAAGGGAGAATGACTATTTTGTGCTGCCGCTGCAGTGCCGCTGTGCTGTGATGCTGTCACGCTGTCGCTGACTGCTGCTGGTGCTGAGCTACTGTCTGTGTGTGTCTCTTTGTACCACAGTAACCGCTCGTTCTTCTCAATACATACATGCATGTACAACATGTTCTTGTTGGGAGTTGAAGGAACGGTGTTTTTATTATTTTTCAAATTGTTTTTTTATGTAAAGATCTGCAAAGAAAAGTTTTTTGTCCAAACGTCATGTTTTTAGTTAAAAGTGACCTGTGTAACTTTAAACTCACCACTTAAGCTCACCACTTAAGCAATGCTGCCAGAGTGTAACTATGTAAATAGCATAGCTGTTAAGGTTCCTGCTTCTGATACAATGTGTTCAAATCCCAGTTGTTCTATTTCATTTCATTTTTATTTTTTTTCAGTGGCGGCGGGCTAGGCTGGCTGGAGATAAAGAGAGTATTTGTTTCCGCCGGCGGCTTGGCTGGCTGGAGTGACTACCCATTTTCTCTGTATTCTGGTATTAGCCAGTCAATTAATAGCCAATATTGCGTACCCTCCCCCCCACCTTCAGTGGAAATCTTCTGAGTGAATGAGTCATACAGCATGATATACACAGTGCAAGTCAGTGAATGAGTCATACAGCATGCCTCCAGAAGACAACCGTCCCCCTCCCCCACAGGCAAGCTTGCTGTTTTACTAGAATTTGAACTTCAAGCCAAGTTAACTGTCTGGGTGGGCGTGTGAGAATGTTTGGAGCCATCTC
>QEPC01013498.1:7153738-7166667 GCA_003113815.1 Sphenodon punctatus | reverse complement strand
AATGGGGCTTGCGGTGAGGCAGGCGCAGCAAGAAACAAAACTGATTACCTCCCCCCTTCCCAACACCTTCTGAGCTAGTCACTGTTCCTGAACAGCAGGCGTTTCAGAAGGCTCCCTCTCTCCCAGCAGTTTTTGTTCCTTCCTATTCCTAATCCATTGCCATCCTCCCCCTAGTTCACCCATCCAACCCATTTACCTCCATATTATCATTTATTTAGATTATATTAGGGTGTTTTCAGACGTTACGGGGCCGCTTGGCCCCGTACCGAAAACAACCCATTCATTCCCCGCTGGGGTCACCCCGTCACGCCATATCAGACGTGCCGGGGGGATCCCAGCGGGGAATCTGGGAGGGGAGGGGCCGCACGGCGCAACGTGTGGCCGCACGGCCCCGCCCCCTCCACGCACCCCGCTGCCTGCCCTCCGGGGAGACGGGCGGGCGGCGGGGCCAATGCGGCCACCGCGTCGGGCTGGATGCGCCGTGGCCCGGGATCCCACCATGGATCCCGGGCCGTGGCAACCGGCTAGACGTTACTCTTTTTTGGTCCCCGCTGGGGATCTTTTTGACCACGCTTCCCGGGACATTCCCCCGGCTAGCCCGGGAAGCGTGGTTCAAACTGATCCCATGTGCGGATTGACCGTGGCGAACATCTGGCGGCCGCCAAACAGACGTGTGAGACACATTGACCACAGGTGCGTATTCACCGTAGTTCACTGTGATCTCGTAACGTCTGAAAATACCCTTAGACAGATTTAGGTGTTATTTTTTGTTTTTACCCCTTCCTGTGTTCCCTGTGTTCAATCTTCCTTCTTTCCTCCCCCCTCCATTTAATCCATTTACCTCTCCCTCATATTCCATCCCTGATTCCCTTCCCCTGTTTTAAGTTTTGGATTTATTTCGAGTAGGAATATTATTAGATTGATTTTCATTTCAGTTTTGTACCCCTCCCTGTGTTCTTTGTGTTTCCCCCTGTATAACATTGTATATACAGGTAGATAGTTATTAGATAGACAGTTACTAGATAGATATACATAGTAGTTAGCTTAGTTATAGAGATAGATAGAGATACAGTGTGTTTCAAGGACAAGGCCTTTGTAGTTAATTATTAGACTATTCCATTTAGTTCATTAGGTTTTAGCATAGTTAATAGCAGTTAGATTTAGTGTATATATATATATATATATATATATATATATATATAAAATAAAAAGCCACTCCAGCCCCAGGACCCACCATCAGCGTTCTGGGACCTATGTTACTGGCAGGGAGGGCTGTGGCCAATATGTATCTAGAAGCTGCCACTCTAGACCCAGGAACCATCGTCATGGGTCTGGGGCCATCATTCCTCGCATGTCCTTTCAACACACCAGGAAACAGCCACTCCAGCCCCAGGACCTGCCGTCAGGGTTCTGGGGCCAAGTTACAGGCAGGGAGGGCTGCAGCCAATATATATCTAGAAGCTGCCACTCTAGCCCCAGGACCCACCGTCATGGGTCTGGGGCCATCATTTCTCACACAGAGGCAATGTCATTCCAACACACCAAGAAACAGCTTCTCCAGCCCCAGGACCCACCATCAGGGTTCTGGGGCCAAATTATAGGCAGGGAGGGCTGTGGTCAATACCTAGAAGCTGCCACTCTAGCCACCATCATAGGTTTTGGGCCATCATTCCTCGCACGGAGACGATGTCATTCCACCGCATCAAGAAACAGCCACTCCAACCCCAGGATCCGTCGTCAGGGTTTTGGGGCCAAGTTACTGGCAGGGAGGGCTATGGCCAATACCTAGAAGCTGCCACTCTAGCCCCAGGACCCACCGTCATGGGCCTAGGGCCATCATTCCTCGCACAGAGAGCCTTTTTCTGAATGCCTGAACTGAGCTGAACAGGATCGAGCCGAACGGCCGAATCCGAACCGCGATCTGTTCGCCCATTCCTATTCAAGGTGGGGTCATACCAAAGATTTATACAGTGGCATTATGATACTTTCCCTTTTATTTTCTATTCCTTTTGCAATAATGCCTAGCATTCAGTTTGCCTTTTTGACTGCTGCTGCACACCGAGCTGATGTCTTAAAGGAACTATCCACAGTGACTCCAAGATCCTTCTCCTGAATGGTTACACCCAGATTAGAACCTAGTATCATGTATGTATAGAATTATTTTTCCCTATGTGCATCACCTTGCACTTATCAACACTGAATCTCATTTGCCATTTTATGGCCCATTCACCTAGTCATGCAAGATCCCTCTGCAGTTCCTCAGAGGTCTGCTCTGGGTCTTTACTATTTGGAATAATTTGGTGTCGTTTGCAAATTTAGCCACCTCACTCTTTACCCCTTTTCCCAGATCATTAATGAAATGTTAAACAGTACTGGTCTCTGAGGCACCCAACTGCCTACCTCTCTCCAACTTGAAAAATTACCATTTTTTCCTCCCCTTTGTTTCCTATCTTTTAACCAGCTACCAATCCATGACAGGACTCTTCCTCTTATCCCATGATTCCTTGATCAAGAGTCTTGCTCAAGAGTTTACTCAAGAGTCTCTGGTGAAGGACCTTGTCAAATGCTTTTTGAAAATCCCAAATCAACAGGATGCTTGTTGACATTCTCATAAAATTCTAATAGATTTGTGAGGCATGACTTCCTTTTGCTAAAGCCATGCTGTTTTTTACCTAATGGGTTTTTACCATCAAATCATGCTTGTCACAGTATGCCTAGTAATTCTGTTTTTAGCAATGGTCTCCACCAGTTTGTCCAATACTGATTTAAGGATTATTGGTCTGTAGTTTTAAGGGAGTCCTCCTCTGGAGTTCTTCTTAAAAATTGGTGTTGTGTTATGTAACAGGGTGGACTCCAAGGGTTGTGTCTGCACCAGATATTCACCCCAAGTAAGTCCAGTCCAGTTGGGATCTTCACTTCTGTGTCCTTTAGTCACAGTTTGTATTAATCATCATATTATATAGTCACAAGTCAGGGTTCCCAAGTACAGAGTTCAGGGTGTCCTCCTGGCCATGGTCTCAAACCCTCCTAGTCCCATCAAATACTTTCTGCAACAAGTCTCTCCTGGTCAGACACAGTCCCTCCTACAACCAAGATTCAGTTCTTTCATCTCTTTGCTGGGCAGGCACAATCCCTGCTGCAACAAGTCTCCCGGAACCCCCCTTTTAAGTTCATGAGAACCCTTTTTGGGGTCTCTGGATTGGCTCAGCCACACCCAGACCAGTTGACCCTATTCGTTTGCCCAGACTGTGGAAGCTCACACCTGTTTCCCCTCTAGGTGCTCTCCTTGGTAGCCTCCACACCTGCACTTTTTCTCAGCACTCACACCATATGCTGTCCTCTAGCTGGAGTTGCACCTGCACCTTTCATACCAGTGTTACCTGCCTTGAAGAGCAAAGCTTTAGGTGACAGCCTGTTCCGGATTGACTAGGGGTGGGACTTCAGGGGGAATTTGGGATTCTGATTTTTCAGTTTCGGTTCTTTAATAATTTTGGATTCCAATCTGGATTTGGATTTTTTGCATGCATTGTCCCCCATAAAAGTCAATGGGAGCAAACTGCAATGATAAAGATCCAAATAAAAAAATCAATGTAAAAGATCAGAATTGCCTGAAACCAAAAAAGATCTGAATTTTTGGATAGAACCGATTTGGCCATTTTTGTATTGATTCGGTTCTATTCAAATCTGAAAATCCCATCCCTACTACTACCCCTATCTCTTTTGAGGAGACAGGTCCATTCTAAGTCGACCTGACTAGGGATGTGCAATTTGTTTTGTTTTTATTAGTTACTAAAACAAATGGAGCCCCTTTCGTTTTAGTATCTAATGTTCCAAAATTGAATGAATAAGTGTGCTTTCATTCATTTCTGTTTATTTTTTCATTTAAATTAATAAAAAAATTAAAAAATTAAAAAATCACTGCGCACATGTAAAACTAAAACAGATGTCGGGGAAATAAGGGACTGGTAGCAAAAATTTACAAAGAATTAAAAGAGATTTGGAACTAGGAGAATTTTTCTTATATTGGTAAATGGGAAAAAGCGTTTAGTGAAGAAACAAATTAAAAGGATTTGGGATCATATGCATTAATGTTCAACATCAATAGAAGTGAAGGAACCCCAGATGAAGTTAACTTTGTGTTACTATTTTACACCCCAACAATTAAGTTTTATGCATAAATCAGAAAAGGGGTTATGTTGGAGAGAGTGCTGTGAACCAGGATCCTACCTGTATTGCTGGTGGTTCTGTCATAAAGTCCAAGGTTTCTGGCGAAAGGTCTGGGCTTACATGAGGGAGATCACTGGACTAATAATACCTTTAAAACCAGAAATGGCATTGCTGGGGATATACCCAGAGATTCCACTAACGAATTATTGCTGATCATTATGTAAATCACTAGTGTTGGCAGCCATAAATTAGGGATGTGTGAACAGAACCAAGTTCGTAAATTCGGTTCAGTTTGAAAATCAAGTTCGGTTTGAATCTTCGGTTTGGTCGACTGAACTATTTGAGTTTGGTCGAATTCCGAACTTCCGAACCGAGTTCTGACATTCAAAACCGGGGTTTTTTGCCTTCTGAACTGGTTCGGATTCGATCAAACAGTTCAGTCGAATTCGAGTTCAGTTCGAAAGTTTGGTTCGGTCGACTGAACTATTCAAGTTCGGTCCGAATTCCAAACTTCCGAACCGCGTTCGCACATCCCTACCATAAATGTGATAGCAAGAAATTGGAGATCTCCAGTAGGACCAAGTGAGGGTGAATAGATCAATAGAGTGCGGTACATGTTTTCAGTGGAGAAGACCTTAATGGAATTTAAAGATAACTGTCAGAACTTTGTCTCTAAATGGATTCCATGTATAAAACATAAGGGCACTTTTACATGGACACCACCCACCCACAAACACCCATCGAATGGGTGGGAGAGCATCTGTGTAAATGTCCACGGGTGGGTGGGGGCGCATGCATGACCCACCCGCCAACACCCACCAACACCCATGGAGCAGCCGGGAGGGAGCCAGCACCCTCCGTGTGGGGAGGTGGCTGGAGATGGGTGTTCAACACCCGAGCGTCCATTTAAAAGCCAAAACACCCACACTCATGTGGAACGGAACGGAGGAGCCCCACTGCGCCTGTGCCATGGGGCACACATGCACTGCCACGCAGACATGCCCACAGGGTGGGGGGACACCGGACGTCTGGCCCGAGAGCTCGTAAAGGAGGGAGGAACCAGGGCACATGTGCATGGGCTCCCACGATGGCAACCAGGAAGGCCCACAAGAAGGCAACGGGAGCCAAAACCACCCCATGTGGGGGAAGGGGCTGGGTGAGCATGGGGACCCTGGGGCACCTGGGGGGGAGAAGTCCCGACAAGGCGGTCATGGGGGGGAAGCACCCCAGGTGGAAGGCACAAGGGGGAGCAGTGGGGAAATCGGTGGGGAAACATGCCAGGAAGTAACACGGCACACATGTCCTGGCACAGGGCAGAGGGGCTGCACTGACTCCCCCCCCGGTGGATGACCCCCAGCCCAGCACCTCCCAAGGGCACATCCCAAGGAGCAGCAGTGAGAGCGAGGTGAGCGCGAGGGCACCCCCCCTCCAGGATTGGAGGGCTGCACCCCGGGCCCGACCACTGGGCCCAGGAACACAGGACAGGGGCAGCAGCATAATCCGGTCCCCCGTCCCCCACAGGACAGCTCCCAGACAATGGAGCACCGCACCACCAGGACAATGGCCGAGGAGGGCCTCCCAGACAGTCAGGTGAGCAAAAGGGAACCCCCAGGGGAAAGAGGGCGGGCAGGCCTCATGGGTGGGCAGGGGGGGCAGCAGGAGCCATAGTAGCCCATATCATACTACCCCCAACAGGACACGACCACCACCATGGTGTCCATACCCACAGGGCAGGTCCCATGCTGCCAAGATGGTCTGCCCCCCCCCACATGGGCCCCAAAAGGGGGAGCCCTGGTCCAGGCAGGAGGTCAGGGACTTTATACATGCGTGGTGGTCCAAAAGGGTCCAGCATGACCTGGTACGAAGCTACAAGACCAGACAAGTCTATGAAGCCATCGCCCAGGAGATGCAGCAGCAGGGGTACAATAGGGATGTAACCCAATGAATGCAGCAGCTGAAGGACTTGAGGTCCTGATATAAACATGTCAGGGACAATAAGCTCAAGTCCTGCTGGGCCATGCACACAGCCGAGTTTCAGGAGGAGCTGGACAACAAGTTCCTCTGCATGGACGGGGACATCATGGCCTCCCACACACATGGCAGCACCTTCGCCAGGGGCAGACACAGGGCCAACACGCAGCCCCCCCAACAGACCCCACAGAGCAAGGGGGGGAGGGTGCCCCTGGTGAGGCCGGCCATGAAGCAGGAGGGGACAGCCCCGTCCCACAGGGGGAGGAGGTGCCTTGGGAATCTGAGCGCCGGACCACCGCACACTCCTACAAGACCCACAGGCCATCCGGCCACAGGGACAGAGGGCATGCGCAGAGCAAGCGGAGTTCTGGGATGGCCCCCAGGAGGTGGAGGAACAGGATCCAGGTATGATTGCCCCAGCGGGGCGGGGTGGTGGTGGTTGGGGGTTGGACCAGTCTGGACAGAGTTGCTGCAGCCAGGGCCGGGGGCTGGAAAACAGTAATGGTACCCCCTCCCATTGCAGCTCAAGCCAGCCTGGAGGTGCATGAGGTGGAGGTCACAGAGGAGGAGGAGGAGGAGGGCGGCCAGGCAGCGCCCCCATCACCAGATGGGCCACCCTCCATGGCAGGGTACATGGGCCATGGATGGCCCGGGGGCAGAGGGGGCAGAGGTACAGGGGGAGGCCACCCAGGGGCAAACAACCACAAGCAGCAGGGCCCAACAGGGGCAGGGTGGTGGGGGCAGGTGGGAGAGGCTGGTGGACCCACAACGGCCCCCATGGAACACTTAACGGACATGGGCCCCACCTGCAGCCATCTGTGGCCATGGGGCAATCCCACAAGAGGGCAGGGCAGGGGGTCCAAAAGGGGAGGGCAGAGGGGAGCTGCCACAATATGGGGGCTGCCCCACCAGGCACCCCAGGACATGTGGTAGTGGGCAGCAGAGCACACTGGCCGGGTGCACTAATGTTCTGTCCAACCTCCCGTTCACAGATCAGGCACCCGCTCACATGAGGGGAGTAGCTGCCGGCAGTGTGGAGCGGAACTGGGAGATGCGGGCGAGGAACCAACGCTGGAGGGAGGACCTCAGCAGGGAGCTGCTGGCGGAATAACAATGGTTAGCCGAGGTGCACTCCCATGAGCTCATGCTCACCAGGGAGCTCATCAGAGGGGAGGGGAAAAGGGACCGGGAGATCCTGGCTGCCATGATGACTCGGTCCCGCACCGAGCACCTCTCGGACAGGCACCCCGCTGCTGCCCTCCAAGGCAAGCAGCGGTGTGCCTGTGACAGGCTGGAGGATCAGGCTGCACGGCTCATGGACCTCATGGGGGAGGCCATGGAGGCCCTGTGGCATGACCCCCAGTGCAACAGGCCACACCATCCATGCCGCAGATGGAGGGCTGGCAACCGACCAACACCATGGCAGCTTCCCACTGGTGCCGGTGCCCCCCCTTCACCTCGGCCACCCGTGTTTCCCCCAGCAGCAACCCTATCTGGGCTTGGTCCACAGGGTCCCCCTCCTCCACATGGGGCAGCTGGACTCGCTTGCGGGGCTGCCTATCCAGCCTGCACGCCCCGTGGTTCTGCCCCCGCTGCCACCCTGACCCCTCCACCGGGAGCCGATGCCCCCACCCCAGGACTGTGCACCCCAGGTTGAGCAACCACCCATGGTGGCCGCTCCACCCCCATAGGTAAGGCTGCAGCACCTCGGATCCTCAGGGGTTTTGGGGTGCAACACTGGGGGGGGGCAATCAGAATCTGGGGAACTGCGTGAGGTGGGACCCCAGTAGGGAACACATTGTGGAACCCACGCTGAGCGCACATGGTATGTGAAGTAACAGAGCCTACTGGGGTTCACCCCAGCCTCCCGGCACCACGTTACCCACTTATTATCTGGTCTCTTTCCACTGCCACCACCCAGAATATTTTCTTAGATTTCCAGTCTCATCCCTCTGGGGAGAATGAGACCTCTTCTGCTTCTTTAAACAACCAGGCTCGCAAGCCAGTATAAAACAGTTCCCAATTTCTTCCACTTGAGCGTACAGAGGCATATTTGCTAACACACACACACACACACACACACACACACACACACACACACACACACACACACACACACACACACACACAATCTTTTAGATCAAGAAAAAGGAATATTACTTTAATGGTATTTTAAACCCAGCATCACAGGTTAACCAACCATGTGAGGTACTTTGAATCCTTGAGCAAAAGCAATTGATCAGACACAGTTAGGCACATGGGCCCTTTTAGTAGCATCTAGCCTAAACTGGTCCCTTGGATGTAACATTCAATTACTCACAGCTTTAGGTGCACCTTTGCCTTGCAGTAAAGGGGTTCAGTTCTTAGGTTCAGGTTCAGTTTAGGTTAGTCCAAACAGGCCAGGAGCCATTCCCTTAGCTCCATAGCAAAACCAGCTCCGTATCCCAGAGCAAACAGAAGACAAGATGGAAGAGACTCTGAGAGGTGTGGCTTTTCTTTTTAAAATCCCCCTACCCCTCAATCGTGATTGGTCCTTGGGAGGTTACCTGGCTGTACCTAGTCCAATCAGAGAATGACCCCTCCAGTCATGCTGGCTGTAGGCCCCTTCCCCTGGGATTGCGAAATCCTGCAATGCGGCCAGTTGCGAAATTAGGCCTAGTCAACCTGGAAGCCAGAGTGTTAGTGAAGGTCACCTGGAAAGGGCAGGGTTGCTTCTGGCAGCTTCTGCCACATGGTACATGGGATGGGGAGTGACAGCCATTGCCAGGGGCATATGTACCTGCATGGTGCTGCAGTACATGACTGGTGCCGTAATACCATGGGCGGCCCGTCCCAGGGGGGGCACCTTCAGGGAGCGCCCGATGGCACATGCCATGCTCATGTGGGGAGTATGGGGCTCTCCAGACCCTGTGAGGCACCCAAGTGCCATTGCACCGACAAGGGACAGAGGTGAGTGCACACGGTGATCCCTTAACCCATACTTGCTCCTCCAAGCAGGGACCAGCAGCGGAGGCCGGTGTAGAGCAGCCAGTGGATGACAGGGAGGCCAGACCGTCAGCCTGGAGAGCCCTGCAGTCAGCTGCGGCCAGGGCACGCCGACCAGAGAGCCCCCGTGGTGCGGCCAAGAGGGGGAAAGGCCACCCCAGACATTGACCCCTGCCCCCTTCCATTGTACATGTTCCCCCCAATAAAGGTGTTGTACCTATACCTTGCTGTTGCTTCCTCTGTCCGGGGACATGGGGGAGGGGGTTGTGTGGCATGCAGGGGGGCACCGGCAGGTTGGGGGCTCTGTGCACTCCCTGGCCAGCTGGTGGGGCTGGAGGCTAGACCAACGATTCCTCATGCAGTTGAGGTGGCAGGAACAGGTCTGCACCGGACCTGCTCCCGTGACCCAGCTTGTGTTAGTCGGCAGGCCTGTGTGGGGCAGCGCAACCCGCGGATGCCAGTGAGCAGAGGGCGCTCACTGCTGGGCAACGCACGGGACCCGTTCCCTGGACCCGGTAGGCCACACATGGAATGGAGGGCCAGATGCTGGTAACGGGTAGGGCCCAGAAGTTTGGAAGGGGGTCCCAGGCCTACAGACATGGGTGTGGGTCTGGTGCTGGTCGGCGGTTGGCTGCCCAGGCAGCAATGCGGTGGCAGATGCCATCCCTGTTCCCCTCAGAGCTGTGCAGGGCCGCCCCCCCAGGCACGTAGGTAGAGGGGCACTGGCCCGTCCCAGGGCACTGGTGCAGGGATGCTGCAGAGCCCAGCAGGGCGTGGTGTTGGACAGACACCCGCCTCACCCATCGCACGAGTGCTTCCCTCCTGAGGTTTGCTGCCCTCTGCCACCATGCCCCCAGGAGGGCGGACTGCCGACTCTGCAGGCGGAGCATGGTAATCTTCATGGTAATCTGCATGTGCAGCAGCAGGAGGCCCGCGCTCAGGAGGTGCAGCAGCATGGCCCTGGGAAGTGGGCCCTCATCCCCCAACAGCGCTGCTTCCCACTTCCTGCCATGCACCGCTGGCATGTGCCATGAGCGCGGTGCGCTCCACTGTCTGGCCTGTGCCCACTGCCCACTCTCCCCTGGTGTCGCAGGAGCTCCTCCGTGTGCACCCAGACCAGGATCGCCATTCTCTGTGTGCTGCACGGTCCTGTGCTATAGCCCCACCGCCCCACGCCTGACCGGCTGCAGCGTGTCCCTTATGTACTGTTTCCGGCCGGTGGGGGATGGGCAGCTGTTGGTGCTGTGCAGGGGGTGTGCTGGGGTGGCAAGTGGGTGCTGGGTATGGCTAAGCATCCCTGCGAGCGGGCCGGCCACATGCCCGCCAGGGGGGATGGGACTGTGCGCACCCCTGGGTACCCCTGCCTCCACAACCACACTGCCATCCCCCCAGCCTGGGTCTGCCTTTGCAAGCTGCAGCAGTGCCTGCTGTGGATTCAGTGCCTGGCTCAGTTCCACGCCCTGGCACAGTGCCTGACCGTGGCCCCCTTTCTTATCTCGGAAGCTGTGCAGCATCCCTGCTGTCTTGTGTGTGGGTTGTGGCACCCTGTGCACAACGGGCCTGCCTATCTCTGACATGCAAGGCTGTCTGTGGGCAAGGGTATCCACTTGGTGTGTGCTTGTCCCAGTTGTGGTATCCCTCTGTCTCCTGCCTGTTGCTTCCCCGGAGCGAGCCCCACTGCTGCCATGACCGGCCATTCTGAGGGGCCCTCAGCCAGGGATGTCGTGGAGGGGTGGTCTCCCTGTGCGGACATGCTGTTGGGGGCCCTCTGGATGAGCCCCGACGTGCAGCTTTGGTGGGTGACCCCCTGTCGGCCGGGGATGGCTTCCGACTCCTGTTACGGGACATGTGGATGATGGGTCACCAGGTCGGGGCCCTGGCATGCCGGGCCCATTCCCTTGAGCTTGCCTTTGCCCCCCTGTGCCAGCCTCCTTGGGGGGCACCCGCCTGCTGTTGTGGTGCCATGGAACGCTGCGGAGGGAACGGCGGCTCGCCTGCTGACAGAGCTACCCGGGTGTGGCCTCACCTTGCTGTCTGGGCCCCCCCTGTTTCTGCCCTGTATGCCAGCAGCCTCCTGCATGCACGCAGCATCCCGTGCGCACCTTCGGATGTGGGGGCCCTCCTGTGGGACCCGGGCTTGCTGTCCCCTGAGGTTGGTGGCCCGCTCCAGACCGGGGACCCCACCACTGTGGAGATCTCCACCCTTCAATTGATGAGGGACCTTCCAGCCGTACGGGCTGCAGCCGCAGGTGTGGATCCGCTCCTTCTGCACTACCTGTTGGATGCTCATATGTGCACCCGAGGCTTCTGAAGGGGACTGTTCGCCTGGGAGGGTCTGGCTCCGGGGTAGGGCTGATGCGGCAACAGCTGTTACCACGCCGCAATTCTATTCCGCCATTTTGGAATTGTCCACGTCACACCGTGGCTTTTCTGCGGACATCCCGCTAATTCCACCGGCATTCTGCAAATTGCGGAATTGTGGAAAAATTGCAGAAACTGTCGGAAAACTGCTGTTCCGCTATTTTGTGGCACTGGCGGAATGGCAGAAGTAGCAAAAATGTCATGTTTCTGCTATTTTGCGAAGCCTGTGGAAGCAGCGGAATGAAATTAGCAGAACTGCGGAAGTAGTGGAATGAAACTAGCAGAATTAAAGCCTCTGCCACACCTTACCACTAATTATGGAAATGCTGTTTCTGGTGGAAATAGCTACCACTGCGACATTCCGCTACAGCCCTACTCCGGGGTTGCTACCCAAGGAGCGCTCACCGGACCGTCTATGAGCCCCCCCGTGCCTCCAATTGGGCTGTGCACTGCTGTCTGCTTCGCTGATGGCTGTCACCTGGAGTCTCTGGACCCCTTTGCCCCCTCTGTGTGACTGCTGCCCCTTCCCGCTGGGACTGCCCGGGTGCCCTCACCTGCCCTGTGAGGGCACTCCTGTTCCCTCCTGTTGTGCCTCTCGTGCCCGGCCATGGGTGCCCCAGCGTCCCCCTGCTCTGCCTCTCTGTGCTTGGGGGCCCGCTTTCCCCTGGCTCCAATAAAATGCTGTTATGTGATGTTCTGTCCTGTTTTGCCTCTGTTGCTGCGGTGGTATCTGGTTGCCCCTTTCCCTTTAGTTGCCCTCCTGCTCCCATCTGTGTGGTTGTGAGTGGGTGCTTGGGGTGAGTGCGTGCTTGGGGTGTAGAGATGGGCTCCGGGCCTGTGGGGTGGGTGCTGGCTGTGTGGTGTGTTCCCCTGACTGCTTTCCTGCTGGGTGCTGCTGCCTGGGGTCGTTCGGGGGTGGTATTTGCGGTGAACAGTCACCCAGGCACCTCCTGGCCTTGCCTGTGTGTTGGTGTGGCCCTGCTTCTCCCCTCCACTCCCCTCAACTGTCACCCCTGTTGTCGGGCCGTCTGTGGTGGTGGTGATGGATGAGCGGTGGCACCATGGGCGCTGGGTGGCTGAGCATGAGTAGGGGTTGATGTGGACCCGGCCTGTGGCCCGACCGATGCCCCTTCATGCAGGGGCCAGGGTTATCCTTAGGGGGGTGGCTATCAGCGTGTGGGGTGGGCCCCTGGTGGTGTTACTGTCCCTGGCCCTCCCAGGGTCCATTATTATTTATTATTATTATTAAACATTTATAAAGCGCCAGTAGTAACCTGGTGCTGTACAGAACATACAATCAGATGCGGTCCCTGCCTGTGGCTTACAATCTAAAAGACAAGGAGGGGGAGACAAGGAGAGGGGACAGCGGGAGAGACATGGGAGAAGACAAACAAACATTCAGGCGGATGCGAAGTCTCAGGTGCGTGTACTTGGCTTGGTTACAA
>QEPC01013498.1:7126772-7139489 GCA_003113815.1 Sphenodon punctatus | reverse complement strand
ACATGGACCTGCCTGCTGTCATTCTCATCGTAACCAAGCCAAGTACGTGCACTTGAGACCTCGCATCTTCATGAATGTTAGACCCCTTGTCTCTCCCTCTGTTCCCCTTCCTATGTCTCTCCCCCAGCTCCTGTCGCTCAGATTGTAAGCCCTAGGGGCAGGGACCGTGTCTATTTTATTACTTTGTAAAGTGCCATATACACTGCTGGCGCTATATAAATGTTTGTTAATAATAATAATAATTTCAAACCTAATTCATACCCAACCATCAATCCGCAACAAAAAAATTACTGAGTTGGGCTGTGGAATGCTGCTAAACTCCAGACCCAGTATATTCTGCGTTAATTTAAACCATTAAGCTGGGGTATGCAAGATGAAAAGCAAATGTGTTAACTGACACGTAACAGACTTTTAACACCTAACAGAACACGTTTGGAAAGGAAGGAGTCCTCCTTTTCTGGATTCACTTTTGAGTTTAACAGCAGGGACGCTCCCACCTCCCTTCAACCCCTCCCATCTCTCATAATCTCAAGGGGTTTTTATGTTGTTATGAAGGTGATTGTCTAGATAGTTGGAACGTTAAAATTTTTGACCCTTCCGGCTTGCTTCTGGGATTTAGATTCCTTTAGACAACCAGGAACGGACTATCCTAATAGAACGTCAAAACAGTGGTTGTTTAGACACAGAAACCGGATCGATAATGATGATGATGTCATCCTAACAACTCAGGTACTAACGAGTTCAGCATGGTATAGTGTGGTAATTTAAAAACGGCCGCAATCTTTGTCAAATTTAGGCTGCAGTTGGGGCTTCAATGGGACTACTAGCTTGGATTAAATGGTCTGTGGATCAAGGTCTTTGTTTGTCATTGAATATTGACAATGAAAATAACTGCACTAATTTTTGTTGGGCTGAATATTGTTTCTAGCTTTAATAAAGATTCTCAGCAGCATTTTAAATAGTGTTTGATTGCTTTTAAGCTGGAAGAATATACCGTACTAAAGACAGGTCCATTTCTCTAAGTTCTGCTTATGGTGAAATTCTGATTAGTTAAACTGTTTTAGTTGGTCCACTAAATTCGACTTGAGTGTAGGCTGCACTGCATTTAAAGCAGCTTTCCTTTAAACATTTTTAAGGCTATTGAACCTGATCATGAACACTAATGAATTGGGGTTTGGTGGAAATAACTGGGGCACTGTCTTCAATATTGGAGTAGAAGCAGGTAGCAGAATAAATATTTGCATGGGGTTTTCCTCCCTGTCATGATATTTAGGTAACCAAGTTGTCACAATTTTGATTATTTCCTTCATTTTTCTTTGTTTTTGTCCATTATTTTGTGCTTTTGTCACTTTCGTTTTTCATCCATTTATGCCAGTGGCCAATGAGAATGGGTGGGTTAAACACTGGAACTGGGCAAGTGACCTAAAATGGAAACAAGATGTCAAAAAAGCCAAACAAACAAAGGGAACAAACAGAGCAAACGGAAAGAACAAATGACACAAAAAGAGGGTAATTGAACAAAGGATACTTTTCAGTGCCTGCTTTGTTGATTTCAGTTTGGATTCCACAGGTTTGCTCATTTCAGCAGGTACCCATTTCAGCTCTAACGAAAATGGCAGTTGGTCTGCAGATGCCCGGATGCCAGCTGAGCATGTGCAAACCGGCTGTCATTTTTCAAAAATGGCGCTTCTGGCGCCATTTTAGAAAATGGCTGTGCATGTGCAGAACAGCCATGATGGCCGCTTTGCTCATGTGCAACTGATTTTCTGTGTTAGTTTCACTTTCTACTCGGTGCAGATTCACCACCAGTTCACAAACTGTTGAACTGTACACAGCTCTTTCAGAAATGGGGAATTATATGTTTCAAAGCATTTCACAGAAATTGAGATGTCTGTGGCAACTGTGAAACCATATATACAGCCTTGACTCATGGCCAATCTCTCCTCTGTCTCTGCTGAATGGATTTATGCACTGAAAATACATGATACAGAAAAAGTGTGAATGTTACTTCATGATAACAGTGACACACATGCTATCAGTTAACAGCGATGGGAAGCGCATGGCATTAACATTGAGGGAGGCTTTGATGAATATGACCTTCCTGCCCATTCAAGATATAAAACATGTTTTAAGCAGTGACTGAATTGGAGCTGAATTTGTGATGTATAATTTTCCTGATGACTTTAAACACACACACACACACACACACACACACAGAGTTGCAAATTGACTGTGAACAGACTGAAACACTCTTGAAATTATTTGCATGCTTCCTCCACAAATAAGTCTTGAGCCATAGATCGTGTTGTGATGGATCACAGGGATCAGATTCACTGGTCTGTGAGATTACTTGCAGAGCGTGGAGTCCTCAACATGAAGGCGGGGGCACACATTGAGACATACTGTGCAATTCACTGTAGCAGCCAGTCACATATGATATGACAGCACTCCCCTTCCCTCACTGGATGTCATAGGCAGCTAATTTACACAGCATGAATTGCCAAGACTGGTTCAAGGCTTCTGAAAAGTGTAGATAAAATTGAGTGTTATCGCCCACAACCACCACCCACTTCCTCTGTCTCCTCCCCAAATGCAATCTCTCCCATAAGCTCTCCTTCCCTGCCAGCACCAGCCCAATCTCCCCACCACAAGGAACCAACTCCTCTCTCCTTTAACTGGTCTCCCAACCCACCCAGAGGGATTAGCTCCCTGAAGGCAAGCACCTCCTGTTGCCTCTCCTGTGGCCCTCAGCTCCCTGTTCCTCATGTCTCACATCTGTATTAAGAACAGTAATTGACTATAGAGCCACCAGATGGCGCTGCTAAGTTTCTATGTACATGGAAGGGAGATGGGGTTTTGCAGTTGAATTCCTTTGTGTAACCACTCCTTCCCTTCTCTCTCTTTGTCTCAGTCTCCATTTTGTCTTACTACTAGTTAGATGCAACTAAGGATCTGTGTCTGAGAAAGCTTAAGTAAAGTTCTGTTTTTAAACCTTCAGCTGCATTTGTCCTTACTGATTGTGAATCAGTTATTACTCTGCAACAGGTTATGGGCCCAGACCTCTTCAGAACAGTGCAGAACAACTCTAAAGAAGTGAGTTGAAAGGAAAAGAGGCCTGAAGGAAACTCCCAGAGGTGACCTACTAACTGTAAGTGAGCAGAAGAACCAGAATCCCAATCTGAGGGGAGGGAAGCGAGCATGGCCAATAGCTCTGAATTAAAGCTTTCAGTCTGCAAGTTGAATAACACAAACTACCAGTTGTGGAAATTCAAAATAGAAATGCTCTTATCCAAAGATGACCAGTGGGAGGTGATCACCACAGACAGACCTGTCAAAAACCCTGAGGAGTGGGACAGGAAGAACAGGCAGGCAAAGGCAACCATAAGCCTGCTAATAGAAGATGACCAGTTAATCCACATAAGAGGGGAAACTACAGCAAAGGGCATGTGGAATGCACTTCAGAAGCTGCATGAAAGGACCAGCTTGAACAGTAAGCTGTTTCTCCTCAGGAAACTGTTCCAGTTGAGACTTGGTAAAGGGAAGGAGATGCAGGATCACATAAATTCAATGCTGGAAGTGGTAGCACAACTTCAAGGCATCGGTGAAGAGATAAAAGACAACCACGTGGCAGCCTTACTTCTCTGCAGTCTGCCTGAATCATACAGCGCCCTCATAAATGCCCTAGAGACAAGGCCTGAGGCAGAACTAACACTGGAATTTGTAAAAGGGAGACTCATGGATGAATTCCAGCACAGGAAAGAAACCATGCAAGATAATCAGGACCAGGACCAGGACAAGGAGACTGCCCTGAGAACTGTAGATAACAGATTGCAGAAGAAGGAAACAAGGGCATGTTTTTGGTGCAAGAAAGAAGGACACCTAAAGAAAGACTGCTCCATATGGAAGGTAGAACAACAAAAGCGATCTCCATAAGTGCCTACGCAAAGGGTCAAGGCTACAACCAGTGACACAACCACAGAACAGTGGAGTGGATGTTTTAGAGAAACACAGACCAACTCATCACAGGACTGGTGTGTTGACTCTGGAGCCACAAGTCACATGACCAGCGACAAGAGCTTTTTCATGGTACTGGACCCAAGCAACAAAGAAGAGATATACTTCGCTGATGGAAGCAGCATCACTGCAGAAGGTATTGGCGAAGGAATTCTCAGTTGCAACAAGCCACATGGAGGCACACTAGCAATACCAGTAAAGGATGTGCTATACATACCTGGCTTAGAGGGAGGACTCCTATCCGTTAAATGCCTAACAGAGAAAGGGCTCACCATCAAGTTCCAAGGTAATGAATGCACAATCCAGAAGGGGACAAGGGTCTAGCCAGAGCCTATGCAGATGAGCACCTGTATCGCTTGAGTGCAACCAAGGAACAAGTAAAACTCTCTGCACATGAGCAACACAAGGACTGTATTCATCTGTGGCATCGACGCCTGGGTCACAGGCACCCAGAAAGTATAAAGGAACTGCAAAGACAGCAGCTGACAAAAGACCTGATAGTAACAGCATGTCCCTTGACCATGAGATGTGAATGCTGTATCAAAGCTAAAGCCACCAGTGTAACGCTCCCCAAGGCAAGCTGGACAAGAACCTCCAAGCCACTTGACCTCATACACAGCGATGTGTGTGAACCCATGAAAGTACCCACACCTGGATGGAACAGATACATAATGACATTCATAGATGAATACTCAAGATACAGAGTCACATATCTCATGACGCATAAGGATGAAGTACTGGAAAAATTAAAGGACTACATAACCATGACAAGCAACAGATTCCAACGTAAGCCGCTCATACTTCAAACCAACAACGGAGGCGAATACACAGGAAAGAGAGTTGAAGACTTCCTGAGAGCCCACGGGATAGAGCACCAGAAGACGGCACCATACATGCCCGAGCAAAATGGGGTAGCTGAAAGAAAGAAACCTTCAGCTGCATTTGTCCTTACTGATTGCAAATCAGTTATTACTCTGCAACAACATGACTGCTGCCCTATTGTGGCACTGGACTATTTA
The DNA here is from genome assembly GCA_003113815.1 of Sphenodon punctatus. Taxonomy (NCBI): domain Eukaryota; kingdom Metazoa; phylum Chordata; class Lepidosauria; order Sphenodontia; family Sphenodontidae; genus Sphenodon; species Sphenodon punctatus. The sequence goes on along the minus strand of QEPC01013498.1, from coordinate 7,134,456 downwards.
GCCTCCCACCCGGCCTCTGTGCCATGCTCCTCAGCACCAGGGGACAGGCGTCATCTACTCCCCCTCAATGGAGGTTGAGGGGAGAAGAACACTGGGCTGTGAAGTCTCATCTAGAGGTAAGGTAGCACTAGCCACCTCTCCAGATTTCTCCTGTCTGTTGGTTTCACCTGGACATTCTGTTTTGATCCAGAGTCTCTGGAGGAAGTCCCAGTTTCTCAAGATCAGCAAAGGGTGCCCTTGGTAACTTGGAGAAGTCAGGGCTTTTAGGACAGAGTGACAATAGGGACTTTCCCATCCCCTTTCCAGTGTGACCAGACCCGGACTTAGGACTTTAGCGCTCCTAGGAACTCAGGTTGCTGTCCCCACCCACTCCCCAGAGCTTCGATGAGTATGCGGGTTGCTCTATGAGGCAGGGAAGAAGAAAATGGCAGCACCCAAGACAGAAGCAGAGTCTCTTCCTCTGTGCTCTGCACTACTGTGGAGCACATTTTCAGGGACTGTTCAGAGGTGGAATGGGGCTTATCCAGGTGGGGGTCCCTCTCCCCCTTTCAAGGCTACGGGAAGTGCGGGTGGGACAGTGCAGTGCAGTTGTGGCAGCGGCAGGAGGCACTGTGACTGTGTGGACGCAGGCTGAGAACAGAAGCCCCAAATCTGCTGCCCTAGGCCTATGTTGCTTGTGCCTAAGTCTGGCCCTGAGTGTGACCTCACCGTTATGGAGTGCAATGATGTCACAGTGCTCTGCAAGGGAGGGCGATTACATCAGAATAGGGTGACAGCCCATTTGACTTGTCTCCTCTGCCCCATGTGAAGCATTATGACAACACAATGGTCTGTAAGGGACAGGTTTACATCAGAAAAGCGTGTGATCCCTTTGCCCTACCCCCCTCCAAAGTAGTCCCACTTCTTCTGGTTTTCTTCTTAGAGGGACATTGCTACCCTGTCTAGAGGACTGAGTCCCAACCAAAATCTGGCAGGAATGATTAGTCCCATTGGACATACTTTTTGCCTGAGCCCCTCAGGCTGGTTCCCCAGCTGGGGGGCGCCCCATTGGGCCTGACTTAGGCCCTGGGAAAGCCCAGATATATTGAGTTTGGGTTGGGCCTGATGCAGTTAGGATCAATGGACACGTAGTCTGGGTTTCCTGGCCCAGGAATTCCAGGTAGAGCTGCAACCGGGCACCCCCGATGAATCTGGGGGACCTGAACTGACCTGACCCCATTCTGGCCCAATCAATGCCCAGCAGGCTGCTCAAGTGCACTGGCTGGCCTTTGAAAGTGACAGGCTCCCTCTGGGACCACTGCAGAGCCTAGCTCCGCAGAGGTCCAAGCCAGGGCTTGTAAGTTTCAAAAGCTGCTTCCCCCACCCACAGCGCCTCTCACCTGAGAGGTGCTGTAGGGGGGAAAGCACTGGATGGCTTTTGAAAGCTGGGTCCTGTCACTTGCAAAGACTGCTCCCTCCCCCCCCCCCCAGTGTCTCTCACCTGAGAGGCACTGTAGGGAGGAAGCGCCGGCCGGCCTTTGAAAATGACAGGCTCTGGCTGGGACCACTGCAGGGCTGGGCTCTGCAGTGCTCCTGGCTACCGCTGGTCAGTTTCTCTGGGTAATGCTTGCATTTTAGGGCATCGGACACCCAATTGATCCTCAGGTAGCCCATCAGGTGCCCGAAATTGTGTACTAATTTTAGTACCCATTGCAACTCTAAATCCATGCCTCTTATCAAGTGCTACCAGCCAGCTTGCTGCCACCATGGGTCAGGTTCTGCCCTAGGCACATGCCTACTTTGTCTGTGCCCTGAGCTGACTGTACAAATTGGCTTTTGTGAATTTTATAGCTACATGCATAATATGAAATTTACTTTTGTTTTTAAGCTTTGCTGTTTGTGAGTATCTGAGCTAGTAAGTCTCAGATGCTCAAATATTTGTGGAAAGCAAAGACAGGGCAAGCACAGTTCATGTTTAAACCTGGACAAATGTAGAAGTATTTGCTTGTCATTCACTCTATTCTAGATTAAATTACTTTCCTGCTGTATTGCACTAAGCAGTAATTAACACTCAGAGGTCACAAGGAGGCTGAAGAATCCTTCAGTAAGGGAAACTTTGGCCATTTTTAGATGGACCTGTCTCCCAGCCGGGTTCATGTGCTGGGTGGAGCACCAGCACACTTCCAGGGAGGGGTGGGGGGAGCATTCTCATGGTGGGGGATGGGTGTGCACTGGGTGTGGGCCCGCACCCACACGCTGCCCACCCATGCCCCCTCCTGGAGAAACCAGGAAAAACCTGGGTTGCTCCACATGGGAGCATTTGTGGGAGGTTCGTGGGTTGCAGGAGCGCACCTCCACCCACACTGCCTTCAGATGGGTGCCCAGATCCGTGGGGGATATTTAGACCCATGTGAGCACATTACGTCTAAAAACAGCTTTTAAGAGAGAATTACCTTGTAGGAAATGAATATATGAATCTCTCAAAGGGTGTTTATAAATGAGACAAATAGCCCGCTGGAGTCTGTGTTCAGTCCGTGCAGTCCACACTCACATGTTTTAGTGTGTAGAGCTAATAAACAGGCAGCCTCTTTCCCGCATTTCATGTGCTGGTGGTATCGCCACAGGTGACATCACTCAGTGTTTCCCTCTCCCTAACCCTAACTCTGATGGAAAGGGGAGGGTGTGTGTCACATCCAGGAAAGGCTTCTTCCCTGGCTGTGACACCCCCTCCCCCTTTTCATCGTGGGCTCCTCTTGCAGCAGTGCTTGTATGTTTGGGTGGCTGCAAGAGGAGAAGATCCTTCCTGCATCCCTGCTGATTGTTCTTTCATAGCCACCCAAGCTCACGAGCAGTGAGCAGCTAGGAGGTGGCTGCAAGAGGAGAGAGCATGCTCGGGTGGCTGCAAGAGAGCGGTCAGCTGTGAAGCAGCTGCAAAAGGGGAGAGGAGAGAGAGGTGGGTACAAAACAACCATCTCCTCTTGCCCCTGCTCTCTCCTCTTACAGCTTCTTCACAGCTGGTTGCTCTCTAGTGGCTGCACTAGGGGTGTTTATAGATGATCCCGCTTACAAGCGGGATCGCTAAATGCCGCCTGTTCCCCGTGCGCAGACTCTGCATGCCGTGTCTGCTGATCAGACACGGCACAGAGTGCGAGTGAGCATGCGCGCCCTTCTGCGCATGCGCACTCGTGCACGGAACAAGCAAGTGCGGCGTAAAGCCGGCACTTCGGGAATCCGCATCGGAGGGGGCAGGATCGCCTGCCCCCTCCGACGCGGATTAAAAAGCGGCCGCGGTGAGTAGACGAGCTCCAAGAAAGGTGGCTGATCAAAGGATCAGCCGCCTTTTTTGTCTCGTCTATAAACGCCCTGAGTGTGACTCTATGGTGCTGGTGGACCTGAATGTGGGCGAGGCTGTGGGAGAACCTAATAAACGGTAAGTGGATGTGTGGGCGTGCGTTAACATGCACGGACCTGCAAGGTGGGACCGCAATGTCCTTGGACTACACTGTGAGTGGGGCTGTGTCGGGGGTATGGGTGAACATCTGGTGAACACCTAATTCATGGGCAGGCAAATGCCCACCTGGTGGGTACTAATGCGGGCTATCCTCTTGTTTATTTTCACACTCTGATACTTCAGAAAACCCAAATTCCATGTCCCCCAAGGTATGCAATGTTCAATTCATTTTGATAATAAACTTGGAAATGTCTAATAGCAAATGCAGTTATGCAAGGAGACTGGGGTGTGCGTGATCATAGCTGAGGAGATCATCAACTGTAATGGTGATGAACAGCTGTCTCACACTCTGGACAATAAAAGCAACAAGACTGAGGCCGCTTTTAGACGATCATGCTGTGCGCTCGCGCGTGGTTTCAAAAACTACCTCAATCAGGCTCTCGGTCAGTTCGTGGCTTGAAAAGAATGCGCGGCGCGTATCAGGCGAGCAATTGTCGGCGGCGTCACGTGTAATCTCTCCTCGTGGGGTTTTTGAAACCCCGCGCGAGCGCACAGCATGATCGTCTAAAAGCGGCCAAAGGAATGGTTTCTGTGCTGTGTTCATGACATGAAACTTTGGAGAAATTTCTGAATTTTAGAGCCTAAAATAAGGCACCTTCATGTACATTTGGGCACCTAAGTTGGCTGATATTCAGTGGGGAAACATTTCCGTCCCAGGGACCACTTTGAAAACTAATACAAGCTCCAATGGCCACATAGAAGTTGGGGAGAGGGGTGCTTAAGGCTTGCAATAAAGAAGAGGAGGGTCCAGATCATGGATCTGTGCCATCGAACTGGTAGGAACCTTTGTGCACATGCCCTCATCTCTGCTCCCTCACCCTGAGCTCAGTCAGTGATTGGGGGTAGGAGCTGGATCCAGAGACCAGATCCAGGAACTGGAAAGGGGCCAAATAAAAACTAGCCAGCAATGAGCGCCATGTATCCTCAGAAATGAGCAGGGGTGTAAGTTGGAATGGGCTCAGCCCCAGATGCAAGAAACGGACTTGGGGGCACCCGCGTCACCATCCTCTCCCCTGTCCCACCCCGTCCACTCCCCTCCTTCCTCCTCCCAGCATCTTTATTGCAGAAACCTGTCAACTTGTTAGCTATCGTGCTGTTAGCCACCACAGATGCCATGGGCATGAGGGGGTGGCATAAAAATGCCATGAAATAAATAAAATAAATAAACTTACATGGTAAAGAAAAGAGTCCAGAGACACCCCTGACACCACGGCACCTCTCCCACCCTCCGCTTGGGAGGGGGGTGAGCAGTGGGGGGGACTCGGGGAGCAGAGGCTGGGGGCCTGGGATGGAAGGGGGGGAGGATGTGCGAGACTGGGGAATGTGGGGGGGAGGGGGTGCCGCTCACTCCCCCTTCCCCAGTCTTACTACCCCAGTGCCCCTCCAACATCAAAACCCACCAGCTGCCCCTGCCAGTGTCCTTTACACACACAGCTAGCAAAGTAGTCTAAACCAAACATAATGCTTTCCAGGGTGCTCTGCTTCAGCAGCCAAACCCCAACAGCCATGTAACTACAGAGAGCCCCAAGCTTGCAGGTCCCCCTCTACTTGGTTCCTCAAGCCATCTTGAAAACTCATTTCCATGAACTGCACCAAATGCACATGCAGTGGACTCTTACACATGCTCCCAGCTCAGCAGTTATCTTTTAATTAATCAGTGCCCCGAGACGGTAATAGACAATGGCACAACCCAGTCTAGAGTACCTTCATGATCCTCTGTCGTGAATCACCACCTCCTCAATTTGGTAATGGCTGTCTCCAGCTCTTCCTTATTCACTCGCCATGATGTACCACTATACGACCGTGCCTCATTGGAAACAGGCTCTTTAACTATGTCCCTACAGCTTCACCCATGGTCCTCAGAGGTTACAGGCCATGGTCCCCCTTTCCAAAGGGATGTTCCTATAGTTCTCTAGACATTGAGTCCTTGGCTTCACACTCTCAATCCCTCCCTCTGACATCTTTCTCCTCAGGTCTCAGACCTAATTCTGGCATTCAAGTGCTTCTGCACTCTGAAGTCTTCTTGTCCAGACTGGAGACTCCATTGCCAGAGGTCCCTAGCCCATGTATCCTCCTCACCGGAAGCCCACAGGTCTGTCCTGGTATTGGGGGAGTTGAGGTCCCTAGCCCTCCAACTTGCTTTCTACTGACTTCTCTCTCCCCTACTACTTAGAATCTGGGGCAGGCTTATTCATACCTCCTCTTGCTAGGGTCTCAGTGCTGCCTGGTTTCCCTCACTAGGGTTCTTTCCTCCTTTAGCCCCCAGCTCCTTTTCATCAGACCTACCTGCCCTGAACTGGGTCTCCATTTCAGCCTAAACTCAAGCATTTGACTCTCTAACCCTCCCCTTCGCTAACAGGGGTCAATGCCTGCTTCCCTTATAGGACTAGAAGTTTAGCCCCTTCCTGAGACACTCCCCTTCCCCGAGTTCTTTGCCTCCTGCAGTCCATGCTGGGCAGCTAACTAACTCAGGCATCTCCATACAGCGGGAACTTGGTAAAGCTCCTTACACTGTGCTGCCTCCGTCTGGCTCCCTGATCCCTGCCCTGAACCCTTGGCAGGATGCTGGTAAGCCATGGGCATGATCCTGCAAAGACTTGCCCACAGAAAGGCTTCTGTAGCTGGGACTATAATGCTCTTAGCCCTCTTAAAGAGCCAGCACTTGGCTTATGCCAGCTATGGTAAAGATATATGCAATATGAATTTTTCTAAAGGACATCTGGAATGATACCCCAGACACAGCTAAAAAAGGCTTGGAACACCGCCAAACTGGAACCTACACAGCAATTGCAAACCTGACCCCAGCAACACTACAATTACCTTACAGACTTCAGAATGAGCCTGGAAGGAATTATTACTGAACAAGAAGTCATGATTCTGTAACCCCAATTCTTATGCAATTTCTTTGCTCTGAGAGCATGCATCCAAAACCCAGAAGCCGGGTCATATTGACTATGCTGTTCTAAGGGCATTGTTGGGAGAAAGGAGTTCTAGGATGTCACTAGGAACCTGCCAGAGGTGAAGGTTGGGCTAATGAAGCAGACTCACTCACTGACTCCTGGAAGTCCCACCCTGTGCCCCTTACCTTCACAGAAGTGGTAGTGGTATTCTTAAGCAGCTAGGTCTGAAAGGGATTGCTATTTTCATATCCACAGAGATTATCCATTTTTTCCAGAAGGGTATGTGGAAATCTGACACATTATCATTTTTGCCATAGGTTTCTGCATATTCATTATTTTGGTTCAATAACACTGCTTATTTCATTATTTTGGTTCAGATATTTACTTCGTGTGCCACAGCCAAAATGAAGTACCAAACTGACTGAAATGACCAAACCGAAATAGATCTCTGATTAAACAGAAACCAATCATGGCTGATCTCTGTTTCTTCAGACCCAGATTGGATTGTGTGAATCTGTCGGATAAGGTAATCACTAAAAAACATCTGTTTCAACTCTAGGGGCAGCAGCTTCCCTAGTGTGATGAGGCCTGCTTCCACTCTGCTTCCACTGCTGCTCTGCTCCTGTATAGGCTGAGCCAGCAGTGGTCTCAGACTGAAACAGCAACAATGACTGGTTAAGAAGACTTTGCAGAAAATACCAGGGCACAAGTATGAGTTCAAATTGTAGGGATGGGTGAACGCAGTTCGGAAGTTCGGAGTTCAGGCCGAACTCGGCCTGTTTGGATGACTGAATCCAAACCTGAATCTGAACACGAACTGACCGAACCGAACTCAATTCCGAATGTTGAAATGACCGAACAGTTCAGTAAGTTCGGATCGCATTTGGGTGAGTTCGGGTGGCAAAAATCACTGGAAGGAAAACCTGACAGGGAGGGGGAGTCAACTGAGGAGCAGACTTTCAGGCACCAGGGGTGGAGAAGCTTGGAGTAGCAGCCAGCCTGCCCAATCACCATCCCTTTTCGCCTCAGACCAGGACTTCGCAGTCTGCGATTGGCCATGGGCCAGGCTGCATGGAGCCAATGGGACTTGCGGTGAGGCGGGCGCAGCAAGAAAAAAAACTGATTGCCTCCCCCCTTCCCAACACCTGCTAGTCATTGTTCCTGAACAGCAGGTGTTTCAGAAGGCTCCCTCTCTCCCAGCAGTTTTTGTTCCTTCCTATTCCTAATCCATTGCCATCCTCCTCCTATTTCACCCATCCAACCCATTTACCTCCATATTATCATTTATTTAGAT
>QEPC01013498.1:7100880-7123928 GCA_003113815.1 Sphenodon punctatus | reverse complement strand
CCCCCCCAGGGATCGGGTCAGGGTCATACTTACCGGCGGCTGCGGGGACGCCGCGGCCGCTGGTGCTGGGGGGTGGGCTCGCCTCGCCTCGGGGTCGCGCTTACTCTTTTTTTAAACAAAAAGCCAGGCTGGGCAGGGTGGGTGGGGGGTGTCCCCCCTTCCACCCACGCAGCCTGGACTCGGGGAGGTTTTTTTTGAAAAAAACATTTTTCCTGGAGCAGTTTTTTTTACATTGCAGCCATTTTTAAATGGCTGCAATGCAAAAAAAATCCGGTACCCCGGAATCCGGTACTGGGTCCGGATTACCGGGTCGAATCCGATAATGCCGGTACGCCCGATACCGGCATTATCGGATACCGGATTCTACCGGTTTCCCACCCCTAGTAGAGAGTGCATGGAATGTGTGCACATCTATTTATATTCAACATGGCATCCTCAGACAGAACGTGTTATTTTATTATTTATATTAGGGTTGAAACTTGATTACACATATCCCGAAAATCTCATTGGGAACGGGGCTCTCAATGAGATTTTTGAGGTCGAGAACGAGCCGAGAATTAGCCATTCTCGACGTCTTTCTTTCGAGAGTCTCAAAATATTTTTTAAAATGCTCTGCGCATGTGCAGAATGGCGACGGTGGTCATTTTGTACATGCACGGCCCTTTCCCAAGATGACATGGGTCACATCAGTGCCATTTTGGAAAAGGGAAGCTAATTCTGCACATGTGCAGACCATCTGCCTTTTTCCAAAATGGTGCAGTCATGCATGCAATGGTGCATCCGTTGTGCATGCACAGAGCATTTTACATTTTTAAAAAAGAATCTCGCAAGATCTCAAACCATTAGCGAGATCTTTTTGAGATCTTGCTGCCAATTCTTGATTCTCATGAGATTCATTTTCATTGCAGATTCAGCCCTAATTTAAATAGCATCAGCAATATACCTGGTGTTGTATAATCATAATCAGAAACAGGTCCCTACCTCAAGGGCTTACAATCTAGGAAAGACAAGGGAGGGGATTTGAATTGTCTGTGCCGAGATATAGCAGCCCTCAGACTGTTCTACTCAGAGATGTTTTCAGAAGTGCAAGGGGTCAGAGTCCAGCATATCTCAATGACCCCCCAGTTTGGGCTGTCCGTAAAGCATATCACACCTTTTCTTATTGGGATTTCTCCCCCGCCCCCAATTCCTGATGGTTTGTCACTCTACTGCCGACCTCCTCCAAAAATCATGTCATACAAATCGCTTCCTTCCCACTGCACACACTTTAATACCAGTAATGTAAGCCCCAATTTTTTATATGTAAGGAATATATTTTTAGTAATCAAACACAAAAATGTAATTGAAAAATGAGTGACAAGAAATCCTCTGATATTTTCCCAAACTACCCACAGACCTCTCTGGTCTGTGTCTGGAGCCTTAAGCCCCTCTTACACCGCCCCAAACTTTAGGCACTCCTTTGCCTAGAGAATAGGGAATCAGGATAGAATGACAGTCCATGCAGCCTTTTGCGTATATTCCTTACTTTGAGTTGCCTTGAAAGAAAATTGGTGTGTGTGCATATATATGCATGTATTAGAGATCCCTACAGTATGCAGAGAGAACAGGGTGAGCCAGAGAGCAAAAGAAAGCCACCAGTGAGCACAGGAAGTAATCAGAATATGAGAACAGCAGGGAGGGAAGATGGAGCCGAACAGGCAAAAATGAAGGTAAATGGGAAAGTATAGAGAGAAGAGAGACAGGAAAGCAAATGTATCTCTGTACCCCACCTATATACTCACTTACTAAATGATTGTGCCAGAGAAGAATCCATAATTGTGAGGTCAGATTCTCCCCCCTGGTTATAAACCGTCACAACTTTGCTAGTCCCCGACTCCCTTGTGAAGCATATTTTATGGACACTGACTGTCCCTTTCCTCTGGCCACACTGCCTTTTTCTATGCCTGCTATGCTGGGTAAAGGCAAGCAAATCTCCCCTTCTGTTGGGCTTGTTATTCTATTTTTAGGGCCAGTTTACACTGGAAATGGAGGAAAGTGGCTGCACTGAATCAGAAGAACAGACTGCAGAAGTGAGGCAGGGGGGTTCGTCCCGACCTCAAAGCTGTCCCCATGAACTACAATGCTACATCTGAATGGAGCAATTGTGGGTGCACAGCTGGCACTCACTCCCCCAGCCCCAGAAGCATTATTCATCCTCATCCAGCTGAGATGAGGTTCTCAAAAATCCTGTGCAGGAGCAGGACTGGAAATTGGCAGTCTTACCAGAGCTTGCTCCTACCCTGCTTCAGCACAAAGCACACAAGCACACACACACACGGCTCCCCTTTCAACATGGATACTGAGAGAGGGGTGCTAGTCATGTGCTTGCGAATCTCCCATACAGAAGTTCAGATGGTCTTCACCCAAGAATTTGGAAGGAACTCAAATATGAAACCACAGAACTACTATTGGTAACTTGTAACGTATTGCTGAAATCTGCCTCTGTGCCTGAGGATTGGAGGGTAATGAATGTAATTCCAATTTTTAAAAAGGGCTCCAGAGGAGACCCTGGAAACTACAGACTGGTGAACCTGACATCTGTGTTGGTGGAGACAGTTGTAAAAAATAGAATTTGGGGCATATTGACAAACAGGCTATAACGGGAAGAGCCAACGTGGTTTTTGCAAGCGATGTTTTTGCAAAGGTGTCAACAAGCATTTGGATAAGAGTGATCTGGTCTATATTGTGTATAAATGAGGATAGTTAAGCATCAGATGACAGCAATGTACAGGGCAGTGATGAAGAAGACAGCAGCAGGAATGATTACTTTTTCCAGAAGGGAAAAAATGTAAATGAGAGAGAGTTCTGAACAGAGCTCAATAGAGAATACACAACCTCCAGAACCAGAAATACATGAATGTACAGATCTACGTTTAAGCAAGACTGATGATCCAAAACAACCGCTACTAAAATACCCACAGAGCTTATTTGGAACAAAGTGGCAAAGTTTTTCCTCGGCATGGTTTGAGAAACATAAATGACTTGAATATCCAGTCACCAAAGATGCAACATACTGCTTTTGTTGCTGCCATTTCCCTTGATTTAAACAACTATAAACTATACTAAAATTGTTTGGAATGTCATTCTTTCAGCAGTATCAATATAAATTTGCAGTCAATGCCACATTTGTATTACAAAATGCATCTCCCAATGGTATAAAGGTTCTTGATACCCTTTACATTAAAAATAATCCTACAGAATGTCCAGAAAGAGTACCACTGATCCTGCTGCCTAGCCTGGGGAGCAAGTGTGACAGGATGTTTTTAATCGTATCTTAGTTAGCTTATGTGATGTGCTAGGATTCTGTCTGACCTGTTGCAGTTGTAGTGTTGCAAAGTTGAACTTGTGTCAAGTTTAGACACATGTAAGTTGTCATATGTAAGAATGTCAAGTCCCTTTCAACAATTTCTTAATTGTGCCTAATAAAATATTCATGATTAAATCACAAGTTTTAACTTTACATATTGTAAAAAGTAACAAAACTTGCATCTAAACTGTCAAATCTTAGCTATATTGTCTCCATTTGCTTATCACTTTCCTCTCTCATTCCCCTAGCAAGGACACCTCCCCTAGAGGAAAGTGTCCCACCAAGTGGCTCCCCATTTGAGAGACCTTGGCTATGCCACTGTCTGGACTTTCAGAAAGCATTTGACAAGGTCCCTTACAAAAAACACTTGAGAAAACTGGATAATCATGGGATAAAAAGGTGTCCTGTCATGGACTGTGAACTGGTTAAAGAATAGAAAACAGAGGGTAAGACTAAGGCCACTTTCGGACCTTCTCCCCCCATGCATATTCTGGCTGCGGGGGGGGGGGGAGGGGGGGGAGGGTGTGTGTGCAGCCAGCATATGTGTGGGGATCGGCTGGTCTGAAAGTCCGCCCTGCGCGGCTTTGCTGGCAGACACGCGCAAAGATGCAGAGCAGGAAATTGAACTCTGCATCCCTGTGCGTGTTTGCTGGCAAAGCTGCACTGAGGGGGACCTTTCAGACTGGCCAATCCCCGCACATATCCTGGCTGCTCATTCCCCCTGCCCCCCGCCCCCACAGCCAGAATACGTGTGTGTGCGTGGGAGAGGTGGGAGGAAGGTCTGAAAGTGGCCTTAGTAGTCAGTTTTCACAATTAACAGAAGTAAATATTTAGGGCATTTTTAGATGAGCAAGGGAATCTAGTGGATTGACAAATCTGCTCTTAAAAAAGGAATGTGGGGAGTGTTCACACACACAGGAAGTTGTGGGTCGCCATTGAAAACAGCGGCACCCAGCGGCTCGCATATTATTTTTAAAACCAGATTTGTAAAACCTCAGTATTGAGGCTGCGCCAGAGCAGGCACAGCCTGTTCCGCTTTGCATGCTCTTCAGATGGACAGGTCAACCAAGGGGTGAAGTGGCCTGGCATGGGCAAAAGTGGAGCTGCTGCCCATCAGTTTACACCCACAGAGGTTGTAATAGGGCAGAGAACCTGTGGGCTGCAACCCCTTTAAGGAACTAAGGAGTGGAGAAAAAGCCACGCCCACTCCTGGCTATATAAGAAGGAAAACTTGAAAGAAGAGTCAGTTGGAGACTGAGGAAGCACGTCTTTGGTGGAGAGCTGAAGGGTATGTGGAGTGCTAACCAGAAGCCTATGGAACCCAAAGTGTGAGTAGTCTGCTGGAGGACTGTTCCCTAGCTAGGCCTGGGGCTAGTTAGGGCTTGGGGCTGGAGGAGTTGCATACCCAGCATAGATAGAATATATGAAGATTATTATTATTATTATTATTATTTTATTATAAGCATTTATATAGTGCCAGTAGTATGACCTGGTGCTGTACAGAGCATAGAAATAGACGTGGTCCCTGCCTGTGGCTTGCAATCTAAAAGACAAGGAGGGGGAAACAGGGAGAGGGGACAGTGGGAGAGACAGGAGAGAAGACCAACAAACATTCAAGCGGATGTGAAGTCTCAGGTGCGTGTGCTTGGCTTGGTTACAATCAGGTTGGTTGCAGCAGTCTGCAGAGGAGGGCAGACAGTGTGTATATGGAAATGACTAGCAGACATTGGGAAAGGCGGTGAGGAAAAGTGGGTCTTGAGGAGGAATTTGAAGGAGCAGAGGGAGGGGGCAAGGTGGATGTGGGTAGGGAGGGAGTTCCAGGCATGGGGGGCAGTGAGGGAGAAGGGTCGAAGGTGGTTAGGTGATCAGGAGAAGCGAGGGAGAGTGAGTGAGGGAACAGAGGAGGAGTGGAGAGCGTGCGCAGGAGTGCGTAGGAAGATTAGGTCTGAGAGGTAAGGGGGACCTTGGTCGTGGAGTGTTTTGAACGTGAATACCAAGAGTTTAAACAGGATACGTTCAGGAAGGGGGAGCCAGTGAAGAGAGAAGAAGAGAGGCTGCACATGGTCGAAGCGACGGGCAGAGTGAATGACCTTGGCAACGGAGTTTGGGATTGCGATAAGGGGGAGAGCGAGGGAGGCCAGCAAGGAGGAGTTTGCAGTAATCGAGGCGAGAGATAACCATGGCATGAACAAGGATTTTGGCTGAGGAGGTAGAGAGAAAGGGAGGGTGAATCGGCAGGATTGGGCAACAGCGTCAATGTAAGGTTTAAAAGAGAGGTGCATGTCAAAGATAAAGCCCAAGCTGCGGGCTTGGAGAACAGGATGGATGGTGACTCCATCGATGCAGATGGGCAGGTTAGAGGGAGAGGAAGAGGAGGGAGGAAAAATGAGGAGTTCGGTCTTGGCCATGTTGAGCTTGAGTTGATGTCGGGACATCCAGGCGGAGATATCAGAGAGGCAGTCGACGAGGCGTGAGCGGATAGAGGAGGAGAGAGAGGGGGTAGAGAGATAGAGTTGGGTGTCATCAGCATAGAGATGGTATTGGAATCCGTGGGAGGCAATAATTTCGCCAAGGGACAGGGTGTAGATAGAGAAGAGGAGAGGGCCAAGGACAGAACCTTGGGGAACCCCAACCGAGAGGGGAAGGGAGGGGGAGGTCGACTCGGGGAGGGAGACATTAAAGGAGCGGTCAGAGAGGTAGGAGGAGAACCAGTCAAAGACAGAGCCACGGAAGCCCAAAGAGTAAAGCGAGTCCAAGAGGAGCGAGTGGTCGACAGTGTCAAAGGCAGCAGAGAGGTCAAGGAGGACAAGAATGGAGTAGTGGCGCTTAGATTTAGCGACAAGTAGATCATTGGTGATCTTGGCCAGGGCAGTTTCAGTAGAGTGGAGGGGGCGGAAGCCGGATTGGAGAGGGTCCAGGGAGGAGTTGGCAGAGAGGAGGTCCAGGCAGCGGGAGTAGACGACACGTTCCAGAAGCTTTGAGGCAAAGGGAAGGAGGGAGACTGGCCGGTAACTAGAGGGGTCAGATGGGTCCAGGGTGGGCTTTTTGAGGATGGGGGAGACAGTGGCATGCTTGAAAGCAGAGGGGAAGGAGCCTGTGGAAAGGGAGAGATTGATGACATGTAGAAGTGGGGCGGCGACAGTGGGAGCAATAGAGGTCAGGAGGCAGGAGGGGATCGGGTCAAGGGGGCAGGTGGAGGGGTTGGATGAAGAGAGCAGGGCGGAGTTTTCCTTGAGAGAGGCAGGAGGGAAGGATGTGAGGATAGAGGGGGGAGGGGTGGTACTGGAGCAGGAGGAGGAGGAGGAGGAGGTGGGTGGGAGGCAATGTCCCGACGGATCGTGTCAATCTTTGAGGTGAAGAATGATGCAAGATCCTGAGCAGCAAGGGAAGAGGGCGGAGGAGGGCAGGGGGGTTTAAGAAGGGAGTTGAAAGTAGAGAAGAGGTGGCAAGGGTCGCGAGAGAAAGATTTGATCCTGGAGGCATAATAGCATTGTCTAGTCAGGGAGATAGCTGAGGAGAGGGAGAATTTGTAGTGGAGGAAGTCAGGGAGGGGTGGGATTTGCGCCAGAGGCGTTCGGCAGCCCAGGTGCAGGAGCGGAGGCAGCGGACGTTAGGAGTGAGCCAGGGGCGGGGGTTTCGGGGCCAGATGGGACAGGAAGAGAGAGGGGCAAGAGAGTCAAGGGTCGAGGTGAGAGAGGTGTTGAGAGCGGAGATGGCAGAGTCGGGGGAGGAGGAGGAGGAGAAAATGGAAGGGAGGAGGGGGGATAGAGAGGAGGCAAACTCCAGGGGGGTAAAGGCCTGCATATTGCGGAAGGGGTGGGGGGAGGGGGAGGGGGTTGGTGGGAGAGGCTGAAGGAGGCAAGGAAGTGATCAGAATTAGGGCAGGGATCAAAGGAGAGGTCAGCAAGAGAGCAATGATGTGAGAAGATGAGGTCAAGGGAGTGGCCGTCGGTATGGGTAGGGGAGTCGGTCCAGAGTCGGCGATCAAAGAAGAGGTCAGCAAGAGAGCAATGTCATGAGACAATGAGGTCGCTGGAGTGGCCATCGGTATGGGTGAGGGAGTCGGTCCAGAATCGGAGATCAAAGGAGGAGGTCAGGGAGAGAAAGCAGGAGATAGAGGGCGTGGAAGGTGAGTCGACGTGAATGTTGAAATCACCAAGAATGAGAGTGGGGGTGTCATCAGAGAGGAAGAAGGTGAGCCAGGATTCAAAGTATGGGAGGAAAGAGGAGAGGGAACCCGGGGGGCGGTAGATGACAGCAACACAAAGGTGTAGGGGGGAGTATAAACACACAGAGTGGGCCTCAAAGGAAGGGGAGGAGAAAGGGTTTTAAATTGACAGGGCTTGGCAAGGAGGAAACCCACGCCACTCCCTGGCCCTCAGGATGGGGTTGATGAGAGAACGAAAGGCCCCCCAAGCATAGAGTGGCTGGGGTAACAGAGTTAGAGGGTGAGATCCAGATTTCTGTAAGAGCAAGGAGTTGAAAGGGATGAGAGAGGACGAGATCATGGATGAAGGGGGCTTTAGACATGGAAGAGCGACAGTTCCAGAGGGAGCAGGAGAAAGGTAATTGGTTTTGGGGAAGACATGGGATGCAGATGAGATTGGGGGATGTGGAGCGGCCGGGTTTTCAGGGTTTGGGTCTCGCACTGGCCTCACATCAGCCACAATGGGCTGTGGAAGGTTTGGATGAGGGCAGGTGGGTGTGGGCGTACAGGGAATGAGGGTGAGGAGGGGGAATGAGCATGGGTGTGAACAAGGGGTAGGTTGGTTGGCGAAAGGCCACTGGAGGAGGGAGAAGGAGGGGAGCCATGAGACGGGTGAGAAGGAGGGGGGCGATAGAGGGTGAGGAGGTGAGGGAGGTATGGGGAGGCATCCTAGGTGGTAACAGTCCGGGCAGCAGAGTGGGAAACCTGGTCTGTGGGTGTCACGGGAGCGATTGTGCGATGTCTGGTGGTGATGGTAGTGATGGTCGGAGAAGGTTGTGTGGTGTGGGTGATGTCAGGGGGGTGGCTCCTCGCTGTCCTCGCACCGGCCTCACAACGGCCACAAAACGGCCAGCGTCCTTTTGTTGTTGCCCTTCGGGCGCCGCCTGTGGGCTGCCTTCCACTGGGGTGGTCTTGCAGCTTTCTGTGTCTGTCCCAGGGGGGAGGGGCATCACCCACCTGTGGGAGGAGGAGCGAGCAGCGTGAGGTCAGTGGCTGTGGGGGGGCAGGGTCGGGCAGCTTCCAGTCCCAGGGCTGTTCTGAGTGTCCCCGGGGATGGGCTTGCAGCTTTTAGTGTCTGAAAGATGGGAAAGAACTATGCTTAGATGAATAAAGATGGTTCCCTGAGTGACTGAGACTTTTTGGGCTGGATCCTGACAACACTTACACCTGGCAAGGAGTATATAGTGGCATTATAATTTCTGTTTTACACTCTGCCCTGTTCTGAATAATTCCTAACATTGTTTGCCCTTGACTGCTGCCACACGCTGACCTGATGCTTTCGATGAACTCTCTAAAATAACTCCAAGATCCTGTCTCTATGATTAGGACATCGCCCTGGTATCAATACTTGATCCCCGAACGGGGTGGGGCAGATTATATTAAGCAGGACCTTCCTTTCCAGCATAAGCGTGTGTTTTTTGCCTTATAGTTACAGATTATGCCTACAGCTGTGCTGGAGGGGAGGTATCTAGGTACCCCTTATGTGGATAGACTGCCCTTATGTTTAGTTGGTGTGGAGGATCTTGTTCATTACCTCTTTGTATGCCCCATGTTCCTCCATCTACGTAGGATGATGTGGGAAATGATAGCAGTCCCCCCTAACTTAGCAATAACGCAGAAAATAGTGTATCTCCTTTCAGATGGAAACCAACAGCTCACTGAGACGCTGCCATTTTTTGCCTACCTGATGCAAAAAACATAATGGCAGAATAACTTGACTGGGTTTAGTAGGTTGATTTTCCTCCTGGTCTGTGGTAATTGGGCTGCTTATGTTCTGTATGATATTGGATAATAGTCTGTTCTGAGCTGATGTTTCGCAGTCTATGGAATGTTTGTATTTAATCTAATTTTATTCTTTGTATGCAATGCATATTTTGTTCTGTCATGGTCTATGGCCAGTACAATAAAGATATTAAAACTCCAAGAGTTATAACATCTAATGTAGAACCCATTATTGTGTATATATGGTTAGGATTATTTTTCTCTACGTATATTATTTTTCACTTGCCAGCATTAGATTTCATCTGCCATTTAGTTGCCCCGACATGCAAGGTCCTCCTGTATTTCCTCACAGCTTTTAACTATCTTGAATTATTTTGCGTCATCTACAAATTTGCCCATATAGCTCTTTACTTCCTCTTCCAGATCATGAATGAATATAATAAGCAACACCAGTCTCGGGGCAGTCCCCTGGGGCACCTCACTAGGAGCGTTTTTAGATGAGCGGGGGAATCTAGTGGTATGACAAATCCGCTCTTTAAAAAGTCGCATGGGGAGTGTTTACACGCAGCCTCCTGAAGCGCACTTTCCTGAGGAAGCTGGCCAAACCCATGGCAACATGGAACCCCTGTCTATCTAAATGGGCCCGCAAGTCCCAGACAAACACAGTCCTGTCTGGATCAAGATGAGACAGTACCAAATGGCCAGAGTGTCTCTTTGACTGAGCCCGGTTATCTTGGCTCTCCTGCCCCATCACAACTCCCTCCAGAACTGTCCCAGTATCTAAAGAAGTCACCACCATGCCCTAGATTGTCCCCAGTCACAGAAACTTCACCCAGATACCTAACCTGGGATTTCCCTTCAACTGTGTCACTCACTGTCAGTAGCCACACACATGCAATCACACCAAAGCTTGATTAAAATAAATTTAGATCAGATTAAGTACAAGACAAGATCCATTAAAGAGTGAAAATCAAATAAGAGAATATGAAGATAATGCAAGGCTACATTACTTGTGAAATCCCAATGCTAAGGTCTTACCCTAAATGTGAGTTCATATTTAGGATACTTGATGGCCTTGTTGAGTTTTGGAACACGTTACTGACTAAGGCCATAGATCAAGTGGCTCCCAAGCATCTGCTCTGTCGGCTTCAACACTGCAGGACTCCTTGGTTTACTGAGGCACTGTGGTCACCGAAGCAGGAAGGGCGGTGGTTGGAGTGACAGTGGTGATGGTCTCATATTGAAGCTGACCGGTTGCATCATAGAGCTAGTTTTTGAGTCTATGCAGTGGATCTGCGGACAGCGAAGAAGGATTTCTTTGCTGCCCTTATTATGTCAGCCAAGTCTCATCCAGTGGAGCTTTTCTGAGTGGTGAGGAGGTTGGTTGTTCCAGCCTCCCTCCGCCTGGACCTGGAATTTTCCAGTGTCCTCTGTGACATGTTTGTTGATTACTTTGCTGATAAAATCACATGGATTCACCATGATTTCAATGCTGTGCTTATTACAATGGGAAAGCCAGAGGTTATGGAAGCCCCTCCTTGTCCAATTTTATGGGATCAATTTCAGCAGATTTCACTCGCTGATGTGGGGGATGCCCTTGAGGTGGTTAGAGCCACTTCTTGTGAACTAGACTCATGCCCGTTCTGACTGGTTAAGGCCTGCCAGGAGACGTGGGGAACGTTGCTGGCTGGGGTGGTCAATGCCTCCCTTTGGGAGGGCAGGATGCTGAGACGCCTCAAGGTGGCAGTGGTTCAGCCCCTGCTCAAAAAGCCATCTTTGGACATTGACTCCCTCGCCAGTTATTGGTCTGTATCTAACCTTCCGTTTTTAGGTAAGGTTATTGAACGGGTAGTGGCTCAACAGCTTCAGGGGCATCTGGATCCACTCAGCTTTCTGGATCCCTCGCAGTCTGGCTTTCGTCCGGGCTATGGCACTGAGATTGTGCTTGTGGTCTTGGTCGATGACCTTCACCAGGAGTTAGATCAGGGCCGTTCAACCCTGTTGATTCTTTTAGATCTATCAGCTGCTTTTGATACCGTTGATAATGAGTTGCTGGTGACTCATTTGCAGGACCGAGTAGGGGTCGTGGGACTGTGCTTGAATGGTTCTGTTCATTCCTTGTGGGAAGAACTCAGCGTGCGGTACTTGGGGAATATTTTTCATCTTCCCTGGGACCTCTCGTGTGGACTCCTTCCCCTCTCCTGTTCAAAGTGTATATGCAGCTGTTGGGTGAGATCGTTCGGAGCACTGGAGTTTGATACCATCCATATGCTGATGACACCCAACGCGCTCTCTCTTTTTCATCGGACCCAGGCCCTACAGTCTCAATGGTTACATGATGTCTGGTGGCTGTGGGAGACTGGATGAGGGTGAGTTGGCTGAGGCTGAATCCTGACAAGATGGAGATGATGTTAGTGGGGAAGGTGGTGGGTGTGGTGTCCCCCATCATTGACGGGGTCCACCCTCTGCTGGTTCCTCAGGTTTGATTTTGATTTGATTTACAGCATAAGCCAAAAAGAATATTCTCACAGTCACATATATACATATAAACTATGTAGGCACTCATAATACATTAAAATAAAAACTCTTAAGTGAGCTCCATGTTGTATTTATCTGTACAATCCCAATCTCTACGTACGTTTCCAGTTTCAATAAACCTGTAATAGATTTATTTCATCGAGTCTTGCCCTACCCCAGACTTACTAACAACAGGGTTTACCCCTGTGTCTCTTGAAGGTGTCTCACTCTTCCCAGATTTGCTGAAAATACCTTTTGTCCCCAGCCTCCAGAGGCCAAAAGTCCATATCGTATAATATTTTGGTTTCTTGATTTTTATCTTATCCAC
Source organism: Sphenodon punctatus (assembly GCA_003113815.1). Taxonomy (NCBI): domain Eukaryota; kingdom Metazoa; phylum Chordata; class Lepidosauria; order Sphenodontia; family Sphenodontidae; genus Sphenodon; species Sphenodon punctatus. The sequence continues at coordinate 7,111,808 of QEPC01013498.1, read as the reverse complement.
AAACCTTTGGACACATTAAAACATTTGACCTGGAGTTCTTATAGCTTCCCAACCATTTTCTTTCTTATTCCCTGAGCTGCATGAATAAACTTAGGCTGCTTTTAAACGAGGAGCGCTGAAGCGCCTCCTCAATGCCGCATTAAAGGAAAGCCGCCGGAAGTGACATTCTCCCGGTTGCCGGCGGCGGCTGGAGACACGGGGCTTTGGAGCGGAGCTTTCTTAAGACTTCAATTATCAGGCTTAAGAACGTGGCGCTCCAAAGCCCCGTGTCTCCAGCCACCGCCGGCAACGTGGAGAACGTCACTTCCGGCGGCTTTCCTTTAATGTGGCATTGAGGAGGCGCTTCAGCGCTCCTTGTTTAAAAGCAGCCTCAGCTAATACAATTGTGGTATTTATTGCTGAGTCCTGCAATAATTACCACAGTTGTATTGGCAGTTTTCTCATGTGCTGACCACCCACTTCTTGGATCTCCCAAGGGGGGTCAACCACTTCCTCCTTTCTTCTTTATAAAAGGGACACTCCCATAGGATATGGATGATATCCTCCACTCTTTTCAAATTACAGGGATATAACCTTTGTGCCATCGGAATCTTTGCCCACCTTCCCTCCTGCATCCTAGATTCTAATTGTGAGAAACGCTTCCTAGTAATCACCTGTCTCAGGTGGTGTTGTGGTATCATCAAATACGAAGGAGGTGCTTCTGGTGGGAAGCGATATTGGCTTAACAGAAAATGCCTCAGTCTTCCCACCTTTGCCCTATCTTCCTGTAAGGAACTATCAGCAAGACGTTTTTGTAATAAGATCTTTATCTGTTGGCATGGGTATCAGGTCTGGATTTGCGCAGAGGAAACCAAAGCCCCATTTTCTCTGTTTCTCGTTTAACATCTTCCGCCCAAGTTTTTCTCCCCTTCAAGGGTCCCATCATTTCCAAATATATTCTCTTAGGAGTATGAATTGGGGAGAGGGTCCTGATCTTTAGCCAGTAAGACAAAGCCCTCTGTCTTGCGGTTGTCCCTACATTTACTGCACCCGATTCAATCCTGACAAGTGTTCGAGGTGTAGACCTTTGGACCCCTAATAGATTCTTCAGAAAGGAAGCTTGGGATATTTCTATGACTTCACAAGCCCTAGAATCTAGCCCCTACAGCTCAATCCCATAGAGAAGAATTGCATCCAATTTAACTTCTGCTACTTTCAGAGCCTCCATACATGGGCATTTCCCACAACGATTGTAGAAGGCCAGAATCCCACCCACAGCCTGCGTAGCCTTCCATTTTACCCTTTGTATGTGGTCCACTCACGATAGGGATTTGTTGAAGGTAACTCCCAAATAAGTAAATGACCTTAACACTTCCAATTTTTCTTTACCAATTACCCACCCCTGAGATTTACTTGTACCAAAGGTTCCTCAGGTTAAGAGTCCGGGAGTGCTTCTTGACTCGCAACTCTGCCTAGATGCCCAGGTTGGGGCTGTGGCGAGGAGCGCTTTTTGCCAATTAGATCTGTCAGCTTCTGCCATTTGTCTCAGACTCTGATCTGGCCACTATCATTCATGCTTTCATCACCTCAAGATTAGACTATTGTAATGCGCTCTATATGGGACTGCCCATGGTGACGGTTTGGAAACTGCAGCTGGTGCAGAATGCAGCAGCCCATCGCCTTACGGCGACGGGCCACTGGGAGCATGTTACACCGGTGCTCTGTTCTCTGCACTGGCTGCCTCTAGTCTTCCAAGCCCGATTCAAAGTGCTGGTTCTTACCTATAAAGCTTCAAGAAGATCTTTCGGTGGCCCTTCAATGGAAGGTTGCTCCTTCATTTGGGTTAATTAAGTTATCCCTTTATTTTGAACCCTATCTGGACCTCCTAGAGAACCGTAAGCTCAGGAGAATTTATACTCTGCTTCGCTTTCAGATGCTCCAGTTGTCAGTAGTGGAGGGAAGACAAAAGTGAATCCCACCGGAATTTAGATCCTGCCCCTGTAGCATCAAGGAGGCTAAGTCTACTGAGCATTTCCTATTGAGGTGCCCCTATTTCCGCCTCCTCCGTATTACTTGGCTGACTCCATTGTTGCCACCAGGCTATTCCTTTGAGTCAGAGGGTTGTTTTGTCTTGCTCCTTTCTTTATCTTATAAGGAGGCCATGGTGGCACTTGCCTCCTATACTATATTGGCACTTAAAAGAAGAGCTCTCATATGGAGCGCCTTGGGTCAAAAATAGAGCAATTCATATAGTATATTTGGCTAAAATTCTTTTAGAGTTAAGTTCTAGGGATTAGGGTTCCCGAATACTCATAGGGCCTGTATAGATCCTTTTGGCTATTTGTTATTATTAGCGCAGAACTGATTTACGAGGTTTTTTGAACTGGTTTTCTTTTTGATTTGCCAGACCACATTGGTCCGTTTTAAGTATTAATATGCTAATTGATTATGGCTTGTCCAATTCAATACTAATACGAGATATTTATAGATTTTATGTGTTTACATGTTTGTATGTTTGCTTGTTGTTTTGGGTCATGATTATAGTCTGTACCCGTAATAAACATTGATTGATACCTATAAAGCCCTACAAGGCTTGGGCCCAAACTATCTGTGGAACCACCTCACTCCCCATGCCCTTGACCGACCCTGTGGTCATCCTGGGGCACCCTTCTTGAGGTCCCGCAGGTGTTCTGGGGGGCTACTATGCAGAGGGTGTTCTCGGTGGCCGCTCCATGTATGTGGAATTCCCTCATGGTGGGGGCCTGAGTGGCCCCAGATATTCCTTCCTTTCAGTGTCAATGTAAGACTTGGCTGTTCCACTAGGCTTTTGGTGAGAGGGAGGGGTGAGGGTGTCTTTTATTTTTGTATATGGGGTTTGGGTTTGGGTTTTATATTGTATATTTTATGGGTTGGGATTTTAATTATGGAGAGGTTATGGCCCCTTTTATCCATGTCTTGAGGTTTTTTGCAGGGTCTTGTGTTAGTTTTATTATTATTATTTATTTATTAGCATTTATATAGCGCCAGCAATGTACCTGGTGCTTACAAAGAACAAGATAGACATGGTCCCTACTCGAGAGCTAAATATGTGTTTTTATTTTTGTAAGCTGCCCCGGGCTGCCTTTGGCAGGAGGGGTGGGGTAAGTTAAAATAAAATAAAATAAAAATTATCAGCCTCTTTGTGGGAGTCTGGGTGCTTGCTTCTTTACTGGCATGTCTATTTCTTACTCCATGCATGGCAAAATGGTAACTGCCTATCTCAAGCTCTCTCTTCAGAGAGCACTTCTGGTGGTCTGTCACATCTCCTCATCTCCATTTCAGTTGCCTTCCCTTTCCTATCCCCCCCAAACCTGTTAGACTGGTTCTTGGGATTTACATTTTACTTTTCTTAACATCAACTCCATATGCATTTCCTCCCCTTCATTGGATTCGGTTTTTCATTACCATTTCAATGATACTAAACATGTCATAGTTTATATAATGATTTCCCAGGTTACAATTACATCGTTCAGTCACATGAAGTTCATATATGTTACATGTATGTTGTTTTCACCAATCCTGTCACAGGGTGGCACGGGGTGCCTGGGACTGGACGTGTACTGGCATTTGTCCACCCTGCTCTGCCACCCTAGGGATGTGTGACTAGGCAAGGGCTGGGCTGGCTCCTGGGGCTGTGAGTGGTAAGAGGTTAACAGTGGCTGCCACATCTCATTGTCATGGTTACTAGAGGGGCTTTTGGCAAGCCACAGGGTCCAGGGTGGGTATCAGAGACAGGATGCTGGGCTTGATGGATCATTGTGTTACTACTTTAACTACTTATGTGTTTACCTTCTACTGGAGCAGGGAAGATGCATCATCATCAGTGGGCCAGGGGAAGGGCTTTCTCCTTTTCTTACAAGCTTTCTGGTCGCACCTTCATACATCAGGGAAGCATGATAACTCAGGAAGAACAGCCTCTATTTTTATCCCTGAATTAGTATTTCTATCAAGCTTGACTGGGGGTAGTGGGGGGCTGGCACACATCATACAAAGACCTAAGTGAGAGCCACCCATTGCTATGTTCTGCTTACAGATTATAAGTTCTGGAGCACTAGGAAACTACATACACAATATAAAGATTATTAGTCATTTCAAGCAGCCCTCTTATCTCAGCTAGAGCAACAGAAAGAGATGGTTCTTGACATTTGTTTAAGAGGCAGAGGATTGGTATTTTAGAGCAGTAACATACTCCAAACGGTTCCCTGCAGCGGAATGATCAGACAAATGGAGAGCCTCTCTTATGAAAGAAGGCATACAAGAGCTGGGTCTGTGCAGCCTGGGAAAAAGATGGCTGAGAAGAGAGATGATGGTGCTTTACACATACACCTGTGAGTGAGGGTGGGTAAACAACATAACAAGGTAGGGGAAAGGCTTTTGAAGCTAAAAGGAGAATGTTAGTACAAGAACAAATGGAGATCATCTAGAGGTGAAACAAATCTGTCAAAAAGAATATCTCCATTGGATAATATCTGCTATTCATTTCTATTTTGTTGGCTATCCCTTTTGGCTACTTTGTTTATTTTGGAATTTCACTTATTTTGGCCATTTCAATATGTCATTTACCTCATTTCAGCAGCATTAGCACGACTGTGCAACAACCAGGACAAGTATAAATCCGTATAAGAAAACAATGCATGTAACCATATATGTGGAAGGGTGTTCACACAATCCATGGGTGTGGCAGTTGTGTGTTTTCCCTCTCCCCATGGCTAACGTTGTGTCTCATGTGAATGTGTGTTGAGTTGACACCATTGTATAGCCAAGCCATGCACGTTTCCCAGTATTTAATGTTTCAGTACTTAGACACAACAGCTTCCTTTCCACATCCAGGGTTAATCAGGGTCCTGCCTGCTGCTTGCACTGGAAGTTCTCTTTGCAGAAGCACTCCCATGGAATTATGGGAGTTGTAGCCATATGGGTTGGCCTGAATACACTGCTCTGTGCAGCAGCTAAACAGCTCATTCTTCACTGCTCATCCCCCTCCCCAGGTGCTTTGGGAGAGCGCAAAAACAGTGTGCAGCAAGGAATGAGCTGTTCGGCAGTGGCATAGAGTGGAGGATTTGGGACAGATTGGGAGGATTCGGGGCATACAGACCGGAAATGGCTGTGAACACACCGCCCGATGTCTTGAGACACAACGTTAGCCATGAGGAGAGGGAAAACACGCAACTGCCACACCCAAGACATCCTGGCAGCCAACAAGGAGTTAATGGGAGGCTAACGGAAGGCAGACCAGTGGCCAAAAATAGTAACGCTGGTTAGACATTATGTACAGCCATGTGACAAATGTCTTAAGCACCCAATTGCTGTTGTGTCTAAAGACACCCAATCCTCTGTTCTTGCTGTTTATTGAAAAGGAGGGCCTGCTTCAGCGCAGAATGCTATTTAGTAGGCATGTGAGAACAAGTTGTGGTTCCGGTTCGGTTCGGGCGTTTGGAAAAAGTATCACAAGGGCGCGTGATTGCGCCGGAAATTGGAAATTCAAGTGCTTGTGGAACTGTGTGGTTAGAGAGTGTTTGGCTGGGTGGCTGTTCAGTTTGTGTGTGTTGGCTGTTTGTGTTTGGTTTGGCTGTGTTGTTTGGCGTGTGTGTGTGTGTGTGTGTGTGTGTGTGTGTGTGTGTGTGTGTGTGTGTGTGTGTGTGTGTGTGTAAATTTTTTTTTAAAATGAAGAAGGCTGCTGTGGTGATCACCTGGCTGGGAGCCAACTTGGTGCTCTCAGAGGACAAGGAGGTCATTGTCCCTGGACCTTCGGTGGTGGTGGCCGGCTCCTTGGATGAGGAGCAAGCGGTGGACACAGGAGGTGCTGCCAGGTTTGTAAACTTTTTTTTTTACTTTGAGGACAAGAAAGGCTCTATCTGTCAGAGCGAGCTCACTGGCGTGCGGGTGGGTGTGTGGGTGGTGGGCATCAGTCAGGCACAAATAGTGGGCATCAGTGGGTGGCAGTGGATGTCTGACACAGAGAGAGAGGGTACTGTAGTGTGGGGAGCTCTTCCAGAAGTCAGGCACGGGCACGAGCAGCACCCCCACCCAAACATGTGCCAGGCTAGCAAGGGTCTCCACTCTCCAGTTGCCATCCCATTACCTACGCACCCCCAAATAAGGGCAGGATTTGCATGTGCCAGCCAGGGCCTTTCTAGTTACAATCCCTAGCATCCCCTAGAATCCCAAGGAGGGCAGGATTTGCACATGCCAGCCACCAGGGTCTTTCCAGTTGCCATCCATAGTGCCCCAAGGAAGGCAGGATTTGCACGTGCCAGTAAGGGTCTCATCTCTCACTACTAGCACCCCAAGGAGGGCAGGATTTGCACATGCTAGCCAGGGCCTTTCTAGTTGCAATCCCTAGCATCCCCTAGCACCCCAAGAAGGGCAGGATTTGCATGTGCTAGCCAGGGCCTTTCTAGTAGTTGCAATCCCTAGCATCCCCTAGAACACCAAAGAGGGCAGGATTTGCACCTGCCAGGCACGGTCTCTCCATTGCCATCCAAAGCACCCCAAGGAGGGTGGGATTTTCATGTGCCAGTCAGGGCCTTTCTAGTTGCAATCCCTAGCATCCCAAGGAGGGAAGGATTTGCACATGCCAGCCAGGGTCTCTCCATTGCCATCCCAAGCACCCCAAGGAGGGAGGACTAGAGGCATCATAAATGCATGATATTACTTAATGTGTTCCCATTTCAGAGAGGAATTGGATGCCAGCCCCAGCACTGGTGCCAGGCCAAGGAGGACCCCAAGGCGGAGGTCACCAGTGACAACCCCAGACATTTGGCGGAGAAGGTTGGATGTCTGGAGGTTTTATGAGAAGGGTGACGGAATCGCCATATGCAAGATAAGACACAGGGACTGGAACTACAGGGAATGGATTGCCCTATGACCTGTTAGGAATGGAAGTCCCCTGCAGAGAGACCGGCCACCCAGTCCACCGACTTATGGAGACAGAATGCAGGCAGAGCTTGACAGACCATTGGTCTGACACAGTATGGCACTTCTTATGTTCCTATCTTTTTATGCTCTTTAGACCTGCGGCAAAAGAATCGGGCTGATCACCCATATTGAGAAGTGCCACAGCCTGATGGTGAGGCAGCATGAGGACTTTGGTGTAGCCATGGAGCCTCCGCCTCAGTGTCATAAGAAGGGGGGGAAGGCAACCCAGAAGCGCCGACATCTAAGTCCTTTCCCCACCCCCCCCAGCCCTGATGTGGAGCCCAGAAGTCTGCTGAGGCCAAGGACTTTCGGGCAGAGGTGGAGACGCCCACCCAGGACTTTGTGGCTGCCCTACAGCTGCAAGCAGCCACCATGGAGAACCGACTGGTGGAACGGTTCCAGGCGGTTGAGGTGTGGGATCAGAAGGTGGAGGCATACTCGCAATAGATCTTAAAGTACGTCTCCATCAAGATGGCCAACCTGGAACTCTTCCACCAGTCGGTTTCCAACTGGCAGGCGGCCATGGCAGAGGCCGTTGACTATGCCATTGAGCACAGCTATGAAATGCTGGTGGACGTGATGCCCTCTGCCCCTACCTCCCGTGCATCCCTTCTGCCTTTCCCCCAACTTCTGGGGGTTAGGTTCAAAGACTAATAGATAGCTAAGTTTCCTTTCTAGTTTAAAGTGTTTGGTTTTTGTTTTATAATGTTGTTGTTGTTTTGTTATATTGTTGTTATGAGCTTTGTTTGATGTGTCCAATCTTTTATCCCTCTGTGCAGAAGTTCAGGCTGGCAGGTGGCAGAATCTTATACAGCTTGTTGATCCCTACCAGCAGTGGCACCACATGTAGCGTAGTTAAGGTATTAACCCAAGGATGTGCCAAGCAGCAGCAGGGTCTCAACTTGCAGACAGCTCCCCAGGAGGTGCAGGGCTTGTGGGTGTGCCATAGAGAAAGAGAGACAGGCTCCTTGGCAGTGGGCAGAAGATGGCAGGAGCTGGTGGTTGGAGGGGCTTTTATTTCAAGCAGCTTCAGCGGGCATCTGCTGGCATTCGCGGGTGGGTGAGGAGGAGTAGGCTGTTGGGGGGAGGGCAGGCTGGCGTGCAGTCACCGGGCTTCTGGATGCAGTGGAATGGAATGCAGCCCCCAGTGACTGGAATGATGGTCCCAGAATCTTGATGATGGTTCCTGGGACTGGCATGACTGCTTCAGGTACAGTGGAATGACAGTCTATGGAAGTTGAATGATGTCCCTAGAATTAGTGCTTGGTTGGGCACACTTCATTCAATCATTGATCAATCATGCGATAGGTGGTAGCAGATACAGGGAGACACACAGGCAGGCACATATAATATGTTGTGTGTTTATTTCCATCTCATTCTGGTAGGTTTGATTCTGGATGTGGCCAAGGGCATTGAGCATGAGCACAGATGAGAGCTCTCGCTGGTTTTGGAAGGTGGCAGCTTGAGCTGGATGCACCTCTCCCTTTTTGTCTAGCAATGGACAGCCTATCTCTCTCTCTCTGGCCATGTACTGAAGGTGACAGCATGGGTGGGAGTGTGTCTATCTCTCCTTCTAGCAGTGGGGAAACTTTCTCTCTCTCTCCTTAGCCTAGACAGGAGCTGGATGCCATCAGGACAGGCATGCCAATGGGGTGGGCAGTTGGTTGGCCAATGGCCACAAGCAACAGGTTGCTACTACCTTGCGGAAAAGGTTTTTCGTGCTGGCTCCCATTAGTCACGCTGCATCACCTGACATCTCATCCCCACATGGACTTGTCTCATATCCCTAGAAAGGGTTAGGGTGGAACTGTCACTCTCAAAGGGGAGAGTGCTGTTTCTTAGCCTAGTGAGGAGCTCGAAGCTATCAGAGCAGGTTGTTGCCTTAAACACTACAGGGTGGCTTAGTTTTATGGAAGAAGGAGACCCTGACCAATATATCCCAGAAAAGTGTTTATATAACCCAGGCCTGCACAACATGTGGCCTGCATATACATAGGCCTGCCTATCCACTATATCTGGAAGCAGTGGAATAATGGCCCAATAACCCAGATGGCTGATGGTTATTGAGATTGGAAAAGCTGCTTCAGGTACAGTGGAATGACAGCCCACAGGAGTTGAATGATGCCCCTAGAATTAGTGCTTGATTGTGCACACTTCATTCTATTATGCAATAGGTGGTAGCAGGTACAGGAATGCACACTGGCAGGCACATAATACGTTGTGTGTTGTTTCCATCTCATTCTGGTAGGTTTGCTGCTGGATGTGGGCATTGAGCAATGGCATGAGCACAGATGAGATCTCTTGCTGTTTCTCCAGCTTGATCTGGATGCACCCCTCCCCCAATCTCTCTCGTTCTAGCAGGGAGCCGCTCTCTCTCTCTCTCTGGCCATATAGTGCAGGTGACAGCATGGGTGGGATTGTATCTCTCTCTCCTTCTAGCAGTGGGGAGACTTTCTCTCTCTCTCGCCATGAACAGCAGGTTGCTAACTCATAAAGAAAAGGTGGAATGACAGCACCACATTATTGGAATGATGGGCCCCAGAACCCTGATTCTGGGTCCTGGGACAGGAGTGGCAGCTTCTTTAGATGGTAGAATGACAGCACCCTGTGAGTGGAATGACAGTCCTCGAACCCTGATGGTGGGTCCTGGGGCTGGAGTGGCAGCTTCTAGATATTGGACAGCCCTCCCTGGCAGTAACGTATGCTCCAGAACCCTGACAGTGGGTCCTGCAACTGGAGTGGCTGCTTCTTGATGCAGTTGAACGATGGCTCTCTGTGAGCAGAATGATGGGCTCCAGAAACCTGATGGTGGATCCTGGGGCTAGAGTGGCAGATTCTGGATCCAGCACTGCATCCAGCCCTCCCTGCCTGTGACATAGGCCCCAGAACCCTGACAATGGGTGCTGGGACTGGAGTGGCTCCTTCTTTAGATGGTAGAATGACAGAGCCCTGTGAGCGGAATGATGGGCCCCAGAACCCTGATGGTGGGTCCTGGGGCTAGAGTGGCAGCTTCTAGATATTGGACAGCCCTCCCTGCCTGTAACATACACCCCAGAACCCTGACGGTGGGTACTGGAGCTCGAGTGACTGTTTCTTGATATGGGGGAATGACAGCGCCTCTCTGCGAGGAATGATGGGCCCAGAACATGGATGGTGGGTCCTGGGGATATAGTGTCATCTTCTAGATATTGGACAGCCCTCCCTGCCTGTAATGTAGGTCCCAGAACCCTGACGGTGGGCCCTGTAGCTGGAGTGGCTGTTTCTTGATGCAGTTGAACAATGGTTTTCTGTGAATGGAATGACGGACCCCAGAACCCATGGCACAGACAGCATAGACGGCATTGGCAGCAGCAGCAGCAGACATTGGATTGCCGGGGCACAGAACCCATGGCACAGACAGCAGAGGCAGAATTGTCAGCAGTGGCAGACATTGGATTGCCGGGGCACAGAACCCATGGCACAGACAGCAGAGGCATTATTGACAGCAGACATTGGCTTGCTGGGGCACAGAACCCATGGCACAGACAGCAGAGGCAGCATTGGTAGCAGACATTGGATTTCTCAGGCAGCATTGGCAGCTGGTGCAGACATTGGATTGACCAGGCACAGAACCCATGGCATGGACAGCAGAGGCAGCATTGGCAGTAGCAGCAGCAGCAGCAGACCTTTGATTGACAGGACACAGAACCTGTGGAACAGAAGAGACAGCAGCAGCAGCAGGATTTGCCTTTACACAGCACCCATGGAGCCAGGATGATTGGATTTGCCAGGGAATAGCTCCCATACAGCAGCAGACGTCAGCATCAGGATTGCGTGGGCACATTTGGATTGGCCAGGGCAGAGCACCCGTGGACCAGAAGACAGCAGCAGTGGGATTACCAGAGCAGTGGTGCACATCACTCAGGGTTGCCAGGGTAGGCAGACAGGCAGCGGTGGCATGAAAGGCATGCAGACTGAGGCAGGGTTCAAGCTTTACAACCTGGGCGGGCGGG
>QEPC01013498.1:7043797-7084715 GCA_003113815.1 Sphenodon punctatus | reverse complement strand
CCTTCCCCTGTTTTAAGTTTTGGATTTATTTAGAGTAGGAATATTATTAGATTGATTTTCATTTCAGTTTTGTACCCCTCTCTGTGTTCTTTGTGTTTCCCCCTGTGTAACATTGTATATATAGATAGATAGTTATTAGATAGATACTTACTAGATAGAAATACATAGTAGTTAGCTTAGTTATAGAGATAGATAGAGATATAGTGTGTTTGTAGGACAAGACCTTTGTAGTTAATTATTAGGATATTCCATTTAGTTCAATAGGTTTTAGAATAGTTAATAGCAGTTAGATTTAGTGTAGAGATAGATAGATATATAAAAAGAAACAGCCACTCCAGCCAGAACCCACCATCAGGGTTCTGGGGCCACGTTACTGGCAGGGAGGGCTGTGGCCAATACGTATCTAGAAGCTGCCACTCTAGCCCCAGGACCCACCGTCATGGATCTGGGGCCATCATTCCTCGCACAGAGGCGTGTCATTCCACCGCATCAAGAAACAGTCACTCCAGCCCCAGGACCCACCATCAGGCTTCTGGGGCCAAGTTACAGTCAGGGAGTGTTGTGGCCAATATCCAGAAGCTGCCACTCTAGCCCCAGGACCTACCATCATGAGTCTGGGGCCCTAATTTCTTGCACAGAGAACCTTTTTCCAAACGCCCGAACCGAACACGACCAACCCAAATGGGCGAACTGAATGGGTGAACTAAACCGGACCGAACCGAACGGCTGAATCCGAACCGCAATCTGTTCACCCATCCCTACATGGGGGGGAGGGGGCTTTCGCATTGGCCGAACCTTGCAAATGTTTGGCTTCTGGAGTCTCTATTTTGAACACTGAAAATGCTATATAAACATTAAATAATAATTTCCCACCACCTTTATGGTAGCCTCAGAAATATTTGAGAACTATTATCATATTCCCCCCCCACATGCATTTTTTCTCTTCTCTACGCTAAATATACCCAGCTCTTTCAAACTCTCCTCACTTTATCATTTCTGTTGCTCTCCTCTGAATCCTCTTCAATATCCCTACTTTCTTCTTAAAACAGGGTACCCAGGACTGGGCACAGTATTTGTCTGCAGCCTAACCAGGATGGTGTATATGCAGTTCGAGCTGTAAGCATTCCTACATTCTGTGAGTGCAGTCAGATTAGACAGAAATGTTGGTACAGTGCTAAAAACAGTTGTCCTTACTCAGCCTTGGAAGTGCTTAAAGGTTTGGCTGCTTCAAGATCCAGGAGCAGTCAATACCTGGATCTATCTTGCATGCTCCAAATGATAATATGCGCTGTCATCTGCAGTATCTGCGATAGCCTCAAATGTTGTGAATTTTTTAAAATAGTCAACATTACAAGGTAAGAGTCTGCACAATCTTCTTTTATAAATCAATGTCATTTCCCAAGTTATAAGAGCACATTCGAGCTCCAAGACCACAGAGTGCTTCTCTACTTTTTCAATCTTGAGTCTGAAAAGGGGGGAGGGACAGGGACATAATTTGCAAAGAAATATTGTTCTTTGGCTCAACCCTCATATGCCAAGTTAAAGCCCAGAGTACGGTTTTGCATGACACAATGATAAACTCTGGAACCAAAAGGCTTACAATACAAAAGGAATGTTGCCAAACCTTTAACTCTGGCTGTGCTGATAGACAGTGCTAGGGTACTAGCAATATTTTTAATGACAGTGATTAATAAATGTGTGAGGCTTTCCCCAGGGCTTTATGTCACAATGTATGTAAAAACTTAAGTGCTTCAGTAATCTCTGTGGCAAGGCTTAGTAGCAGGTGGAGTAGATAATTTGAGTTACTCACAGCAATCAGACATTAGAAAGCAATGATTTGTCCTTTAGAAAGCAAGTTTGGTGGCAAAACTGCCTCCCGAAAGCTCCCAATAAGCTTTTGATTTGTGTGCAGTTCCCAGATATAGTTCTCTCTAGAAAATATGGTTTTGTCCCATTTATTAATGGCCAATTCTATTCTCTCTCTCTCTTTTTTTTTAAAGAGGAGAAAATATTGGATAATGGAAATTGATGTATGCAAAGGTATATACCTTATTGGTCATGCTTTCATTCTTCTACTTTGAAAGCTCCTGCTTACAGACTTCTGTAGAGGGGAGAATATATTTTTGAGGTGACAATCTCATGGCACACTTAAGATTGACTGCAGCTAATTACCATAGGAGTGCTTAGGACTGCTTTTTGATGAAGTCTCTGGGGACTCTAGGAAACAAGAAAAGCACTTTCCGCAGGTACTAAGCTTCATCCCCCTTCTGCTTTTTTCAGAGCATGGGCCCAATCCTGCTTTTTTTACACATGCTAGGAGCTCCACTAATATAAATGGGACGGATGGCATCGATACACAAAATAAAATCACATCATATGCTCTGGATAGGAGGACAATTTTAATTTTAAGAGTGTTTTTACACAAGCCTAATTTCTCCCAGACTTCTGAGTCTGGGAGAAACAATCTCATGTGTATGAGAACAATCTCAATCTCATTGACCCCCACTACCAGAAGTTGGCCAGGTGCCATTGAAAAAACGCGGGTGCTGGGGAACTCACGCATGTTTGGAGACCCGGACTTATAAAACCCTGATATCAAGGTTTTACAAGTCTGAGTTTCCAAGTATGTGCGAGTTCCCCAACACCCGCTATTTCCAATGGCTGGCTTCCAGTAGCGGGGGTCAATGTCTAACCCCCCCAACCCCCCCCCGCATGAGTTTGTTTCAATGAGGCACCCCCGGAGCTCAGGAGGTGGGTGAAGCAGAGCCAATCAGAGCAGGGCGGGATGAGGAGCTCTGGAGGTGGATCCTCACCTAGGAAACTGAGCTGCGGGAAGCGAAACGGCAGCCAGCAATGTTATGACACACTACCGCACTGCGCCAAAGTATCATGACGAGGTCTGGAACGAGTCAGGTAATGCAGAGGATATCGTGGACCAGAGTGACCAACTAGGGGAGCAGGTACAAGGGGTGATTGAGATGACCACTACACCAAGGGAGGCAGCAAGCAGAGGCACTAGTGGGCAGCGAGGGAGCTATAGGGGCCCCATTTGAAGAACACCTCCTCCTGGCCATTAAAGAGAAGATATGGAAGGGGGAGTATGTCAACTTGTTTGCCCTCCTGTTCAGTGACCCGATAGTCGATCTCTCTGAGCAGGATGATGACAAGGATAAGGATAAGTTCAAACACCCTAAAGCAGACAGGAATTGGGTTAACTGGACAGCAGCGTATGCTGTATTTATAGGGGTCATGATGCAGGCTTAGGGGGTTGGAATTTCACAAATATGCAGACATAGTGATGAGGACCTATGGTACGGGACCTCCCGGTGCCTGGTTGTGATATGATGAAACTTTTCATCATAGGGCAGCCACCACCCCCAGTTTGTGCTGGGATGTACATGCAAATGACCTATGGTTAGAGAGCATGATTGTCGGAACTAGCGCACCCTGTTCCGATAGCGGTCATACGTTGGTACGAGGGGGTAGCGTCAGGTAATGAGCCATTTCGGGGAGACAGCCGGAGGTGTACGCAAGGGGGGCCAGGTCCTTGCTGGGAGTATAACAAGGCAGGAAGTGTCAGGCCCTGGGGCCTGAGGAGATGGGGAGCCCGACTATTGCAGGATAAGGGGAGCAGAGCACGCCGTACGGCCATCCCCGCAGCCCCTGTTAACAGCGCACCGCCCCCAAGCCCCGTACCAGTTGACGCATCCGGAGCCACGCCCCCAGCAACACCCCTTGCGCTGAACGCACCACACTCCCCGGCACGGGACGCGACGTGCAGAGCCACGCCCCCTGAAAATGGCCGCACGCAGGAACCGCCCCCGCAAGCGCCGCTGTGGCGCTCAGCACATCTACAGCGACACGCCCCGGCCCCGCCTATATAGGGGGAAAACGCCGGGCCTACCTTGCTGGTGATCAGAGCCCTGCCTTTGTGATACCGGCCCTGTGCGAGGAGTATTGAGCATGGAGCCTAGAGTTAGAGTGCGAGTACCTTCAGTGTGGCAGAGTGTGGCAAACGAGTGTGAGAGAGAGAGAGAGAGAGAGAGAGTGAGAGAGAGAGAGAGAGAGAGAGTGAGAGACAGCGGCGTGTGAGCGTAAGTAGCCCCGTGCGGACGCGAGTGTGTAGTTCCCTTCATTCCCTTCCCCTGCACCGGGTGTCCTGGAAGTGCTAGCGTGCAAGGAGTCCTAGAACCCTACCCCGTGGTTTGCTCCCTGGGGGGGAACCCCCACCCCGGTGACATCACCCCCAACGCACTCCCTTGGGCCCTGGGAACCGTGTGCGTGGTGCCCGCGAACGAGGGGCCTTCCCTGGCCGGGAAGCGATGTGGCCTGATTCCCTGTGATGAGCTTGGCAGGGAGTGACTGAGTGCCTCCATACTGCCGCATAAGACCCTGAGGGAACCTTTTTCAGGCCCACGGCTCCCTTCCCAGAACTGGGTCCTAGCCCGGCCCCAGTGCCCATCCTCCTTTCCCTGTCCCCCACCTGGGGTTTGGAGGCTGCCCTCCGCCAGACCCCACAGGAAGATGCAGTAGATCATTGTGTCATTTCCAACACGCGTGCTCTGGTGGTTCGGGGAGCCATCCTGCATGTAACTGCTTTCGAGCATGGCAGAAGGTTGGAAAAGGGAGATATAATCAAGGAGGAGGAAATGGTAGAGGCAGACAGGGGCCCACCTCGGGGACAGGAGCAGAAAAGGGGGCTGACGCCGGTCAAAATTGATCGGCTAGCGTGGGCATTAGTAGGACACCAGACAAAGTAGAGGTGCATTATGTGGTGCAAGGCTTTACAGATGGTTTTGAGATCCTGGTGGGTCCAGTACACCCCTGTACAGTCCCACACAACTTGAAATTGGTAGTGGGGTTCAAGGAGGTGGTTAGGGAAAAAATTGCGAAGGAAATCAAGGCAGGTAGGGCGGCGGGCCCTTTTGCCCAGCCCCCAATGGACAATATGTTAGTGTCACCATTGGGAATAGTGCCAACGAAAACTGTAGGAGACTTTAGAATGATCCACCACCTGTCTCATCCAAAAGGAACCTTGGTGAATGATGCTATCCTGAAGGAACTGACAACCATTAAGTACTCCTCATTTAATGTTGCAGTAGAGAAGACAAAGGCTTTGGGGCAGGGGGCTCTGCTAGCAAAGTGTGATGTCAAATCGGCATTTCGCTTGCTACCGGTGGACCCTAGCAGCTTCCACCTGTTGGGTTTCGTATTTGAGGGTCAGTATTATTATGATCGCGCCATGCCAATGGGGTGCTCGATATCATGTTCGGCGTTTGAGCATTTCAGTTCCCTAATGGAATGGGTATTTAAACAATGGCTATGGGTGGGCGATGTAATAAAATATCTCGATTATTTTTTGATACTCAGCAAACCGAGATCCGGCGATTGTGCCTCAGCCCTCCAAATGTTTCAGGGTTTAGCTCAGGACATTGGCATCCTGCTTGCCCCTGAAAAAACTGAGGGGCCCGCCACCAGGCTGACCTACCTGGGAATTGAGTTGGACACTGAACACATGGTTTTGAGGCTACCTGAGGAGAAGTTGGCAACCCTCAGGCAGAAGATTAAAGAAAGCATAGGGGCCCATAAGATCACCGTTCGGGCACTGCAGTAATTAGTGGGGAGTGTTAATTTTGCTTGCTGGGTAGTGGCCCTGGGGAGGGCTTTCTTGACCCACTTATACAGTCGACTGGGTGGAGAACTATCCCCCCACTATCATATATGAGTGACCAATGACATGCGGCAAGATTTGAAGACCTGGTTGGAATTTCTGGAGGGGTTTAATGGAGTTAGCTTTTGGAGGGAGTGATTATTACTCCAGGCCAACCTGCAGGCTCAATCTGACTCAGCGAGTGGGATCGATTTTGGCGTGTAGTATTTTAGAACACGCTGATGTGCAGGTAGGTGGCCTGATGTGTGGCATCAATCTGGAGTAACCAGGGACCTCATTTTCTTGGAACTATTCCCAATAGTGATAGTGGTTCTATTATGGGCCAGGCAGTTTGTGAACCATTCTGTAAAGTTTTGGTGTGATAATTTAGCAGTTGTGCATGTGGTTAATACATTGTCCTCGCGATCCCCCTGAGTCATGACTCTAGTTAGGACATTGGTGGCAGAATATTTAAAAGACAACATCCTTTTCATGGCTCAGTACATTCCCGGGGTTGACAACGGCATAGCCGATGCCCTTTCTCGGTTCCAGATGGACCGATTTTGAGAATTGGCACCGGATGCCAGGGGCACCCCGGACCCCCTACCACCTTGGGTGTGGAGCGTTGGGTTTTAGAACTGCAGACCATCATGCAGGGATCCCTTTCGTCAAGAACACAGGTTGCCTATGGTAGGCCTTACGGGATTTTCAGCTGTTTAGGGTAGGCCGGGGGTGGGGACAGGTGTTTCCTATAATAGAAGCCAAAGTTCTACAGTTTTCTATGGCACTGAAACAAAAGGGTTTAGCAGCAGGGACTATATCAGACAAGATAGTGACTCTTTCCTTTGTAAGAAAACTTATGGGATATCCCTCCCCAGACAACAGATTTTATGTAAAATATATGTTGGAAAGCTTGGCCAGGCTCCCATCTTCCCCGAGCGTGGTGAGGGCACCCATCACTACTCCCATATTGCAACAACTGGTGGGGGCCCTCCCGGGGGTATGTAGGGACGAATTTGAGGTGCAACCGTTTACCACTGCATATGGAATAACATTTTTTGGAGCCTTCAGGATCCGTGAGATCGTTTCCTTATCTGGTAGAGATAACACCGGCAGGGCAGTGGGGTTGGGTGACCTCAGGTGGTCCAGTGCTTCCCTCTGGCTGCAGCTTTGGTACTTGAAGACGGATCAAAGGAGGAAGGGCCAAACAGTGCAGTTGTATAAGACAGGGGTAGATGCTATTTGCCCGTTGTTGCAGATGGGGAAGTACATGAGCATACACCCGTGCCTGCCTGGTAGGCTATTTTTACACAAGGAAGCTACCCCGTTAACTTGTTATCAGTTTTCAGGAGTGATGCGCATGGCATTGGGAAGGATTGGGTTATCAGGGTTATCACCTGGGGAATTTGGATCCCACTCGTTCTGAATCGGAGCTGCTACAACGGTGGCCGCTGCCGGGTTAACTGAGGAGGCAATCAAGGCAGTAGGCAGATGGCAATCTAAGGCATACAAAAAGTACATAAGGTCATCACCATATTCAATATGCTTATTTCCCAGGGTGCAGTACCTCCTCAGCTAACAGAAGAGTTGTGTGGATCGTGGGCCATAGCCTTGTGCGTTGGGCAAATAATGCAGCTGCAATGAGAGCCTGGGGTGATCAGCTGGGTTTGTGAGAATGTGCCCAGACCATATGGAATGGAAGGAGCATATGCGGTGGCACCAGTTGTTACCTACTCTGCGGGGAATGTGGAGCAAGCTGGCACCGCAAATATTAGTTATTAATGTGGACGAAAATGACATAACCGCCCAAAAAGGGGTGAATTTGATAATAAGCATCAAGAATGACTTGTTAAGGGTTAGACAATGGTTTCCATGGGTCCATTTAGTTTGGACAAGTTTAATTCCCAGGTTAAAATGGGACAAGGCACGATACCCGGGTAGAGTTGATAAGACTAGGAGGAATATAAATAGGGAGATAGAAAAATGATTAATAAGTTTGGGTGGTACCACAATCTGGCATTTGGGCATAGTGCACACGAGGCCTGAATTGTATCGGAGTGATGGGGTGCATTTATCCCCTACTGGAAATGATATATATTTGTCTGTGTTGGCAGGGTATTTGCAATCCTTGTTTGGTAGTAGGCAGTGGGGGTCGGAGTAGTTCAGGAATGACTACTCCTTTGTGGCAAGGGTCCAGTATGTGATAGTAGGATAACTAGGTAAGGCTATAGGACAATGATGAGTCATCTCCTTTAGAGATGGGGAGGTGACACCCAGGCAATGCGGGCACAGCATGCACTGGGGTCATATCCCTGGGAGGGGTGCCCGAGAGGGGTGAGTAAGGACATTCACAGTCCTCAACCTCGCTGGCACGGAAACTCCTTACTCTGGCCCGGAGCGGGCTTGCCTCCTTCGGCCACGGCTAGTGACCTGTCGAAGTGGTGAAGTTTGTAAGTTGATTGCACTGCCACTGGAAAGCACTTCCAGGGCAGTCCACGAGTTAATATTATTGATAATTAGCTAGCATACTGGACCCAGATTGCTTGGTGCAATTACCCCACCGGCCTGAGATTGTTTTAATAAAGAGTGCGGCCTGTTTAAATCCAGATTCTGTCTCTCCGTTTGATTGGGGGGTGCGCCGACAAACTAGGAATGCTGGGAAGCTATGAAAGGGAACAAGGCACTAAGCAGGAGAAACACACGACACTAGCTATGGAAGAGGGCAAAGTGTTAAGCAAGACTGGGAACACTGAGGAACTATGGAGGGAAACAAGGCACTATACAAAGCTATGAGTAGAAGGGAACAAGAATCAAGCTTAAAAGGGAACAGGTGCACTAGTAGGAAGAGAGAGCGCACACAGCAGAAGCAGCTAAAGGAAGACAAGGGTAATAATAACCTATAAGGGAGACAATATGGAAGTAATACAACAAAAGAAGGCTGGGAAGGGAAGGAAGGAAGGAAGGAGGGAGGAAGAGAAGGCAAGCTAAACAAAGGAAAGAAAAACACCAATTAAACAACCTAGGAACAAGGAGAGACACAACCCGAGCAGTGATGAATCCAAAGGTGTGGGAAGAACACCAGCAGCAAGAAACCAACAAACAAATGCTCCACCACCTTCCTCTGACTCCCAGCCTGTCTTGTAAGCAGGCTGGGGACCAGTCAGGAAGTTATGCGACATGGCTACAAACAGACTAGAGAGAGAAATCAGAATAGATGGGGAAAATGCCAAGCCAGACAGGCCAAGCTGTGGGGAAAGAACTGCCCCAGACGTTAAGGGTTCAGGGCTGAGCTGGGCCCTGACACAAACCAAGAAATATTAGACTACATACATGAAAACATAATTGTGAAGCAGTTTCAGTTGCCTCACATGCAGGATGGCTGAGTGGAGCAAACAATTAGTTCTGTGCATCTGAGCTAGTGAAGACTGGCTTCCTAAGGGAAGGAACCTATAAGGAACCATATCTCCTTTCCAGATGCACCTATTATTAGAAGATAATCTTGTGTAGAAACCTCTCATGTGGAGTCCCGCAGGGTTTGGTTTTGTCCCCTCTCCTGTTCAGCGTATACATGCAGCCACTTGGTGATGTGATCAGGAGGTTCAGTGTGCGGTGTCATCAATATGCTGATGACACCCAGCTGTATCTCTCTTTTTCAACAGACCCAGGCACTGCAGTCTCGGTGCTTACTCAGTGTTTGACGACTGTGGGGGACTGGATGAGGACTAACCAACTGAGGCTGAATCCCGACAAGACAGAGGTGATGTTGGTGGGTAAGGCGATGGAGATGGTGGACCCCATTATTGGCAGGGTGGTACCCCAGGTACAGAGTCTGGGGCTGCTCCTTGACACACAGCTTCACCTGGATGCCCAGGTGGAGGCTGTGGCAAGGAGTACCTTTCGCCAATTATATCTGGTGCAATGGCTTCGGCCATTTGTCTCTGGCTGTGACCTGGCCACCATCATCCATGCTTTTATCACCTCCAGATTGGACTATTGTAACGCGCTCTATGTGGGGCTACCCATGGTGACGGTTCCGAAACTGCAGTGGGTGCAGAATGCGGCGGCCCGTCTTCTGGTAGTACTGGGTCGCCGGGAGCATATTACACCAGTGCTCCGCTCTCTACACTGGCTGCCGGTGGTTTTCTGGACCCAATTAAAGGTGTTGGTTTTGGTCTATAAAGCCCTAAATGGCCTAGGTCCTACCTATCTGCGGGACCACCTCACTCCCCAGGTGCTGGATTGACCCCTGTGTTCATCTGGGGGCGCCCTGCTCAAGGCCCACTGAGTCTTCCAGGGTGTCACGCAGGGGAGGGCGTTCTTGGTGGCTGCACCATTGCTGTGGAATTCCCTTTCGGTGGAGGCCCAGTTGGCCCCGGATCTCCCTCTTTTCGGAGAAATTGTAAGACCTGGCTGTTCTGTCAGGCATTTTGCGGGGGAGATGGGTGAGGGGGTGGAGGGGTTTTTGGGGTATGGGGTTATTTTATTTTCCTCCTTTTAGTTGTTTTAATTGCTGTTTTAATGTTGTTTTGCTAATTGTAAGCCACCCCAAGCTGCCTGTGGCAGGAGGGGTGGGGTAGAAAAAGTTTGAAATAAAAATAAATATAGAAATAATAATAAAAAGATTTGGGGTCTAAAGAAAGTCTAAGGTAAGAATGAAAATATATTTGCATTCCTAGTTTAGACTTTCTGCAATCCTACCATATTTGGGTGGCAGTCACCCATGCAGAAAGCAGTTGTGTGAACAAGTCCTATGAGTAAGATTGCCCTTCAGCTAGCCACCTTTATTGCCATGTCTGTTAGCATATTTAATGATTCTGTGACAAGACCAATTGACTGAGGATTTTGAGATGATTTCATAGGGGTGTGCATGTTGTTCTCATTATATCAAAAATAAAAATGAAATTTGTCATTTTCGTTATCGTTCTTGCAATAACAAAAATGACAAAAAAGAATAACGAAATCAATAACGATAATGAAAGTCATTATTGATTTTGTTATTCCCTAACAGCCCGGCAGGTGTTTTTTGGAGGGAAATGTGGTGAGGGAAGAAGGGAGCAGACATCTCGGAGTCAGAAACAGTGTTGAACTCTTGAATTGGGCCTGTGATGGGAGGGGAAGGATCTGATGGATGTAATTGCTGGCCAATGAGCAGCTCAAGCAGATCCCAGGCAGTTGAATGGCACCCTGTGATTGCTCAATGCAGCCTGCATCCCAGAACCAATCAGGGGAGCTCTAGGGGAGGGCACTGCAACCCTTTATACTGCAGGGCTGGGCTGCTTGACTCTGGTTCTATGTTAGCTATTGCTCTGTCAGGGTGCATTTGCAGAATCTGCTGGTACTTGCACTAAAATCCTCCCATATATATCTCTACCACCTTACCTTTCCAATCCTTATTCCTTACCCGTACATTTTACCTTTTCCCTTCCCCTGCCTGTCTCCCCCTGTAAACACATATATAGAGATAGAGATAGGTAGTATAGTTTATATATTAGATTATAGCTATAGAACAGAGAGAGGCCCTTTTCGCACAGACACTCTAATGCTGATAAAATGGGTGTTACATTTTATTATACATGTTGCAGGGCACCCAAAGAGCACACATGCAGCCCTGAAACATGTATAATAAACTGTAACACCCATTTTATCAGTGTTAGAGTGTCTGGGTGAAAAGGGCCACAGATTAGAGATAGTGGATATACCTCTGAGTTTTTCTTTTCCCTTCCCCTGTCTGTCTCCCCCTGTCCATATATTGTGTAGAAATATAGATATTAGTTGCATATATATAGATTAGATATTTAGATACTAGGCTGTTTTATTATATATATTAGAATTATGGGATAGAAATATTTGGTATTATACATAGGTTAGGTGTAGCTTAGATTCTCTCTGTGTGTATGTATATATATTTTATATTTAAAATATAAATAAAACTAGATATTGTGTGTATACCAATAATGATACCCAAAACAAAATCTTTGTTTGAAATTGTTATCGATAATGATAACGACAACAATAATGAAAAATGACATTTCATTATTAACAAAAATTAAAATGGCATATTTTAGTAACGAAAACGATAATGAAAAATGAAAAATGACATGGGGCTTTGGGGCACACCCCTACTTATTGTATAGAAGTATGTGACATCATCTCAGCACCATCTCTATTGGTCTGTCTGCAGAATCATTAAATAAAATCTGTCCCGTCTGCTCCGGTGTTGTCTGTTGGAGGAGTCATGCAGCACTGATAACTTTTACAGCAGAGTTAGTGGCCATACAAGGGCTTGTGCACACATTATTGGTCTCTCATGAGTGGTATGTATTTATTTAAACTTATATCCCTCCCTTCCCTTAAAGCTTATAGCGGGTATAGAAATGATTGTAGTGATCATATACGAATTTTCTCAGTTCTTGGTGCTGCTGAGGCAGGATATTGAATGAACATTATTCCCCAATAGTTTTGTTGCTCGGTAACTCAAAACATCTTCACAGTGACTGTGTTTGATGGCATACACTGATAAGGCAGAGGAATTTTTTTATGGGAAATGATCTAAATAATTTACTCATTCACTTTATTATTTCAAGTGAATCCCAGTCAGTTTTGTTCCTCCAGGAAATAGATGTAAAAAGTTAAATCAAATTAGAACATGACTGTAAAATGTCCATAACAATAATTCATAAGTGAGAGAGAGGGGGGAGAGGGAGGGAGGAAGGAGAGAACTAGCTTTGTTAATATGAGGTTGCCCCAGGCTCTTGTATCCTTCAGCAATGAAGGGTACAAGCATGGACTCATGGTCCCTGTGTTTTCCCATTTGTTGCTGAGTCCCTGGGTAAAAAATGAGCAATCCTACCTCCATTAAAGTCAGTGGCTCAGTTCCTATTAACTTAAATAGTGGAGAACTGGCCTTAAACATTACACACTCAAGAGATATGCTGCACACTCCCACAGGATACTAAAAAATCTCTTTCCCCCACTTTTTTATTGTGTGCAAATGTTAGACTGCAAGATGCACTCAGTGTAAATGTGTTTAATCAAGTCAAGAACCAAGGTTTAGCAATTGTCCTTCTTCCTCTTCATGCACATTTTTTGTAATGTGTGACGGGATTAATCCTGCTGTCAGTCCTCCTGCATCATATAGAGTCATGTATTTTGGGGACAGGCATAAATTAGTGTGGCATTCCTAGCAGTAGCCAGGGCAAGTGAGGGATGGGGAACATGAAAATAGTTAAAGCCTGCAATTCCAACCTCGCACAGATAATCAAAGAGGTGGGAGAAAAGGCTCGTGTGAGTGAGCCCAAAGAGTTATGTGCCACCCAAACTGTGTAATCTACAGCTGGGTGTGCACAAGGAAGCTTTGGGAGCAGCTCAGGGTGGGGGGCAGGAGGGAGGCATCAGCAGCTGCATGGGATAGGGTGTTCGAATGAGCGGTGTAAGAGGTAGAGCTAGGTCGATGAGATGTGAAGGACCATCTGGGACAAGAGAAAAAGAAAGGTTAGTGCTTTTACACATGGGGACCATAAAGGGAGCAAAAGGGGAGATCTCTTCTCCCCCTGCCAAATGTCTGGTGGAAGAGCTAGGTCTTACAACTACACCAGAAGGCAAGGAGATTTGGGCTGAGGCGTATCTCCACTGGGAGGGTATTCCACATTGATGGTGCAGCCACTGAGAATGCCCTCCTGCCCATACGGACACACCAAAAACGTGGGACCTCCAGGAGGGCACTCATGGATGACCACAGGGACCGCCCAGGGGGTGAGGTGATCTTTCAGATAAGCAGGACCCAGACCATTAAGGGCTGTAAAGGTTAAAACCAGCACCTTGAATAAGGCCCGGAAGACAATAGGCAGCTAGTACAGTACTTGGAGCACTGGCATAATGTGCTGTCTGTGCCCCATCTCAGTCAAGAGATGGGCCGCTGCATTCTGCACCAGCTGCAGCTTCTGAACCATCACGAAGGGCAGCCCCATGTAGCGCACATTGCAATAGTCCAGTCTCAAGGTGATGAATGCATGAATGAGGGTGGAGAGGTCTGAGTCTGAGACATATGGGCGGAGAACTGATCAGATGTAATTGACGAAAAGCGACCCTAGCCACAGCCAACACCTGAGAATCCAAGTGCAGCTGTGAATCCAGGACCACCCCCAAGCTCCACACAAATGGAACCAATGGAGGATGAACTTCCCAATAACAGGGGTGTTTTCCTCTCCCATAGCACCCCTTCAACATCACCTCCATCTTATCAGGATTGAGCTTCAATTGGCTCAATCTCATCCTGTCCCCTACAACGGCCAGGCACCAGGACAGCAAGGAGACAGCAGGGCCTGGTTCAGATTAAAAAGATAAATACAGCTGGGTGTCATCAGCATATTGATGACAACTAACTCCGCAGCTGCATACGACCTCCCCCAGTGGCTTCATATTCACGTTAAACATGAGATGGGACAGAATGGCACCTTGCAGAACTCCACACAAGAGAGGCCCAGGAGATGATGAACAATCCCCTAGGACCACCCACTGTGATTTGCCAGCAAGGTAAGAATGGAACAATTGTAAAACAGTTCCATCCACCCCAGCCAAGTCCCGCAGGCGGGTCACCAACAATTCGTGGTTCACAACAATAATATAATAATAATAAACACTTTATTGTGTGGTCTTCGACCATTGCAGTAATATATACCAAACATTGAAAGGAATATATGTACTATATGTCAGTGGGGAGGGGTATGAAGGGGAGAAGCGCCACCCACTCACGCCTCTCACACACGAGGGAGCTCTGCTTGCAGAGTGCAAAGGAAGGAGGCCCGTCAGGATAGTATTTGGGTCTGTTCGTGTGCTTACGCACTCTGAACATCGACCCCTATCATCATAGGGCGCAGAGCTGTGGGACAAGGAAGGGGGTTCAGACTCTCTACTTGCACTCGTCAGGGGAACGGCAGGAAGGATACGTGAGGGGAGTGCCAGGTCCACAAGAGGGGGGGTCCCAAGGTTCACAGAAGTGGTTCACGGGGCTTACACTCTCCAAAGGGGGAAGGCAGGGATGGTCCCAGGACGGAGGGGAAGGCCCAACCGTGCGAGCCCGAAGGCTCTCAGTCACTCACTCAGCAATCGGGATCAGGGGAAGCGGGGTTCAAACATACACAAATATATCAGGAAGGACTGAGACACACTATGCCACAAGCGTCAGGAAGGGAGCAGGGCAAGGCAGCAACACACGCAGTAATCCAACAGACAAAGTGGGTAGTCAATTTCACCACTTAGCTCAGGAGGGGGCCAGTCTCTCCAGGGTTTGCAGCTCTGTTCACCGGCACTGCTACTCTTGCAGTGCCAGCCTTTATAGTGTTGGCTCTGCCCCCCATGCATGCCTGGAGGCGCGCGGAGCGCCGCAATGGGGGGCCGGGCTCCCTAGTGTCCCGCACGGTCCCGGAGCATTTTTTCCTGCCACTTTCGCCCTCAGTGCCTCCGACTGGGGACGTCTTTAATGGAGGCGGCGTCGGGCTGCTGCTGCGGGTAAGGGGAGTGGGGGTCCCGTGCTTCTGGGGCGGCCGCCACGCCCGGAAGCGGCTGCGGTGGCTGACACTATACAGATAATACGCGAACAGGGTACAAACAAATACATAATATTACAGCAAAGTACAAGGTTGGAGCACCAGCCATGTATCTTTAGGTCATTATATCTATCTGCAGTTTTACTAACAATAATTCACAAAGGTTCAATATGGGTCCAACTTACACCCGGCAATAAGGGCAGGTGCACAACAGCCCATTAACAACACAGACTGGGCACGTCCTTACACCATTGCCCCAACATACCAGAAGAGCCCCCTGACCACTTCAGAACAGTGCCTTAACTACTCCAAAAAAGATTTTCTGAGATGGACAACTTGGAGGAGGTATGTGGCAATATTCTTAATGGACTCGGAGTCCGAGCTATTAAGTATCAGGGACAGAAGTGCATGGTCAGATCTGCCCGGATACTTTTCTATAGTTGCTTGCAAATACACCTGTCTGGGTTTGTCATATAAACAGCAGTGCAGGACTATATGGGCCACTGTCTTGGCGGAAAGATTGTCATAGGGGCACAGTCGCTCGGAAAAAGGAATATCCCAAGCCCGACCCTCAAAGACAGCCGAGGGAAGCGCATTGAAGTGGGCAGAGCAAATTAATTGTTTGGCCCTACCTGAAATGGGGACCATAAGATAATCCGCGACTTGCCCCGGATCTGGTACCCAAGCCAAACAATCCCGCATATGGGGTGACAGCCTGAGTTTACCCAGCTCGCACTGCCTGCCCATATCCTCCACCCACAACAGCACCTTTCCTACGTGCAGCCGGAAGCTTATGCTGCAGGTACTCAGGGGAGAGTTCCATCCCTCTTAACTGCTCCCCTACCCTTGTTAACCATTGACTGTGAAAGGAGTCCTCTCTAGCGTCCCTCAGGAGTTGAGAACCATGATTAAAGGTGAGTTTTAACCAAAATTTCAGAGCTGATACATTGGCAGCTTGGGACCATTCTTTTTGGCCCAGTTCCAGCCGAATAGCCGCTAAGGGAGTGCCCCTTGGGGCCACCACCAGCTTCTGCAAAAACCCAGACTGTATTTTGTCAATTACTTGAGACTGAAAAGGGCCCATATCTCAGCCCCATATAAGACTTGGGATCTGATCTTGCTGGCATGCACTTGAAATGCCGCCACTGGTTCACAGTATTAAAAGCCACTGGTAAA
Source organism: Sphenodon punctatus (assembly GCA_003113815.1). Taxonomy (NCBI): domain Eukaryota; kingdom Metazoa; phylum Chordata; class Lepidosauria; order Sphenodontia; family Sphenodontidae; genus Sphenodon; species Sphenodon punctatus. The sequence goes on along the minus strand of QEPC01013498.1, from coordinate 7,068,344 downwards.
TCCAGTAGAACTAGTAGGGTCATACAACCCCTATCCAGTTCTACTAGGAGGTCGTTGACCAAGGACACCAATGCCATCTCCATGCCATAATCTGGACGAAAATCAACTGCGTGGAATCTAGAAAACCAGTGCAGACAGTCCAGATGTGCCTGCAGCTTCAGGGCCACTACCCGTTCAATAACCTTCCCTAAAAAGGGAAGGTTAGAGACAGGCCGGGGTATCCACATCGAGAGATGGTTTCTTAAGGACACCATTTACACAGTAGTAGTTCCCCACTGAAGCCTATGGGAGTACATAGTTTGTGGATCACAGTCCTAGTATTTTAATGGGTGAGAAATTGTTCCTGGCAAAAGAAGAGAGTTTCAAATTAAGTGAAATGCACTTTATTGAACTACTGACATTCAGTTTATAATCAAAGTTTTATTACGGGAGATAAATTGCGGTCACTTTCTACTTTCTAAAGATTTAGTTTAATGAAATATAATTCTGCAACTGCAATTTCACTCTGCCTCTGGATTCCCTGCAGCAATGCTTGTTAAATGTAAAAGAATTATACAGAACTTGACCTGGCCTTTAGCACACTGAATACTGATTTTCTCTCTGAGTAGTTATCAACAATGTTATACTAAACAACTTTCTTACCATGATGTTGGAGTAGTGTAATTATCAGAGTTGTGGAACTTTATTTCACTGTATGAAACTGTCCCCTCCTCAGGGCTTGGAGAAGATGGGGTTATGGGGTGATTATTAGCATTATTTATTGACAGATGAAGAGCGAGTGGAGCAAACTTACTCACTTTAAGGCCATTGCCTTAAACAGTTTTTTCTTTTCCTTGTGTCCTTTAGCAAGTTACAGCAGAAGAGACATTGGCTGTTTTTAAACGACATGTGCCCATGCAGGTCCGCCCATCCCCTTCCCACCCGTCTGAAGGTGGCGAAGGGTGGGGTTCATGCTCCAGTGACCCATTCACCACCCACTCATGCCCAGACATGGAGCATCAGGGAAAACTCTGGGATGCTCCACGCGGGGGGCCAGGCCAAACTGTGCATGGATAGGGACGCACACCCATTGCACAACCATACCTGGCCTGTTTGATTCCCCAACCCTCCACACACCGGATGTACACATGGACCCCCCCCCCCCAGTCATGTCCATTTAAAAATGGCCATTTCCCAACCATTCCCCAGATAATTAAAATGTAGAAACTAACAGACAAGCAATGCATTATTACTAAAATGTCCATTTGTTCGCTTGGCAGGCTTCTAAAGAATTTGTAGTTATAGTCGTGACTGAAATATGCGACAATAGATTACTCATCCCTAGAAACCACAGTTCAAAAAGAGAGAAATGAATCTATAAAACTCACAGGGATTATACAATCTCTGGCAGATCATTAGCTAATAGTCAGGCAAACTGAGTGAAAAATATCATCCTAATCAAGAAAGATCACTGAAAAGTCACTGAATTAAGTTTTCTAGCACAGTTCATTCTGAGGTTTTTGTAATTGCATGAAAACCTTGGGACATTTTGCTTACATTTCTAATCAAGACAACAATTAGTTGAATTTTCATTGATGATAAAGGTGGGAGGCTATGACATAAAATTTATGTGTAGGTGTTTCAGGGTGTTTTTAGACAAGCGCCTCACCACACATTACCCACGAATCGCCCATTCATCATACATGTTGCAGGGCTGCATAGGGCACCAATGCAGCCCTGCAACGTGCATGATGGGTGGGGAGGCGCTTGTCTAAAAACACCATCAGGTAGCTTAGATTCAGGTAGTGTTTCATGGAAACTCTCTATACATTGCTATAGATATATAGCACACTTCAATGCTATTTTACAATTCCCACCCGTTGCCACTTATAGCCGGTGCCCGGTAGCTGGTAAGGGTTGCTAACCCTACAGAATTATGTAGAGCTCAAACAAACTGTGAATTTTATATTCATATTATACAGATTTTCAGATAGTACTTGGAAAATCTGTTTTGTATTTAAATGTGTGTGTATATGCCCCTTCACTTTAAAATTAAGCTGTCAGAAAGAGGACAAGGGGACATAGGGTATAAACAAATGTGCAGTCAGCATGTAGGCTGCATGTCCTGGGGATCTGCCTTTGTCCACCCCCGACTTGACCTGGCAGGGGAGGCGGAGCGGGCAGTGACATGTGGTTGGCCAGCCCCGCCCGGTGGCCCAATAACAGGCAGCCATGGCTGGTGGCCGTGGCAATCACCACCCTGGACTCTGTTGGTGTGGGAACAGATATGCCTGCCCAGTTCAGTCCACTATAGCCCACCTGGGCAGCCCTTTGACCCGGACTGTGGGCCTTGCTCCTTCTGGGCCCACATTTCCAGTCCAGCCACCTACCACGCCAGAGTCAGTACTGGGCCCACATCTGGCAGCCCAGAAACAGATATGTGGGGTGAAGTGCTGGCCCAGTATGCAGAGTCTTTCTCTTGGTGGCTGAGTTAAAAGCAACAGACAGCCCTTCCTCCTATAGCTCTGGTGGTAGAACTGTGAAAACATCAAAGACTGAAAACTCAGCCCTCCGCCCGGAGACTAAGCCAGAACCTTACTACCTGCATAACTGTAACTTCAAACCAGACCAGGGAACTACATGGGGCATAATCCAGCCTGAACCTCGGGGAAGACACGAGTGTGTGTGTGTGTGTGTCAAGTGAGCAGGAGGTTACTGCTCATTGGCCCTTCTCCAGCACTTATTTCCTCTTCCTGTCACACCTCCCTTGTCTGAGCAATCTGTCTTCCAGACTGCTGTAGACACACTGCATCTTTGGAGCTTCCACCTAGGTCCAGCCTGCCTGTCCTGCCTTGACTAGCCCAGCAAAACCCAACCCAGCCCAGCCTTACGGCGCTTTTAAACGTGCACTCTCCCAAGCGCGTTTTGGAGAAGACGGCTCCCAAGCGTGTTTGGGAGAAGACGGCTCCCGCGGTGACGCCGTCTTCTCTGCCCCAGCCAGTGATTAAATTTAATCACTAGCTGGGGACTTTATAGGGGGGAGGGGGTTTGCCAGCGCTGCCTGGAGGAGGCAGTTTTTGCTGACTTTCCCCCGCCTCCCCCGTCTCTGTGCTTGCAAACCGGGGAAACCGCAATTAACCCAGGGACACAAGTGAGGGGGCAGGAATCCTCAGTTGGTTTGATGCGGGTAAGATCCGGCATCAAACCATGCCAAGCATTTAAACGATCACAAAGAAAGGTGGCTGATTAAAGGATCAGCTGCATTTTTTGTATCGTTTAAAAGCGCCCTTACTGTTCACCATTTCATCTTGCTCTCCACAGCCTGCTTGCCCACTTAGCAACCTTTCCTGCCTATGCCAGACTCTGCTCTCTCCAGATGGATCTTCTGGCATCAGACCTTGGCCTGGACACTAGTTATGGGCCTGGTTTCTCCCCCAAACCCGCTGGACCTTTGCATGGTTGACCCTGCCTTGTAACTATCAGTGCCTTGATCCTGCTGCAAATCTGACAAGAATTCAAATCTGGATCTTGTGATGGTAGGGTTGCCACCTATGTATATTTTTTCAGGCCACTTATGAAAAATACATGTTGTAGGGCCTGCACTGGTGCCATAGGTGCAGCCCTGCACCGTGTATTTTTTCATAAGCTCCCTTTTTTAAAGGGAAGGTATGGCCACCCTAGTTAAGCATGTGAATAAGTTTTGAAATTAAGTTTTATTTTTAGAACAATAACATAGGGCTTCTGTCTGGCATATTAAATTCTCAGGTGAGTGGGTTCTCAGTTAATAAAAAAGCACCTTAAAAATTGGAAGAAATCAAACGGACTTACCTAAAGGGGACTTGAACCCTTGACCTTTATTGTTTCATTTCATGATCAGCTGCTGAGTCTCTCTTTCTAATTCAGTCACAGAGAAGAGCTTTACATATTGCAGACTTAAGTAGCTGCTTGTTAGAGGGTTTTTTTTTAGTTCCTCAGAGGTTCTGTGTTAGGGCTACTTCACCAACAATCCTGGGTTCTAGCCTTTAGTGTCCACATTCCTTTTCTGATGGTCTTAATTTCAAAATGAGAGGGCATTCACAAACACAAATAGTGGAATCCATTTTGTTAGACTTGATACAAAGCAGGTGGAATTGTGATATAATATTCATGTCACCTATAGAATTGTGTCAGATTGTATGATGCCATCAGATTGAAGCCATGATCAGACTCATTTTTAAAAATAATTTGCATTTTTAAACGAGGGAGATATTTAGATGTGTTTAAACCAGAGAACCAATCAGTGCCTCTGAATTTAGACCTTGAATCTACTACATAGCTTCAAAGATTGATCTTCTGTCCTGGGATTTAATTTTGTAAGCAGTGTAACATGAACAAATGAATGAATTGCAGGTTTTATACAAGGTGAATTACTGCATTGATGCTGGGGGCTGGACTAGATTACTGTTGAAATCCCTTCCAGTCCTATGACCCTATGTGAAGTTGGCATACTACAATCTGCCATCAATTTCCTACACAGACATGGGGGAATGTTGATGTTTTGCTTTTTAAAGGCATAGTACAAACCCATGCATTTCAAACTACCCTTCTGAAACTGTGCGTAGCCATACTGGGCATACTGTTGATCTTTCCTTTCACTTGACTTTAGTCATTATGATACTATTTATCTGTCCCCATTTTGACTTTTGACAATAATAAACTCACCTCAAAACAGATCTCAGACTCCCGTTTAGATTTTTGTAAGCTGTGGGTCCAGTTTGCAGAATCACACCGAGTACTTTGCAATACTTCAGTCACATATGCGCATGGTTTCCGCAGGGCAAAATGTGCCTGCAATGGGGATCAGCATGGTTTGTATGCAGCTGTGCATGCACGGGGTTCTGCACAGGAGCTGCAGGGCTTGGGATCGAGCCCACTGGGATCTAGCGCTAGCCCATAATAAGGTTGTTATAGAGCTCAGAAGTTCCCATGCTTCATACATCAACAGACCATGGTCAACCATCAGAATTTCTTGCAGACCACTGTGGCTGCCCAAGGTGTCCTTGGTCTGCAATTGCATCGTGGCAGTCTTGGTGGGGGAGGATCTCAATGCACATGCACTGGCCGTGACTTTCCCATTCACTGTTTTGTTTAATGTTTAGTGTTTAACTGGGCTGACCTTACCACAGGGTGACCTGGGGCAACTGCCCCAAGCCCTGCTATTTTTTCTACTTCCAGGGGCCCCACAGTGGTTTCTATTTTCAGGTTACAGAGCCTCCATTCCTTCCCAGCCGGGTCTCAAACACAACCACCTTTAGGGTTCTGTGGAGGGGGCCCACCAAGGGGTGGGGTCACCAATGGCCTGCCATTTTATCTTCACCCTGAGCCCCACAAATTCTAAGTTTGGGTCTGCCATTCAGTTTGGTTCCATGAGTCAATTCCAGATAATTTATTTATTTTATTTATTTTATTTTTTCAAATTTATATCCCGCCCCCTCCTGCTACGCAGCTCGGGGAGGCTCACAGCAATCAACAATAAAACATTTAAAATTCATTTTAAAATATAAATATAAAATATACCCTATAAAACAGGGCTAGAAAAATAGTAAATAAATAAATAAATGGGTGGGGGACTAAAATCATCCCTCCCCACCCTCCCTCCCAAAGGCCTGGGCAAACAGCCAGGTCTTACAGTTCTGCCGAAATGTTAAAAGGCTTGGGGCCAGGCGAGCTTCCTCCGGAAGGGAGTTCCACAGCCGAGGCCCTACCACCGAGAATGCTCGCTCCATCGTGGCCCCCCACTTAACACGGGGGACCTCCAGGAGGGCACCCCCGGCAGACCGCAGGAGCCGCTCCGGGGCACGAAGGGCGAGGCGGTCCCTAAGGTATGAGGGGCCAAGACCGTATAGGGCTTTATAGATCATCACTAGGACCTTGAACTTGGCCCGACACACTATCGGCAGCCAGTGCAGAGCTCGGAGCACCGGTGTAATGTGCTCCCGGCGACCCGTCCCCGTAAGAAGACGGGCCGCCGCATTCTGCACCAGCTGCAGCCTCCGGGCCAAGAACAAGGGAAGCCCCACGTAGAGCGCGTTACAGTAGTCGAGCCGCGAGGTGACGAAGGCATGGATGAGGGAGGCCAGGTCCGGGCCAGAGACATACGGACGCAGCCTACGTACCAGATAAAGCTGGCGGAAGGCAGCCTTAGCGACTGCCTCCACCTGCCGCTCCAGCCGCAGGTCTGCGTCCAATATGACCCCCAGACTCCGGACCTGCTGAGCTACAGGGGGGCAAACCCCCCCAACCAGGGGGGCCACCACCCCCTTCGCCCTCCCCACCACCATCACCTCCGTCTTATCTGGGTTGAGCTTCAGTCTGCTCCGCCGCATCCAATCCGCCACGGCCTCCAAACATTGGGATAGCACCGAGACAGCAGGGTCTGGGTCGGTAGAAAACGAGAGGTACAGCTGAGTATCATCAGCATACTGGTGACATCGCACCCCGAACCCTCTCACGACCTCCCCCAAGGGCTGCATATAGATGTTAAATAATAATGGAGACAAGATCGATCCCTGCGGAACGCCACACGGTAAGGCGCGGGGGCTCGATGTTTCTTCCCCCAACACCACCCGTTGGCTCCTCCCCGAGAGGAATGAACGGAACCATTCAAGAACAGTCCCGTCCAGACCCCCCCGGTCACGCAGTCGTCTCAACAGCAGCCCATGGTCCACGGTGTCAAAAGCGGCCGAGAGATCGAGCAGGATGAGAAATGTCGAACATCCCGCATCCATCTCCCGGCGGAGGTCGTCCACCAAGGCCACCAACGCCGTCTCGGTGCCATAGCCGGGGCGGAACCCAGATTGAAAAGGGTCAAGGAGCCCGATGTTATCTAGATGACCCTGGAGCTGGAGCGCCACTGCCCGCTCAATAACCTTCCCTAAAAAGGGAAGGTTAGAGACAGGTCGGTAGCTGGCGAGCGCGTCTACGTCCAACGATGGTTTTTTCAGCAGGGGGCGCACCACAGCCTCTTTAAGGCAAGGCGACAACCTCCCCTGCCGAAGGGACGCATTCACTACCCTCGCCAGCACCGTCCCCAACGTCTCCCCGGAAGCTTTTATTAACCAGGACGGGCACGGATCCAGTTGACAACACGTGGCCCTCACAGACCCCAGGACATCCACCACATCGGCCGGCGTCACTTCCTGAAACTCACCCCATAAAGATGGACCAGACGGACCCTCCGCCCCCCCGCGCTCTTCCCCTACTGCTATCAACCCAGCGTCGAAATCGGCCTGAATCCGAGCAATCTTGTCTGCGAAGTAGATGACAAACTCCTCACAGCGGGCCCGGGACAAGTCCCCATCCAGGCGGAGGGAGGCCGGACTAACCAGCCCCCGCACCACCCGAAACAGCTCCGCTGGACGCGACTTCGCAGACGCTATGAGGACCGCGAGGAATTCCTTCCTCGCCGTCCTCACAGCCTCAACATAGGACCGCAAATGGGCCCTATGGAGAAGACGATCGGAGTCAGATCGAGTCCGACGCCAGCGTCGCTCTAGCCTCCTGCCTACACGCTTCATACACCGCAGCCCCTCAGTAAACCAAGGGGTCCTGCGGTGACGAGACCAAGGCAGAAGGCGTCTCGGAGCCACCCTGTCAATGGCCTCCTCCAGCAAGTTGTTCCAATGCCGGACCAGCTCATCCACAGAGTGGCCATCCACGTCCAGGGTTAACTCCCTCAGGACCTCCTGGAACCGCTGGGGTTCCATCAGCCTCTGAGGGCGGACCATCCTAACTGGTCCCTTCCCCTTCTGGAGGGGGCGCGCTAAAAGACCGGCCTGAAGACCATGGCCATGGCCTTGTAGACCATCCATGGTCTGCAGACCTTGAGTGGTATCGATTAGTGCAAATGACTACCCAGGTATGTATTAGGTGCAAACTACTGCAGTTACACAAATGTTTGCATGGCTACATATATGGTATGTATACCATATTTGGTATGGTATTTGTTGGGTTCTGTGAAGGAGTCTTGAGATGGAGCATGAGGGAACAAGGCCTTTATTAGAGGATTTACCCAAACTCTGAGTCTAAAGCATGCTTCCTCTGGTGTGTCTGGTAGAGAATGAGATACCCAAGGGGAGGGGGGGGGCAGGTGTGTGTATCTCTGCTACCACCTTTGCCCTCCCCAGAGTTTCCTGTTCCCTTAACCATCTTCACCCCATCTCTCATGCTGCTCCAATGTCTGGAACTTTCTCTCTAAACTCATACGCTCTGATCCCTCACTTCAAATCCTTCCTAAAAATTTCAGGCTTTCCTTAGTTCTTCATGCCCACAGGCTGCTCACTGATGCATCTTCTATTGCACTTTCATTCAGGATTCTCTTCTCCCCTGTAACCAAGCTGAGCACGTGCATCCGTGACTTCTCAACTTCATGAATGTATCCCTGTATTCCTCTCTCCCTTGTTCATCCTAGATTGTAAGCCCTCTGGGGCAGGAGACCATCTCTAATTAATGTTTGTTTAGAACATGCCACATTGCTGGTGATATGTAGTAATAATAATAATAATTAATAGTAAACAAATGTAATTTATGTACCTCTGCAAGGCTAGACTAGTAAACAAGTATGGCTCTTAAAGACAGACCCTCTCATATGGAACTGTGGTGAATGCTCCCACAGCACTATTATGAGCTACAATGCATACGGGAGACTAAATAAACGTCCCTGAATAACCGTTCCACCATTTGCTATAGACTCCATCAACAAAAACTGCTCCCTTTTCTTCTCTCCATTGTGAACAATGGCTGCTGATTATCTGGTTACCTTTATGACAACAAATAGACCTAGTAGCCTAGTGAAGCTTGAACAGGTCTATAGTTAAAATAATCTGACTAGCTGAAATGGATATTTATTCATAATAATTAGCAGTTAGAAAATATTAATGTCACCACATTACTAGTGCCAGGAATTAAAGGGCAGAAAGCCATTTTTAGCAGATGAGAAGAAAACAGATGTTGCAAACTGAACAAACCATGAAAGTTAAGGAATCAAACAAACTGTAATTCACATGAGACAGCACAATAGTTAAAACAGATAGCTATCTAAATGCCAGAACTTTTAAAAGTGAACAGCAAATCACATATAAATCAGTGTGTGAGAAGTTTGGGGGCAGTACTATATTTACAGAAAGTTACGTGGGTTTTGGTGAGGAGGGGCCCAGAGTTGTAGCACCTCACAATTAATGGTTGAGGGACAAAACCCCCAACCCTTTCCTTGCTAGTATCGAACTCTCCTGTTTTAATACTTATTGACCTGCAAATGTGTATGTAGCCATTATTATTAATACCTTCTTCCTACTCTTTTCAGGCACACAACTTTCTGGGGCAGGAATTACCAACCTTTCTAGGAATTGCCTCCCTGCCATTTTCTCGAGGGAAGGAAAGATCCAGGCAGAGCCGTAATTTCCCAGCTACAGATCCAGCACCAATGCCCCTTAATTGTACCCTGAGATTAGTACCAAAGCTCTCACTGACCTCCAGCAGTCTTCTTTAACCTACACTGCTTTCTATCTCCCTCCTTCCTCTATAGGCTCAATTAAATCTTATCCTAAAGCTCTGAGACACTTCCATCGGTGTCTTGTTCCGTACACTCTCCTCCATAGCAGGGGTTGTGAAAAGCTGTTAGTGTTATTTTCCTCAGTAACCTGAGGGTAGTAACACTAACAACTATTTATGGGTTCCGAACAATGTGGTGTATTTAGCTAAAGCAATTAGTTTTTACTTATTTAGGCTGAAAACAAATGAGATGATGGCCCACATTAGCACCCATGAGGTGGGTGGTCGCATGTCCGTCTATTAGGTGTACGCCACATGTTAGCCTGCATCCCCCATGCAGCCTGCACTTGCTCCTCACAACACTGACATTGTGGGCTCACCAGGGAGAGGGAGGATGTTACTGGGTCTGGTGGGAGGAGTCCTGGGGGAGAGGGAGCAGGTGAGAGGTTTAAGGGGTGGCAGTCAGCTTGGCATAAGTGGGGAGAGCTGGGAGAGACATCTTGAGGTGGGTGTACTTAGGATGAGGAGAGTTCAGATCATGGATATGTGACATGGGTGTATATGTTCCCACCCTCTGAGGGAGCAGGCTGGGGGGGGGGGATAACACCTGCAGGACAACAGCTGTTGTACATTCCTTTACAGTGTGGCTTGTATCATGAGGTCAGTGACCAGAAATTAGAGGAGATCTCTGTACTTGATGAGTGTCTGCCTATGTTTTGCACATTTTACTATGTCATGATAGTCTGCTGTAATGTTCAATTACATGCTGTGCTGGTAGGTGGGGAGATTATCTTTAGTAGCAGTAACTGTAGCAGTAACTAACTACACAGTATGTAGTTGCTGATCTTCTTGTAATGTGTCCCCGGCACAATTCCAGCTCCTTTTTCTTGCAATAGACCCCTCCTGCCCACAAATTGAATGGGTGTATTAATCGATCATAGCAACTGTGGGCAAGATAATAGTAGGTGGCTTCAGTACCTGCTACCAGGCATGCTCAGTTCATCTGCTCATTCTCTTTGGAAGAGATGTAAGACCTTCTTGTTTGGCCAGGTGTTTGGCAGGCTTGGATAGGGTTGGTTTAAAGTGAGTGGAGGGGTTAGGAAGAGGGTTGGAGGATAGGGGGATTTCGGGGTTTAAAACTGTTTTTATATGTTTATTTATATTTGTTTTTATATATGTATATTTTTTATATCTTTGTAAGCTGTCCTGAACCTTTGTAGGAAGCCAGGACTCCTGGTTTCCATGGGAGCAGAGCGGGGACTAGGAGGGGCTAGAGCAGGGGAGCTGGGAGGTGGTAGTGTTGCTGGAGAAAGAATTTAGGGTATTTCCCTTTTTTTAAAATAAAAGGGACATTTTAGGATCAAAAAACATTTGGTTTAATAGAGGAGTTAAGGGTCTTACAAACTCATTTGTGCTCAAAAATGCATGGCAATTGTAAGTTTAGGGTCCCATGGCCGCCCCAGTCCTTTTCCTTTGCAGGTCGGGGACCACACTGAAGCTGGGGGAAGCAGAGGGCTAGAGGGGCAGCAAGCTGTATATGGGGGGAACAAAGTTGGTGAATGTGGGATGTGTACACGGAGACAAGATAGGGGGCAGCAGGACAGTGGGGGAAGTGTCTGTATCGTGAGAGGGAAGCCAGGTACTGGAGGAGTGAATGTGTGGGACAAGGCTGAGAAATGGGTGATGTGTATGAATGGATGAGGCTAGGGGACAGCCAGAGGTGAGGGGAAGTGTATGTATTGGCAATGGGCAGACAGGTGCTGGGAGGGGTGTATATTGGGGGACAAGCCGGATGGCTGGGTGATGTTTATCCACAGACAAGGCTGTGGGAAGCCACAAGTGGGGAGCAGTGTCTGCATGAGGAGGGAGTACGCAGGTACTGGGCTGAGAGAAGGCTGAGAGATGGGTGATGTGTGTTCAGGGACAAGGTTTGGGGGGAAGCTAGGGGTGGGGGTGAAATGTATGTATGTTTTTCTTACTGTTCTCAGCTTCATTGTTGCCCCCCAACCTGCAGAGGAAGAGGATTTGGGCAGAAAGACTGAGGAAAAGCATGAGCGCACAGAGCCTAAGTTGTAAGACACAACAATATGTGAGACTGTATGATGATGTCTTTATTGCTTACATGGCATGCAAGTTAAGGCAGGAGCCTTAACTTATAATTTCCATGCTTTTTGGAGCACAAGTGAATTTGTAAGAGCCTTAACTTCTCTATTAAACCAAAAGTTTTTTGATCCTAGAATTATATGGGTCTTAAAGACACAGACGGGGGTGGGTGGCGGTTTTGGCATGGTGGGTGGAGGTGGGTGGATGTCCATGTAAACGTACACCCACCCTCCTCCACCCACCTCTAACCACAAAGCCTCCTCCATTTTACTGGCGGGCTCCATGGGTGGAGGCGGGTATTTGGTGGGTGGAGGTGGCTGTGCAGCGGGAGCACGCACACACAAACATCCACTGCCTGTGGTGTTTACACAGGCACACACCCGCCACATGCCCATCCCTCCCCCACTGGCCATGTACACAGACTGCCCCCCTGCCACACACCCGCCCAAACACCAAACGGGGGGTGGGGTGTCCATGTAAAAATGGCTGTAGTTAGAAATGGGTGTATGTTAGGCTGTTTTTACGCAGATGGCTCCACCCACCACTGGGTGTTCTGGCGGGTGTGCGGTGGTGGTGGGCATCCATGTAAATGGGCTGGAAGTGGGTGGGGGGATGGGTGTGCACTGGATGTGTGCCTGTGTGAATACCACGGGCAGTGGGTGTTCATGCATGCGCACCCCAGATGCACGGCCACCTACACCCATTGCCCACCCATCTCCACCCACGGGGCCATCCAGAAAACTGGAGGAGGCCCTGTGTGTGGAGATGAGTGGAGGTGTGTGTGTGTCCATGTAAGGGATACACATACACCTCCACCCACCGCGCGAGCACACCCACACCTGTGTAAAATTGGCCTTAGGGGCATGGAGCTGTGTTTGTGTCCAGGGGCCCAATTGACAACTTTAAAAAGCCAGTGTTCCATGCTAAAAAATACGGAAAGATGTTAACGTGCATCACCGAAAGTTCTCATAGTTCACATTTATGTTTAATCCATAGAGCCCAAGTTATTCAGTGCTAAAATAAGCCGTTTTTACATGGGGGGGGGGATGTGTGTGCTCACGCAGTGGGTGTGTGTCCCTTTACACAGACACATACCCACGTATACTCATCTCCACCCAGGAGACCTCCTCCAGTTTTCCGGATGGCCCCGTGGGTGGAGATGGGTGGGCGATGGGTATGCACCAGGAGTGCACATGCATAAACACCCACTGCCTGTGGTGTTCAGACGGGCGCACCCCCGGCACACCCCCTCCCCACTGCTTGTCCATTTACATGGACGCCCTCCCCCCCACACTGCAAACCTGCCAAAACACCCAGCGGTGGGTGAGGCCGTCCATGTAAAAATGGCCATAAAGACATCAACTGAGACAGCAATAAGGAGACAGGGTTGAGTAACAGGATACAGGATGCTGAATGCAGGAAGATATGGTTATGGCAAAAAGAGATGTGGGGAAGAGATTCTGAGACAATGCATGGTTGTGTGGGCATTCGAGACAGGCTAAGGCTCTAATCATGGGTCTGGCTTCTAGATCCAACTCCTACCTTTGAGCTGCCTTCATCTCTGTTGCCTTGCCCTCTGTGCACATTCCTTTAGTGTTTGAGCATAGAGGTTGAATCCAGGAATTGTCAAGGGGCCAAATGAAACCAAGCCATGGGTCAGATTTGGCCTGTGGGTCAGGAGTTCCTCATCCTTGGTGTAAGTCACAAAGTTCAGATCAAGATCTGGATAACAATGTCCTCAAAGTTGATTTTCAATCTGGGTCTTTGGGTTGTGTCTTTCCTATCACCTTGTTCATTATTCATCTTGAAATGTTCCTCTTGGCTGTGGGGGTGTTTTGGCATCTGTTTGCTAAATGTGAGCACAATTTTCCCCTCCAGGTGCCCGCAGCAATCCCAGCTACTGCTGTGCACAGCTTTCTGAATGGGAGAGGAAAAATACAAACTCTTACAAACAGGTCCTGGAGCACTCATCAATATTTATAGGCTGCTGACAGTAACATATTTCAGACTATCTACATCTAAAATACAATTATGCAGATGAGGCAGCTCTTCCACTCAAAGGAATACCATGTATCTGGTGCTCCTTTGAGTGGAAGAGCACATGTATCTGGTGCATCAATGCAGGATTTATCTGGTGCATCAATGGTAGAAGAACGTTCCCCTTCAGAGAATATTCCCTTTCTGTGCTATTCTGCCATGTTACTGTAACATATAGCTTTGGATTCAATGGGGAAAGGTAATACAAAAGACAGAGTACTAGGTTTCCCAGCTCAGAACAGGTGTATATCACTTTAAAATTTTTGGCAGGGGAGTGAAAGCTAGCTGTTTCAATCATTCACAATTGGAACCTTTTCTTTTCTCTTCATGGTAGTTGCCCAGCCAGCCTTAAGTACTGAACAAATTTAAAAATTGATCAGGCTCAACAATTATGCATTCAGCAACATAAATACTGAATTTAAAAAAGGAACGTTTGTCTTTTACCCACAAAATGCAACAAGTACCTCACAAATGGGTAGGTAGGTTTAGGTAATAATCAATTCACATCTCAATTATTTCAGGTTGGTTTTTCAGTTTTTCCTTTCCCCCCAGTTTGGTCATTTTGGTATTTTGTAGCGGTGGGAAGTTTGGTACATCCGGTATCCGATACTGCCGGTATTTTGTGGTGCCGGCAGTATCAGATTACTCTGGTATTTGGGGGTACCAGTACCGGATCCCCGTGCCGGATTTTTTTACATTGCGGCCATTCAAATGAATGGCCGCAATGTAAAAAAAGAAACAAAAAAACCCCAAACACTTTCCCTCCCCAGTCCAGGCTGCATGAGTGGAAGGGCGGACACCCCCCCCCACCCTGCCCAGCCTGGATTTTTTTTTTAAAAAAAATTCCCCTAAGTCCCTGCTAGTGCGGGGTCTGGGCCGCCGCCAGTGACGGTAGGCGATCCGTGGGTGGGGAGGTAGGTTGATCACTGGGGTGGGGGGTGTTAAACCACCCCCACCCCAGGGATCACCCTAGTACCTGCTGATGCGGGCTCCGGGTCGCCAGTCGCTGGGAGGGGGAGGGGGGAGGTATTGTTTTTTTCCCCATTGATTTCAATGGGGACAGTTCCCCATTGAAATCAATGCAATAAATCCGGTACCGGTAAACTGGTTTTAATCCAGTAATCCGGTTTTTTGTAAACCGGTAACCAGTTTTTTGCCAGATGTCCCACCCCATGTCAATTCAGCAATATTAACACTATGGTGCATGCATACTTGCCAAAAATGATGTCATTGACATACCAAAACAACCATGAAAATTAAATAACCAAACCACAAAATTGAAATGGAACACCCAACACTCCCAACCCATTCCTCCTATAGACGTGCGAGTACCCATTTCAATCATAGATATTATTGGGTCACTCAAAGGACTAGTACCCATGAATACTACACCTACTACCTGTTTCAGCTCTCGGTATGGAATTCACCACAGTGGAAAGCAGTCTTTATGAAACATAAGGGATAATAAAAATTATATCAACACTTACAAGATCACAGAGACAAAATTCATTGAAGATCATACATTGCATACAGGAATGGAGAGCTGCATACAAAACCTACCAAGGTCTTTCCCCTGTGGTCTAGTTTCCAGTGGAAGTCTGGCCATATGACACTTCACTCAAAGCAATTACGATGTGTGGTTTCTTGTCCTAACTGTGGCCTTGACCAGTATTATTTATTATTTATTATAAGCATTTTTTAGCCGCACCCTCATGCCCACGGCATCTTGGGGCGGCTTATTACAACTAACAACACAATAAAATTCCATAAAATCAATATTAAAAATACAACTTCATCAATACATTTAAAAATATTATCCCATCCCCCCTCCAAAAACTACCCCATCCTCCCCTCCGAAGGCCTGGGCAAACAGCCAGGTCTTGCAGGTTCGACAAAATGCCAGCAGACCTGGGGGCAGGCGGGTTTCCTTCAGGAGGGAGTTCCAGAGCTGCAGCCCAGCCACTGAGAACGCCCTCTCCATTGTGGCCCCCCATCTCACACAGGGGATCTCCAAAAAGGCGCCCCCAGTGGACCGAAGGGATCGCCCCAAGGTATGAGGGGCCCAGACTGTGCCGGGCTTTATAGATCAACACTAACACCTTGAATCTGGATCAGTACGCTATAGGCAGCCAGTGCAGAGCACGGAGCACAGGTGTTATGTGCTCCCGTCACCCAGTCCCCATAAGGAGACGGGCCACCGCATTCTGCACAAGCTGCAGCCTCCGAACCAGAAACAAGGGAAGCCCCACGTAAAGCGCATTGCAGTAGTCTAGCCTTGAGGTTATGAAGGCATGGATGAGAGTGGCCAGGTCGGGCCTGGAAATGTATGGACACAGCCTCCATACCAGATACAGCTGGCGGAAGGTGGCCTTAGCCACCATCTCCACCTGCCGATCCAGATGGAGACCTGAGTCCAACACCACCCCCAGACTCCAAACCTGCTGGGCTAAAGGAGGATGGACCCCCGCCCCGACAAAGGGATCCAGAACCTCCCCCGCCCTACCCACCACCATCACCTCCGTCTTATCGAGATTTAGTTTCAGTCTGCTCTGCCACATCCAATCCGCCAAGGCCTCCAAACATTGGGAAAGTAATGAGACAGCAGGACCTGGGTCAGTTGAAAATGAGAGGTACTGCTGTGTATCATCAGCATATTGGTGACATCGCACCCCAAACCCTCTCACGATCTTATCCCCAACTTTTTCCCTTGCACACAGTCCTGAACTTCTGATAGAAACCAATTTGCACTATATTCCATTTGTGATAGAGGGAAGACATAACAAATGTAACAAGCAGCAGGAGGAGGAGGAGGCAGCTCCACATAGACAAGCAGTTGAGCCCTCCTCAGTCAGCATGGGGCTCCAGGCCCTATCCCTGAGGGATAGACCTATGATAGTTCTACTTATGAGTAGGGCTAGAATTTTGTCATAAACATGATGATTTTGTCAAATTGGACATGGAAATAATGATTTTTTTGCAAATTCCTGTGACTTCGGGTAATTTTCATGAATTACAAAACCTGGACATAATTGCTCTTAGAAGTCTATTATTATTAATTATTAATTATTTATATAACACCAGCATATGTGTCTAGCACCTAACGGTCATTAATTAGAGTTAGGTTCCTGCCCCAGAGAGGGCGGGGGGAGGCTTATGGAGAGAGGGATAATCATAAAATTGAGAAATTACAGGTGCACGTGCTTATCTTAGTTAGAAGGCAAGAAGGAACCCCTAATGAAAGGACAGTAGAAGGAAAATTAATAAGCAGTCTGTGGCGGTCTAACAATTAGGGATGTGCAAATGCAGTTAGGATGTTCGGAGTTCGGGCCGAACTCGACATGTTCGGTCGACTGAACCGAATGGCCGAACCGAATGGTCAAATGACCGAACAGTTCGGTAAAGTTCGTTTTTCCCATTCGGGTGGGAAAAACGTGGTGAACAAGCCCAGGGAGAAGGGGGGACACCTCAAGAGCAGACTTCCTGGCGCCAGGGGGGTGAGGCTTGGAATAGCAGCCTGCCTGACGAATCACAAGCCCTCTTTTTCTCACACCACTGGCTTGGCAGGCTGCAATTGGCCACAGGCTAGCCTGCACGGAGCTAATGGGGCTTTTGGAAAGGTGGGCACAGCAAGGAACAAAAGTCATTGCCTTCCCTCTCTCCCAGTTCCTCCCAAAGTCACAATCCATTGCCATCCTCCTCCTATTCACCCATTCCCACATATTTACCTACCTAACTTCATTTGTTTACCTTAGATTAGATAGATCTAGGAGTTATTTTTATTTTTTATCCCTCCCTGTGTTCTTCCTCCTCCCTCCATTGAATCCTTTCCCTCTCCCTCTATATATTCCATCCCTGATTCCCTTCCCCTGTTTTTGGATTTATTTGGAGTAGGATATCTTAGGTTTCATTTCAGTTTTGTACCCCTCCCTGTGTTGTTTGTGTTTCCCCCCCATCAGGGATGTGCAAACAGAACTTGGTTCAGATGTTCGGCTGTTCGGTCGTTCGGTTCGAAAACCGAGTTCAGGTTCGGTTGTTCGGTTCGGCGGAGTTTGGTTCTGCCGAACATTAGAAATAGTGCTATCGGTACCGATATCGATACTGAATTCGAAGATTTTTTCAGTATTGGTATCATTTGGCCCTGAGACGACCACTGGTCTCCACCCCTGGTGCCAGGAAGTCTGCTCCTCAGCTGCTTCCCCCTTTCAGTCACGTTTTATCCACCCGAATGGGCCTTCCAGTCACGTTTTTCCCAACCCGAACTCATCCGAACTCACCCGAACATGACCGAACTGTTGGGTCATTTTTGAGTTTCGTTCGGACGTTCGGTTTGGTCATCCGAACAGACTGAGTTTGGTCCGAACTCTGAACATCCGAACCATGCTCGCACATCCCTAATAGATAGATATTAGATTGAATGGTAGATAGTTGTAGGAGTTAGCTTAGAGATAGATATAGGGTTTAGTGATTTAGTTTTAATATTCAGTGTGTTTGTAGGACTAGGCCTTTGTAGTTATTAGATAATCCATTTAGTTCCATAGCATTTAGAATAGTTAATAGTAGTTAGACTTAGTTTAGATATATATAATATTAGATAAAAAATTTGAATTAAAATATAAAATCTTTGTGTGCTGCATTATTTTGGAGGGACAAATGGAGAAGGGATGGAGAGGCGGGTCTGCTGCCCATAGGGCAGGCATTGGGGCATGTGGCAGAGGTGGAAGGGGCAGTGCCAGTGGAGTGGCAGCATGCAGCAGCAGCAGCAGCAGCATCACGCCCCAAGCTTTGCAGGCCTGATTTTGGGCCACAGGCTTCTGAGGCTCCCAGAACTAGTGGCACTAGGGTTGGCTAGGTGTCGCCTCCTGGAAGCATCCTCCACTGCTAGTGCAGGTGGCTGAGGCTGTCTCATCTGCGGCTGCAGGTGCTTCAGGGGTCAAAGTTCCTCAGGGGCCACCATTGTCCCCCATTGTAGAGGCGATCCCCCCCAGAAGTCCAGGGCTGGTGGATACCACCCCAGCTACTAGAGGCAGGGCCCGAGCCCCAGGCAATGGCAGCAGGGAGCAGAGCAGTAGCAGCAGCAGCAGCTATAGGGGGCAGAGGGAGAGTGCTGCTCAGAGTGGCAGCAGCAGCATGGTGGGCACTGGCAGTCCATCTGGTTCAGGGTCTGAGTACTCCTCTTTGCAGGGGGACATATCTGAGATTCGGGACAGTGAGGGAGACAGTAGTTCTACAGAGGAGGCATCTGCCGGTGCTGAGACAATGGCTGTCCCTCTGCGAGCTGTGTCTCCACCATGTCCTGCCCTGGCTCCCAGTGCATCGCCCGGTGAGGGCCAGAAGGTAGGAGGGGGCAAAAAATCTTTGGTCTGGGAGGTGCAGTACAGTTTGTGCCTGAAGGTGGTGAAGCGTGGACAGGTGCTCACCAACCTTGGCACAACTGCCATGGTGAGGCACCTCAAATCATGCCACAGCACTGTGCTGTTAAGCGGGCAGGCAGGGGCAGTGGATGCCAGTGGATTCCCAGCCGCAGCGTCCATTCGTACACCTCCATCAGCGGGCAAGCATCCTGCTCCAACAGCTGCCTCTNCAAGGGGAGAATTGATACCAGCAAGGGCGTAGCTACCATAGGGACAGGCAGAAAATTTGGCCCCAGGGCCCACCGTGGCTGGGGGCCCATCCCTATGGCAGCTGAGCCCGCTGCGGCGCTGCGCGGCCGCCTGTCCCATTTTTTTTTTTTTAAAAACCCTCAAAGTTGCGGCTCAGCTGGGGCCCCCTGCCGACTGATGTTCTTCCCACAGCCTGGGAAGCCCCCCTATACTCACTGTGCAAAGCCATTCTTCGGCTGCGTGCTTCCTCCCTGACTCCTTGCAGGCTGCTCCGGGGAGAACTTCGAAGCTTTTTTTTTTTTTTTTTTAAAAACAAACCCCTGCTGCTGTGTCTTGCAGCAGAAGGTTGCTGCCTTGTAAAGAAGGTTCAGCAAGATGGCTCCGAACATTCTCAGAAATGGGTTTGCTCTTGCGCGCCNGGCAGGTGGTGCCAGCCCTGTACCGGGCTCTAAAGGAGCGTGAGAGGCAGCTTTCAGGAGTGGCAGGTGGGGTCTCAAAGCAGGGTATCGGTGTGCCCTGCTTCAGTCTGAAGTTATGACTGTCCCCCACACAGCTGTAAACATTGAGGCAGCCCTGACCACCATGTTGAGGGAGTGGGTCATGCCAGGTGCGCCCTTCACTAAGGGACATGTAGTGATGGACAATGGGGTGAACATACTGAGGGCAGTCCATGATGGTGGATTCACCAGCATCCCTTGCTCCGTGCACACCCTTCACCTGGTGGTCAGGGACACTCTGGGCTTGGGGGACAAGGGGATTGGGGAAGGCACCCTTAGCTCCCTGATAGAGTGGGGGAGGAAGCTGGCCAGTTTTTTTAACCAGAGCGTGAAGGGCAGCGAGCTCCTCCGGGCCAAGCAGGGAGACCAAGGCTCCCCAGTGCAATAGCTGGTGCAGGACGTGTCCACCAGGTGGAATTCCACTTTTCTGATGCTCAAGCAGCTTGTGGAGCAGAAAGCTGCCTTGCATCAGGTGTAATTGGTGACAAACAGCGGGGCACCTCCACGGTACAACGAGGTGGAATGGGACATCCTCTCCCAAACGGTCTTTGTTCTGAGACCATTCCTGGCCGTGATGGAGACCATCAGCTCCTCCATGGCCAGCATCAGTCAGGTGACCCCTCTGGTCCAGACTCCAGAGTCTCCTCAGGAGGCTGGAGGAGATTCTCCAGGGGCAGGATGGTGGCACTGAGGGCAGGAAGCTGGGGTCTGAGGTGGTTGGCATGGCACGGCAGCTAAAGGCAGGGCTGATGGGGCAGTTTGTTGAGCTACTGAAGTGGCCGGAATACGTGCTGGCAACTATGTTGGACCCCAGGGTCAAGGACAGCGTGGCACAGCTGACAGCACTCTATGGGTACTGGAAGGCTGAGCTGGTGGAGAGGGTCCGGTGGGCAGAGAGGGCTCTCGAGAGTGTGCAGCAGTAGCAGGATTCCCCTGGGGATGGTGGGAGTGGGAGCAGCCACCCCTTTGAGCCAGTGGTTTCTATCCCTGCCCGAGCAAAGCAGCATGAGTAGCAGCAACAGAACTCCTATCGCAAGATGCAGCTCGATTGTGTGGGGCACTCTGGTGAGCACAGGCCCATGCACAGCAGGGCAGGCAGCGTGGCTGAGGGAAGTGGTGGAGGTGGTGCTGAGGCACAATTATGTGAGGGAGTGTGACAGCGCCTCAGCAGCAGTGGAGAATTACTTGGAAGAGGAGCCCTGAATCGAGCCCAGCAGTGATCCCTTGGCCTACCGGGATGGCAAAACGAACGTGTGGCTGGCCCTGTCCAAAGTGGCCAAGGGTATCTTGTCCTGCCCACCAACCAGTGTCCACAGCGAGCAGGTGTTCTCCATGGCAGGGGACATTTGCTCCCCGCACCACCTGAGACTGAGGGCCAAGTTGGTGGAGCAGTTGCTCTTCCTGAAGGTGAACCTTCCACTACTGGGATTCCCCAAGCTGCCCCTGTGTTAGGAATCAGCTCATCCAGAGACGGGGATGGGGACATGGTGGCCAGATGCCTAGAAGGAGCCTGGGCAGGAGCAGACAGAACGCACGGTGATGAAATGGGCAGAGACTGACGCAGGAGCTTCCCCCGCCACTGCAAGAGTCAGCGTCAGTACGTAGACCAGCTGGGAGTGAGGGGGCGGGGCCAGCGGAGGCCCTGCGACGCTCGACACACCTTCAGGGAAGGGCAGGGGCAATTGCTCTTGTACATAAGGAGGGACAGAGGCGTAGGAGCGGCGCTGGTGAACAGCGTAGCTGAGAGACTGGCCCCTTGCGACTGTACCTTTGAACAAGCATTGCGGCGGACGAGTGTGGTGTATGAGGCTGAGCGAGTGCAGAGAACAAGTGTGGGCGCGGCGAGTGTGGTGAGGTTGGGGGTGCAACCTATTAGTATTGGGAGCGGGGAGTGTGTGTGGGGAGAAGGGTGGTGAGCACAATTATCCGTTCCCCTGTGCCCCGGGTTCCCGACTATCCTTCCCCTTGTGTCCTGTGTGAGTAGGCCTGTCCTTCCCTGTGTCCCCTGGAACTGCTGCCCTGTGATCCCCACATTCCTGCACCGCCTTGTTACTCTTGTCCCATTTACCCCCTCTTGTTTGGTTGGAGTCACAGTCAAGTGTGGGTGGAAGCGTGGTGGGGTTAGGGGCTGTTATTGCAGCCAGTACGCTTGAGTGGGGGCATAACTCAGGGCCTCGTTGTCTCCCCCCCGATGATGAGATAGGCCGCACCTCCCTTAGGAGTCAGCAGCCCTATAAGAACCTGAGGGGTGTCCTTCCTTCTTCTGTGGAGTTGCCCCCACAAGAGCTTGGGACAGTAGAGGAGACCAGACTAAGTGTCCTGCCAGATCCAATTCCCTTTTACCCCTCCCCGTCCATAACACCCTTGACATGGAGTGATGGTGCAGTGGCACATGCCATCCCATGCCAGGGGCAGTCTTGGAATGGGGCTCCTCCTCAATCTGGGCTAGGGCTACTGCTGCTGTGCTGAGGTGCTGTCCCTCCCTCCCAATGTCTGGTGCCCGCCACCCCCACTCTCTCTCATACTAGCCTCATCTGGCTTATCTGACTGACCTCATGATGCGGGTGGCATTGGGAAACTGTAAATCTGTCAGACGGCCTCTGGCTAGACGATCTCAGCCCGCCTATCTGACTGGCTCTCTCTCTCACTGCACAGTCTTTGCCAGCCTATTCGAGTGCCCTGCCAAGGTCCCAGCCTGCCTTCCCTACTGCCTCTCATGCCACGCTGCCTGTCTGCCTGCCCAGGTTACAAAGCTCGAACCCTGCCTCAGTCTGCCTGCCTTCTGCTCATGCCACGCTGCCCGCTCGCCTGCCCACCCAGGTGGCCTAGATCAAAGCCTGCCTCAGTCTGTCTGCCTCTCATGCCATGCTGCCTGGCCACCCGCCATGTGAGCAAAGCTGAAACACTGCCCCGGCCTGCCTGCCTCTCATGCCACGGTGCCTGTCTGCCTGCCCTGGCATACCTGGGAGATGTGCCCCACTGGCCTGGTAATTAGGGATGGGCGAACAGAATGCAGTTCGGATGTTTGGATATTCGGTCGTTCGGTTCGAAACCCAAGTTCGGATTCGATGGTTCAGTTCAGCCGAGTTCGAGTTGGCCAAACTTGACCGAACAGTAAAAAATAGTGCTATCGAAACCGAAATGAAATCAAAACCGAATGCTAATTTTTGGCCCTGAAAAGATGTTTTTCCTGCCCCTGAACTCATCTGAACACGACCGAACTGTTCGGTCATTCGAGAGTTTGGTTTGGATGTCCAAACAGACCAAGTTCGGTCGGAACTCCTAACATCCGAACTGTGTTCGCCCATCCCTACTGGTAATCCCACCGCTGCTGTCTGCTAGTCCGTGGGTGCTCTGCCCTGGCCAATCCAAATGTGCCCACGCAATTGTGCTGCTGCCGTCTGATGCTGTATGGGACCTCTTTCATGGCAGATCCTACCATCCAGGCTCCATGGGTGCTACGCACTGGAAAATTCTGCTGTTGCTGTCTCTGCTGTTCCATGGGTTCTGTGCCCGGTCAATCCAATGTCTGTACCCATGTACCCTGTAAACTGTACAAGTCTCTGGGCAATCCATATGTCTGCTGCTCCTGCTGCCAATGCTGCCAATGCTGCCTCTGGGCAATCCAATGTCTTCTGCTCCTTCTGCCAATGCTGTGCCACTGCATCCAGAAGCTGCCACTCTAGCCCCAGGACCCACCCTCAGGGTTCTTGGTCCGTCATTCTGCTCACGGGGACTTGTCATTCCACTGTCTAAAGAAACAGGCACTCTAGCCCCAGGACCCGCCATTGGGGTTCTTCTGGGGCCTACGTTACTGGCAGGGAGGGCTGTCTAATATCTAGAAGCTGCCACTCTAGCCCCAGGACCCACCCTCTGGGTTTCTGGGCCCATCATTCCATGGCATCAAGAAACAGCAGCACACCAGCCTCAGGACCCACCCTCAGGGTTCTAGGGCCTACATTACTGGCAGGGAGGGCTGTCCAATATCTAGAAGCTGCCACTCTAGCCCCTGGACCCACCCTCAGGGTTCTTGGACCTGTCATTCTGCTCACGGCGAGTTGTCATTCCACTGTCTAAAGAAGCAGCCACTCCAGCCCCAGGACTCACCCTCAGGATTCTGGGACCTACGTTACTGGCAGGGAGGGCTGTCCAATATCAAGAAGCTATCAATCTAGCCCCAGGACCCACCCTCAGGGTTCTTGGGCCCATCATTCCGCTCACGGGGCGCTGTCATTCCATGGCATCAAGAAACAGCCACTCCAGCCCCAGGACCCGCCATCAGGGTTCTGAGGCCTACGTTACAGGCAGGGAGGGCTGTCCAATATCTAGAAGCTGCCACTCTAGTCCCAGGACCCACCCTCAGGGTTTCTGGGTTCATCATTCCATGGCATCAAGAAACAGCAGCACTCCAGTCCCAGGACACAGCGACAGGGTTCAGGGGCCTATGTTACTGGCAGAGAGAACTGTCCAATATCTAGATGCTGCCACTCTACCCCCAGGACCCACCTTCAGGGTTCTTGGGTCCATCATTCCGCTCGCAGGGAGTTGTCATTCCACTGTCTAAAGAGCACCCACTCCAGGCCCAGGACCTGCCATCGGGGTTCTTCTGGGGCCTACTTTACTGGCAGGGAGGGCTGTCCAATATCTAGAAGCTGGCACTCTAACCCCAGGACCCACCCTCAGGGTTTCTGGGCCCGTCATTCCATGACATCAAGAAACATCAGCAATCCAGACCCAGGACCCACCACCAGGGTTTTGGGGCCTACGTTACTGGCAGGGAGGGCTGTCCAATATCTAGAAGCT
>QEPC01013498.1:7021758-7032605 GCA_003113815.1 Sphenodon punctatus | reverse complement strand
AATATTTTCAATTATATTCTTATTACTAATTATGTGTTTCTCTTTATTTATGTAGTCATTTTAATCTCTCTGGGTATTAGCATAATTTAGCTGTGTGTCCAGGTTTTTAACCTACTTAATTATTAATTAAATTATCAATTAGGAAATGGATCCAAATAAATCAATATTACCTTAAAACCTGGCAACAGAAGGAACTTTTTCTGAAAAATCCATTTCTCCTCTCCCTTCTTATAGAATGAAGTTTGCTTGGAAGTCAGCTAAAAAGGACGTCAGGTCAAAACTGCTGACAGGGAGGGTTTTCTCAAAGTACATAGTAAGACGCCTGCTGATACATTCTAAAACAGGTGTCTATCATCTAAGATAGAATTAACAACGAGTAAACTCCAAACAAACAAGGCCTCTTCCTGCCCTGCTTGGGAGTCACGGATCTTGAGATTGGTCAACAGAAAATGTTGATTTCTTTAAGAGACAGACTTGATTGTATCTTTCTCCAAGATTACAGCTAAAAGGACAGTCTAAAGACAGTTCATTAGAAATTAACCATTCAAAGGCCTAATCTAATGTTCAACAGATTGAAACACAGAGGGTCAAAAAATATATGCTTTTTATACAGGATACATGACATAAGGGCCGCGAGCCAAAGGGTGAGGCCCTTATGCAAGCCCTTGAGGAGCCGTGAAAAGTCTTATGCAAAAATATTTGCTGGAAATGTGCCTGGCTGGGACTTGAATACTTGTAGGGATGGCTTTCACACTCTTTCCTTCTAGGGGGTAGGGAAAAGGACCTGTGCCATTTTACTTGACAGTTTATGGGATGTTGAAGGCCTGGTTATGCTTTTTTGGAGGGATGGACATTGGGGTGGGTGGGTAAGGTGGGTAGTATGTAGAACGATTGTTTGATTAATAGCCTAGGTTCTGAAGGGTGAGAGTGGGTTCTGTTTTTAGATTTAGGTCTCTGCCCCTGGTGAGAGCAGGTGGTGGGGGGTCAGGAATAGGGAGGGTGGAGTTGTTGCAACCCTGGTGAGAGAGGGGAGGAATAACACAAGGGGAAATACCTCTGTGAGAGGGGGGTATGATTGGTGGGGTGGTATTGGTGGGTGGGAAATTGTGTTATAGTTTTGTGGCTTTTTTGACATTAATATGTATTGATGGGAGAACACTAAGGGGTGGAAAATTGTGTTTTATTCCTGTGGCTACTGATAATGTTTTCAATATTGATGTTATATTGTATATTTTTGCTTTGTTGTAATCCGCCTCGAGATGCGATCAGCAGGAGGGGCGGTATAAAAGTCCAATGTAATAATAATAATAATAATAAATAATTAATAAAGGTGCGACCCTCTAGCTGGAAATTATAGTGCAACCTTCTAGCTTGGAAAAAATGAGTTGGACTTATGATGGAATCATCCACCTTGAGGAATGCAATGAAAGTTTACAAGATGTACAGCTAGCTGCTCTTTCCCACAGTATCGCCAAGGTCCCCATTGTAACCTTTGCCCCAGTTAATAAAAGAACTTTTTTGGTCATGACATGAATGTTATGTTGTTTAAAGGTTAAAAGAAGTCTAGTTCCTTTTGGGTCAAGTTAGCAAAGATTGTTGAGTCATCCACATCAGGATGCCTGCCATGGTCTATAAACAACTTTCCATTGTCAATTAATTGGTCGTAAGAAAGGAATGTTTTGACATTAGGTATGTGTCATCAAATTATGTCAATTATTTAATGTAGGCATCATGAAATCCTATATAAAAAAGAACATGTTCAACTTATGTTTAGCGGTCCAGATTTTCCTTACCTGGAATCCATCTTGCAAGCTTTTATGTCTGTCTTTGCCTCAGTCTGTGTGAAACTATTTTTTAAATATTGTCTCACTTTATTTCATATTCTTTGTCCTTGTAACTGGAACATGTACTTGATTCTTTCTCTCTCTTTCTTGTTTTGCAACTGTTAAGTTTGTCTTCTAGTGTAACTGAATCTATTTGCTATTTCAAGTAAAATGTAGAAAACCAGAGTATTGATGTTGCTGATTTTTGAGTACATGGAAAAATATAAGAAGTTCCAATCAGGAATAAGATCCCACACAGTACAGTTTACACCATTATGTTTGTAGATGCTAGCTAAATAACTGGCCACACGTTCAACACTAGTTGGCTCCCAGAAAGTAAAGGATGAGGTGAACATGAGTTTCCTGTCAGCACATAGACTCTTATGTCTAGAAATGTACACCATCGCTGGTTATCTGAGAGACAATACAAAATCAGCTCATGCTTAAACTTTCGCGGAAAAAGACTTTCCAGATAAAATTACAATAAGACATTTGTGACCAGATTTTCTCCTGGATGCTGCTACTGTTAGAGAGGGGATTGAGGGTTGACTGAAGCTGATTTCATTGCACTTCATTGGACTGACAAAAGAAACAGTTGTGGGGAGTGAAATATTACTTCTAAGTCCTGCACCAACAGCTAAACCAGGATTCTTGGTATGGTCAGGGATTTATGACAGTGGGGAGCCAGACAAGAGCTGGAGAGAACAGGGGGAAGTGGAGAATGGCCACATGGATAGGGAGGAAACTACTGGGCAGGTGGTCCAATACGCAATTGCAGTAACATTTGTGATTGGCTACATGATTGTGATGACATCAATAAATTCAGTATGTGATGGCTTTGCAACGTGCTCTCCACTACATCTGGTAACACCCTGTAAATCACAGTAACTGCCAGCTCACCACCTTTTGTTGCCATTATGAGCATTTTTACGTGTTATGGTTGTCCCTTGAATTCCCATGTTTGTGTATACAGGAATGGCTACCTGATAATACTGTTACACGTTATGGTAGTCCCTTGAATTTCTGTGTTTGTGTGGATGGAATTGGAAATGGCTACCTGCCAGGTAATCTGGATAATCAGAGTCACAGAAGGTTTGAGTCTACACATAGCTAGCTTTATGTGTCAACCAACCTAAGAGTATGGAAGCAAAGGGCTGGTCTGCTCCTTGTAGCAGGTTAACCTCACCAGTTCTGAAATGCTGCTGGTGCAGACCATGTGGTCTGCCCTGATCTGCTGACAGTAACTCCAGTTTCTACCTGAACAGGACTGCTGTCAGCAGAAACAAGTTTACTATACCTCCCCTTTAAAAGAGGATGCTTATGAAAAATACATGTTGCAGTCCTGCACTGTGTATTTTTTATGTGTCCTCTTTTAAAAGGGAAGCATGGTTACCCCAAGCAGAATCATGTTATTATTTTATTATTTTATTTTTGACATTTATATCCCACTCACCTCCTGCCTCAGGCAGCTCATGGCAGCTAGCAAGTTAAAAGCATATAAATAACAATAACATATAATAGTAATATATATATAAATAAACATGAACATGAAACAAATATAAAATCCATAAACAGTATAAAACTTGAGCTAAAAATAAAACCCAATCCCCTACACCCAACCCCCTTCCCAGTACCCGTCTCCCCAGCCAAAAGCCTGGCAGAACAACCAGGTCTTACACTGTCAATGGAAGGAGGGGAGATCCAGGGACAGGTGAACCAGGAGGGAGTTCCACAGCCTTGGAGCAGCTACCAAAAATGCCCTCTCCGTGGTTGCCACCTGTTCTACCCGGGGGACCTCTAGGAGGGCACTCCCAGCAGACTGCAGGGGCCGATCCAGGACTCGGGGAGTGAGGCGTTCTTGCAGGTAGGGACCTAGACTGTGTAGGGCTTTATAGGTCAGCACCAACACCTTGAATCGGGCCTGGAAGACTATAGGCAGCCAGTGCAATGAACGGAGCACCAGTGTTGTATCTTGTATGCTCCCAGCGACCCGTCCCCGTAAGGAGTCACGCTGCCATGTTCTGCACCAGCTGCAGCCTCTGAACCATCACCAATGGTAGCCCCACGTAGAGTGTGCTGCAGTAGTCTAATCTTGAGGTGATGAAGGCCTGTATGATAGTGGCCAGTTCAGAGTCTGAGATATACGGCCGAAGCTGACGTATCAGGTTGTACCCACGTTGTACCTACATATTTTGCAGCATGTGTTGCTATAGGGTGGTGTGATAGAGCAGGCAGTGGCCCCTTTAAGGGGCCCTGCTTGTCACATTGGACCTTCCCCCTACGGTTGTTTTAGCAGCAGACTCCTGAACCCTGACAGTCCTATGAGAGGTCAGGTAGAAGGATCTCCAACCTCAAGGAACCCTGCTGCTAAGGGAGAGAGACTGGAAAAGGGAAGTCCTTTCCTGTGTCTGGGCCTGATTTGCTGCATACCTTTTCATTTGGTTATATTTATCTGCTTCAGGGGCATAGCAATAATAGGGACAGGCAGTGTAGCTGCACCGGGGCCCACAAGTTTGGGGGGGCCAATGCTGCTGCATCACCTTGCCCCCATTTCTTTTGGTGCAGTAATGGCACACTTGCACCAGACTAGAGGAGGGATAAGGGAAGTATGGGTTTGGAGCATCTGTGATAGCAGACACACACACACTACCCTGCCACTGTTCCAGTATGCCTAAGGACTTTGAGGAAGGGCAAGTGCAGCACTAACAGGTGGGAAGGGTGCGTCTTTTCATGTAGGTACCATGAGTGGGTGCAAGGGGAGGCCAATGACTGAGCCTGGTATTGGGTGTTGTGGCTGAAAGAGTAAGAGCAAGTGCTTGCTGGCTCCTTCACCAATTCTTCCCCGTAGAGGAAATCTGGTTCCAGGTAACTAATGTGGAAAATGTCCTATGACTCACCGCCCATTTCATATGCTTGCAAACTTACAGAGGTGGTTTGATGTTTATGGGAATTCTGCATTGAAGTGAAATCTTAATTTGCAACATGTCCTATTTCTTGACTAATTCGGATGGTCTTGCTGGTTACATTTTTTAAGCTATGATGTATATTAATCCTCTTGATTTTGTGTAATATGTGGATAATGAATGAACATATTTGCCATCATATAAAAGGAAAAGCTAGGAGTGACTTCATCTCTCTCATAGTTTCCTTTGCCTGATTTGCCTTCTTTAAATAGCTTTTCCCAAGTTGAATGGCTAGAGCAGTTGTTTACCCAGCTAGTCTCCTAATGAGTATTCTCTTTGTTATTTTTATTTGTCTTTAGCTGCCCAGAGAACATAAAGAAGAGACAATCCCTGCTTGAAAAAGTGCAATCTAAACAGACTGAAAATATGGTTCTGCTGTGTAATGCATCAACAGACAAATATTTGTTTCAGCTCCAGTTTTAAATAGATGAGAGTAGGGCTGGAATGAGAAGCAATTTCTTTCCTCAAAAAAATACCATGCGAATTGAGAATTGTCACCGAGATCCTGGTAAATCTCAATAACAGACCGAGATCTCAGCCAAGAAACTTTTCTCTAAATACTGTTTATTGTTACTGTTTACTGCAATTTCCTGTTTCGTTTTTACCGTGTACCAATCCTAGTAATGCATATGTGCAAAATGCAAAATGCCACTTTGCACATGCACATTACTGGGATGAACATGGTACATGGTAAGCTGTATATGGTAAATTGGTATACAGAAAATGGTAAATTGTAGTAATGGCAAACAGTAAATGGTATTTTTAGAAAAATTTCTCAACCAAGAAATGTCAAGGACGAGCATTTTTCTCGCTTATTGTTTCTCGCTTAAAACAAATTGAGAACCCTGATTCTCAATGATAACCAAGAAAAATTTGAGATAGAATTTCAGCCCTAGTAAACACCTCTGTAATGACAGGGCTGTCCTTACCACGGGGCAGCTAGGGCTGGCCGCCCAGGGCCCGTGCTTGGGGGGCCCCCGTGGGTTTGGGTTTAACTTTTTTTAAAAAAAATTGGGTCGGGTCAGGCAGGGCGGCAGCAGGAGTGAGGGAATGGCAGAGGCCCTGCCTCTCCCACATTTCCCCTGGCCGAGAGACTGACAGGTGGGGGGGTACCCATGGAGTGAGGGAGAGGTGGGGCCTCTGCTTCTTCCCTAACTTCCACCGGAAGTGAGGGAGAAGAAGACAGAGGCCCCGCTTCTCCCTTACCTCTGCTGCCTGCCTGGCTGTTTCAGCCAGGGGAAATGAGGGAGAGGCGGGGCCTCTGCTTCTCTCTCCCTCATTTCCCCTAGCCAAGACTGTGCCAGGCAGTGGAGGGGGAGAGGAAATCCTGGTGCAGGGCCCAGGCCGGAGGCAGTGGCAGCGGCGATGACGGTGGCACCGGCGGCACTGGCAGCGGATCAGGTAAGTTTTCAGTTCAGTTTATTTGGGCACAAGTCTCCGTCATGGCCCAAGATCAGGTAAGTGATCCGATTCGGTCAAAATTCGAATGGCCGCTCAGGCTTGGGGATGGGCAGAGGGGAGTGCTCCTCTGCCCATCCCTGAGCCCAGGCCCAGGTAATGCACCACCCCCGGGCCAGGGAGCACCCCCTGAGCCGGGGAGCGCTCCTAGGCCTGATAGCTGACGGCGGCTTTGCTGCCGCCGGAAGATATGGGGCCCGCATTTCTTCCTCACCCTGGGCCCCGCTTAGGGTAAGGTCGGCCCTGTGTAATGGACTGAATAGTTATCTAAGGGTGGCTCTATAAGCTACATTCACCGTGGGGCAAATCAGCCCCGTGGTACTTACTGCAATTGCAGGGTGGAGCAAACATTCAGGCTGTTCCATGTTCATGCTGCCACCCTATGGACTTTGATCAATAGGGGGAAGCCCATTTGGTGACAGTATAAGTAGGTGAAGAATTAAAGCCCTGTTGGTGAAATTGACAGGGTAAAGCTTCCCACTGGTGAAAAATGACTCGGCAGAGCCCTGCTGGGATTGCAGTGAACAAACATTCATTGTGTGTTTTATTTTTTAGCTGTTCTGAGGGACTCCTGATGAATTCCCCAGATTTTTTCCGGGCAGAAAACCCCTGCAAATGTATGTTTCCTCTGTAGCTAGCTCCCAGGTTTGCTCACCAAGTTCGGATTCGGCCATTTGGTTCGGTCATGTTTGATTCGGGTATTTGGAAAAACGTATCGTGAGATCCCGTGATAGCACTGGAAACTGGAAATTTGAGTGTGTGCAGAGCTGTGTGGCGAGAGTGTGTGTTTGGATGGCTGGCTGTTCGGTTCATGTGTTTTGGCTGTTTGTGTTTGGTTTGGCTGTGTTGTTTTGGTTGGTGAGTGTTGGTGGGTGACTGTTGTTGTTGGTCTTTGTCTTGGTCTGTGTGTGAGCTTGTTAAAAAAAAATGAAGAAGACTGTTGTCTTGATTCCACGGCTGGGGGCCAACGTGGTGCTCCCAGAGCTGGTGGTGCTGGAGGAGGAGGAGGTTGCTGGCCCAGCCCCTGGACCTTTGGTGGTGGTGGAAGGCTCCTCTGATGAGGAACAGGCGGCGGGCACAGGAGGTGCTGCCAAGTTTGTAAACTTTTTTTTACTTTGAGGACAAGAAAGGCTCTATCCATTAGAGCGAGCTCACTGGCGTGTGGGTGGGCGCATGGGTGGTGGGCATCAGTCAGGCACAAACAGTGGGCATCAGCGGGTAGCAGCGGATGTCTGCCACAGAAAGAGAGGGTACTGTAGTGTGGGGGGCGCTTCCAGTAGTCAGGCATGAGCACGAGCAGCACCCCCACCCAAACATGTGCCTGTCATCCATCCCCAGTAGCAGGGGTCTCCACTCTCTAGTTGCCATCCCTACCTAGCAGAAGCACCCACAAATAAGGGCAGGATTTGCATGTCCCAGCCAGGGTCTTTCTAGTTGCCATCCCTAGTGCCCCAAAGAGGGCAGGATTTGCATGTGCCAGCCAGGGTCTCTCCATTTGCCATCCCTAGCATCCCCTAGCACCTCAAGGAGGGCAGGATTTGCACGTGCCAGCAAGGGTCTTTCTAGTTGCCATCCCTGGTGCCCCAAGGAGGGCAGGATTTGCACGTGCCAGCAAGGGTCACCATCTCCCATTGTCATCCCTAGCATCCCAAGGAGAGAGGACTAGAGGCATCATCCTAAATGCATGATATTACTTAGGTGTTGTTTATATGTTCCTCTTTCAGAGAGGAATCGGATGCCGGCACTGGTGCCACGCCGCACAGGACACCCAGGCGGAGGTTGCCAGTGCCACCCCCAGACAGTCAGCGGACAAGATCCAATGTCTGGAGGTGGTATGATAAGGAGAACGGGTTCGCTGTCTGCAAGGTAAGGCACGGGGGCTAGAACAACAGGGTATGCAATATGCATTGCCCTCTATGACCTGTTAGGAACGGAAGTCCCCTGCAGAGAGAGATTGGCCACCCACCCACTTGCAGAGACAGGATGCTGGCAGGGCTTGACACAGACCATTGGTCTGACACAGTATGGCACTTCTTATGTTTCTATCTTTTTATGCTCTTTAGATCTTCAAGAAAAGATTCTGGAGGCAGAGAATCACCTCGGGGCTAATCGCTCATATTGAAAGGCTCCATGGCCAGACGGTGAGGCGGCAGGAGGACTCTGGCATGGCCATGGAGCCTGAGCATCATCGCCAGAAGAAGGGGGGAAGGCAAGCCGAAAGTGATGCCATGTAAGCCCTTCCCCCTCCTCCAGCCCCGATGTGGAGTCCCCCAGGAGTCTGCTGTGGCCAAGGCCTTTCAGGCCGAAGTGGAGAGGCCTGGTCACCAGATGATTTCGGGCTTACACTACATGGAGAACAGCCTGGTGGAAAAGTTCCAGGCTCTCGAGGAGGAGGAGAAGAAGCAGGTGGGGGCGTACTTCCAGTATGTCTCCACCAAGATGGAGAAGCTGGAACTCTACCACCAGGCAATCTCCACCAGGTTGCATCAGGATGTGGAAGGGGCCGTGGAGTTCACTGTGGCCCACGGCTATGAAATGGCAGAGCACAGGGTGGCTGCCCCTCAGTCCTGTGCTGCACCCCGCCACCTTTTGCCTTTCCCCCCAAGTCCCGGGGGACAGGCCCGGGACTTGGGCAAAGACAAGGACAGGCCCAAAGACTAATAGTTTCCTTTCTAAGTTTTCTTTCAATGTTTGGTTTTGGTTTTATAATGTTGTTTAGTTTGTTTATTGATTGTTTTAACCATATGGTTATAACAAAAAGGAGATGGAAACAGCCAATGAGCTCTAGGAACAGGCAAGCAAGGTGCCTCTCTTCTCCCCTCTCCCAACTCCACTCAGCTGTACACACTCTAGATGCCCAAGGGGGCCCCAGCCCTTGTATAAGTACCTGGAAGGGGGATGGAAACAGCCAATGAGCTCTGGGAACAGGCAGGCAAGGTGCCACTCTTTTCCCCTCCCCCAACTCCACTCAGCTGCACACACTCTTATTCTTGCAGGATACTTTGTAGAGAAGTCTGCATGAAGGCAGTAGATACCAATTTTTCCACATGGAAGCACAGCACATTCTTTAGTTTAGCGCCAGATTGTAACAGAAGGCTATGATTTGTGCAATATCACTAGTTTATCAGAAATATGCCCATTGTACAAAAAGCAATATTGTAATTCCAATTTATTATTTCTGGCATTTTTATCCAGACCCTCTCATCCAAAGGTGACTCGTAGCTCACAATATAATATATAGTTTGTTTATTGATTGTATTAACCATATGGTTATAACAAAATTACAAGAATCACAAAAGTCACAAAATTTGCAAAATTTACAAAGTTACCAATAAATAAACAATACAAATATAAAATACACAAGCGTAGACAAATAATATACTCCTAAGTTTTCATTAGGAGTTTACTTACTTATATATACAGCTCAATATCAAAATCATCCTTTTGTAGTCTAATTTACCCCCCTTCGATCCTTCCTGACAGTGCTTTTAAGCATATCAATTCCTAACCTATTTTATTAATTTGGCTACATCTTAATATTATAGCAAGAGAGCAGAATCGTGCCACGCTCCTTGCACAAAATGAATCTGTAGGATCCAATAATTTTCTAAGTATCTCCTTATAAGACTGGTCCTGCAAATCCAACAAGTATAACCTCAGATATCTCTCTCTGATGCCACTATAAAGTGGGCAGCGAAAGAAAACATGAGATATATCCTCAATAAATAAACAATCACATAGAGGGCAGATTCTTTCACTTCTCTCCATACCCATATATCGTCCTATAGTAAAAGCAGAAGAAAAAACTTGGCAGCGGAAAAGAGAGAAAGCCCGCCTTAAATGAAAGTTACTCCTCTGCATAAGGTAGCCACCAGCCAGTGATTTAGATTTAATTTCAAGGAAGTCAGGGGCCACCTTCTGCACTCTCAAATCAGCCTCATTTGTCTGGAGGTCCTGATCTAGAATCCTTCTCTTAGTAAGCTCGGCTGCCCATTTTAGATCCAACTGCATAAAGCAGGATCTTAAAGAGCCAAACTTACATAATTCAAATTCTATTGAGGTTGACCACACGTATGCTAGATTTTCTTGTTGTATAAGGCGCACCAACAGGGAAGATTCCTGGGAGTATAACATTACTTTGAACCAGTATTTTATTATCAAAATGAATGCCCTAGCTCTTACTAATGTTGTTCTTGTTGTTTTGTTGTTGTTTAAATAGTTTTAATAAAAGTTGTTATATTTGTTGTTACGAGCTTCGTTTGACCTGTCCAATCTTTTATTCCTATGTGCTAAAGTTCTGGCTGGAAGGTGGCAGAATCTCATACAGCTTGTCAATCCCTACCAGCAGCATCTGGCTGGCTCCACACGTAGCGTAGTTAAGGTATTAACCCAAAGATGTGCAAGGCAGAAGCAGGGTCTCAACTTGCAGACAGCCCCCCAGGAGGGGCAGGGCTTGTGTCTGTGTGGGTGTGCCAGAGAGAAAGAGAGACAGACTCCTTGGCAACGGGCAGCAGGTGATGGGAGCTGGTGGTCGGAGGGGATTTTATTTCCAGCAGCTTCAGCGGGCATCCTCAGGTGGGTGTGGAGGTGTAGGCTGTTGGGT
>QEPC01013498.1:7009688-7019878 GCA_003113815.1 Sphenodon punctatus | reverse complement strand
GCTGGTTAGTGGGCAGGACAGAATACCCTTGGCCACTTTGGACAGGGCCGGCCACATGTTGGCCTTGCCATCCCAGTAGGCCAAAGGATCGCTGCTGGGATCAATGCATGGCTCCTCCTCCAGGTAGGTCTCCACTGCTGCTGAGGCGCCATCATACTCCCTCTGGTAGCTCTGGGTGGGCACCACCTGCCCCACTGCCCTCAGCCACGCTGCTTGCCCTTTTGTGTTGGGCCCCATGCTCCCCAGAGTGGCCTGCAAACAGGAGGAGTTTCTGGCAATAGGGGTCCTGCTGCTGCTTATCCTGCTGCTGGTGCTGCTGCTGCTCATCCTGCTGTTGGTGCTGCTGCTACCACTAGACTGGGGGCAGAGATAGACCTAGAGGGCTCAAAGGGGTCGCTGCTCCCACTCCCACCATCTACAGGGGCATCCTGCTGCATAGTCCACTCTGCCTGTAGGACCTTCTGCACCAGCGCACCCTTCCGGAGGCCATAGACTGCTGTCTCGCATTCCATGCTGCCCTTGATCCTGGGGTCCAGCATGGTTGCCAGGACATATTCCTCCCGGTTCAGGAGGTCGTCAAAGCGCGCACTCAGCCCTGCCTTCAGCTTCTGTGGCAGGTCAAGTGCCTCATTGGACATCTTCCTGCCCACATATCCACAATCCCGCCCCCCGAGAATCTCATCCAGGCTCCTCTGGAGACTATGGACCAGCGGGATCACCTGGCTTAGGGTGGCGGTGGAGCTGCTCATGGTCTCTGTCATGGCCAGGAATGGTCTCAGGACAAAGACTGTGAGTGAGAATCTCCCATTCCTCCCTGTTGTACCCTGGAGGTGCCTCGATGTCTGTTTCCAGTTCCACCTGATGCAGGGTGGCTTTCTCCTCAAGAAGCCGCTTGAGCATCAGGAAGGTGGAATTCCACCTGGTGGAGACATCTTGGACCAGCTAGTGCACCGAGGACCCTTGCTCAGCCTGCTTCTTCCAGAGGAGCTTGCTGGCCTTTATGCTTCGGTTGAAGAACCCCACCATGTTTCTCCCCTGGTCGACCAGGAAGCTAAGGGTGCCCCTTATTCCCCAAGCCAAGAGCATCCTTGACCACAAGATGGAGGGTGTGTGTGGCGCAAGGGATGCTTGTGAAGCCCCCATCATGGACTGCCTTCAGTATATTGGCCACGTTGTTCGTGACCACACACCCCTTGGTGAAGGGCGCGCCTGGCATGACCCACTCCCTCACCATAGTGGCCAGGGCTACCTTGAGGTTCCTTGAGGTGTGGGAGCTGTCCATTACTTGTGCCTGAAGCAGGGCCCACCTATACCCTGCTTCAGAACCCCTCCTGCCACTGCCAAGCGCTGCCTCCGCGTCCTGCCACCAGTTTGCAGTCACTGCCAGGTAGGCGTGCTGGGCGTTCCTGGAGGACCACAGGCCAGTGGTGGAGTGGACAGTGACCCCCCTGCCCCTGACAGCTTCTCCCTCACCCGCTCCTTCAAATCCCTGTACAGCTGTGGCACCACAGTCCGACTCAGGGTGGAGCGGGAAGGCAGATTAAACTGGGGAACCATGAATCCAGTCAGCTGGTGGAAGCCCTTGTCCTCTACAATTGAGAAGGGCTGCCCATCCAGTGAAATCATCTCGGCAAACAGGCTCTTGGCTTTCTCCTGAAAGACGCCACGCTGCCCTCCAGCACCCAATGGCCTTGGCAGCTGCCCTCACCCCAGATCCTCCATGGTGGACTGACACTGCTGGTGAGGTTCCTGATGCTGTTCTGCCCCCATACTGCTCCTGCTGCTAGAGACAGCAGCCATTGATGCAGGACACTTACCCGCTGAAGGAGCCGGGCGATTGGCCGCTGCAGTCAGGAACCCGCTGGCATCCACTTCCTCTGTCTTCCCGCTTAGCATCAGAGCATTGTGGCATGCCTTGAGGTGCCTTGCCATTGCAGTTGTCCCAAGGCTGTCGAGCACCTGCCCATGCTTCACCAGTTTATTGCACAAAGTGCACTGCAGCTCTCTGGGATCATCTGCCCGCACCAGCTTAAAATGTTCCCAGACTGAGGATTCCACCCCCCGCCCCGCCTTCTGGCCCACCCCGGGTGACGCACTGCTGCCAGTGCTCCTGGGAGGGGGAGAACTTGGTGGCACTGGCGACACAGCTCTGGGAGGAGGCTCAGTCATCGTCTCAGCTACAGACATCTCCTCTGCAGCATTAGTGTGTGCCTCTAACTCACTGTCCGTGATCACGGTGATGTCCAGTGAAGGGAAGTACTGGGACCCTGAGGCTAGACTGCCCTGTGTCCCCCTCTATAGCTGTTAGTTCTGCTGCTGCTGCTGCTACTCCTCTCCCTACTCCCATTGCCCGGGAATCAGGCCCTGCCTCTAGTAGCTGGGGTGGGATCCACCACCTCTAGACTTCTGGGGATCGCCTCGACAGTGGGGGACATTGGTGGCCCTGGAGGAACATCGGAAGCAGTACCAGCACCTGCTCCAGCACCACCAGCAGCAGAGACAGACGCAGCCTCAAGTTCTGCAGATCTTCCAGTGCCCTGCGTGACAGTGGATTAGGCCACTGCCAGGAGGCAATGCTGAGCCGCTGAAGCCTGTTGCCCTAAAGCAGGCCTGCGGAGTTTGGGGCATTGTGATGTGCTCGGGCTACTGCTGCTGCCTGCTGCTGCTCCCCTGGCACGGCCCCTTCCACCTCTGGCACGTGCCCCATTGCCTCCCCTATGGGCAGCATACTGGCCTCTCCTTCCCTTCTCCATTTATAGCAAAGCCTGCTGCCCGGCTGCCTGTCCTGTCTTGGTTCTCCCCCCCCCCCGTGGCCCTGCCCCCTCACCCCCTGCTGGCTGGCACATGCCCCCCCTCCTGTCCGCACCTCCGTCTCCGCGCCTTCGCCTCTGTGGGGAGCGTGAGATCAGGCAGCCGGGCCAGGGCTGCTCAGTGCTCACTCCCTTTCCTTAGGGAGGGGGAAGATAGCAAGCTCACCCCTCCCAGCCCATTGTCTGCCTGGTGGAAAGGGGGAGAGTGGTGAAACCAGGCAGTCGGGCTAGGGCTGCTCAGTGCTCATTGCCTGCCTCTACCAGAGGGAGCCTTTCCTTAAGGAGGGGGAAAGCTTGCCCCCCCGCCCGCCAACGCTGTCTGCCCCCAAGGCCGGCCCCAGGCACAGGGACCCCATCCCTCACCTGCCTCTCCCTCCTGTAGTACTGCAGCAGCAGCAACTGAGACAACTATCGGACTGGTAGATAAAGCTGTTTATTTACAAACAGCTCCTGGCCATGTGCTGATCAGAAGGTTGCTACCTTGTAAAGAAGGTTCTTCGAGATGGCACCTAACATTCTCATAACTGGATTGTGCACACTCACCCTATTCAAACAATAGCCACATGATGGTCTCGAGCTCCTGTAGTATAAAAAGTGCTCTCCCCCCTCAGAATGACAGTTCCTTCCAACCCTTTCTAGAAATAAGAAAAAAATTCCATGCAAGGCTGGAAGGGTGGGTGTTGTGAGAATGTTTGGAGCCATCTCAAAGAACCTTATTTACAAGGTAGCAACCTTCTGTTCTTCATCGAGTGGCTCCTCACATGCTATTTTTACATGGCTCTGCTGGACAGGGGGGTCCGTGGGCGCGCCAGTGCGTGGATGGGGCATACACACGGCTGCACATGCATCCCCACTCACCCACCACTCATCCACACCCACATAGTAACCACCGTTTCCCACGGTTGCTCCATGCATGGGGACGAGTGGGGGGGTGAGTGGGGATGTGTGTTAGGTGGGCGCACCTGATTGAAAATGAACGTGCAAGGAAGCTATAAATTTCAGTGCAGCCATAAGGTTCTGCTGCCCTTTGGGGCCCCGCAGCAAGGCTTGGCACATGGATCCTCAAACCCTTGGGCCAGCCCTGACTATCTCTAATCTATC
The DNA here is from genome assembly GCA_003113815.1 of Sphenodon punctatus. Taxonomy (NCBI): domain Eukaryota; kingdom Metazoa; phylum Chordata; class Lepidosauria; order Sphenodontia; family Sphenodontidae; genus Sphenodon; species Sphenodon punctatus. Next base: position 7,015,967 of record QEPC01013498.1, on the reverse strand, counting down.
TACTTATCTATCTATCTAGGATGTGGGGGAAACACAAAGAACACAGATAAGGGATACAAAACCGAAATGAAACCTAAATCAATCTAATGCTACTCAAAATGAATAAAAAAACAGGGGAAGGGAATCAGGGATGGAATATATATAGAGGGAGAGGGAAAGGATTCAACGGAGGGGGGAGGGAGGAAGGAAGATTTAACACAGGGAGGGGTAACAAACAAACAAACACCTAAATCTATCTAATCTAAGCTAAATAAATGATAATATGGAGGTGGATGGGTTGGATGGGTGAAATAGGAGGAGGATTGCAATGGATTGAGGAGAACAAAACTGCTGGGAGAGGGAGCCTTCTGAAATGCCTGCTGTTCAGAACTTCAGGAACAGTGACTAGCTCAGAAGGTGTTGGGAAGGGGGGAGGGCAATGAGTTTTGTTACTTGCTGTACCTGCCTCACCGCAAGCCCCATTGTCTCCATGCAGCCTAGCCCGTGGCCAATCGCAGACTGCGAAGTGAGTGGTCTGAAGAGAAAAGGGATGGTGATTGGGCAGGCTGGCTGCTACTCCAAGCCTCTCCACCCCTGGTGCCTGGAAGTCCACTCCTCTGCTGACTCCCCCTCCCTGTCACATTTTGCCTTTCCAGTGACACGTTTTTGCCACCCGAACTCCCCCGAACGCGATCCGAACTGACCAAACTTTTCGGTCGTTTCAGAGTTCGGAATCAGGTTCGGTTCAGTTGGTTTGGGTTTGGGTTCAGGTTCAGGTTCGAGTTCGATCATCTGAACAGGCCGAGTTCGGGCCAACGCCAAACTTCCGAACCGCGTTCGCCCATTCCTAATGTTAGGTGGCTGGCCTGGAACAGTGGCAAACATAGTGTGTAGAGACACCCTATGCCCGAGGTTCCCAAACTGTGGGATCTCATCATCTACAGGTCACACACTCTTCAGACTAGGTTGCAATGCCAAATGATATATCTTAAATGTTTTTGTTGCTGTTGGAGATCGTGGAGTTATTGTCATTTCTCTGAGCTCTAAAATGAATAAAGTGAAAAATAATTGCTATCTGTACCCACATCATCTAGGTCAATTCAAAGTGGGTGAATCAGTCAACTATATTTGTTTTCCAGATTATTTATTTCTGTTCTAGTGTGGTGCCAGTAGTCAACACTTCTGTTTTTCCTTTTTCCTGAAAATTAATTATTGTTTTTGACCCATTATTTCCGCTTATCCAACATCCAGGCTGCTGGGAAATGAAATGGATCTATCATTTTTTCGGTCTTCCCTATCCCTAGGTCATGCCACAGGACTTGATGTAGGAAGCTGTTCCAGCATATGTAGTCTCATTGGTTTAAGTTCATCACATGTAAGTGCTTTGGTGGTACAGGGATTTTTCAGACATCTTACTTTCATCTGGTCACCTTTGGCACATCTGCCTCATATCCCCACCTTACTCCACACCAGATAGTATGCTTTTTAAAATTATCCCCCCCCCCCCTCATATGCAGTCCTGGTCAGGGAGCATCTTTAGTCATACGTGACTGGTTCAGCTGAACTGGGTCTCATGGCTGGGGGTAGGTGTCCATCAGTGACTCCTGGTGAACCAACCCACAATACCCGACACTAGGAGGGGCCCTCATCAGGGCTTCTGAAGGCACCAATGTGCACAGGTCCCAGAAATCCTAAGGATGCTTCTGGTTTATTCCTAGAGAAAATAGTATTCAACACAAATCTTCTGAACTTCTTCCTCAGATTCAAAGTCATAATTCTTTAAAGTCATCCCAATCCCCTGGCAGATTTCAAGACAAGTTTGCTCTTGTTGGAACCAAAGAGGGCTTCATTTCTGCACTGTCTTTAGCAGGCTTCCTCGGGTATCTGAACTTACATGCTTCTTTATAAATTGTAGTCACGTAGCTTACCTAACCTTTGCCTGACCTCTTGATTCCCATCCCCAGCATTCAGGAGGAAGAGTTAGCCTGACAAAGGTGCAGTCAAGCCCAAAGAGGCAGCCCGCACAACTATGTGAATTTAAAGACTACAGCAGCCAATTGCAGGAATTCAGTCTGGAGAACAGAGGAAAAAGGATTACTTTAATCTAGAGAATATAATTGGGAGGACTGGGACCATGGCAGGTTTCTCAGACAGAGAAACAAGACAATATAACCAGGTAGCATTTCAAGAATGGGAATGGGAAGTGTTTGTGTGAAGAACAGGGATATAAAAATAGCAAGGAGATGGAGGGGACACAGGATGTGTCTCTTCCTCAGTTTACTCCTCATTTTCTGCACCTACATTCCAGGCTTTGTAGCCTGGAAAAGGGGCTGAATAAAAGGGCATGGAGCTGGGTAAAAGGGCAGAGCAGCCCTCCCCCCCACCCTCCGGCATATACATTTTGAACTGTGGTTTACTTTTTTAGCAACGAAGTAACAAAAAGTTGTTCAAGAGACATTCCGGGCAATCTTCACCCATTCAAGTCAATGGGAGCTGAGCCATTAACTTTAAGGAAGATACTAGGATAGCACCCCAAACAACCCAGCCCTCAAAATGCCTTTTTGTCACAAGACCTATTGAAATGAGTAGGCATGTGCTAAGCTAATCCAGTACTTTGAGGATTGTACCGACTGCTACTTCAAGCTCCACTTGACTGAGCTCTTGGTCAGGAGGTATTGAGGAAGCAAGGACAGACTTCCTCTTGTCATTCAGCTTGGCAAAGCTGCACCATAATATGGACCACTTCCAGTTCAGCAGCTCTTGCCTACGTCAGCTGTGCTTCCATCTTTTCGGATGGAAATGGATGTTAATCGGCTTTTCTTATCTGCTTAATAGGCAAATCAATTTCCTCTTTGTTTGTTTTTTTAAAGCCCTCATTCCTAAAAATGTCCATACAAGTTTTCATAGTCTCTCTCTAATTGTCTCCTGCTGGGTTAGGATGCAAGCAAAAGAGAATGATTATACTACTTTCCCATGCACACAGCTATCTAATCACATCAAGGACAAACAGGTTCACTATAGGGCCATCAAGAGAACCATACTGTATTGGATGGTATTCCATTGTTTCCCCTAATGTCATTTAATGCACTAGGACAAACTTAGTCCTTACTCACTCCCCATGATATTTGATTAAACATGAACTGCGCACGTTGAACATTGACATTATAACACTCCAGGAGACAAGATTGACTGACACTGTGTCATTATGAGAAAAAAACACATGTGACAGCTGCACGGCAGTGGCCCATCATGGAGGAAAACCGTGATGAATACGGGCCAGGCCGGGACAGGCTGCCAAACAAATGTGTGTGTGGCTGGGGTGCCAGGGAGGCAGGAGAAAAGCACAAATATGTGGCTAGCCAGCCCTACCCCCACATTGCATGCAGCCCCCCGCCATGATGGGAAGGCACGGCTGCTTACCATAGACTCTGGAGTGATGTACAAAACTACAATGAAAAAAGTTTCCTTGAGTTGCAGAACAAGCGTGAGCATGCAAAGCAGAACATTAGCCATAATTCACCTATCGAAGACGAATGGATGCCAACAGCAACAAACGTATCCAAACCAAAATGTCAGAAAAAAAAACAAAATACACATTTTGTTTTCTGGAAAGTATTTGTTTAGACAGTTATCCAAATACGCAAATAATATTTGCAAATATAAAATTTCAGTATGCTTCGTCTCTAATGTGCAATCTGTTTGTGTAAGAAGAGGAAGAGTGCAAGTAATCTAGCATTAAGACTGGAAAGCTGATTGGTGGCAGCATTTCTCTGGGGAATGACCAAGGTGGAAATAAACTATGGGTGATAATAAATGTGATGGGGGCCTGCTACGGCCCACGGGAGCCAGAGTTTCCCCATCACATTTATTAGCAGACCACAAGATGTGGGCCCACTGCTGCCCCAGTCCAGTAGACAGCTGGCCCGGATGTGATCCCCCAGATGATTCCAGGCCCACACCCCAGGCCATGGGCCACCCAGGCAAGCCAACATGGACCAAAGCAGGCCTGTGTGTCTGTTTGCAGCCCCATCTTCCACTGGGAATCAGGGGCTTCCATGATGGGCAGTCATGGTTGCCTGTGATTGGCCTCCATGACTGCCTATTATGGTGGGAGATGGGTACTGGGGGTGCCCTGGGAATGCTTTTGTTTCATTTCTCTGCCAGGGGGGTGGGGGAGGTGCATGCTTGATTTGTGCCCAAATCTGACCCTGCCAGGGCTAGACCCACCTCCCCCAGAGCGTGTAGCCGGCACTCCTGCTGCATGCTTATTTTCACCCTATAAAATGAGGGAAAAAACCATCCAGGTCATAATTCACAGGGAACTTAATGGGGCTATTCCAGAATATGGAGTTTGTGCATTGCAGGCTAGAATCCATGTTTAAGAGAGGAAGGAGTACAATATGTTAGGACGGTGTGAAGATCTCTTGTTGCCTCTCCTGGCACAGGATGTGCTTGCCGTTCGCACATGGAAAAGCATAACAATATCCTGTTTGAGGCACAGTCATGGCACATTTGATTCTTTGTTGCTGTTGCTTTGTTGAGCTCCCTGTATAAATCAAGTAGGTTAAGCTGGTCTAGTTACTAAAGCAGAGTACTGTTTTTTTAATGGTTTGTTTAACGTTTTTCTCTCATCTCAATTTGGAAACAGCTCTTGGCATGAGAGTATTGAATAAAAACTCATAGACTAATGGATTTGGTCTGTGTTGTGTGGGGAGGCAGAGGAAGTTTACTGCTGACAATTGTGCTTTAGATTCCTCACTTAGGAAGCCAGTAATTTTCTCAAAGATTTAAGCAGTCTCGGGGATGAAATTAAGGTTGTACTTTTTCAAATTTAGTGCACGTTAGGACCTGTAAATTCTTCAGTGATTCACCAGCTTGCAGAAAATACTCATTAATATCTGCTATTTTCTTGCTATCAATAATTCTTAATCCCTTCTCCACAAATACTGCTTAGTGGTAATATCCTCAAAGCATTTAGGATTACTAGAGAGGAAAAAAAAAAAACAGCCAGAGCCTTGGCCTTTTGATCACTTCTGCCAAAGTTTCTAGCAAAAACAACAGTGTCAACATGGGTGCATTCATCCCTAATTCCTCCACTTTGCAGTTTGGAGGCAGTAATCCAAACGCTTTTTTTTCCAGAGAGAAGGCTGTTATTTTATGCTAATAGGGATTCATTTCAAATTAAGCATTTCTCAGAATTGACACGTTTAGACTTGGGAGTATTTATAAAGAACGGGAACTAAATTTGATTTCTTAGCGTACTCTGTGTTTATTTCAGATGGACAAATATAATTAACAGCAATCTGACTTCACACTTGACTCAGGAAACATGAGACTCCTTGCAAAGGTGGATGATCATCCTCCCTTTGCAGGTGGAGAAACTGATGAGAGGAGTGGCTTGTCAATCTCAATCACTCTACAAGCCAAGCCACGTGTGTCAGAGACCTCTCTCTAATTACAACTGTTAGTGTTCAGCACCAGGCACATTGCTGGCACTAAATAAATAATAAAAATAAAAATAAAAATAATAAAGGACACCTTGGAGTTGAGGCCTTTGAAATGAGGGATACCCATTATGTTCTATGGAGCTATAGGGTGTCTGAAATAAGGGATGTCTATTGTGTTGTAAGGAGCTGGGGGCCCTGAAATAACAGAATGATCCCTTAATATAAGGGACATCTGACAACCCTAGGACCTTCACATCAGTATGGAAGGAAATTAATTTATTAGGGGTCCATTTAGGAATAAGGATCTTCACTTACATGATTGTGGGCTTTGTCCACATGAGCAGGTGATAAGAGATTGCAGGATTATATGCTGTCGGAGTTCAGAGGTGAGGGTTTAGAGGTACCACCAAAGATTCCACTTGGCCAGCTTTAATAGCTATGTTCAGGGGCATCTGTCATTGCAAGGGGCCCCAGTGAAGATGCTCCCCCACAGCTGCTTCAGCTTCCTGCATGGTTTTGTTTGGCCAGAAGTTTTGTCCTCTGTCTGCAGAGTGCAGGGCTGCCAGCTTCACCCACAGTAATGTCTGCTGCCTGCAGTTTCCCCCCCTTTAACACATTTGGGAATAGGTATCTGATCTCTTGCCTTCCCCAGCTCTAAACTCTGCTTAGCTTAGTGTGGGAAAGGGTCTTGAATCTGGGCTATGATGGGTCAGATCAGCGGCGGCTCCTTGCTTTGGCGCTGGGGGCGGTGCCCTACAAGCCCCCAGCGCTCTACACTCAGGCTCAGTCAGTCTATTTTAAAGGTCCCGTCTCCCGTCTCTCCCAGCATGATGTGGGTCTGGGGCTGCAAGCC
>QEPC01013498.1:6973907-6984345 GCA_003113815.1 Sphenodon punctatus | reverse complement strand
ACACACACACACACACACACACACACACACACACACACACACACACACACAGAGGTTGGCAATGGGGCACATGGCAGAGGTGGTAAGGGTAGGGGCCATGCCAGAGGAGTGGCAGTAGACAGCAGCAGCAGCCAGAGCCCATCACCATGCCCCAAGCTTTGCAGGCATGATTATGGGAGACAGGGTTCAGAGAATCCCAGTGCCAGTGGCACTAGTCTGGAGGTGGTTCAGCGGTGCCTCCTGCCAGCATCCTCCAGTGCCACGCAGGGCACTGGAAGGCCTGCAGTACATGAGACTGTGGCTGTCTCTGCTGCTGCAGGAGCAGGCACTGCTTCCGATGTTCCTCCAGGGCCACCAATGTCCCCTATTGTTGAGGTGATCCCGAGTGTCCAGGGCTGGTGGATCCCACCCTGTCTGCTTGAGGCACGGCCTGATCCCTGGGCAATGGCATCAGGGAGAGGAGTAGCAGCAGCAGCAGCAGTAGCAGCTCTAGGGGTCACAGGGAGGAGAGTGGCACTAGCATGGTGGGAAGTCAAGCCTCAGGGTCCCAGTACTTCCCTTCATGGGACATCACAGTGATTGAGGACAGTGAGGCAGAAGAAGACACTATTTAAAAAAAAATTATATAAATATTTATTAGCCACCCACTCATACCAGCGGCATCTTGGGGTAGCGTACAACAAATAAAACAATAACATTAAAAAAATTATCAAGAATTTAAAACATTTTAAAACAGCCCCCAACCACCACTTTTTAACATATCTTTTAAAAACCAAAACAACTTCCCCATCTACCCTCCCATCACACCCTCCCCTCCGAAGGCCTGGGCAAACAGCCAGGTCTTGCAGACTCAGTGGAATGCCAGAAGACCAGGGGCCAGGCGGGCTTCCTCCAGGAGGGAATTCCAAAGTCGTGGCCCAGCCACCGAGAATGCCCTTTCCATTGTGGCCTCCCGCTTAACATGGGGGACCTCCAGGAAGGCACCCATGGCAGACTGAACAGATCGCATCGAGGGTGAGGTGGTCCCTGAGGTATGAGGGGCTGTATAGGGCTTTATAGATCAAAACTAACACCTTGAATCTGGCTCGGTATGCTATAGACAGCCAGTGCAGAGCGTGGAGCACAGGTGTTGCAGCCCGTCCCCATAAGAAGACGGGCCATCGCATTCTGCACTAGCTGCAGCCTCCGGACCAGAAACAGGGGAAGCCCCATGTAGAGCGCATTGCAGTAGTCCAGCCTTGAGGTGATGAAGTCATGAATAAGAGTGGCCAGGTCAGGCCCGGAAATGTATGGCCAGAGCCTCCGTACCAGATACAGCTGGCGAAAAGCAGCTTTAGCAACTGCCTCCACCTGCCGGTCCAGACAGAGGTCCGAATCCAACACCACCCCCAGACTCCAAACCTGCTGGGCTACAGGAGGGTGGATCCCTCCTACCAGAGGATCCAGCACCTCCCTCATCCTTCCCACCACTATTACCTTCATCTTATCGGGATTGAGCTTCAGTCTGCTCTGCCGCAGCCAATCCACCACGGATTCCAAACATTGGGAAAGTAAGGAGACATCAGGACATGGGTCAGTTGAAAATGAGAGGTACAGCTGAGTATCATCAGCATATTGGTGTCATCACACCCCAAACCCTCTCACAATCTCCCCATGGGGCTGCATATACACATTAAATAATAGTGGAGAAAGAATCGAACCCTGTGGAATGCCGAAGTTCAAGGTCCGGGGGCTAGATGTTTCAGCCCCCAGCACCACCCACTGGCTTCTTCATGAGAGGAATGAGCGGAACCACCCAAGGACAGTCCCGTCCAGACCCACCAGGTCTCACAGCCTTCTCAACAGCAGCCCATGGTCCATGGTATCAAAAACAGCAGAAATATTGAACATTCTGCATCCATCGCCTGGTGGAGATCATCCACCAAGGCCACCAACACTGAGCAGTCTCAGTATCACAGCCAAGGCAGAACCCAGACTGAAAAGGGTCAAGGAAACCGATACTATCCAGATGCGCCTGGAGCTGCAGTGCCACCGCCCATTCAATAACCTTCCCTAAAAAGGGAAGATTAGAGATGGGGTGGTAGCTGGCAAGTGCGTCCACTTCTTCAACAGGGGGCACACCACAGCCTCCTTGATACTGGGTGACAGCTTCCCCTGCCAGAGGGACGCGTTGACACTGGTCCTGCAGAGGAGATGTCTGGAGCTGAGGCGATAGCTCAGGCTGTCCCTCCTCCCAGAGCTTGTGTCGCCACCAAGTTCTGCCCCTCCCAGCAGCAGTGCGTCACCCGGGGCGGGCCAGAAGGCAGGGGGGGTGAAAATCCTCTGTCTGGGCACATTTCAAGCTGGTGCAGGTGGATGATCCCAGGGAGGTGCAGTGCACTGTGTGCAATAAGATGGTGAAGCATGGGCAGGTGCTCGCTAACCTTGGGACAAGTTCTATGGTGAGGCACCTGAAATCATGCCACAGCGCTCTGCTGCTAAGTGGGAAGGCAGGGGAAGTGGATGCCAGCAGGTTCCCGACTACAGTGGCCAGTCACCCGCCTCCTTCAGTGAGCAAGCGTCCTGCACCAACTGCTGCCTCTAGCAGCAAGACCAGTATTCCTGCTAGAGGGGAAGAACAGCAGCAGGAGCCTCGTCAGCAGCGTCAGTCCACTATGGAGGAGCTGGGGTGGGGGCAGCTGCCAAGACCATAGGCAGCTGGAGGGTGGCGTGGCTTTTAAGAAAAAGCCAGACACCTGTTGGGCGAAATGATTGCACTGGATGGACAGCCCTTCTCCATTGTAGAGGACATGGGCTTCAGGTGACTGATTGGGTTCCTNACACACAGAGGTTGGCAATGGGGCACATGGCAGAGGTGGTAAGGGTAGGGGCCATGCCAGAGGAGTGGCAGTAGACAGCAGCAGCAGCCAGAGCCCATCACCATGCCCCAAGCTTTGCAGGCATGATTATGGGAGACAGGGTTCAGAGAATCCCAGTGCCAGTGGCACTAGTCTGGAGGTGGTTCAGCGGTGCCTCCTGCCAGCATCCTCCAGTGCCACGCAGGGCACTGGAAGGCCTGCAGTACATGAGACTGTGGCTGTCTCTGCTGCTGCAGGAGCAGGCACTGCTTCCGATGTTCCTCCAGGGCCACCAATGTCCCCTATTGTTGAGGTGATCCCGAGTGTCCAGGGCTGGTGGATCCCACCCTGTCTGCTTGAGGCACGGCCTGATCCCTGGGCAATGGCATCAGGGAGAGGAGTAGCAGCAGCAGCAGCAGTAGCAGCTCTAGGGGTCACAGGGAGGAGAGTGGCACTAGCATGGTGGGAAGTCAAGCCTCAGGGTCCCAGTACTCCCCTTCATGGGACATCACAGTGATTGAGGACAGTGAGGCAGAAGAAGACACTATTTAAAAAAAAATTATATAAATATTTATTAGCCACCCACTCATACCAGCGGCATCTTGGGGTAGCGTACAACAAATAAAACAATAACATTAAAAAAATTATCAAGAATTTAAAACATTTTAAAACAGCCCCCAACCACCACTTTTTAACATATCTTTTAAAAACCAAAACAACTTCCCCATCTACCCTCCCATCACACCCTCCCCTCCGAAGGCCTGGGCAAACAGCCAGGTCTTGCAGACTCAGTGGAATGCCAGAAGACCAGGGGCCAGGCGGGCTTCCTCCAGGAGGGAATTCCAAAGTCGTGGCCCAGCCACCGAGAATGCCCTTTCCATTGTGGCCTCCCGCTTAACATGGGGGACCTCCAGGAAGGCACCCATGGCAGACTGAACAGATCGCATCGAGGGTGAGGTGGTCCCTGAGGTATGAGGGGCTGTATAGGGCTTTATAGATCAAAACTAACACCTTGAATCTGGCTCGGTATGCTATAGACAGCCAGTGCAGAGCGTGGAGCACAGGTGTTGCAGCCCGTCCCCATAAGAAGACGGGCCATCGCATTCTGCACTAGCTGCAGCCTCCGGACCAGAAACAGGGGAAGCCCCATGTAGAGCGCATTGCAGTAGTCCAGCCTTGAGGTGATGAAGTCATGAATAAGAGTGGCCAGGTCAGGCCCGGAAATGTATGGCCAGAGCCTCCGTACCAGATACAGCTGGCGAAAAGCAGCTTTAGCAACTGCCTCCACCTGCCGGTCCAGACAGAGGTCCGAATCCAACACCACCCCCAGACTCCAAACCTGCTGGGCTACAGGAGGGTGGATCCCTCCTACCAGAGGATCCAGCACCTCCCTCATCCTTCCCACCACTATTACCTTCATCTTATCGGGATTGAGCTTCAGTCTGCTCTGCCGCAGCCAATCCACCACGGATTCCAAACATTGGGAAAGTAAGGAGACATCAGGACATGGGTCAGTTGAAAATGAGAGGTACAGCTGAGTATCATCAGCATATTGGTGTCATCACACCCCAAACCCTCTCACAATCTCCCCATGGGGCTGCATATACACATTAAATAATAGTGGAGAAAGAATCGAACCCTGTGGAATGCCGAAGTTCAAGGTCCGGGGGCTAGATGTTTCAGCCCCCAGCACCACCCACTGGCTTCTTCATGAGAGGAATGAGCGGAACCACCCAAGGACAGTCCCGTCCAGACCCACCAGGTCTCACAGCCTTCTCAACAGCAGCCCATGGTCCATGGTATCAAAAACAGCAGAAATATTGAACATTCTGCATCCATCGCCTGGTGGAGATCATCCACCAAGGCCACCAACACTGAGCAGTCTCAGTATCACAGCCAAGGCAGAACCCAGACTGAAAAGGGTCAAGGAAACCGATACTATCCAGATGCGCCTGGAGCTGCAGTGCCACCGCCCATTCAATAACCTTCCCTAAAAAGGGAAGATTAGAGATGGGGTGGTAGCTGGCAAGTGCGTCCACTTCTTCAACAGGGGGCACACCACAGCCTCCTTGATACTGGGTGACAGCTTCCCCTGCCAGAGGGACGCGTTGACACTGGTCCTGCAGAGGAGATGTCTGGAGCTGAGGCGATAGCTCAGGCTGTCCCTCCTCCCAGAGCTTGTGTCGCCACCAAGTTCTGCCCCTCCCAGCAGCAGTGCGTCACCCGGGGCGGGCCAGAAGGCAGGGGGGGTGAAAATCCTCTGTCTGGGCACATTTCAAGCTGGTGCAGGTGGATGATCCCAGGGAGGTGCAGTGCACTGTGTGCAATAAGATGGTGAAGCATGGGCAGGTGCTCGCTAACCTTGGGACAAGTTCTATGGTGAGGCACCTGAAATCATGCCACAGCGCTCTGCTGCTAAGTGGGAAGGCAGGGGAAGTGGATGCCAGCAGGTTCCCGACTACAGTGGCCAGTCACCCGCCTCCTTCAGTGAGCAAGCGTCCTGCACCAACTGCTGCCTCTAGCAGCAAGACCAGTATTCCTGCTAGAGGGGAAGAACAGCAGCAGGAGCCTCGTCAGCAGCGTCAGTCCACTATGGAGGAGCTGGGGTGGGGGCAGCTGCCAAGACCATAGGCAGCTGGAGGGTGGCGTGGCTTTTAAGAAAAAGCCAGACACCTGTTGGGCGAAATGATTGCACTGGATGGACAGCCCTTCTCCATTGTAGAGGACATGGGCTTCAGGTGACTGATTGGGTTCCTGGCCCCCCAGTTTAAGCTGCCATTCCGCTCCACCCTCAGTCGGAATGTGGTGCCAGAGCTGTACAGGGCTTTGAAGGAGCGGGTGAGGGAGCAGCTGGCAGGGGCTGCGGGGGCTACTGTCCACTTCACCAATGACCTGTGGTCCACTAGGAATGCCCAGCATGCCTACCTGGCGGTAACAGAACACTGGTGGCAGGACCCAGCTTTGGGGAGTGGCAGGAGGGGTTCCAAAGCAGGGTATAGGTGGGCCCTGCTTCAGGCACAAATCATGGACAACTCCCACACTGCCAGAAACTTCGAGGCAGCCCTGACCGCCATGGTGAGGGAGTGGGTCACACCAGGTGCACCCTTCACCAAGGGGTGTGTGGTGACGGACAATGCGGCCAATATACTGAAGGCAGTCCATGACGGGGGTTCACCAGCATCCCTTCACCTGGTGGTCAGGTATGCTGTGGGCTTGGGGGATAAGGGGACTGGGGCAGGCACCCTTAGTTGCCTGATCAAGTGGGGGATGAAGCTGGTGGGGTTCTTCAACTGGAGAGTGAAGGACAGAGAGTTCCTCTGGGAGAAGCAGGCCGAGCAAGGCTCCCCAGTGCCCCAGCTCATCCAGGATGTCTCCACATGGTGGAATTCCACCTTCCTGATGCTCAAGCAGCTTCTCAAGCAGAAAGCCCCCCTGCATCAGGTTCAATTGGTGACGGACAGCGGGGCACCTCCTGGGTACGATGGGGTGGAATGGGAGATCCTGGTTCACACCGTCTTCATCCTGAGACTGTTCCTGGCTGTGACGGAGACTGTGAGCAGCTCCACCACTACCCTCAGCCAGGTAACCCCCCTGGTCCATAATCTCCACAGGAGGCTGGATGAGATTCTTGGTGGGTGAGATTGTGGCCGTGAGGGCAGGAAGCTGTCCGATGAGGCACTTGACCTGGCGTGGAAGCTGAAGGCAGGGCTGAGGGCACGTTTTGATGAGCCCCTGCAGTGGGAGCAATATGTCCTGGCAACAATGCTGGACCCAAAGGTCAAGGGCAGCATGGCACGCGAGACAGCGCTCTATGGCCTCCGGAAGGGTGCGCTCATGGACAAGGTCTGGGAGGCAGAGTGGGCTATGCAGCAAGATGCCCCTGGGGATGGTGGAAGTGGGAGCAGCCACCCCTTTCAGCCAGGCAGGTCTATCCCTGCCCCCAGTACCAGCCACAGCCCCAGAAGTAGCAGCAGGAGCAGCAGCAGCACCCCTATTGGCAACAGCAGCAGAAGCAGCACGGCCTATGTGCAGGCCACTTTGGGGAGCATGGCGCCGTGCACAATGGTGCAAGCAGCATGGCTGAGAGCAGTGGTGGGGGTGGTGCCCAGTCAGAGCTACGAGAGGGAGTATGACAGCGCCTCAGCAGCGGTGGAGACCTACCTTGAGGAGGAGCCCTGTATCGATCCCAGCAGTGATCCCTAGGTCTACTGGGCCAGCAAGGCCAACATGTGGTAGGCCCTGTCAAAAGTGGCCAAGGGTATCCTGTCCTGCCCACCAACCAGTATCCCCAGCGAGCGGGTGTTCTCCATGGTGGGGGACATTTGCTCCCCACACCGCCTGAGACTGGGGGCCAAGTTGGTGGAGAAGTTGCTGTTCACCAAGGTGAACCTTCCACTGCTGGGATTCTCCGAGCTGCGCCTGGACAAGGATTGATGGTGCAGTGGCACACGTCATCCCATGCCAGGGGTAATCTTTGGATGGGGCTCCTCCTCCTCAATCTGGGTTAGGGCTACTGCTGCTGTGCTGCTGAGGTGCTGTCCCTCCCTCACAATGCGCGATGCTTGCCCTGCCCCCCTGTTCCCCCCCTCTCTCATACTAGATCACATACTTATCTGAATGACTACATGATGCAGAGTGGCAAAATTTTGAGAAACTAACTGTAAGCTTGCCAGCCAGCCACTGGCTAGATGATCTTGGCCTGCCAACCTGACTCTCTCTCTCTCTCTCTCTCTCTCTCTCTCTCTCTCTCTCTCTGTGCACAGTCTTCGCCAGTCTGAGCCAATCTGAGTGCCCTGCCAAGATCCCAGCCTGCCCTACCTACTGCCTCTCATGCCACACTGCCTGTCTGCCCACCCAGGTTGCCTAGCTCTAAGCCTGCCCCAGTCTTCCTTCCTGCCTCTCATGCCACTCTGCCTGTCTGCTTGCCCAGGTTGCTGCCTCAGCCTGCCTTCCTGCCTCTCATACCAAGGTGCCTGTCTGCCTGCCCAGGTTTCAGCCAAGCTCTAAACCTGCCCCAGCCCACCTGCCCGCCTGTCATGCCACGCTGCCTGTCTGCCCACCCAGGTTGCCGCCAAGCTCAAAGCCTGCCTCAGTCCACCTTCATGCCTCTCATGCCATGCTATCTGCCCACCCAGGTTGCTGCCAAGAGAGAGAGAAAGTCTCCCCACTGCTAGAAGGAGAGACAGACACAATCCCACCCATGCTGTCACCTGCACTATATGGCCAGAGAGAGAGAGAGAGAGAGAGGATCCCCACTAGAATGAGAGAGATGGGGGTGGAGGGGGAGAGGTGTATCCAGCTCAAGCTTCCTGCCACCTGCCAGAACCAGAGAGAGCTCTCATCTGTGCCCTACCCACATCCACCAGCAAACCTACCAGAATGAGATGGAAATAACAACACACAATGTATTATATGTGCCTGCCTGCCTGTGTGCATTCCTATACCTGCTACCACCTATCGCGTGATTGAATGAAGTGTGCCCAACCATGCACTAGTAATTCTAGGGACATCATTCAACTCCCATAGGCTGTCATTCCACTGTACCTGAAGCAGTCATGCCCGCCCGTCCCAGGAACCATCAACAAGATTCTGGGACCATCATTCCAGTCACTGGGGGATGTCATTCTATTCCATTGCATCCAGAAGCCCAGTGCCCACACGCCAGCCTGCCCACCCCCCCAGCCTACTCCTCCGCACCCACCCATGGATGCCCACTGAAGCTAGCTGCTGAAAAAAAGCCCCTCTGACCACCAGTATCCGCCACCTGCTGCCCGTTGCCAAGGAGCCTGTCTCTCTTTCTCTCTGGCACACACACACAGACACAAGCCCTGCCCCTCCTGGGAGGCTGTCTGCAAGTTGAGACCCTGCTGCTGGCACATCTTTGAGTTAATACCTTATACATGACAAACCCAGCAAGCCCACAGCTCCCATTGGCCTGCCCTCTCCCATGAGATTGACAAAGCCCTGAGACTGGCACATCCATGATCACTCATGGAAACAGGCATTATAGTGATATCTCTAAGTCACCATGTATCTATCATAGTCTGGCTGGCCAATTCCCAGTGACAGAGAGATGTCACTGACCAGACATTGGTTGTACATCATGTTTTTGTCAGCTACATGAGTTCTGCAGATTTGTTCCAGGCAACAAATACCAGCAACCCATGTTCACTCCAGGTAACTCAAGAATTACATCTAGGGACACCCAGTGTGATAAAAATTCAGCAATCTCCATTCTGCATAGATTGAGGAGCAAATCTAGTGGTGGCACAAACAGACATGGCTTGACAAGGTCACATCCAGGATTCCTCATCAAGGTCTAATGGGGCTGAGCCCCACCCTATATTTCTACCTCTGTTGTCCTGTTCCAGAGCTGCTAATGCACTTGTTCAACAGTGGTTAATGCCAGGGCCTTATGAATTCTGTGCTACTGTGCGATCAATTTTGCTTTGGCCAAATGGTCACAGAAATTGTCTGTCGGTGCAGAATGATAGTCTGAGTGGGGAGCACTCTGTGCTAGCCAATAGGATGCTGGCACTGTTCGCGGCTGGTATACATTCCAGCACCATGGGGCCCAGTGCCACAGTGGCTGAAGAGGAACAGACCACAACCCCAATTCCTCCAGGTGAAAACGACCCCCGCGTGGATACATCCAAGTGGTATTTTCCAAGAGTTTGTAAGATATGAGATGTTCAAAATTGGTGGAATGACATACTTTAAATTCATTTGCATTCAAAATGTGCAGGATGTAGCTTGCATAATTTTTTCTGTTTGCAGACTCTGGATTTACTGTTTCCAGAATTATTATTATTATTATTACAGAATGAGGCTGTAACAAGGCACGGTTCCTAGGGCATAAGTCCCTGCAGGATCAGACCCCCAGGCTTGTGTTCTCATTGGGGAATTCAGCTCAGTCACTCTCCATAGGGAATGAGTCCATTCCAATGTCCTTTATTTACATCAGCATTGTCCATATACATAGGCTTACACTGTTCTCCACCCTATACATATAGACATATCGTGTCACAGGCACACAACCTCACTAATGCCAAGTAGCAACTCCTCCAACCCAACTCTCCACATGCCCAGGAGCCTGCTGGGGGTTTGTTCCATTCTTACCTGCCTCACTGCTGGTGCGGGGGGCTCTTGGGCTCTTCCGCCGGCAGGTGGTGCTCCGCTGTTGCTCCTGCCACCACTGCTGATACCATCCCCGCTGCTGTCACCACTGCCGTGGCTCTACTGCTGCTGGGACCTGCAGGGGAAACAAGAACAGACAGTGAGTTGTGGGGGAGAGGGGGGGAACGCAGAGGGCAGCCACGTGGGCTGACCTGTCCCGTCCCCCCCACCCGGAAGTAGATGGGGGCGTAAAGCCCCAGGGACAGCGGCTGAGCTGCAGGCCCGGCCAAAGGGCGCGGCACTTTTGGGACACTTCGGGGGCTGCAGGGGGTGGCAAGGGGTTATTGGTTGTTTTTGTGTGGGCTTCTTTTTTTTTTGTACAGGGCTCGGGTGGTGGGGTGGGGGTTTTAGGCAAGGGGTGGGTAAAAGGGGGGTGGACCCAGTGACTCCCCTTGGTGGGAGCGGGGGGACCACTGGGAGGGTTG
>QEPC01013498.1:6953364-6970829 GCA_003113815.1 Sphenodon punctatus | reverse complement strand
GGGGGGCCACGATGGAGAGGGCATTCTCGGTAGTGGGACCACGGCTGTGGAACTCCCTTCCGGAGGAAGCTCGCCTGGCCCCTAGCCTGTTAACATTTCGGCAAAACTGTAAGACCTGGCTGTTTGCCCAGGCCTTTGGGAGGGAGGTTGGGTAGGGTGGGAGGTTTTAGTTCCCCCACCTATTTGTTTTTTGGTGGTTTGTTGTCTAGCCCTGTTTAATATTGTAAAATATTTATGACTATTTTAAAATTGATTTTATTGTATTTTGTTTTATTGTTTTAATGTTGGAAGCTGCCCCGAGCTGCGTGGCAGGAGGGGCGGGGTAGAAATTTGTAAAATAAAAAAGAATAATATAAAAATATATCTAAGCCCAGCTCTGCCAGGTATCCAGTCCTCTGGCAGGCTACTCACTGCAGTCTTCAATAGCTAGGATGTCAGCACTCCAAAAGCACACTCCTAGCTTATCTCTTCTCAGCACGGTTTCAGGACCATCACCAGCAGTCTTCAGGGAGTTCCTCATTCTTCAGCTCCCAGGCACAGATTTACTCTTCTAAGTAAGTTGCCTTCCTTTTATACTAGGAGAGTGGGGGTGGCCAGGCTCTCCAGCCATAAAGGGCCAGTATGCTGCCACGCTCCCTGTTGGTTTTCCCCTTGTTTCAGGGCCAGTCTTGCCAAGCCCTTCCTCAGTCTGTCACACCCATCTAATTCAGTCAATGGTGCCCTGACACTCTTAAAGGGGCAGCAGCCCTGACAGGCTGCTCCCTGCCACAGAGGCCCTGTAATACACTCCGCATGCTACAGCTCCCTTTAAATAGTGCAATGTCTGTACAGAGAGAGGGAGGTAAACCCTGTGGCAGCCTCTTTGCATTTGTGCTGCACTTGTGCAGAATACATGGGGGAACGGGGATGGGCACCCAGAAGTGCTGCCAACCTATATGATAATTATGGGAGCATATGAGAATTTGCCCCAGTATGATGTACCATGCCATATGTTATAACATGTGCAATAATTCTTCACCAGGACCCAAGAGCTCTGGAGGCCATATGCACATACAGGCTCCCTACCTTTCCTTCTCACTCAAAACCTTAGCCAGACAGGACATGAGAGAAGAGACTCCAGTTCAGCAGCAGCAAACTGTCTACTCCATCATCCCCAGAGCAATGAGCACTACACAAGGGCAAGGGGGGGGGAGAGGTGGGTGGGAGACCCCAGGACAGATTGGAAAGCCAGCCATGGGGGGGGGGGGGGGTTCAGGAACAGGGAATTATCCAGGAGCCTTAGATTACCATTTAAAAATGGGCGTACCATAAGTGTAATCTTGAAATGCATAGTTTCAATTCCCATGTCCCATCATAGGATTGCTCCCTCTCCAGGTTATTTTTGGAGATTCCAGGTTCTGAACCAGAGTCTCTGGTCTCTGGGGGAAGCTCCAGTTTCTCTGGGTCAGGCAGCCCTACCCCCCAATAAGCTAACAAAATCAGGCTTTTGGATCTGCAAGGGGTGACCACCTCACAAAGGGATCCCATTTTTGAGGAGGCTCCTATGAAGTGTCACAAAGTCATGATGCTCCAGAAGGGGTGGGCTTACCTCAGAAAGAGGTGATAACTCCTTTGCTACACCCTCTTTCTGACAATGGCACTGCACCCCTCCCCCTCCCCCTTCCACCTGTCAAGCACCATGACATCATGGTGCTCTATCAGGGGTGGGATGGTGGCAGGATGGGTTGTGGCAGCCCCGCCCCAACATCATGGCCTCACCCCCTCTGGTGGTGGTAGCTCTTTTCCCTTTAATTTCATGAGGTTACAGTGCTGGAGCCTGGATAGGATTGTCTCACTGCAGTTATATTCCTGCTGCAGAGAAGAAGGTTTCTCAATAGATTCAGTCAATAATCACAAGCAAATTGCTTGGAGGCAGACTGAAAAAAATATTTACATCAAAATGTAGTAGCTCTAAATAATGACATTGACTATAGATAATAAAACGTTAGCATTTCAGACAGACATAAAAATGGAACCCTTCCGTGTCTGAATGTAGATAATTTCCGAAAAAGTCCAATAGATGGTTTCTCTTAAAAAAAAAAGAAAAAGAAAGAAAGAAAAAGAAGTGCCACAATTAGGGACAGGATGGGAAAGAAATGGTATGTGGCAGATATAATTTGTAATGATTTTGGTGGAAAATATCTGTGTGTGTGTGTGTGTGTGTGTGTGTGTGTGCGCCTGTTTAACAGAAGGCGGAGCAGAAAACAACTGCTATAATCAGGTTGCCTAACACCACCTATTGTGAGGGATCCTTAATACTTCTTCTCAGAGAAGCTCTCACATCTTTATTGCATGCTGCAGGCTGCCTGTTAGTCATCTGGGAAAATTCACTGGGGCTGCAGCAATGCCTATTCCTTATCCCACGACATTCCATTCTGAGTTTATTTATTTATTTAATATATTTATACCCCGCCCCTCCTGCAAGCAGCTTGGGGCGGCTAGCAAATTTTTTAAAAACAGCTTTTAAAAACATTTAAAACTGTTATAAAAATCTCACAAATAAAACAGGGAAAGGACAAGAAAATATAAAAAATAATAAAGTTAGTTAAAATCTAAAGGATTAGTAAGCACATTTCCTTTCTCTCACTTCCATTCCTTAGGAAACATATTGGTACTGTGATTAAATCACTGAGCACCTCACAGTTGAGTTCAGGTCACTGCAAAAGTGCACTTATGGCACTGGGATCTACTGGGCAAGAGCAAAAACAGGATCATCTTAGAGAGGGACTGTCATGATCCCTGCCCCCCTTGGTCATATCCCGGAGCTCTCCACAGCATATTCTCTTGGTCTCTTCCTCCTCTCCCACTTCTAGATGTTGTTTACATCCTGGAAGGGTGCTTTGCCTAAAATCTTGGCCCAATTGCCTCTCAGCATCAGCTCCCTGGTTGTAAATTGAGGAAACAGGCCTCACCAGTGAAATAAGTGTACAATGGACTCTATGGGTGTCTTCAGATGTTACGAGATCACGGTGAACCACGGTGAATACCCACCTGTGGTCACCGTGTCTCGAACGTCTGTTTGCGGCGCGCCAGATATTGGCCACGGTGAATCCCCACATGGGGTCCGTTTGAACCACGCTTTCCGGGCTAGCCGGGGGAAGGTCCCGGGAAGCATGGTCAAATGGACCCCGGGCCGTGACCAACGAAAAGTCACGTCTGGCCGCGGGATCCCGGGCCGTGGCACATTCGGCCGGACGCAGCGGCCGCATTGGCCCAGCCGCCCGCCCGTCTCCTTGGAGGGCGGGCGGTGGGGGGCGTGGAGGGGGCGGGGCCGTGCGGCTGCACATTGCGCCGTGCGGCCCCGGCCCCTCCCACTTTCCCTTCCGGGATCCCCCCGGCACGTCTGTTGTGCCGTTACGGGGTGACCCCGGCGGGGAACGAAGCCGGTGGTTCCGGTATGGGGCCAAAGGGCCCCGTATCGTCTGAAATAACCCTATATGAGTGGTGTCATGTTCCATGTTTCCCTTTAGCCAAATCCCATCAATTAGACTCTGATGGTAATTGTGGAGGTGGATAGATGGCATTTTAAGCCCCTTATAGTTGTCATTAGGCTGCCACCCCAGCAGTATGCTTGTTGATTTTTTTAAAGAAAGGAGCTAACAGAGAGGAGTCCCAATGCTAAAGCCTAGAGAAAGTGAGTGGTTGCTGTGTTGGTTCAAAATATAAAAGATGGAGGAAAAGTCATTCAGATGATCTCTTTTATTGGATCAACTTCTGTTACATGCCTCAGAAAAGGCCCTGTGTGGCCTGAACACTTTCATATTCTCACCACCAGAAGTTGGTCTGATAATGGTATCATGGTATAGGCCAGACTAGAAACCAGTATCCTGCATATGACAGCTACAGAGCTTCCATTTCTTAGGGGAAATGTTGGTATTGTAATTAAATCACTGAGCACTTGAGTGTGGTGCTCTGCCTGTGGGTACCCAGGTATGGTTACTCACATTAGGTTACTGGCTTAAACTACAATTTGGCTTGGCTGCTCCTTTAGCATCCCTGGTATTAAGAGCTGGCACCCATGATCCCTGGGTGGACCAGGTTAGAGGTAAGCTAAGTGGGATTGTTCTCCCTCTGGAGAGCCTGGCCTGCCTTGGCTATGCTAGTACAAGAAGCCTGGTGAGGCAGAGGGTACTGGACATCAGCAGGCAGGAGGAAATAGCAGAGATGTGGGGTAAGAGGTCATTGGAAAGTTTTATGGATTTGTATGAACTGGTCCATCCGCCTGCCCCCTACCTCCAATTTAATTTGTCCCCGCAAGTTAGGAGGTGCCTCACTTTGGCCCGGATGAATATTTTCCCCACGGCTACTACGGAAGGCCGGTTTCTGGGGCTGCACCCCTCCCTTTGCTTTTGTGATTGTTCTGAGGGACTAGTGCAGCCAGTGGGCTCATTGGAACATATTCTCCTCTCCTGTGTAAGGACTCAGGACCTTCGCGACAGGTGGTTCGCCCCTTGCACCAATAGCTCCTTCAATGCCATGCCCCCTTGGTTAAAGCTTTTGAGTGGACAAGAGGAGGAGACAGCAAAAGGGGTTGCCCTCTTTCTGTACAATGTACTACTGCTCAGAGGGTCAGACAGGATTCAATATATAGGTAACGGGATTTAGAGGAACCCTGATCTCAGCTTAAGTTTGGATATTTTATGTTGTTTTTCTTTTTCTGTGTACCTGTTTGGTTGGTTTGTTATTTGTTTGTGTTCCTATTATTGTTATGTTATGGCTTTGCTAATACATTAATAAAATTTGAAATTTACCCTGAGCACACACTACAAAACAATCATTACAAAGCTGTTATGCCAAGCAGTCCCAGTGTTACTGCTAGTGTAGTAACATTACAAACAACCATCTAACTAATTGGGCAATAGAGTCTTTCTTCTGTTGGTTGAATTAATAGCAGCTGCCAGATCTCCTTCCTGTAGCTCAGGTGATAGTCCTGGGAAAAGTGACTGATATGTCAGGTATTCAGAGCTGAATCTTGTGATGCGTTAAGGGTGTGAGTTATTTCATATTTAAGTTTTCTTTTCAGAACAAACAACAACAATAATAATCTAGAACTTCTTCCCTAAGTGGAAGATTCTCTGATGTGTGTGGATTCTTACTTTGTTTTAAAAAAAGAGAAAATCGAATTTTTAAAAATGGATGAAATCACATAATGTCCCCTTACCTGAAAGGTATGTGTACCTTTGACCTTCCAATATTAATTTCACAACACTATCAACTGAGCTTCCCTTTTCCCTTTCACTGAGAATAATTTTTCATATTACTCACTTAAATAGCTTCTTGTCAAACCCTTATTAGGAACTCCAGTGTGACTCTGTGGTTATGCCTTATTTCAGTTCACCAAGCATCCTGGGTTCTAGTCCTCACTGTATGCTCCTATCCCCTTTCTGACAGGATAATTTCAAAATGAGGAACACTTACACAAACTCCTGCTTTTGAAGACAATAACAGATATTTGTTCAAGTACCCACTTCAGTGACAGATAGCAATGGAGATATTTGGAGTGCTATTCAAAAATGCACATAATACTTATGAATATAAATCTCACTCTATTGCAGGCCAAACTTGGCCCATGGACCAGAGGTTCCCCTATCCCTGACTTAGCCGCTAGGCATATGGGTCATATACTTGGATCATAAGAGTCAGATTCAAAAAGTGGTAGCACTAGGTGTTATTAAACAAGCAAGGATTGGCGAGGCCACAGCTGTGAGCAGTCACACATGTGGAATGAGTGGGGAGAGATTCTAATGGGCGACTCTCAGGGTGGCCACTGTGGCCACACAGGCAGCCTCCACACACTCCATGGCCCTGCAAACAGCTCACATGGGCAGCTGCTCCCCATTGTCCCTGCCCAGAAACACCCCCTAATTCAAACCCCTCCCAACTGCTCATCCTCTGCCTGACACACAGCCATGGATACTATGTATTATTATTATTATTATTATTATTATTATTATTATTATTATTAAGCATTTATATAGTGCAAGCAATGTACCTGGTGCTTTACAAAGTAATTGAATAGATGCGGACCCTGACCTAGGGCTTACAATCTGAGAGAAGGGGGGGCGGAGAGACGAAGGAAGGGCAGCAGAGGGAGAGACAAGGAGTGTAACATTCACGAGGATGCGAGGTCCCAGGTGCACGCGCTTGGCTTAGTTACATCAAGAATGATAGCTGGCTGGTCGATGTGGTGAGGATATGAGTACACAGGCCTTAGGTAACAGATTGTACTGGATGGAGGGTATCAGCAGGAGTTAGGTGAGGGGAGCAAGAAGTCGGGGAGGGCAGAGTGGAAGAGGTGGGTGTTGAGGAAGGTTTTGAAGGTACGAAGGGAAGGGGCAAGGTGGATGTGAGCAGGGAGGGAGTTCAAGGCATGGGGGGAAGCTAGGGAGAAGGGACGAAGGTGGTATGGGGAGCAGGGGAGGTGTGGGAGGGCAAGAGAGGGGACAGAGGAGGAGCAGAGTTCACAGATTGGAGTACGGAGGGAAATTAGCAGAGGTAGGGGGGGAGCAAGGCTGTGAAGAGCTTTATAGGTGAAGACTAGGAGCTTCTGCGGGGCTTGTTCAGGAAGGGGGAGCCAGTGAAAAGAGGAGAGGAGGGGCTGCACGTGGTCGAAGTGACGAGCGAGGGGGATCACCCTGGCAGAAGAGTTTTGGATGGAGCTAAGGGGAGAAAGTTGAGAGCAGGGGAGGCCAGTGAGAAGGAGGTTACAGTAAACAAGGTGAGTGATGACCAGGGCATGAACAAGGGTTTTGGCAGAAGAGACAGAGAGAAAAGGGCGAATCTTAGCAATGTTATGGAGGGAGAAGCAACAGGATTTGGCAATAGAGTTGATGTAGGGTTTAAAAGAAAGGGTTGAGTCAAAGATGAAGCCTAAGCTATGGGCTTGGGGGACGGGAAGGATGGTGACCCCATCGATGAGGATCAACAGGGAGAGGAAGGATGAGGGAAGAAGATAAGGAGTTCAGTTTTAGCCATGTTGAGTTTGAGTTGACATTGAGACATCCAGGTAGAGATGTCAGAGAGACAGCTGGTGAGGTGAGCTTGAATAGATGGAGAGAGAGAGGGAGTAGACAGATAGAATTGAGTGTCATCAGTGTAGAGGTGATATTGGAAGCCATGGGAGGCAATGAGTTTGCCTAGGGATAGGGTATAGATAGAGAAGAGGAGAGGGCCAAGGACAGAGCCTTAGGGAACACCAACCAAGAGTGGAAGGAAGGAGGAGGTGGAGTTGGCAAGAGACACATTGAAGGAGCGGTCAGAGAGGTAGGAGGAAAACCAGTCGAGAACGGGGCCATGGAAGTCAAGGGAGTGAAGTGAATCCAGCAAGAATGAGTGGTCAACAGTATTGAAGGCAGCAGAGAGGTCAAGGAGGACAAGAATGGAATAGAGGTTATTAGATTTAGCCACAAGAAGATTGCTGGTGATCTTAGCAAGAGCAGTTTCAGTAGAGTGAAGGGGGCGAAAGCCAGATTGGAGGGGTTCAAGGGAGGAGTTGGCGGAGAGGAAGTCGAGGCAGAGGGAGTAGACAACACATTCAATAAGCTTGGAAACAAAAGGAAGGGGTGAGACAGGACGGTAGCTAGAAGGGTCAGAGGGGNGTCAAGAGTGGACTTTTTGAGGATAGGAGAGACAGTGGCATGCTTGAAGGCGGATGGGAAGGAGCCAGTAGAGAGGGAGAGGTTGATGATGTGCAGGAGGGAAGGGGCGACAGTGGGAACAATGGAGGTCATGAGGTGGGAGGGGATGGGGTCAAGGGGGCACGTGGAAGGGTTGGAGGAGGAGAGCAGGGAGGAGATTTCCTCAAGGGAGGTGGGAGGGAAGGAGGACAGGAGAGAAGCAGGGGGAGGAGGGCAGGGAGTAGGAAGAGGAGAGGAGTGGGAAGCGATGTTGAGGCGGATCTTGTCTATCTTGGAATGAAGAATGAATCAAGATCCTGAGCAGAAAGGGAAGAGGGAGGAGGAGGACAGGGGGGCTTGAGGAGGGAGTCAAAGTTGGAGAACAGACAGTGAGGGTCCTGAGAACATGACTCAATGCGGGAGGCGTAGTAATGTCTAGCGAGGGAGACAGCAGAAGTAAGGGAGGAGAGACAGAATTTGAAGTAAAGGAAGTCAGCATGAGAATGGGATTTGCGCCAAAGGCGTTCAGCAGCACCGGTGAAGAAGCAGAGGTGGCAGATACTGTGGGTGAGTCACGGATGTGGGTTGTGGGAGCGGGCAGGGCGGGAGGAGAGGGGGGCAAGGGAGTCAGGGGTGGTGGAGAGAGAGGCATTGAAAGCAGAAATGGCAGAACCAGGGGAAGAGGAGGAGGAGGAGACTGAGGGGAGAAGGGGGGAGAGAGAGGAGGCAAAGTCCAGGGGGTTAATGGCCTGCAGGTCATGGAAGGGGCGTGGAGAAGGGGGAAGAGAAAGGGGGACATTGGGAGACATTGAAAGAGGCAAGAAAGTGGTCAGAGATGGGATGAGAATCAAAGGAGAGATCAGAGACAGAGATCAGAGACAGATACTATGGAAACATGAAGCTGCAGCGGCCAGTAACCCCTTCCTGCCCATGACCTGGGGAGCTGTTGCAGCTGCTGGCAGTCTTGGGCAACAATGAAGGTGCATATTGGGCCGCGGCAGCGGGGGGAGGGAGGGGGGGACATGCAGGAAGCTGATGTCTGAGCTGCTATCCTCTATAGAATTGGCTATTCTCTCATGCATAATGAGGGGGTGTTGTGCTTTGAGCCAAGGCGGTGTATTTCGTGCACATTGTCCTTTAAGAGGACCAGGGAGGTGGCTGGGCCACGGACCTGTCTGCTGGCAAGGATGGGCACTGGGTATCCAGGTTCATATGGGCAGGGGATGCATAGGCACATGTCCCCATGTACATTTTTGACTTCCCCTGCTGGGACACTCCAGGTTTTTTGTCAGTGCTCCGTGTGTGGCCATGAGTGGGTGCTGCAGGGGTCACAGGAGCACACATCCCCCTGATCCACCTTCACATGGGTGTTTGGATGAGTGCCTGATGTGTGGTAGCATCTTGTTTAAAAACACCCATTGTTTCCAGTAATAGTGGATCTCATCTGGGCCCTACAAAATGTAGCCTCACTGTCTAGACACTTCCCACTACCAATCTGAAACACTGTCAGTGGCTAGTCTGCAATGACCCAGATTAGGGGCACAAAGATAAAGGAAGGAAATGCTCCTGCCAGTCAGCAGATGGCACTTTTGCGGGTCTGGCTAGAGAATCAGAGAATGTAGGTAGGATGTGGTCTCTTGGCTCAGGTATCTGGACCCCACCCTCTGAGACTACTTGCTCACATGAGCCTATGAGACCCCTGTCCACCTGGGCAGGGGTGGGGTTTGACCCCCTTTAAAAGGGCACACAGGCCTCTGTAAGTGTGGACGCATGTGTACTAGGTGCCTGACAGTGATGCCAGGTGTGCCGAAGGAGGGGGCCCCTGTTGTTATGTTAATAAAGGTGTGGCCTACGCCCATTTTAAGTTAACCAAATATGTGTCTGTGTGATTCCTTGATCCACGATACTCGCAATGTTGCAGTATCATTGAGACCAAAGTGAAAAGCTTTCTCTTTAAGACACCTAGAGTAGAAACTCTATGTTGGTGATCAGAAAAACAAGACTCCAGGCAAGAAGTAATTTCTTTTACTTTGAAAGCTGAAAATGAGATGAACATGCCAGATAATAAAATGAGGGTTAAAACAATAAAACAAAATCTGCAGCTAGCCGGAACGCCAAAGAGGAATATATCAAAAAGTTTTTTGAGTGAATTACTAGTCCATTTCCTTCCTAGCTGTCAGAAATTTAGCTTCAATTCACTCCTGCTATTCATCCCAGAACAAGCCAAATGACCTGTTTGAATGAAGCAGCAGTTCCAAAATGAATATCCATAGCAAATATGTTATTATTACTTTAGGTTTTTATGCTACCTTTCTCCTAAAAAGGTCTTGGGATGGCTTACAAAGAATAAACCACAAATAACATTCCCATCTACACAACCCCAAGTCCCTTTCACACTAGCCCTTCCTCACATTTTTTAAACATTTAAAAATTCAATTATTGTATTTTTTAAACAATGCAATGAATCAGACCCAATAAAAATATAATAAAACAGCTGTAAAAACCAGCGCTTTCAACTCCAACTCCTCCCCACATTCTATATTTTCCATACAAATAACTCCCTCCATGCCCAAAATGACTATGACTATGTTTTATGACTATGTTTGTTTTGTTTAACGTTTTTATTTTGTGATTGTTAGAGCAATCTGCTGAACACTATAAATTATCTATCTATCCATGCCCCAAACCTCCCCTCCCACGCCTTCACCCTCTCCACAAAGGGGGTGGGCGTGGGCGTGGCATAGTTCCCATCTCCTCTTCCATTGATTTTGTCCAATATGAAATGTAGTTGCCAAAGCAGATAATGGCTGCTCTTTGGGTCCATCTTCTCCAGATATCTGGCTCAGGTTTTCTGATCCCTTTTTGTTTTTCTCTCTCTTTTTTTGGTTGTCTAATATTCCTCCCCCCCCCCCACCCCGTTCTTTGGTTACATCATTTTGGCTGTTTGCACATGCTCAGTAGCCAAAAGTGAAGTAACTGAACAAGTGAATAGCTAAATATCCAAATATCCAGGCAGCCAGATTGAAAAACCAAAAAACACAAAACAAAAAAACAAAAGCCACTACACTGAATAACTGAGAAGCTGAAAACTGAAAAACCATATATACAAACATTCATTTTGGTTATGGATATCATTCAGAGAGTGCTATCCAAAATGTGAAATCTCACTATTGATTTCAGCAGTATGCATCAATTAAAAGTAAGTCATTCTGTGCACCCGGACTATTGAAACCTAGTTTCTTTAGGGAGAGGACAATGCTCAATGTAAGTGAATGGGATATTTGCCTTCAAAAAGGGGCCTCTCTCTCCCTACCAGCTGTGCCTATTGCTATACAATGTTTGGTCCCAGTGTGGCCCTTTTCATACAAGACACTCTCCACCCACCGCACACCCACTATACATGTTGCAGGGACGCACTGTTGTCCTATGGGTGCCCCGTAACATTCATAGTGGGTGTGCGGTGGGTGTGCAGTGGGTGGAGAGTGTCTTGTGTGAAAAGGGCCCATGTCTTTTGGCCCTGTGTCAAATTTGGCCAAAATTGGCCCAGGGGAATTAAACATTTTAAAGAGGGAAATACACACACACACACACACACAAAGGATGATTAAAAGCAAACTAACAAGATGTTAGAAGACAGTATAGTCCAGGAGTGACCAGACTTGTGCTGTCTAAGGTCCACCAGGCCAGGCCACCAGTTGCCAACCAAGGATGAGCCCCACTTAGTACCCCCTCCCTGGCTCACCATGGGACACAGCGAGGCAGTGCAGGGCGAGGGGACGGGAGAAGCAAAAGTGGTGCCTTACTGTGACATGAGGAGAAGGAAACAGGTGTGAGGTGTGTGCTGCTTCTGCCTGCCCCCCTCCCCCCTGCTACCCTCACATCACTTTTGCCTCCCTTGCTGCGGTTCAAAGCTGTAGAAGTGGTGTGGAAGGAGGGCACAGAAGGCACATGGGGTTCGAGAAATCTGGAACATCAGCTGGGAACAGATAGCTGGCCATGAGCTACTTGATCATTGAGTACAGTCAAGTGTGGTTGTCTTCTTGGTCATCCCAATTTAAGAATATCAAGGATCCCCTTGCTCAGGTTATTATGAGATGTCATGCTAGCTGTTTGTTTCCGTCACAAACATGCATTAAGTCAGGATGTCGGCTATGCATGCTGCTACTCTCCAGATCTGCATTTGAGGCTAGAAATGCTTGCAGGCTCAAACTGCAGATCAGGTGAGTGCAAACAGCTAGTCTAAAGTCTGATTATGTCAGAGCACTGTGGTGTCGAGCTGCACAGCCAAGAGCTACTTTCTGGAGAAGATGAATGGGTTCCTGGAGGAGGAGGCCTGAGGTGGGAGGTAAAACTGCCCCCAATGCTGATGTTGCTGCTGAAGTGGCCAATAGAACTGCCACTGTGGAAGTCTCTATTGCCAGGGCAAACTCCTGCCCTCCCTGCTGGTGCCGCCACCACCAGCTCTGTGGGGCCCAGCACCGGGCAAGAGGAAGGTGAGAGGTGCAGCCAGTGGGCTCTGATCTCCAGGCACATGGTGTGCACAGGACTAGGCAGAAGGAACTGCTACATCTGAACTTTTCCACAGCCAGATCAGAAATGCCAGATATGATCTCAAGGTGGCTGTCCAGGTGACTCCCCAGGTATCCAGAAAAAAAAGAAGCTGTAGAAGGAGATTATTAGATGTGCGGAACCAAGTTTGTAGGACCTCAGCTAGCGCCTTGCTCATCATGATGTCATCTGAACCCACATGTGTGGTGTTTGCACAGGTTTAGTGCAACGTTTATGAACACCCACTAGCATATGCCATGACTTCACCCTCTTAATTGCTGAAGAGAAAGAGATTTACTGACGCTCAAAGCATAGCTACGGATTGTGTCCAAGGTAGACATTGGTAGCTTGGTAGTTTTTTACATAGCTAGATTATAGCTGGAATGCAGAGGTCAAAGCTCACTGAAATGAGTGGGATTCACATTGTGTTTATTGCTTAACACAATGGGGTCTCTCTCAGTTGGGGTCTTTTGACTCTTCTGGAATATTAATGACAACAGCAATAACAAGAAAAACAGATAGTGTTAGCAAGGCATGTATAAGAGAACTTATTTTCATAGTATAACCATCTACTCTGATGAGAGTCTTCCTTTCTAATTTTGTATATACCTTTGCCTTAAATTGTCTTTCCAAGTTTGTTTCTTCTCTATTTAGTGCATAGGAGGCAATCTCACATTTTACCTTGCAAAGTATTGAAAACAATAAAATCTAAATAATAAACAGGCGGGATAGCAAAACTCAAACCGCAGAATTATCCAGCGAGTTCAGAGACATGGTCAGATATCAACAAAATGAGATTTATTTAATATTGATAAATGTGACAGCGAAGCATCTAGGGAGAAATAATAACAATCAACAGAGAGATAAAATGGGAGATTGCTATTTAGAAAACATTAATACAGAAAAAGACCTGGGGGTTATAATGGATAATAAAGTGCAGATGAGCTCATATTGCAGAATAAGCAATTGCCATCCTAGGGTGTGTATAGGAAAAAGAGGTGTCTCATGTATGACAAAAGATGGAGATATTAAGTGCAGCATTATGCGGCCTTGCAAAAGGTTTTATTTGGAACACTGCATGCATCTTAAAGTACTCATTCTTTTTTTGTTTTGTTTTTAAGGCATTGAGAACTTGGGGCGAGCTCAGAAAAGAGCTACTGAAACGAGAAAAGAAATAGTGGAGACGACATACTAAGGAAGAATGATGGACGAAAATGTATATAGCTAGATGGAGAAAGATGGCTATTGAGAGGAAAAAAGATAACCCGATGCTAATGTTCAAATTAGAGCTGACATGGTTATCTGCCTGGATAACCGCATCAGCTGGATTTGCTGTATCCAACCCAACTAGTGCTGGTTAAGATTCCGCAACCCCAACTCCTCCAAAAGCTGTCCGAGCAGATAGCCAAGTGCGTGGGGTCAGCATAGCAGTGATGGGTTATGCAGAAAGCACAATGATCAGTACCTGAGAAAGGGTAGGTGACTGTGGCAGATATTCATTCTGTTGGGTGGGCCAGCTGTAGCAGCAGCAGCACTCAGGGCCTGGTGGCCTTCTCAGGATGGCTAAGCCTCTAGGGGCCTATTATTATTATTATTATTATTATTAACAAACATTTATATAGCGCCAGCAGTGTACCTGGCACTTTACAAAGTAATAAAATAGACACGGTCCCTGCCCCTAGGGCTTACAATCTGAGAGACAGGAGCTGGGGGAGAGACTTAGGAAGGGGAACAGAGGGAGAGACAAGGGGTCTAACATTCATGAAGATGCGAGGTCTCAAGTGCACGTACTTGGCTTGGTTACGATGAGAATGACAGCAGGCAGGTCCATGTTGCAAGGATAAGGGTAAACCGATCGTAGGTATAGGAATAGTGGCTCAGCAGGATAAAGAGTCAGACAGAGCAGAGCGAAAGAGGTGAGTTTTAAGGAGAGATTTGAAGGTATGAAGGGAGGGGGCAAGGCGGATGTGGACAGGGAGGGAGTTCCAGGCATGGGGGGCAGCAAGTGAGAAGGGACGAAGGCGCTTAGGGGAGCAGGGAAGGCGTGGAAGGGTGAGAGAAGGGACAGAGGAGGAGCAAAGTGCACGGGCTGGAGTATGGAGGGCGATAGGGGGGAGAGAGGTAGGGGGGAGCAAGGTTGTGAAGAGCTTTATAGGTGAAGACTAGGAGCTTGTGCAGGATTCGTTCAGGAAGGGGGAGAGAAGGGACAGAGGAGGAGCGAAGTGCACGGGCTGGAGTATGGAGGGCGATAAGTGCAGAGAGGTAGCGGGGAGCAAGGCCACAGATGTCCAGATGTATGAGCTGGCTGCCAAGACCTGAGCAACAGACACAGGCACCTGGAAGTCAGCACAATGATATTGTGCAGGCACCAGAAGCCAGTACCTACACCTGGATGCCTATGGACTAAGCTCCCAGAGTCTGGACCACCCCAAGAAGGTTTTGAGGGCCTGTATTCTGACACTACTGCTGCTGGCAGCCCACTGGCCTGCCCAATAGAGTGAATCTTTGGCACAGCCGTCCGTTCACTCTTCCTCAGGTACTGATTATCATTCTGCCTGCCCTCCACTGGAATAATGCTCCCCCACTGGATTCCCCCAAGTAACTAAGTAATCAATGTTCCTATCTGTAGTTAGCAGCACAGGCATATGGACAGCCCTGCAGTTGATTGGAGAGCTAGCCACATATCTGGCAGATTAACCAAGCCATTATCAATTTCAGCTCAGAGGTGGTGAAGGTAAAATAAAAACAGACAAGCTAAACTTAGGTAAAAGAAGAACATGTTAATAATAAGAGGTATTAGGCAGGTAACAGAATAAACTGCCTACATGTGAGTCACCATCACCAGTGGGGATTCAGAATCAGAAATAGGATAGATAGGTACTAGTGGGATTAATGGAGAATATTCTGCACTCCACAGATCCGAGACTGAATGACCCAAAAACATTGTCACTACTTTTGACTTCGATATCAAAGGCTACAGGAACATTACTTTGAACTCACAGTAAAAGTAAAGTCCTCCTGACCAGTTTAGCAATTCAGTCTAGCTTCCCTGTTTCAGAGTCTGCACACCAGAAAGGGCACGGGGTCCAATCTTACAAGCCTCACACCAAAAGATCCTGCAGCTTTCTAAGAGCACAAGAGCATAGAGAGTTCAAAATTATGCCAGAATGAAAAGGTCTGTGTACTAACAATCCTAAGAGATGAGTCAATCACAGAGATAAGACGGGCAGTAGATTTATTATTCATGGTTATTATTTCAATTTTTGAGAGCCCTCTGAATAAAATAATACCTGAGACTGAAACGGTTTGTGTATCTACTTTTTCAGGGGTTCCATTTTGGTTATTTTGGAAATGGAAAATAATGATGGCCACTTTTAGACACGTGTGGCACATGCACGGTGTAAAATCACACTGTGGGTAAAAATCCCACAGGCAGGGTTTAAACATGACATCTCATGCATTAAAGCTGGCCGCACGTTCTTTTAAAACCGCTAATTAAATACCTTGGTATTGAGGTATTTAATTAGAGGTTTGAAAAGAACGTGCGACCGGCTTCAAGAAGCAAAATGTTGTGTCTAAACCCTGTCCACGGGATTTTTACAATTGGTGTGATTTTACGCCGCATGTGAGCCGCACACGTATAAAGCGGTCAATAGCTCATTGAAGTCCTGGGCATGGTCGAGCTTCTGAGGGGCCAAACAGACCCCAAGCATGAACTGGATGTGACCGATAGGGTAATTTTCAGTTTGGATCTTAGAAGCCTGAGCATGCACCCAGGGGGGAGGCTGGCCTGTTCCATGCTATTTACTACTAGCTCCCAATAATCCCCAAGCCCCTATTTGTTTTAGCTCTAATTCTTACCACTTCTCTGCTCCTTGATGAACGCTTGTGCTATACTACCATTTCAATGGGTTGGCCATTGAAATGTAGGTAAATGAGCAGCTGTATGAATTAGGGATGTGCCTTTCATTTGCATTATTAGAATAATGAAAACAAATGAGCCCTATTTCGTTTTCGTTATTCAATAATCAAAAAATGAAATTGAAAAAATGAAAATTTTCATGTTTGTTATTTTGACTGTACCTTTGTTGTTTTTCATTCACTGTGTATGATATTTGGAGATATTGTACCCCTCACCCATGGCATTACCCCTGCCATATATCCAAAAGTTTGGATAAAGCGTTCCAATTTTATAAGCAATTGAATTTTGTGATTTTAACAGAAGTGGCATATGCATTTCCAGCTGTAACTTCTTTATTTTCCATCCAATGTAGATGAAACTAGGATAGATTTTACCTCTCTCCAAGGTTATTAAATCAACCATATTTCAGAAAATCGGATGAAGGGACCTGATGTTATAAGCATTTGACTTGCACATGCTTTTCTGGCTGTCACGTCTTTTTGTTCCATATAGTTTGAATGAAATTTGGAAGGATTGTACCTTGCACCCAAGGGATAATACCTGACAAATATAGAAAGATTGGATAAAGGGTCCCAGTTTTATAAGCAATTGAACTTTGTGATTTTAACAGAAGTTGTGCAACTCCTGAAAATTTGGGGACAAACACAAAACTTTCATGACATAAATGAGACTTCAGGTAGCAAGGGGTGGTGGTGGAAGCAGCCCAGCAATCAAGAGACATGATTGACACGTTCAGGCTGGCCAATTGGCATCCCAAACACATCCTGCTGTACTGTGACAGAGGACATCAGAGAATCCCTTACTGGCTCTTTCCTAAGCAAATGCTTCCAATTACTCAATAACAAGCAGGGGTGTTGGTGTGGGCACAGTAAAGAATTAGAGTAGAAGATTAACATTTCTGCTGACCAATTGGCATAAAAAAAACCATCTTGTACCACTGTGACAAACATTAGAGAATCCTTCTGTTAAAATCACAAACCTTATATTATGGAGCCATGCTAGTGGCTCCATTAGTTAAGCTGGAGCTAACATTCTGTATTGAGAGTTCCATTGACTTCAATGGAGTTCCTTGGGGCAAATTCCTCTGGCTTGCAACCCTGAAGTTGACGGGGTTTTCTCTGTGAGCATACACTTATAGTCACAGATGGCTGTATAAGACAGATATTGAGTATGCTAAGTATGTGCTTTGATCCAATATTCCATGTTAGGTGAGGTGTCAAGATGTCCCTGGCATTTAAAAAGCGCTTGTGCTTGCTGAGGGAGCAGGAGGGAGAGAAGCTGGATGAGGTGGCAGGGCTGGGGGGTCTGTGAGGGGAGGGGGATGAGGGATCAGGAGGGGG
>QEPC01013498.1:6867721-6948063 GCA_003113815.1 Sphenodon punctatus | reverse complement strand
TATTATATATTATGTTATTATATATAACATATATATATATATATATATATATAATGTTATCGGAATCGATATCGATACCAAAAATAAAATCTTTGTTTGAAACTATACCGATACCACTAAAGACAACGATAATGAAAAATTACATTGTCATTAATAACGATAACGAAAATGATTTTTTAAAATAACAAAAACGATAACAAAAAATGAAAACAACATGGGGGCTTGGTGCACACCCCTAATTTGCATGGCTCCCCATTAAGGCAATCCAAGCAGCACATATAGTTCCTGAGTGTTTGTATATCCAAATTAAAAAGAATGTAAATGAGACTGCTGTTCAATTAAGTGTGTAATGTGTCATTTCATGGCTGTCTTCTTGATATTACAGTCCCCTTTTACATTAGGCAATGTCACATCCCAATCTAATCACCATGAGATAAAGATGTTTCCCTTTAATACAATAAAAGGACAACAATAACGTAGCAACGGAGGAAGGAGTATGCATACCAATCCGTTACATCGTCACCATGTTGCACTTGAAAAGTCCATTATGGTGTCCTTTGCTGTGGCAGATAACGCTTCCCTAGCTAGTTTTACTCGGGAGGGGGGTGGGACTTTGCAAGTGGCCTAAGCTGGCATCTCTAGGAAATGTTCAGTGGACGGAGCAGGGGGCAGACCCCTGACGACTCTAGAAATTTCTGGAAACCCTCAGGTCTCTTGTAGAGGGTCCCATCAGGAAGTTTTCAGAGTGAGCGGGGGTGGAGTATTGGCACTGCCCACACCCACTTTGAAAATCCTGGCACCACAGGCCCTTTCCTCCTTCACTCAACAGCAGCTCACCAACCCCGCCTCACCCAGTAAGTCCCCTCTCCTCACCCCTGACTGGGCAAATCATTCGCCCCACATCCCTGCTCCCCCAGGTTTCACATGCCACAGCTGCCCCTGTTGCCCCATGAGTCTGCAGGGGGTCCCCACTCTATAGCCTAGGGTGGCATGCCCAGTGGACTCCCAGCCACTACTCCCTGACCAGTGACAATAGCTTCCAGCTGTGGGCCGTATTGAGCAGTGGAATTCTGAAGTAAGGGCTTTTGTCCCGCCAAGGTAATCCCCTCACCATGGAAACTCTGCCCCCTTACTGCTGGGGACCCATAATTGGGATCTGAGCAGAGTTTCTCTTCCCCACCATCTGTCACCCATAGCCACAAGCCCTGTCACAGCACTGGCATGCAGATAGCACCTGCCACATCAGAGGAGCATCCTCTGATGAGCACGGGCCCACTGGTAGCACCTGCCCCTTTACCACAGAGACAGCTATGGCCACTCAGAGCCAGCTCCAGGACCCAGCCATATAAGCAGAACATCACAAGCACTCAGTGGCTTTCCAATACACTCTGGTCGAGCCTGCTAGTACTCTACCTTGCTCTTCAGCCACTGCATGTCCCTACCTGCCTTCCACCTCCTCCCTGCCTGTGCCTTACCTTGGTCCTTGGCTTGCTACTGTCTGTACTAACAGCCTGCCTGGATTGACCTATGCTTTTTCTAGACCACACCTCTGATGATCCCTTTGCTGACGCCAGTGATAACTGCTGGCTCAGACTGGCCTATGCTCCATCAAGAATACACCCGTTCTTCAGCCGCAGCCCTTACACAGTCTTGCTATGACTCTGAGTTTCACAATGACACATTGCAAAATATAGTGCAAATCTGCTCCACCTTCCTTTGCCCAACACCCTGCCCGTTATTATAAATTTGCTTCTATTGTTTCCAGTACCATAATCTCTCTCCTTATACAACCTTTCATGTTCATGAACCTGTTTCCAAGGCATATCATCTAAAAACCAAGCTGAGGAAAATGAGATGACATTTAAAAATCATTCATGAGACAGTTGTACGCTAGGCTGGTGTTTCTTTCCCTGGTATCTTCAAAGCAAAAAACTGAATGGTTTGTTTAAAGGTCAGTGGGAGGAAAACTAGAGAATGATATGCTGACCTCTAAGTTGAAATCTGGATCTGGAAAACCATAAAACATCTTTACTCCCACCAAACCATGAGATTTATAGTGGAAAGTAAAATGCTCCCAATATGTGGGAGAAGTCTTGAAAGTTTCCTATTCATTGGTATTACTTGTGTCCTAGCTAATGCGTTATTCTTCAGTGGATAGCACTATAAATTTAGACTCTAGTGATAGACAGAAGTAGGCAGCAGTCCTGAGGTTGCAGTGGCTAGCTCTCAGGACAAAGATCGAAACTTTGCCCTTGCTGCTGTTTGCACAAACGTTCTGAAAGCAATATCCAATTATCCACTTGGCCATTGCACGGGGATAGAGGATCTCTGCTCAACTACCTTCTTGCTCCAGATTCATCCCTTGGCCAACATTAGGGTGATGCAGGCACCCTGTGATCCTATTCAGGTTTGCTCCCATGCCTCTTCAATGAGTTTTCCTGGCAGGGTTTACTCTAGGGGCTGTGCTCTGGAGTAATAGGGATAGATCCCTGCGTACAAGTCTCAAGGGGCAGCTCTTTTGTGGGACTAGGCGAAGGAGAAAGGAAGGAGGTTGTCTTTATCACACACTAGTGTCCCTGTTCCTTTCCCTCTGGGATGAGGGGGAAACTCCTTTCTTCAAGAGCGGATCAGTGGGGCCTGACTGTGAGATGCAATCCCTTTGGGGTCTGGACTCACTATAGGTCTTTTCTACACTCCTTAGCCATTCTGCTGTTCTGGGCTGGAGGCCTTATATATTCTCAACTGGTATCCAATCCTTTATCTTGAGCAGTGACATCATCGACCAGTGCCTTCTACTACTCTCTGCACCTGGTGATGAAGTACTCTCCTTAGCAATGCCATTACCATGTGAATCTCTGGTGCAACCTCTAGTGCCCATTAAAGTTCCCAAAGGCCTGCCCTTGCACACCCAGTGGAAACTATGAGTGAGGCTACACAAGACAGGGAGAGGAGACTACTACACCATAGGTAGCCTTACCCCTCCCTGGACACATAAACCACATAATGCAGTGGCTTGTGTGGCCAGTGGAAGCCAGATGATCCCCCCACCACAGGGTGGGGTGAACAGCTGCCTGCTACACAACACATCCTCAGAAAAATTCCAGGGATGTGTTGCAGTGCGGCTTTTAGGGGTAAGGCTGCCCAGGGCAGGGAAATCCATTTGTCAGGGAGTCTTCTGCCCGTGGTGCGGTGAGCTCCACAGTAGGGTTGTGAGTGACGGGTGCTGGTGCCCATCCCATGCAGCCATGTCACAGCTAGGAGTAGATGGTAGGTCCGGTCGGGAGGGAGGGAGGCAGGGCAGGGCAGGGCAGGGCTGGGTGAACACTCATGCAGCTGGCACCACAGCCCTCCCTGGCTGTGGCGGTGGTTCCGACAGAGGTTGGCCTGCCCAGCTTCTCCCTGCGCTCACCCTGCTGTGTGGTGGCAGTGACTTCCCACCATGAGGCCACACGGGGATCCAGCCACCACCAGTTGTGTAGCCTCAGCCTATGTACCTCCGTGCTTTAGGACTAAGGCAGCACTAATCAGGGTGGAACAAGAAGCAATGGGTGCAAATTACAGTAGAGTAGATTTAGGTTAAACATTAGGAATAACTTCTTTACCTGTAAGGAAAGTTGGGCAATGGAGCAAATTGCCAAGTTGTGGAATCTCTTCTGTTGAAGGCTGTCATACCTTGTGGTTTCTAGATGTGAGTTTTCGCCGGCTCTGGATCTGGACCAGACGTGAAGTTGGTTTGATGGAGGAGGCACCAGGATTCCAAACCAGGTAGGTAGTTTCATCAAGCAGCAGAACAGGGAAGGGTTGGGTTACGATCGGCATCAAAGAAAAAAGCCTGAGGTCACAGCCAGAGAATGTTGAAGGAGTCAATAAACCAAAGGGCTCATATAATGTCACCATCAAGGTACACAGGAATCAAAACCAGAGAATCCATCCTGGGGAAGGTAGATGCATGGGGAAACACAAAAGGTGAATGTGGGCCAGTTGGTGAGGCTGGGTTGGGATCGAGGGTTTGGTTGCAGTAGGTTAACAGACTACTCAGTCCAGGGGGCATGACAGAAAGAGGAACTATATATTGGAGGGAGTCCAACCAGCTGCTGCCCATGAGTCATGTGACTCCTGATTCACCAAGTTTAGTCCTGGGCTGTGGTATGTCAGTTGCAGGTATCTTGTTAGAGGCTTTTAAGGGGAAATCGGTCAAACATTCATCTGGGATAGTTTAGGTAGAGCAAATCCTGTCTCAGGGCAGAGCAATGGCCACCACTTTCTATTTCTCATAAGGTAGCAGTTTGTCCCATATCATGATGCCCACTCTTCCATCTGTCTACATTCTCCCATGATCAGGCACAGATTCCCTTCATTGTTTTTAGAACTTGATTTTGTGCAGTTTCAGAGAGTCTGAAGAAGTCTCTGTCTCACACTTTCCCCCATTTGGGACACTGGAGAAGGAAGTCGCTCTCTCTTTTTCTTCTACCTCTCTGTTACATGGGCTTGCACGATCTCTCCTCTCTCAGGCTTTGTGCTGCCCAGATTCCGTGTCTAATTTCCAATTCGTTAGCCCTACCAATGGCCTTCAGAGGAAAATAAACATTTCTCCAGCACAATAGGAGTTTGGCCATTGATTCCTAGGGGAGCAGAAGCAGGCCAGAAATAATTAAATTTAGTGTATATCAAACATTCAGCAAAATGTTCGCTATAGGATAGCGTCCCAGGATCAATGCCTCCTGCTTGGAGAATACACATCTCAGCTTTCCTGCTGTATTTACTGCATTTTCCATTTATACAGCAGCAGGAGGCCATTATCCTGTGACAATGTTCTGCTCTACTGACATTACCTCTCAATTATATCTTCATTAAAGCTAAATTAGAAAGTGGCCAGGGAAGTTAAGCCAATTGGATTGTTTGTTTGGCTGAACATCCTGACACTTTTTTTTTAGCAAAGAGATGCTGGCTCCTGCAATGAAATGTTTAACGACCTCCTTCATTGCTGGGAAGTGTTGGTTTTAATTTTAAACTGAAGATAAACCACTCAGCCACACAGCATCCATTGGCAAGGCTTCTGGGTGGTTAAGCATGAGGAGGGCACAGAGTTGTTGTTTTCACTTTTAACCTAAGGCTTTAATGTTTATTTATTTAAATTTATATCTTCCCCATCCCACAAAAACCAAGCTCCTGGTGAGTTACAAAAATATAAAAACAGATACATGCATTAAAAGAAAAGAACCCAACAGTATACACACAGTATATGGCAGTTTTTACATGGATTTCCGCCCCCCCCCCCCAATGCCGCTCAGTGTTCAGGTGTGTGCGTGGTGGTGGGGGCAGTCCATGTATACAGCTGCAGGTGGGTGGGGGGATGGGTGTTCAATGGGCATGCACCCGTGTAACCCACAAGGGCAATGGGTGTTTGTGCGTGCGCACTCCTGCTACAAACCTACGAACACCCGCCGCACACCCACCTACACCCACAGAGTCCTCCAACAGAATGGAGGATGCTCTGTGGATGTAGGTAGATGTAGGTGGGTGGGTGTCCATGTAAACGGGCACACACCCACTTACACTGGCCACGCCGAAACACAGGGGGTGTCTGTGTAAAAATGGCCAATATATCCCAGACTACTAAGTCTGCCTAAACAAAAATATTTCAAATTGTTTCCAGAACATGCACACAATCGAGCTTTGGTAAACCTCAGTGGGAAGAGAATTCCACAGCTAGGGAGCAGCCACCAAAATGCCTTTGCTCTCACCCTTGCCGTCTGTACTTGGTGCACCAAAGGCACAGTCAGAAGGCTGCTCCTGGCTAACCAGAGTTCATGACAGGACATAGGGGAGAAAGCAGTCCCTAAGGTATGTTGGGCCCAAACTTTTTAGACTTTTTAGGTCAAAACCAGCACGTCAAAATAGCCTGGAAGTTTATAGGAAACCAGTGTAGACCCTGGAGCACTGGTGTGATGTGCTCCCAGTAGTCCACCCCCATCAGGAGGTGGGTTGCTACATTTTGCACCAGCTGGAGCTACCGAACATGCTTTAAGGACACATTGCAAGAGTTAAGCACTAAGGTTATGAAGACATGAATGACATTTCCTAGGTCTAAGTCTGTAAAACGGAAGGTTGGATTTTGCATTTTCCTGCTTTGCCTTCATGCTGGTGAATGAACTGTTCTGTTGATTAGGTGAGCAGCAGTTCAGACTGAGGAAACCTTTGGCTTCTTTTACCATTGCCACCAATCCCTTCTTTTAAGGAAATGCCCCCTTTAAAGGAAATGCCTCCCAAACATGATGAGATGTAAATATAATCCCATGAACAATGAGGGTAATAAAGACAATGTATATCCAATATCAATTGGGATCTTGACCCCATTCACTGATTGCATGACCCTAACTGGGGGCACAAATCATGGGCAAAATTATACCAGGGGACAAATTCTTCCCTCTGCAGTTCCAGGTCATGGGGGCAGATTTTATGTGAGGCAAGGGGATACAACACTGGGCATGCCCCACAGTGTGAGAAGTGAACATTTCTTTTAAAGAAGCGTCACTTTATTTGAAAACATCACAGCTCCACAGTATCCCTTATTTTTAAAATTTGGATCTGAGATTCCTGCCATGAGCAATGTTAGCCTCACCTTGTGGTTTAGCAGTGGCAGGGCAAGAATAGGCATGTATACTGGCTATGCTGTGTCTGCGATGTGTGCACCAGTGTTTGTCTGCCTAGCCTGGGCACCACCATGGGACTCAAAAGCTTTATGTGCAGGTGCAGCTCAGGAGCACCGCACAGTAAAATGAGCACTGCCTGGTTGATAGAATCCACGAGCTATAAGGAACCCCCAGAGTTATCGTGTCCAGCCCCTATCATTAAGCAGGATCCACTATACCTACACCATCCCTAACAATGCCTGTCTAACCAGCAATTTTTTAAGACCTCCAGTGACGGGGCAGATTATTCCATTGCCTAATTGTCCTGGGAGTTAGAAAATTCTTTCTAACGCTTAGCCCAAATCTTTTCTTCTTTAAGTCCAGTCCTTCTAGTTCTATCCTCAGTGGCCAGAGAGAACAAATGGGCACCATTTTGTTTATACCAGCCTTCACATATTTGAAAACTATAATAATGTACTCACTACGGTCATTTTTACACGGGTGGGGGTGTGTGTGGATGTGTCGGTGCGGCGGGTGTAGGTGGGTGTGTGCCCATTTACACGGACACACACCTACCTAAACCTACCGATACCCATCTACACCCACGGAGCATCCTCTGTTCTGTCGGAGGGCTCTGTGGGTGGAGGTGGGTGTGGGTTGGTGTGTGGCAGGTGGTGGGTGTGCAGCAGGAGTGTGAATTCACAAACGTCCGTTGCACGCGGCATTTACACGGGTGCACACCTGCCACACACCCATCCCCACACCTACTGGCAGCTGTTTACACGGACTGCCCCCCCACCACACATCCACCCAATCACTGAGCAGCGGGGGAGGGGGGGGGAAGCATCAATGTAAAAACGACCTACCTCTTAAATTTCTTTTTTCTTAAACTAAATATTCTCAGTTCCTTCAGTCTCTCCTCACCAGTGTTCCCCTCTATCTCCTTTATCATCCTTGTTACCCTCGTCTGAACACTCTCCAGCTTGACAGTATCCTCCTTAAACTGAGGTGCCCAAAACTGGATGCAGTAATTCCGATGGTGCCCGGTCACAGCTTTTGGAGGGATTTATTATTTGTCACATTTTTGGATAGCCCTCCAAATATCAAAAAAATATCTACAACTGAAACAAATATATTTTATTTTGGTTATTTCTTTTACTTTGGTATTTTGGTCAGCTACTTCTTTTCGGTTGTTGCACTTCCACAATAGCACTAATTGTGCCAAAACAAAGTAGCCATAATATCCAAAATAACTGAAACAAAATGCTGAAATAACTGAAGTAACTGAAACAAAATATCAAAACTGGATATCTAATAGGGATGGGAAGATTGGAATTGGACCAATACAATTTAGATGATATCTTAGCATTTAGATTTTAGATTATATCTTATTGATACTGTTAGAGAGGGTCTTGAGCCCCCCAAAGATGGATACACCCCCCCTTTTTGCTGTATAACCCAGGACTGCAAACCTAGGCCAAGGAGGTCTGAAATGGCACCCCCCAGAGGCAAACAGAGGCCAGAGAACATGGGGATAAAGGCTTGATAGAGAAGCATCCCCATACAAAGGTGCATAAGCAAAAGAGAGGAGGGGGGCATGTGAAAAGCATGGAAAGAAAGGATTGGGCCCGACCACCCTAGCTCCTAACAAAAAGGGACCGCTCATAGAAAAATACCAGCCTAAGGTTAGGAAAAAGACTAGAAGGGAGAGCTCTCTGAATAAAGAATGGTGTCGTTAAGGAGAAGGGTTCACCCTGTTGTGACAAAGGACTGGTAGCTATGACTCAGAGCAGCAACATCCTATCTCCGTATTCCCCAAGAGAACCCAGACACACACTCATTGTATCCTGAAGCCTGCCGTTAAGCCCTTCCTTCCCTCCCTTCACTTTTTGTTTACCCTTACCTCCTGTGTAAAAGGTATCTGGTGCATCTGGTATAACCCTTTTTGTCATGGAAGCAACCCCTCATTAGCCCATTGTACACCCCAAATGACCCTTCGTAGCCTCCCAAACTCCTTTGTCCAGCACCCTTTAACTGGCCCTGGTTTTCCCATCACCTTTTGAGAAATCTTGGGACCCAGATACGTGCAGGTCGCTCTGTGCGTGTCTGAGTTGAGAGATCTCCCAGACTTTGGTCTGCCCCTTCTTCTTCCTCCATCCCCCGAACTCCACTGGATCCGTGGGCTGCCTGTCCCATCTCAACAAGCAAGGAAAGGTAACCACAGGTCCAGACTTTCCCAGCCAACTGGGGAAGTCCTCTCTCTCTCTCTCTCCCTCATTCGCATTCTCTCACTCCCCATCGCTGAGCCAACAACAGACCCCACCCCTCCTTCTCTTACCATACTCTCTGCAAGCCATTTGTGTTTTTCCCTTTTAAATCCTGCCAGCCAGACCGGGGCTGTGTTTCTCTGTTTTGTATAGTAATAAACTTGTTGTTATTGCACACCTGTGTGTGTGTCTCTCTCTTTCTATTTGGGGAGGGTACATAAACTGCCTGTAGCACGTACTGTCCTCAGATTGATCCCTTTGAACATGTGGAGACCCCAGTTTAAGTCTTTAAGCTAATTCTCCCAAAAGTTTAAGGAACGGTGGATATTGGGGTACCCACCTCCCAATAGTCATGAGTGGGAGGAGGTCTCCTGTTAACAATACGATTGATTGGAATCAATGGGGGAATAGATTTTAGATCCCCCACTGGATCCCATGGCGAGGATTTATAAAGCTCCTTGGAGTGGCACCAGTACCATGTCTCACCTTAATGTCACTAGGTTAAACAAAAGCATTTCCTTCCATCTTTCTTCATAAGACTTATGTTCCAGACCCATCATCTTCTTTGTTGCTCTCCTCTGAACCTGCTTCAACTTGTCAATGCCCTTCTTAAAATGAGGCACCCCATACTGGACAAGTGTATACAAGACTCTCCATATCCACATCTGTCTTAATTTTGGATGTGCTTCTCAAGAGATACAAAGCATACCCAGCATAGAGAAGCACTGTGAGCAATGAATTCCTGATCCATGCTGATCATTTGTTTAGCACTGTCAGTGCTCACAGTGCCACACAAATAGCTTGTTCCTCAAGGTGTCTAGGGCCATTTTTAAGCAAGATGCTCCCACGCATGGACACCCAGCATCCACATGGGGGAGTGTTTCATTTAAATGTGGAAGTATGTGGGTGCACACTCCTGTGACCTATGCATCCCAACCCACCTCCACCCACCTCCTACTCACAGAGTAATCAATGAAAAGGCATGTTGCTCCATGCGTGGAGGTAGGTGGAGATGGTTGTGTGCCCATCCCCCCATACATGGTCCCTGCAGTGGCAGTCTGTTAAAAA
This sequence comes from Sphenodon punctatus, assembly GCA_003113815.1. Taxonomy (NCBI): domain Eukaryota; kingdom Metazoa; phylum Chordata; class Lepidosauria; order Sphenodontia; family Sphenodontidae; genus Sphenodon; species Sphenodon punctatus. Next base: position 6,938,096 of record QEPC01013498.1, on the reverse strand, counting down.
ATGGCCTAAATTTAAAAGGTTATACTGGACCACTAATTATTTTCAATAGGATTTTCCTGTTTTCCTCATACACTATGAACAACATAGTATATCACAAACATTCAGTGATTTCAGATGTTACACGGTCCTGATTCACCACAGTGGATTCCCAGCAGTGGTGAGCCAAACAACCACCCCAGTGTTCCAGGGAGGCTCCAAACAGACGTGACGGGAGCAGGACCACAGCAGGGAATTGGACCGACAGACTACAACAGCAACCCCACAGCTACACAGGCACCCCCAGAATGGGGGAACCCCTCAGGGGCAGAGCACAGGTGCAGGGGGAGGCTACACAGGCAGGGCAGCCTACAGGAACCATCTAGGAGGCAGTAAGGGTGCAATGAATGGGATGGAGGTGAGCCAGAACCAAAGAGCAGAGCAGACGATCCAACCCCCCCCCAGGGGGATGCTGGGAGGTGCAGTCCGGGGGCCCCAGAACCCCACGGTCACAGAGTCAACCTGGGGGGGCACAGGCACAGGAGGGAGTGAGGCTGGACGATGAAGGACAGCAGCAACCGGGGTGCTGGGAACTTGGCTGGAGAGCAGGACACAGCCACAGGAGAAGGCAGCCATGGAGGGGAACACCAGTTGCAGAGGCAGAAAAGAGGGGCCCATCGAGGGGGCCCAGAGCCACAGGCAGGGGCAGTGGAATCCCAGGAACTAGCCAGCACAGCAGCGAGCCCGGGACATCATGGAGGGTCAGCAACCCATGGCATCACAGCGGAGGCAGAAGCTCACAGCGGGGCCAGCATCCAGGACATGGGAGGCACAGGGGGCCTCACAGTCAGCTGCAGGGGGTCACAAAGGGACCCGGGGTCAGGTGGCCCACCAGGTGTACATAGTGGGGCCACTGGAGCATGCCCCGATGGTATCCCAGCGCAGACATGTGGTGGGCGATGAGGTAGTATGCCTCGAAGGGATCCTGTATGGCGAGCCCCATCTGCACATCAGATCGGGACCACACACCAGCCAGCACCGTCAGCTCTGCCCCGGTGGGCTCTGACAAGCCATAGTCAGCAGCTGGGGCCATGGAAGGTGACCTAGCTCCAACAGGTTGTGATATACCACCCCACATGACCGCTGGTACCCATGGGCCCCATGAATGCAGCCAAAGAAGGACACAGCCAGGGCAGGGCCCCCCTCCACCAGACAGGCCGTGTAGGCAGCCAGGCTGCACACAGAGAGAGCAGACACGGTCTCTGCCACTGACCACCCCACATGTGAGCACCTCATCTTCAGGATGCACCCATCGGGAAAGGGATGGAGGCCCAGCTTCTCCGCATGCATCTGGCAATCGTGGGAGCTGACCTCATAGCCAAAGTAGTGCAGGCTGGAGCTCAGACTTGCATAGGCACCTGTGAGGTTGTCCGGGCAGCTCAGGAGCAATTGCACAGCCAGGGAATGGCACAGGTCACACAGGGCCATGGTCTCATGGAAGGTCCAACTATGGGGGGCACCAGGTGGGTTGGGGCCTGCAAGCCCTGGGGAAGCGCTGACAGCCATGGTCCAGCAAGCGGCTGATACTAAATTCAAGGAAAGAGGGGGCCCACAATCCCTGGAGGGATGGGAGGGAAAGCAGGGGAGTGCCAAGGCCAAGCGATAAAGGCACAGGCTGCAACATGGCATGGCAGACGAGCAAGGCGTGGGGTGTGGACCCAGCCCAGCTGCCAGAACAGTGCACGCAGACAGGGCAGCCTACACAGAGATCAGGGCGGCGAGGACAACAGGCAGGAAACACACAGAGGTGGGAGGTGATGACAGCCGGCATGCAGCTGCTGCCCACATGCCTGGGCACAAGCCGGGGGTGGTGGTCCAGGGTGCTGGATCAGTGGGATGAGGTCACCTGGAGAGCGCACTTTTGGATGGACAGGTGCAGCTTTTAACGCCCTGGCTGGAGTGCCTGCACACCCCCATGCAGGCCCCCATTCCCATGGTTCAGCGCGTGGCCATCGGGGTCTGGGCCCTTGCAACACCCAACTCCTACCGGTCCGTCTCGCAGCACCTTGGTGTTGGGGTGAGTACCATCACCGGGATACTGTGAGACATCTGCGAGGTGGTGGAGGGTGTGCTCCAGGATTGAGCGATCCAGCTGGTGGACCAGGAGGCTGTGATGGCTGGCTTTGTGGCTGGAGGGTTCCCCAACTGCATGGGCACAGTGGACGGCACCCACATCAAGATCCTCCATCCATCCGCTGGGGAAGCCTTGGAGTATGTCAACCGACACGGGTACCACTCCCTGCAGCTGCAGGCGTCGTGGACCACTGGGGCTGGTTCATAGACATCTACACCAGCCACTCTGGCCGCAGCCACGATGCCCTAATCATGACCATCTCTCCCTTCTATGCCCGGATGTACCACTGGGACTTCGCGAACATGGGGATGTCCCAGATCAAGAGGGTGCTGATGCCCCCCTGTATCCTGGGGGACCTGGCCTATCCCCTCACCCGGTGGCTGATGAAGGCATACCCAGTCGCCAGGAACCCTGTGAAGGCGCTCTACAATAACTACCTGTGTGCAGTGGTCGAGAGGGCCTTCAGGACCCTCAAGCAACTCTGGAGGTGCCTCGTGGGCTGGCTGGACTACACGGTGGAGACCTCGGCTCTGGTGATCGGAGCCTGCAGTGTGCTGCACAATGTGTGCAAGACCGATGGGGCTGCCCTCAACTACCCCGTGCCCTGGCACCCTCCCAGCCCCATGCCTCTCTATGTGAATGCCGAGAGCCCGTGGGAGTACCTATATGCAAAGCACATCCGTGCTGCCCTAGCTAGGCGGATCAGTCGGGAGGCCGAGGTGTGAGGCCGCACACCACTGTCGACACCACCCAGGGTCCCCCACAGGCACCCCGGCCACGCCCCTGGATACCCACCCACCCCCAACCCCATGCCCGAGAAGGTGAATAACGGCATTGACTGTGGTGCCCATGCATTTATTAGATTTACTTCCACCAATACGTAATCCTGCCACCACCACTGCCACCCCCCCACCTCCCAGTGTCAAGTCCACCCCACCATCCCGCTCCCCCTCTTCCCCCCTCCCTCCATGACCTGGCCATCTCCAGGGTCTTCTTCTTGCCACCCTGTAGCTCTGGTAGCTCTCCTCCCCCCCCCCGCCCATGTCCCTGACCGTGTCCTGGGAGGCCTCGGTGCCCTGAGGGACAGGCATTTTTGGGAGGGTGGGCGGACCCATGGCCGGACTGGGCGGCTGCTCCCTCCGGAGGCCTACAGGGACTGGTAGGTGGATGTATGGGCCCGGCAGCCCTGCCAGCAACTTGGGTGGTGGCAGAGGTGGTGGGGGTGCCTAGGGGCCTGGCATCGGGGTCAGGGCAGGCAGGTTGCCCGACAGGGTGGTGACCATCACGTAGGTACTTATGGTCGCCGCATGCAGGAGCAACGAGGTGCCAATGTCATGGGACCGGTCCATCTTGGCAGAGTGCTCCCTCACCCTCTGGTTAATGGCCTGTTCCAGCCACCCAAATGCCTCCACCTGCCTGCTGTGCTCCTGGTGCTCCTGCCTCTGTTTGAGGCGCAACTCCACCTGCAGCCTCCGGTCCCTGGCCTCCGTTTGCTGCACGGACCTTTCGGTGGCTGCCTCCATGCAGTTGATGGCCGCTATCATCTGCTCGCCCTGCTCAGTGGTGGTGCAGACTATGTCCTCCACCTGCTCCTCCCTCCAGTGCCGTACCCGTGCACGTTGCTCTCTCATCCACTGGGCCGGGGACACGGGGCCAGCTTGCTGGGACCTGGTGGGTTGCCCTGTTAGGGTGCACAGTAGGTGTTGATTAGGCACCCCAGCCTCCCGCCCCCATCCCATGGCACAGCTGGGGGGTCCTGGCCCCCCCTTGGTTGGCTGGCAGCTGCTCTCCCCTGACAGTCCCCAGTGCATGGGCCCCCTCTCCTCTGCAGTGTGCGGTCTGGGTCCCCCGTGCCTGGCCTCCCCGGCTCCCTCTCCCCCTACTTGCTGAGTTGCCTCACCTGGGACCTCTGGCTGCTCCTGGGCCTGCTTTCCACTGTCCCCATCACCTGCCTGTCCTGGGTGCTGGGGCGTGCCGTGACCTTTGAGGATATGGGATGTGTTGTGTGGGGGTAGGCAGAATGTGTCCCCTGGTGGCCCCCTGTCCCCCTGTCCATGAGCTGGGGTGTTACGGGTTGCTGGGGGCAGCCCCATGGCCGGTGTGACCCCCTTCCCCCCTTGGCCTGTCCCCTCCGGTCTGCCCCCTCCCACCCGCTTGCTTACCCTTGATGTTGGTCTCGGAGCCCTTCGAGGCCGCCCCCTCAGGGTTGCTGAGGTCCCCTTGCATCCCCTGACTGGGGGCAACCTGTGTGCCGGCCTCGGATCCTCCCGTGTTGGACATCATGTGGGGGCTCTCGTGGCTGGTGCACAAGGGGGGCCTTCTGCTCCCCGAGGTCCCAGGGCATTCCTCTTGGGGGGCGGGGACCCCGGAGCTGGTGCCTTCTTGTGGGACTGCGAGGGGAGGGGGTAGCTCAGCCCATTCCCTGCCCTGGACCATGGCGCTCCCTACAAGGCACGGAGTGACAATGGAGCCCTTCATGTGAAGGATGCAGTCCAGGGCGTCATAGTAGGCGGCGGTCCAGGATCCATGCCAGGACCACTGGTTGTTGTCCTTGATGGCCTTGTACCCCCTCTTGAGCTTCTTGACCTTTGAGTGGCACTGGGCCACTGTCCTGTGGTGCCCCGCCACCTCCATGTCCCGCATGATCTCCTGGTACACGTGCTCATTCCGCTGGTTCACGGCTAGCTCCAGCTGGTGCTCCAGGGTCCCCCCAGATCCTAATAAAGTCCTGGGTTTCCCTGTGCCCCCATTGTCCCCCTCAGTGGTACGGCCGTCACCTGCGTGGACCCCCCTCCTCCTCCTCCTCCTCCTCCGCATGCCTTCTGCCCATCTATTCTGGGGGCTTGGGCTCCTGGGTCCATTTCCGTGTCTGTGAGTCATAAGGGGGGGAGAGGGCGGTTGGCTGCCGGGTTGCCTCATCCCCGCAGTCCTCATCCTTTCCCCCTCGTGTCACACCCCCCTTGGTGCCCTCGTGCCACTGGGCCCCCCCTCGCTCCCCTCACCCTTTTATGGGGTGCCTCATCCCCCGGGCTGGTGGTCATCTCTGGGGTGGCCTGTCCTGGCTGCTTCTGCTGCTACTGCTCTCCCTCCACCGCCTCCATGTGCAGCACGACCACCTCCTCCGCCTATGCCTCCTCATCCTCCACTAGGCATGGGCGAAGAGAACGCTGTTCGGATGTTTGGAGGTTTGGTCGTTTGGTTCGAAACCCAAGTTCAGGTTTGATGGTTCAGTTCAGCCAAGTTCGGTTTGGCCGAACTTGGCTGAACATCAAAAAATAGCGAAACCGAAACAAAACCGAAAATGAAACCTACTTTTTGGCCCTGAAAAGACATTTTTCCTGCCCCCAAACTCATCTGAACTCATCCGAACACGACCGAACTGTTTGGTCGTTCGAGAGTTCAGTTTGGACGTTAGGTTCGGACGTTTAACCCAGAGTGCCAGTGCCTGATATCGTTGGGAGGGCTCCCGGAGGAGAGCTGCCTCCTTCAGCAATAGCCCTGGCTGCCGCCGTGTGGCGGCGGCCCTGAGTCCGCAGGTCCGGTGGTCTGGTTTAAAAAAAAAATCCAAGCTGGGCACTGGCAGGGTAGGTGGGGGGTGTCCCCCCCTTCCACCCATGGAGCCTGGGAGGGGAAGGGGGAGGTTTTTTGGGGGGGTGAATTGATTTCAATGGGGACACTTCCCCATTAAAATAAATGAAAAAAAACGGTACCGGTAAACCGGTTTTACCGATAAAACCAATTTTTTTGAAACTGGTAACCGGTAAAACCGATACCTGGTTTTTTCAGTTTGGTCCCACCCCTATTGATAATACAGAAATCTGTGGATTGTAAAACAAAATAATGCTTAGTGATGGAGCAAAGGAACAGGATGAAGATCTGAGGTTTATCTAAAGTTTGGGGTGTATTTTATTCTAGTTCTTTTTGTTGTTGTTGTTTGGTCCTGTCTCTATTTTTAATCATAAGTGATCATAGCTTTTATTATGGAAACATGACAAAAAGTTCTTGACAGATACATATTTGACTTCATTTTGTTAATGGCTGTGGAAGTGAGGAGAGAACTGGAGTTAATACAGCAAGAAATGAAGTTTTGAGAAAGAAATTAAAAGCAAGATAGATGATGAGCAGATTAAAGAAATTAAAGCAGTGTTGGACATTCTAATTAAAACTTATGAGGGAGAATTTAGCAGAAAATGGCAAAAGGAATTCAGAAAAGAAATGGATTAATACCATGGAAAAGTAGGATTTAATGGTGTCAAGGAAGATGGCTCAAGCAATGGACTCTTGGCTTAAAGCTTAATCATAGGAGTCAGTTTGGGGGGTGGGGGGGAATATGCTTTGCTTCACATAGAAGAATTATTTAACTTAGGGTGAAAAAAGACATGACTCTAACCACCCTTTAACCACCCTTGGTGGTTATTTATGCATGTTGCAGGGCTGTATTGGTGCCCTATGCAGCCCTGAAACATGCATAAATAACCACCAAGGGTGGTTAAAGGGTGGTTAATGTCATGTCTGTTTTCACCCTTAGTTACAGAAGAAAAAACTCAAAGAAAATGAACAAAGTTCAGTACACTTACCCATCCTTTTATTCACACCACAGTTCTTACTAGTAATGGTCTGGGTAGCTCAGTAAATATTGAGGACCTCAGTTGCCCCAACAAGATTCCTTACCAGTGAGCTTTCCAACTCCAACCCACCCAGATCCTGTACCAAGAACTCTCAAACCACTACATCCAAATCCCCTGGCAGCGAGCAGCTTTCTGACTGCCACAGGTAGGACTCCCGGCTGTGTGCGCACCCTTATAATTGCTGTGTTCCAAAGATTCCCAGGCCACAAGGGAATTCTAGTTCTGCTGTTCAGAAATGGGAACATCAGAATTTATACCAAGAAAATATAGAGAACTAGATACGGAAATCAAAATATATGTTCCACAGGGGATAATACCACTTCAACAAGAGATTCGTTATCTGTTCTGGAGAAAGAAGAGATATTTCTTCTTGAGAGATATTTTGGGAAGAGATATCCCAAAATATCTCTCAGATCGAGATATTCTGGGAAACAAAGAACATAAGGCAAAGTGAAAAGAACAATAGAAGGTACTGTGATCTGGCAAAGAAGGGAGAGATTGTGGCTTTAAAATCATGGCGATGATTGTAGTGGAGTGGGGAGGAAGACCTGTACCCAGGAAGCAGTTTACAGAGAATTGTGAATGAATATAAACATAATCCATGCAATTTCCTTACTACTTACATTGACTTTACATCAGTGTAACTAAATAGCATAGGCAGGGTGTGTGGTCTTAGTCTCCCCCAGTCAATTGTATTGGTATTTATTTAGCAGCACACCACTGAGGCTGTTTTCAGATGAACACTGTAATGTTGAAATTTGTAAAACTAGCATTGTAGTCATGTGTCTTTAATTGCAATTCAGTATTCAGACGACCATTCTTATGCTGATATTAATGGTTAATCTGGATATGGCAGTCTGGGACAGAAGAGTGGATTGAAGGAGATGCAGAACTGTATGGGATGTCCCCACTCATAGTTTGCCCCATGTACATAGCCATATTCCCATTCAAGGGGTTATTTACAAGGAACTTACGGTCAGGCAGCTCTCTGAAAATGTTATGACTTTAGGCAGACTACACAGTCAAAGGTGCTCCTGGCGTACCTGCAGGTGGTATGTATGTAAGGCGCTGATCAAACCATATAGCAGTCCCTGAAGACTCATTATATGTCTTCACCTGGTATGGAAAAAAGATCAAGCATGGCAAGAATTTCTTTTGCTGTCCACTCATGCTCACCTTTTAAGGTACAAGTGGATGGTACCAGAAGTTTTAACTCCAAAAAACCTGCTCTATTTCTGATCTCCACTGGACAGATGTAGTGACCCTGCTGATCCATGAGCTATGAGGGGAGAAAAAATCCAGGCTCCATCACAGGTAGGCTAAGGGCATACTGTACATCCCTTTGATTCCACAGTATTGCACGTGCCATTGTGTTCCAAGTAGACCAATTTCTTTTCCCCTTATTTGAAGCATTTGGTGTCTGACAGCATACACACAGCTAAACCAAGGCTATTCCTAATGATAAGTTGGCAAATTGTAGTCTGTGGTAACCAAAACACAAACGTTTTAATAACATGAAATGTATCATTTTGGATTTTTTTTTCTTTGATCTGCTACAGATAACTACACAGTGAAAGCTTGTACACTGAAGTGATAAACACGTACGTCCTTGAGTATTGCCATTTCTGAACCTGCCTTACCTCATTTGATTTCTAAGCAAGAAGCATCATTTCTAAGCAGGAGCATCTGGACCACATTGGTTTTCTGAATCCCTCACAGTCTGGCTTTTGTCCCGGCTATGGCACTGAGACTACACTTGTGGCTTTGGTCAACGACCTCCTTAGGGAATTGGATCAGGGTCGATCAACCCTGCTGATTCTGTTAGATCTGTCAGCTGCTTTTGATACAGTTGACCAAGCGATGTTGGTGACTTGCCTGCGGGACAGAGCTGGAGTGGGCAGAATTGTTCTTGAATGGTTCTTGAATGGTTCCTGGCTGGGAGAACTCAATGGCTGGTGCTCGAAGACTGTTCTTCATCTCCCTGAGACCTCTCGTGTGGAGTCCTGCAGGGTTCCATCTTGTCCCCTTTCCTGTTCAACATGTATATGCAGCTGCTGGGTGAAGTTGTGAGATGGTATGGGGTGCGGTGTCATAAATATGCTGATGGCACCCAATTCTACCTCTCTTTTTCATCCTACCCAGACCCGGCAGTCTCAGACCTTGGTGCTCACTCGGTGTTTGGTGTCGGGGGGTGGGGGGGGGACTGGATGAGGGCGAGCCATCTGAAGCTGAATCCTGACATGACGAAGGTGATGTTAGTGGGTAAAGGAGTGCGTGTGGTTTATTGAAGGGGTTTGCCTCCTGCTGGTCTCCCAGGTTTGTAGTCTGGGAGTGCTCCTCTGTTAAAAAACAAACATAGGGGTTCTCAGAAGCAATTCCACCTATCCAGTGGAAACCCACTAGAACCATCAGCAAAGAAAGATTTGGGGAAATAACAATATGTATTTATTACTCTAGTACATTAGAAATACTGTACATGATATATTCTTTAAAGTCTAAAAAATTCTCTACAGAGATAAAACCCTGGTTATATAAATCAATAAAAATGAATTAACAATGCACACTCATTACAATCACTGTATGGTTGACAAATCCATATACACCATAAGCAATCAGCTCAACCATTAGTGTGTTATGCAGATATTTAAAACAAAACAAGGCATCATAACAAAACAAATGCATTTTTTGGAAAACCCCTTCTTCAGTGCTATATAATGCTTTAAAAGCCACAAATAGGTACTGCAGACAAACAGAATAAGGAGAGAAATTTAGCAAATTTGTCTCCAATTTAAGCAAAACAATTTTGCAAGTCCTAACCATGTATCCACTACTAGCTACTTGGGTATTGCACACACCTCATTACAAATCAAGGCAGGGGGAGAGAGAAGGAAGAAATGTCACCCCAAATGGGACTCTTAATGGCAATTCCACTGCAAATAAAGAAAAGATTAAGAAAAAATTAGTGCGTACTCCCCCACTTCCCCATGCTCTAATGCAATAATCCATGGGAGTATGCTTCAAAACTCACAGTCCTTCCCTTCTCATCTCTGCAGTGCTCATCCATGCACACTATACTGCTGCGCCTCACGAGAGGTTGCTAAGATGAAAGTTACACAACTCTGTCTGCCAGCCCTTACATCAGTCCTGCAGATTCAATCACCTGTGGCTCACATGGGTGCACTCCCCTTCCAATGTTCAATCAAGCTACTGCAGAGAACTTGTCTCCATGTTTTCTTTTCTCAGCAGATCAGGAAATTCCATGCTTTCATTTTTCAATAAGTCAGGAAATTCCAGGGGAGTCAGAATCTATTCTCCATATCTTCCTTGCTCACAGGTAATGGATTTCTCCAAACAATCATATGAGGAATAATAACCACAATGGCCAAATTATAGTCTACTACTAGGCGCCCACATAAAGCAGTAAATTAACAAAATAAACACTTAAAAAAGCTAGTAAACATAGCTGAGTCATTATGCAACAAGATGTCCACTCTCACATCTACTGAGCAAAGTGCATCCAATTGATTATTATATATGGTAGTCTGGAAAGGGTATCAACAAAATCAAAATACCCTGAATCACAGTAAAACAATTATAAACAACTTGTAAGAAAGCTGCTGAGGAGCCCTTCAAAAGAAAACAGACCATAGCAGACTAACTAAGACATAAAGCCTATTTATTCTCCTCATTGAGGCCTCCTGGTATCAATGTCCCTAATCTATAAATCCAGTATACCTCCCTCCTCTGGGACTGTTTGATGTGTCCATCCTTCAAGGGTACTGTTTCTTCTTTTGGAACTGGAGCCGGGAAGCCCAGCAGTGCAGCGAAGAGCATCGGGATGCGCCCCCCGTCCGCAGTGGTGCAGAGTGGTGTGGTGCAGAGAGGCGCAGGAAGGGATACCCGCCCCCGCCCATGGACTCTGGAGGGAGGTAAATAAATCTTCAATCCTTTCTTGCTTGCCTCCTCCCTCTCCCGCAGGTGCTCAGGGGGCATGCCTTCCCCCTGCTCACCTCCAGCCCCCCCGCCCATTCCCCCTGTGATAATTCCCGAGATTTGTGATAGGGAGCACCCAAGCTCTCGCCCTCTTGTCTTGAATCCTGTAAATTATCACGAGATTTTTAAAGGGGGCTCATTTCAGCTCTAATTATTTCCAAAGGTAGTACCAGAGGCCCATTGTTAGACATTTGCCTATATGTACCTTTCATTCTGCCTGAAATTTGTTCCCAGTCACTAAATCCATTCCTGCTATTTAAGAGTACCTCCACAATCCACCATAACACATTCCAGTGTTTATTGGCATTAGATACTAAAGGTGGGACCCCGGGCCCATTACCGGCTACCGGATTTACCGGTTACCGGTTCTCTAAAAACCGGATTCCCGGATTAAATCCGGTATGCCGGTACCGGTTTTATTTCATTGATTTCAATGGGGCGCTGTGTCCCCATTGAAATCAATGAATTCCTTCCCCCTCCCCCTCCCAGGCTGCGTGGGTGGAAGGGGGGACACCCCCCACCCACCCTGCCCAGCCTGGATTTTTGTTTAAAAAAAGACTCAGAGGCGAGCCCACCCCCCAGCACCAGCGGCCGCGGCGTCCCCGCAGCCGCCGGTAAGTATGACCCGATCCCTGGGGGGGGTGTTTAACACCCCCCCACCCCCCAGGGATCACCCCTACTAAAGTTCATAGCTTGCTTACCTTGCGGAGCTCCGGGTGCGGCGGCGGCGGGCGGTCCGGCGGCCTCAGCGCCGGCTGTGGCTGCCGGCGTCAGAGACGCTCTAGGCCTTCCGGGGAAACCCGGAAGTTCCCCGGAAGGCCTAGAGCGTCTCTGACGCCGGCAGCCACAGCCGGCGCTGAGGCCGCCGGACCGCCCGCCGCCGCCGCCCCCGGAGCTCCTCAAGGTAAGCAAGCTATGAACTTTAGTAGGGGTGATCCCTGGGGGGTGGTGGGGGTGTTAAACACCCCCCCCAGGGATCGGGTCATACTTACCGGCAGCTGCGGGGACGCCGTGGCCGCTGGTGCTGGGGGGTGGGCTCGCCTCTGCTCTGAGTCTTTTTTAAAACAAAAATCCAGGCTGGGCAGGGTGGGTGGGGGGTGTCCCCCCTTCCACCCGCGCAGCCTGGACTCGGGGAGGGTTTTTTTTTTTTAACTTGGGGCTTTAAGTTTTTACATTGCAGCCATTTTTAAATGGCTGCAATGTAAAAAAATCTGGTACCCGGAATCTGGTATCCGGACCGGATTTACCGGGTCGAATCCGATAATGCCGGTATGCCCGGTACCGGCATTATCGGATACCGGATTTACCGGTTTTCCCGCCCCTATTAGATACATTCCACTTATAATGCACTGCAGGAATGTTGTAGTGGAGGCATTTGGGATTCTGAAGAAGTGTAGGTTAATCCTTTCAAAAACAACAGATATGGCAGCAGAGAGCATAGCTTCAACTAGAATGGCTTGCTGTGTTCTTCACAACATTTATCAGACTGACAGGGAGGACCTAGACTGGACATATGACATTCCTGCTGATACTCCCGACACAGAGACCCTAGTTGCTCAGTTTGGCAAGGTGCCTGCTTATGTCAAAGCCGAGGATAGAAGTGTTAGGGAGGCACTCTGCAGGTACTTTCTTAGACAGGAAAGAGAGGTTAGGCCATGGCACCCACTTTTAATTCATGTTGTGTAGTCTGTTGCAGCATAACAAATGAACAATAATATTTCTAACATTTTGGGAAAGAGGTGCATTTCTAAAAGACAGACTCCTGGACTAGGAAGACACTTGTAAAGGCCTTTGCATTTTTAATTTTTTAATTTTTAAATAGTTTTTCTTTCTTTCCAAAGCCATGCCTAACATGTTATTTTATATGTTGTGTTCTAGTGCATATATTGGGTTACCCAACACCTGCTATTACTGGCCCTTTTTGCATGGATGTCTCCCTTCACCCACGTGTGCAGGTGGGTGGGCAGTGGGGGGAGGTGTCTGTGGGATTGCCGTGGCAGGTGGGTGGGGGTACATGCATGGTTCAACATTCTACCCACCTCCACCCATCACCCACGCACATAGCAATGGGCACCAATGGCAGACGCTCTGTGCGTGGAGATGGGTGGAGGTGGGTGGGCGTCCATGGGATGGGCCGTTCATGCACTGCCCATCTGACGACACTTCCATCCATCCCCCATGGACTGCAGAGGTGTTGCGGTCCATTTGAAAATGGCCACCATTATCAAGAAAGCAAATTTTAATTTTCATAACCGACAGTTACTCTTTTGCAGCTGTGAGATACTGTAGTAACTTCTTAAAATTATATTTTGGTAAGCAAATGGTGTCTCATTAGATGATTGACTCTTTTGTTGCTTAATTCCCTGGAAAAGTTATGTTTTTTTTGTTTTTTTTACAAAGTTGCAACAGTGGGCAACAGAATTTCAAGTACATTGGCTTTCTGTCATTGGTAAAGAAAGTTGCAGAGTGTAGGTATACATTAAGGGACCATTTACATGTTTAGTATGAAGAGTGTAACTTTTTATAAAGACAGGATTACGCTAAGTGTTTTAATCTGTACTTTTTTATTACAACAAACAAATTATATATTATTTAACTGCAAAGCATTTCAACAACCTTATGAAAAATGAGGTAGAAAACAATTGCCAAACAGTAAAGCATTCTACTTTGACTTTGGTTAATTAATTTCAATTATAGGACCACCACCATGCCTACTTCCCCTTCCATTTACTGGAGGCTGTCTGTTTTAGTTCCCTCAAAAACTCCTTGCCCTTCCTCTCACTGCTTGCCCCAGTATGCCAGCTGACTGTGCCCGGGAGTTCAGTCGCACTACGTGGCAGAGGCTTGCTATTTCTTCCCGTAAGTGCTGGTTTGGGAGGGTACGCCCCTCGTGCTGCTGCATCAGATGCTCATAGTTATGTAGAAGTTGTTGGACTTTATTGGAAAGTGACAATGTGTGATTTTGTTTGTGTTGCATTACTTTTAAGTATAAAAATAAGTGTTTGTATATTTAAAAGTTTAGCATGCTGGGGATGCTAATACTAACTACACTTACCAGCTCCTCGCATCTTCCATGTAGCCATCAGGTTATGATGGACTTGTGTTGTGAGGCTTCCTGCATCACAACTATTGCACCCAGCACGTCCTGAATTTCTTCTTTAAAAAAAAGTAAAAAAAACTTTTTTTAGATCAACTGCCTTTGAAAACATGATGCATTATTTATTTGTTTACACAAAGCGAGACTGGTGGTTTGCCACGTATTGCTTCGGTTGAATACGATAGATATGTGTCTTTCTCCAGGCAGTGGCTGAGTCTTAACTACTAGATACCCAGGGAATATTCCTTAAAATGTTTTGAAACTAGAAGGGGTTTTGTATGCTTAAATTGTGTGTGAAAATACCAACAGTATTAGCAATGATAGTGTACTATTGATTTTGTGTATCCCAATAATTATCTTTTAAAAAACAACACTCCTCTAATGCTTCCCTATCATTATGCAACAAATACAATTATTTAACATGTGTGCCTTTTATGGAAATTGTATGTGGTGTAGCATCTGGTGATTTTTAATAAACACTTTGAAAAGTCCAAGATACGTGAATTTATTATAAAAAAGACTGTATTATTGGGGAAAAAAATATATAGCACTGCTGAATTTTTAAGTATATATGAAATCATTTCTGTTGCAAGGGCAAGCATTCCATGAGCGACCACCTATTTGTATTCAGTGCATGGTGAATGGCATATGTACAGAGCAGCACTTTCCCGTACCAATGTAACTCACATATGCATTGCTCAGGTTAGGTGCCAAATGTTGTGTTGTTATTCTTTATGTACTTTGAACCATCTCCTTGGAAGTTTACATTAACTACGGTCATAAGTAAGAGTTTTGCAGTGGTGGTATACCGTTCAAATTTGGTGTGTCAACCTGCAATTTGTTAAGGACTGTAGACATTTTTTAAAATGTGATTTTTAACCAAAAAGCGTGCTATGAAACATTGTCAGACACTTGTCATAAGCTACTCTGTGTGCCCATGAGTCTGCACATCACAGTGTGTCAGGGTTACCACAGCCGGCCGCAGACTCACGCCCTGAGGGCCATTGCTTAGCAACTACCTTACATACAGGCACTTGAGAGGAGCTGAGGGCAGCATGGCTGGGAGGCAGCGCTTCCCCCCACTCTGGGAATGCTCCTGGCCCCGCCCACAGCGTGCTGATGTTGGGAGGAGGCTTTGTGGCTGGTTGGGGCCCCGCCCTGAGTACACCTGGGGCTACTTAGGATTTCTCTATAAGAGCTACCAGCGGGGCTTGGGATCCCCGCCGGTAATCATTTGTGAGAGGCTGGCCCCCTGCTGTTCCTTGAAGTTTCTTGTGTTCTGACCTTGATACGTGATTCCTGTGAGTGTGCTTGAGAGATTGATCCTGGTGTTCCCATCCTCGTGTTGTGTGATTCAGTGAGTGAGTGTCTTGTGTTTGTCTGTCCCCTTTCTAGCCCTGGTAGAGATTGTTGTGTGGGGTGTGGGTTGCCTTGTTCCCCCCTTCCAAGTCCTTGCTCCTTTCCAGACCTTCCTGTCAAGCCAAGCTAGTGTGTGAGTCCTGTCCTGCACTCCTCCCCTTCTCCCATCGGATCCTTTCCCTTACCCCTCCCCTTCCTTTCCCCTGGGGTTAATCCTGTCCCCCTCGCTCCCTCACCCCTCCCAGCACGGTGCCCTGGGGCCTGGATATATCCCCGTGAGCTTGTTTTCCCCTTTTGTATTACCTCCTGCTCTTTTGGGGCAATTGGTTACCTCTTCGTTACGTCCCAATGATGAAAAGGGTTGCCCTCTGATTTGGGGGGAAAGCCCACCTATCACCCTGAGGGACATTGTATCTCCCCTGAGCGTGCTCCTTTTAAGAGGTAACCGCCCTGGTCTCTTTAACCCTCTACTCCTCTGCTTCTCCTCTCCCCTCTTCCCCCCTCCCCGTGACAGAATTACCGGCACCCCCTTTCCTTTTGAATTAGTGGAAAACATGACTTCCGAGGACCAGGTTCGCGAGCTTATGCATGCGGTCCAGTCCCTCACCATGGAGGTTCAAGATCTGAAAGCAGAAAACAAGGAGCTCCGGGCTCGGTACCGAACCTTGCAGGGCTCTGTGGGACAACCCCAGCCCTACCCCATGGAAGACCAGGGAGGGGCATCTGGGGGAACCCCTGTCCCCCCTTCGGACCCACTTCCCTCGCTTCCCATGCCTCGGGAACCTAAGGCTCCCCGCCCGGATAAATTTTATGGGGATAGAAAAGCTTGCCAAGGTTTCTTAGCCCTATGCAACCTTACATTCCAAACCCAGCCCCTTACTTATAGCTCTGATCATTCAAAGGTGGCCTATATCATAGGATTATTGGGGGGAGTGGCTTTAGATTGGGCTACCCCTCTCTTAGCAGCTGACGATGACCTATTATGCTCCTATAAGGACTTTCTAAAACAGTTTCGATTTTTGTTTGACTATCCCCATAGGAAAAGAGACGCTGAACAAGCCATACTTCATTTCCGGCAGGGTAAAACCCCCTTATTAGATTATATTACACAGTTTAGAAAACTAGCTTTTGATCTTGATTGGAGCAACTCTGCTTTTCGGGCCCTGTTTCGGCAGGGGCTCAACGACGAAATTAAGGATCAGGTGGCTTGTGCCCCCACTACTCCTATTACGCTAGAGGAGATGGTCACTTTGTCTCTGCAAATTGATGAACGCCTTACAGAACGCAAGAGGGAACGTAAGCGAGATCAAGGTAGGGGATGGGGTTGGGGTACCCCCCGAATAACCCCTACTTCCTCACCAACTGTAACAGAGCAAGAAGGCCCAGAACCTATGCAGATCGGGGTTGCCCGAGGGCCTCTTAGTGTTGAGGAGCGGGAAAAACGGCGCCAACTCCGCCTTTGCTTTTATTGTGGTAAGGCTGGCCACTTTGCAAGGGAGTGTCCCTCAAAACCCTCCCGTCCCACAGGGTCGGGAAACGCCGGGAGCCGGGGGGAGTGGGTGGACCTCCCCGTAACTGGTTGTAATTCCCTCCTTGAGCTTAAGGATATTGCAGGACCCCTGCCCCAACTCTATGTTCCCCTTACCCTTCAGTGGAACACTCAACGCTCCTTGGTGGTTAGAGCATTGGTGGATTCAGGAGCCTCAGGGAACTTTATGGACTCAACTTTTGCCACTCACTATGGAGTTCCACATCAAACCCGGACTTCTATTGTGGTGGTCCAAACAATTGATGGGTCTCCTCTTAACTCAGGCCCCCTACAAACCTGCTCGTGTCCCCTCCGGTGCATTATTGGAACACATGTGGAGTTCCTTAAGTTTGACCTCATTGCCTCCCCTTTATTTTCCCTAGTTTTAGGCTTACCCTGGCTCGTGGCTCACAATCCCTCCATTGATTGGAGTACGAGAACTCTCTCATTTCCTTCCTCGAATTGTCTCTCTCACCATATACCTCCCCCTTTGATAGGAGCCACTGCTCCTATTGCTTCTTCCCCAGTGATTGATTCCCGTATACCTTCCCAATACCATGACTTGGTGGCAGTTTTTAGTCAACAAGAAGCTGCCGAGCTCCCGCCTCATAGGCCCTATGATTGCCCCATTGATCTTGTGACAGGTAGTGAACCCCCATACGGGCGCATATATAATTTGTCTCCAGGGGAGACGGAAACTTTAAGAAAATATATCCGGGAGAACTTAGCTAAGGGTTTTATCCACCACTCTACATCCCCTGCTGGGGCCCCCCTCTTTTTTGTACCTAAGAAGGAGGGGGACCTCCGACCATGCATAGATTACAGGGGGTTGAATCAAATCACCATTAAAAATCGCTACCCCCTTCCCCTCATCTCAGAACTTCTTGGCAAGCTTCAGGGTGCAACGCTCTTCACCAAATTGGATCTGAGGGGCGCATACAATCTGGTACGGATCAGAGAGGGGGATGAATGGAAAACCGCCTTTCGTACCCGATTTGGCCATTTTGAATACTTGGTTATGCCATATGGATTAGTTAATGCTCCTGCCACCTTCCAACACTTTATTAATGACATTTTTAGAGATTTACTCGATTTATACGTTGTGGCATATTTGGATGATATTCTTATTTTTTCTTCCTCATTTGAAGACCACGTACATCATGTAAGAACTGTGTTGGAACGTCTTCAAAAACATAAATTATATTGTAAATTAGAAAAATGTCTTTTTCACGCGACTTCGGTCCCTTTCTTAGGATTTATTATTTCTTCGAAAGGAATTCATATGGATCCAGGGAAACTTGAAGCCATAAATCGTTGGCCTGCTCCAACCACGGTAAAGGCATTGCAGAGATTTTTAGGTAGCGTTAACTATTATAGACAGTACATACCGCATTATGCTGACCTAACTAAACCTCTTACCCGGTTATTACAAAAGGGAGCGCGGTTTGAATGGGGGCCTTCACACCAAGATGCTTTTATATCCCTTAAACAAGCCTTCATGTCAGCCCCTTTATTACAGCACCCTGATGTGTCCTTACCATTCATAGTAGAAGCTGACGCCTCAGATGTGGCTATAGGAGCCGTCCTGACTCAAGTCCATGGATCCGCAGGCCGACGTCTTCCCTGCGCCTTTTATTCGCGGCAACTGACTCCAGCAGAAAGGAACTATCCTATTCTGGATAAGGAGCTACTTGCGATCAAGGCTGCCTTTGAAGCCTGGAGACACTTTCTGGAGGGGGGTCCCCACCCCGTGTTGGTATACACAGATCATAAGAACCTGGCGTATCTCCAATCTGCACGAATTAACAACCCAAGGCATGCCAGGTGGGCCTTGTTCTTTGCAAGATTTACTTTTTCGATACAGTATCGTCCTGGCTCTCAGAATACCATGGCGGATGCCTTATCCAGGTATTACATGTTGGTTGAAAAAGACGGGGACATTAAAGGACCAATACTACCTCCACGAACATTCGCAGCCACTCTCCCCTCTTTGGCTCGGCTACAAGCGGTAAGTCTCAAAGAAAAGCCTTTACCTGGTTGCCAACGTAAATCTGGGTTATTATATCATAAAGGAAAAGTTGTTATTCCCCCCAACCTCAGGCCACAAGTACTTTGGGCTCACCACGACTCCCCCCTGGTGGGGCACCCTGGGTTTCACCGTACACTAGCCCTACTTAGAAGATCCTTCTGGTGGCCATCTTTGTACAAAGACGTTAAGTTGTACGTCCAAGGGTGTTCAACGTGTGCTCGTACTAAGATACCTCGGGCCTTACCAGTGGGGTTATTACAGTTATCAGATAGCCTTAGGGGCCCTTGGCAAAAGATAGCCTTAGACTTTATTGTTGGCCTTCCTAAGACAGCTGGTTATGATTCGATTTTGGTCATCGTGGACTATTTTACAAAGATGGGGCATTTTATCCCATGTAAAGGATTACCCTCGGCTCCCTACACCACTCGCCTTGTACTTCGGGAAGTGATCAGATTACACGGTCTCCCAAAAATCATTGTATCCGATCGAGGGCCTCAATTTATCTCATGTTTTTGGAAAGCCTTCTTCACCCTTTTAGGAGTCAAGATTCAACCCACTACGGCTTACCATCCTCAGGCGAACGGACAGGTGGAAAGGCTGAACCAACATATCGAGCATTACCTCAGATGTTTCTGCACTTATCTTCAAGAGGACTGGGTTGATCACCTGCCACTAGCCGAATTTACATATAATAATGGACCTAACTCCTCTTTGGGTACGTAACCATTTTTTGTTTCCTATGGCTTTCATACTCCCCTGTGTTTCCCAGAGGCGCCCCTCACATTGGTACCCGCAGCAGGGTCCTTGGTGAAGGCAATCCATAAGGCCCAACGTGCAGCTCAAAATCAGTTGAGAGAAGCACGCCAGCGTTATAAGCTCGCTGCCGATAAATGACGATGCCCCGAACCCTCCTTTCAGGTGGGTGATATGGTGTGGGTACGTCGTCACCATTACCCCTCTTTATGCCCTTCAGCTAAATTAGATGATGCATATTTTGGTCCCTTCCCCATTACTCGTAAGCTTAATGCTGTTATGTATATAGTGGGACTCCCAACCCACATGAAAATCCATCCATCCTTCCATGTTTCCCTATTAAAAAAGGCTAGATCTCCTGTCTATGATATTCAATGAGATACCCCAGCCCCCCCCATTCTCCTCCCTAATGGTCCTGAATACGAGGTCCGAGCAGTCCTGGATTCCCGTATTTCAGGGTCACAATTGTATTATCTGATTGATTGGAAAAATTATGGGCCCTCAGAACGTTCTTGGGAGCCGGCCATGAATGTCCATGCCCCTCAACTAATTTGCAGGTTTCATCTCCGCCATCCCTCTAAACCAGGCCTTCCGACCAAAGTTGGGGGGGGGGCTTGGACAGGGGGGTACTGTCAGGGTTACCACAGCCGGCCGCAGACTCACGCCCTGAGGGCCATTGCTTAGCAACTACCCGACATACAGGCACTTGAGAGGAGTTGAGGGCAGCATGGCTGGGAGGCAGCGCTTCCCCCCGCTCTGGGAATGCTCCTGGCCCTGCCCACAGCATGCTGATGTTGGGAGGAGGCTCAGTGGCTGGTTGGGGCCCCGCCCTGAGTACACCTGGGGCTACTTAGGATTTCTCTATAAGAGCTACCAGCGGGGCTTGGGATCCCCGCCGGTAATCATTTGTGAGAGGCTGGCCCCCTGCTGTTCCTTGGAGTTTCTTGTGTTCTGACCTTGATACGTGATTCCTGTGAGTGTGCTTGAGAGATTGATCCTGGTGTTCCCATCCTCGTGTTGTGTGATTCAGTGAGTGAGTGTCTTGTGTTTGTCTGTCCCCTTTCTAGCCCTGGTAGAGATTGTTGTGTGGGGTGTGGGTTGCCTTGTTCCCCCCTTCCAAGTCCTTGCTCCTTTCCAGACCTTCCTGTCAAGCCAAGCTAGTGTGTGAGTCCTGTCCTGCACTCCTCCCCTTCTCCCATCGGATCCTTTCCCTTACCCCTCCCCTTCCTTTCCCCTGGGGTTAATCCTGTCCCCCTCGCTCCCTCACCCCTCCCAACACGGTGCCCTGGGGCCTGGATATATCCCCGTGAGCTTGTTTTCCCCTTTTGTATTACCTCCTGCTCTTTTGGGGCAATTGGTTACCTCTTCGTTATGCCCCAATGATGAAAAGGGTTGCCCCTTTGGGGGAAAAGCCCACCTATCACCCTGAGGGACATTGTATCTCACCTGAGCGCGCTCCTTTTAAGAGGTAACCACCCTGGTCTCTTTAACCCTCTATCCCTCCGTTTGTCCTCTCCCCTCTTCCCCCCTCCCCGTGACACAGTGTGCTATAGTTTGAAATTTGGAACAGAAGAAAACATTTTTATTCATGTACCATGTCCTTTCTGCTTTCAAAAAAATTGTGTTTTGAAGGACTTTTTAATTGTTTGAAACCCACCTTATAAGGTGGTAATTCTTGCAATTTTAAAATTACTAAGAAAATGGTTTTTTTATTGTTAATTGGGTTACTTTGCTAGATCCATGCACTGAGACTTTTTCCTACACCTGCCATAAGCAGGAGAATGTTACTGACTATCCTGCAAACCATCTAGGTAAAAGCATTGATTTTTATTTTATTTTTTAAAATATTCAGTAAATAAAAAGAAAAGGGGGAAGAGATAGTAAGGACCACAGAGTGGTATTGCTTCAACTCCCTGGCAAAGATGAAGATATCTTCATCATAAGTGTAAGAAAAAATTACCTGGACTGTCTCCTGGTGCTACCTGCATCTTCTCCTTGACTCTTCCAACTGCTCTTTCTCGAACACTCCCTGTGCTTATTTATGGGCGTGTTGAGAACCCAAAAGTGGATAAGATTATGTGACAGCGCACACATGCACAATCATATAAGCTGTGGTAATTGGTAGCATGGCACATCTTGATCAATTTAATTTCACGTGCAGGCACAGGAAACTATATAATAAGCCCTTGTTCACTGTTGCTTGTGAGTGAGGCAGTCCGAGTTTCCTCCCCGCCCTGCTTTAAACTTAGTTCTGACTATTAGATCAGATCTAATCATCATATCCAAGTTTAAAGTGGGGCTTCAAGGGCAGTGCAAACATCGGAGTCTAGCTGCTTACATATGAGATCACCCACGCTTGTACCAGGGTATAATGACCAACAAATGCTGTATCTCCTGCCATGACTGCAAATGTGAAGAGGTGAATACAATTTTGATGCAAATGTCAAGGAAGCACATTATTAGTTTAATTCTCCTCTCCCACCCCCCATTGAATAGATTACTACACCATTATGGTTTGCAGCAGTTTATAATATATTATCACATATTCATGAGTAAATTGTAACAATGGTTGTTTTTACACACTCATTTCTCCTGGATGTTTGCTGTTACATCCTGAACTTTCTGTGTGTCTAAATCACTCACCCAGCTCTTAAGCATCCGGATCTTTGAACTTCTGCATAGAACTTCTCCCAGAACTAAACTGCTTTGCTCCAGGCAGCTGTGATTACTTGATTTCCATGGCAGCCTGTCACATCTTCAGCTGCATCTACTTTAGACTGTCTCAGGGCAGTGTGTATGTGAAGAATGCATCCAGACTTAGTTGTGGACTTGTAAACCCAGATTGAAAGACTGAAAAATCCAGAACTTTAACATGTGTGTAAAAATGCCCAATTGAGATGCACTGAGCATGTGTATCTCAAAGGAAACCAACTAATTTTTTAGTAATGAGAAATACATTTTATTGAGAGGATGAACAGTACAGGCAAAGTCCCCTCCGCGTTCATCACAGAGAGGGGTTGGCGGCGCCCCCTCCCCCTGTGGGAAGAAGAAGGCAAGGATGGGGCTAATAGGGCCACTTGGCTGCAGGGAGTTCCGGGAGGGACGGAGCGGTTGCCTTGCAACCGATGACAGGTGCCCGGGACTCTCGCAAGAGCTGGGACTTCCGGGCACCAACTTAGGTTCCCTGCTCACGCGCCTCACTTGTGGCTGGGCGCAGAGCAGGGAAGCATATGCGGGCCAGTTGTGTGGCAGAAATTGGGCCACACGCCTGCTGGAATGCAGGAGCACCAATCCACTTCTGCGGAGTGAACTGGGGGAGGAGGGACAGACCCGCTGGGAAACTGAGCAGCAGCATGCAGTTGCAAAGAGGGAGGTTTGCTGCCTCTCCAACCTTTACCCCCACTCCACCCCATCGTGGAGGCTGGGAGTGGGAGATATCGTGGGTGCCCCCCCCATAGGTCGGCGCTGTGAGGGCCCAGGCCCGCAACAGGGACTCGAGAGCGGGGCCAGGGCTGGAGAACCCCCCCCGGTTTTACAGCACTCCTCGGAGGTTTGCAGGAGTGATAGGGGGTGAGTGGCTTGGGTTGGGCAGCGCAGCGGGCGCAACCCCCCATAGGTTGGTGCCGTGAAGGCACGGCCACAGTGGGAGAAGGGAGGGGGTACTTGGAGCAGGCCGACGGCATGAGGGCGTGGCCGGCAGGCCCCCTGCCTTTGAGTTATAACCCTTCCACCTGGGTTTTCAACAGCGAGGGGGGTGAGTGGATTAGGCCGGTTGGCTCGAGCAAAGTCCACCCTGCCTTCAAGTGGAAGTGGGGAGTGTCATGAGGGCATGGCTGCAGTGGGAAAAGGTAGGGGGTACTTGGACCAGGCCGGCAGCATGAGGGCGTGGCCAGTGCCCCCCTCCTTTGAGTTATAACCCCCTAGTCTAAGGGTTGGACGGAGGGGCAGGCCACATGGCCCCCTGCAAGACCAAGACCCCAAGGAAAAGCCCTGCCAAGCGGGCACCGAAGGCACCCCCAAAAGCAGGCAAAGCCAAAGAAAAGCAGCAGGCTGTGTCCCAGCAGGAGGTAGTCCTGCAATCTATGCAGGTGCAGCTGCTGGGGTACCAGGCCTGCATTGAGGATTTGGAGGAAGCTCAAAGGCACGAGGAGGAGCGAGAGAGTAGGCAAACGCGGTGGCAGAACCTGTTAGAGGTGGGCACCACCCCCCTCAGGGGGGAGGGGCCTCCCTTCCAGGGACAAGGGCGGCACTGGGTTCTCCCATCTTGTTACAAGGATGATGAGCCAGGGACCAGTAAAAGAAGGGAGGAATTCTTGCCCAGCCAGCAAGCGCAGATAGAGGCACTCTGAGAGGGGATGCAGGCCCTGACAGACAGCCTGGAAGCGGCCCAGCGATGCCAGCGAGGGGCAGAGGGTACCAGCGGCGACTCAAGGCCCCAATGTAAGCTGGAACCCAGGGACAGTGAGCAAGGTGAGGACTACTGGTGTGAAGGGGATTGCGAACAATGGGGGGCAGGGCTGGCCAGATGCCAGGTGCCAGACAGCCCTGGGGAAACATGGGGACATGGAGAAGGGGCAGAGGGACACCATTCCCCATGTGGGGGGTGAGGTGACCCTCCAATGGGGCAGTACACTCATTGTCCAACTGAGAGGTTGGGGCACTGCCCGCCCCTCAGATGTAATGCAGCAGCCCAGGTATGGGGGGCAGAGTGGTGCTGCACGAGCCAGGCCGGGTCCGGTGCTGTGACCGGAAGGAAGAGCCCCAGCCTCTGTCTGGGGGACATGCAGATGTGTCAGCCCCGTTAGGGGAGCACTTGCTACAGGCCATGAAGGAGAAGTTTTGGAGTGGCGAATATATAGATATATTCACCCTCCTCTTCAGCGACCAAATCCCTGACCCCAATGACAAGGAGGAAAGGAAGGACAAGGAGAGGTTTAAGAGGCCGAAGGCAGAGCACACCTGGTCCAATTGGATGGTGGCGTACACAATTTACATGGGGGTGACGTTGCTCAAATTCCCAGAGCGGGGGTTAGAGCTGCTCAAATACTCGGACATAGTGCGCCGAGCTTTTGACACGGGAGGACTGGGCGGCTGGCTCCGCTATGATGAATCATTTTGGCGCAGAGCAGCCAACAACCCGCGGCTGAGGTGGGATGTGAACGCCCATGACATCTGGCTGGAGTGCATCAGCTGTTCCAGATATGCCCCGTTATCTGACAGTGGTCATGTCCTCTCCTGTGCGGGGAGCACCCAGCAAGGGGATAGGGGACAGAGCGGGACAGCAAGGCAGTCCCCAGTGGGGCCAACATGCTGGGACTATAATGATGGAGGTAGATGATTTCGGGCCCAATGTAAGTTCAAGCACATGTGCACCCAGTGTGCAGGTGACCATGCCACCTCGGGATGCAACAGATTCAGACAGTACGGGGCTAGGAATAGGAGAAGGGCAGGTGCTCGGCAGAGCCCGGTCAGACAAGGGGGCGCCACCCAGACAATGGGAAAGGGCGCCAACCCCAGTTCGGCATGATGCCTTGCTGGCAGCAACCCGTGGGTACCCAGATCAGGTGGTCGCCAACTATGTAGTGGAGGGATTCAGGCAGGGTTTTAGGATTCCAACAGAGGGCCCCCGTTATCACCTGAGCACCAGAAACTTGAAATCAGTGGCAGGGAGGGAGCAGCTCGTTCAGCAAAAAATCAATAAGGAAGTCAGGGAAGGAAGGATACAAGGCCCCTTCAAGATGTTGCCCATGCCCACACTGTGAATATCTCCCCGGGCATAGTACCAAAGACGACCCTGGGAGAGTTCCGCATGATTCACCAGTTGTCCCACCCAAAGGGCGAGTTGGTGAATGTTGCGATCCCTCCGGAGCTTTGCTCAGTGAGGTATGCATCATTCAACACTGCAGTCAAAATGGTGTGCTCCTGTGGAAAGGGGGCCCTCCTCGCGAAGTGTGACGTTAAGTCTGCGTTCCGACTCTTGCCATTGCACCCTGAGGACTAAGAGCTGCTGGGCATGCAATTCCAGGGGAAGTTCTACTTTGACAAGGCGATGCCCATGGGATGCTCCATCTCATGCGCGGTCTTCAAGAAGTTTAGTATGGTGCTTGAGTGGATCACACGTCGCTGCACGGGGCGGAGTCGGATTACGCACTATTTGGACGATTTCCTCTTCACGGGAAGGGTGGGGTCCATGGAATGTGCACTGGTGATGCGTGCGTTTCAGGAAGTCACTGCGGAGCTGGGAGTGCTGTTGGCGTCTGAAAAGACCGAGGGCCCAATTACCAGGTTGACTTATTTGGGCATAGAGCTGGATACTGTACTTTCCCTGTCAAGATTACCTGAGAACAAGATCCAGGGGCTTAGAGAATCAATAATAGCCATCCTGGGTGCCCCCAAGGTGACAGTCAGGCAGTTTCAGTCCCTCATGGGTAGTCTAAACTTTTCCTGCTGGGTCATTGCACCGGGGAGGGCGTTCATGTCCCGCTTGTATACCCCCATTGGTAGTGACCATCCCCCGCATCACCACATCAGGGTGATGAAGGAGATGCAGGAGGATTTGGCAACCTGGGAGTCCTTCCTCCAGGGTTATAACGGAGTTAGTTTCTGGCAGCAACAACTCCTTTTGGGGGCTGAGCTCCAGATACACTCCGACACAGTGGGAGGCCATGGCTTTGGGGTTTACTTCAGAGGTAAATGGTGCATGGCCCAATGGTCTGCAGCCTGGCAAGCGCAGGGATTAACCCGTGACTTGATGTTGCTGGAGTTCTTCCCCACAGTGGTGGCAGTAGCCCTGTGGGAGGCTGATTTTGCCAACAAGAGGGTTTTGAAATCAGAAAGGGTCATGAGGCTGGTCCAGGCCTTTGTACTCAAGTGCCTGAGGGCGAATATTTTGTTGATAGCTAGACACGTGCCCGGGATTAACAACGGCATAGCTGACACCCTTTCTCAATTTCAGACAGAGCATTTTTGCCAGCTGCCCCAGAGGCCAGGGAGGACCCCAACCCATTCCCGAGGGACATGTGGAGCCTTGGATTCTAGAACTATATCAGGCACTGCAGGGGTCTCTCATGCCCAGAACCAGGCGGGCGTATGAAAAGGCTTTCAGCGAGTTCCCGGAATTCAGGTCACAAAAAGGTTAGGAAATAGGATTCCCCATTCCCAAGAGATATATACTTCAGTTTGCGATGCAGCTCAGATGCAGAAGTTTGGTGCCGGGGACAATTGCTGCTAAAATATCAGCCATTGCCTTCACGATTAGTTTGGCAGGTCACCCCTCTCCCGATAATGGCTTTTTCATGAGCCGTTTGAGAGAGAGCTGGACCAGAAACACCCCTCAAGTACAAGACACCATGGCCCCCATTACCCCCCAGTTTCTTACCACTATAATACAAGCATTGTATCGTGTCTGTCATTCCAACAGCGAGATAGTTCTGTTTGCGGCAGCCTTCTGCATTGCATTATTTAGAGCTTTCAGGATCAGCGAGCTCGTCCCTGACTCCAGGGCTGACAGGTCAGGCAGAGCCCTCCAAATTCAGGCTGTGGCGTGGCAGGGAGGCATTCTCATGTTGCATCTACAAAGGTCAAAGACCAACCAGAGGGGGAGTGGGTGCGTGGTCAGGCTATGCTCCACTGAGAATACTGCCCCGTGGGAGGGTTGAGAGAGTACCTAGCATCTTGTCCAAGTGGTAAGGGCCTCCTGTTTATTCACAAGGATGGGTCCCCACTGATGCGTTATCAATTCAGGGCAGTCCTTAGCATGTGTGTTAGGGCAGCGGGCCTTGACACGAGTTGTTATAGTGTGCACTCCTTTAGGATCGGGGCAGCATCAGCAGAGGCAAGCATGGGACTGCCCGTTGAGTAGATACAGAGGATAGGGAGATGGCGATCAGGCACATACCGCTCGTATACCAGGAACACTGAGGCAAGAGTGCGTGGGCAAAGGGAGTTGAAGGAGACACAACCGCTTGACCCTGATTTCTTTTGCAGACATGGCAGCTCTGCGGGGACGGAAAGTGGTCTCGATTGTCAGCCACAGCATTGTGCACTGGGCAGAAAAGATGGCCATATGCAGCAGGTGGGGTACCCAGCTGGGCCTAAGTGACCGGGTGGAGGTAATTTGGATAGGTAGGCGCAGAATGCTTTGGGAGCAACTGCTCCCAACACTGACTGCGGCAAAATAAAAATTTCCTGCACCAGCGGTGCTTGTAATACACTTAGGGGAGAACAACCTACCTAAGGTAATGGGGCTGTGACTGACAAAGAGGGTGAAGGCTGACCTGCAGGTGGTACAGGAGAGATTTCAGGGGTGTGCACTGGTGTGGTCCAACATGTTGCAGAGGAGGATATGGGCCAATGCTCAGCACCCAGGGCGGGTGGACCGGGCGCAAAAGCGGGCAAACACTGAAATTGGTAATTGGCTACGAAGAAAAGGGGGGAAAGTAATAAGTCATGATGGTATCAACCATGACAAGGATGAGTTGCTTAGAAGTGATGGTGTCCACCTATCAGGTACGGGTTGTAATCTTTACCTTGGGGTCCTAAAACGCAGGCTGATCAAGATACTGAAAAGTATTGGTGGTTTGGCGGTGAACCAGCCAAGCAACGCTGGCGGTTCTGGTGGCAGTGGGCTGAGTTAAGACCAATTGTTTAATAAATTGTTTAAGAAATGGTTTAATACATTTAAGTAGATAGCATAGCATGATTAGGAACATCTCCTTAAGAGATGGGCAAGGCCAGGCATAGCTGCACAGTGTGGCCCAGTGTATGGTCAGCCCAAGGGTGAGAGGCGAATGGCTGAACCCGCTGGGCGGACCATGTGCCAAACAGGCGGTTACGGTGTTATCACCCTTGTTGGTTAACCCCCCATACCCCAAGGAGTAGGGGGTAGGTACGAACAACCCGCTCTGGCCTGGGGAAATTCGGTGATTGGGGCAGGGTGTAAGTTAAAGAAGTTTACAAGGTAGGGCACAGGAGGATTCCCCTCGGGCTTAACCTGAGAACATGGGGAAAAAGGGTGCTGGATGGATAGGGTGTGGCAAAATGGCCTTTGACCCCCACAGACCTCCCTTCGCGGGAACTGCGAAACAGGCTCTGCTGAATGCATAGGCTGGTGACCAAGCAGATTTGGGACTTCCTCATTCCTGAAAATTCTAAGGGGGCGGGGAGGGCTCTATACCTGAAACAGGTGACGTTGGATGATCGAATCACAGAAGGAGAGGGGCTGCTGGACTACAGCCAGCTGACCCTCCTGGACAAATCAGAGAGAAGGTCAAGAATGCTTTAAAAGAACCAGCACAGGCATTTTGGGATGCGCTTGGCTCTTGTTTTTGCTCTGGGACTGTGGTGAAGTGTGTGATGTGACTAAACTCTGCAACGCTGGCCTAGCCAGCTCAAGACTTGGACCCCATAGGAAAACCATCATGTTACCAGTTCTCATTAACATTGTTCTGATAGTGCATCATAGCACTGGAAGAGGATTCAGAGTGAACCTTTAATCCAGAGCTCAGCTCCTGAAAGCCCTCTCTTCCGCCACACAACAGCTCCCGTGCAAGGACAGTATGGTGATCCCTTTTCCATGCCTGCCACTCCTTTGTCCTAGGGAATGACACCACTGCTAGGGAATGATGCATTTGCCACATTCTCCCTTGGCTGAGTTCTCTGGTGCGTTGGTGAGGGAGCCTGGTTCTCTCTTTCATCTGAATGCAGTAATGACCCTGCATGGTAGACATGATTAAAAAGGGAAAGGGAGGTGGTAGAAGCAAATACTTTATGGGAAGCTAATGAAAGCAGGGCAGGACTTACTGAAAATATGGAATTTAAGTAAATACCTGAGTACTTGGGCATCTGGCTCTCCTGAGTCTCAGTAACAATGAAAGCACCGTTTCCTTCCCCTACAACAGTTTCTTTGCCACCTATATATACAAGGTCCTATGTTATGCATGGGTCCTCTTCCACCTCATGTTGGTAGTCATCATGATTCTGGGTTGTGGAGTTCTCATTGGGATGGATTGTGGTTTCATCACAGTCTGTATCCACTATCTTCTTCATCAGGCATATCTGTGCCCATCTCTATTTGGTTACCAGGTAACAGTGGAAATTCAATGTTTTCTTCTGTTGGCATGGAAAAAAATCTGTCTATTAATTGCTCGTATTCCCACTGATTAGAAGAATTACCAGATTTGTTGTTGTACTTCTTGACTGCATTGTAAGTTTTGTCCAGCACCTTTGCCTTCACTTGCAGCTGTCCAGGAGTACAATTGTAACCATAATCAGCCATTTTTTGTGCAAGATCATTGTAAACCCGCATATTCCGATGTGATTGTGCAATAAGTTCTTGCATGTTTTCTGACCCCCACAACTGTATTTAGTTTCTTTGTGCGTCCAGTGTAGAGATCTGGTCTTGGGCATCTTGCTGATTATAAAGGTTGGGGAAGGCATTGGTAACATGTGCATTGAGTGGCAGCACCTGAAAGCAACTGAAAGAGCAGTGAGCTTGCAAAATGGAGGGGCAGTCACCTCTGTGGACTTGAATTTGAACTTGGTTATATTCTCACTTGTGTAGTATCATGATAATGAGGAGTACAGTAGGGAGCCAACATAGAATGGAAGTGCGTCTGTCTGCAGCACCCTATGGGTTCTTGACATAATATCAGTATAGGTGTTCAGATGAACATCATTTCAACATTATTTGAATCAGATGATTTGAATCAGATATAGATAAGAACTTTAAATCCATGTTGAATAATACCAGAATTTAATCAGGAAGTAAAACGGAAGTGGCACTATGTAAACCAGATTATGTGTCCAGATGATCACCTAGAATCTGGATTTAGAGGAAATAATACTAGTATTATGCTTTTCTGAAAACAGCTACGGTGATAGCACAGTGGGGGAGAGCTATATGGAAAATCAGCTGTTCGGGCTAGTAGATTCCCCCCTTCATTCCCCATTTACATTGCAGAAAGGGGACTCTATGAGAAAAGTGATGCCTGGGCTGCTGTTCCTCTCAGCAGGCTGTGCCGGTGATGGGCTGAAGCTGACTGGAATGCTGTCAGTGCTCAACTGAAAAACCAGCAACCCGGGTATGGGCAACGAGGGAAGGGATCCATCATCTTGGACCTCTCTCCATCCAGGTGGGCCCTGCTGCTCCATGCAGCCACCAGCAATGCAGAGTTCTCCTCCCCCTACGTGTTTCTGAGAGGGGTCAAAGGGTGATGGCTTCTAGCACTGGTTCTCCCCACCATAGAAGGTGGGCTCATGCACCACCTATGGGTGCAGCAGAGTTACTGCAGGTTCACAAAAGTTTAAGCAAAGGAAAACAGAAAATTACCCCAAAGGACAAATAGGAAAGTAATGAAGATGACACATGATAACTAAAGAACATCTCCTCAAAACAACTAAAGGGGGAAGGGAGTAGTATAGAAAAATGTTTCATAAATTCCATTTTGCAGTCTAAAGAGGAACTGGAACCCATTTATCAAATGTAGATAAATGTAGTTATCTATTATTAATTATTAATGAGTAAGTACTGATAATTAAGTATTAATTGTTTTGTTAAGTGTTAATTGTTTTGTTAATTGTTAATTTAAAATCATTAATAATTCATTATTAATTATAATAACCTGCTCTAGCCCAAAAGTGACTCAGGGCAGCTTACAATTATAATTTTTAAAACGACAACATACTTAATAAAATCATTCTGACCTCTCTGCATTCCCAGCCCTTCCACCAACATCTCCCATCTCTCACATGAAGGAGTCTCTTCCCCCTACCCAAGCCTTACCCTGCCCCTTAGAGGCTAACCAGAGAAGCTTTCTATCCTATCCACACCCACTTCTCTACCTCTCACCTGAGGGAGCCTCACCTTATTTATCCCACACAGACCACAATGCTCCCTCACAAACTCGCCTTTGTACCCACACCCCATTCTCCTCTTCCACAACATAACTCCTACAAAATAGTATGCAATATAAGTAGCAATCTCTTGGTGAGGCTGCAGTTTGAACAAAGACTTTCATATGAGGGCAGCTGGGAGTAGCTGCAATGTAACACAACATCTATTCCAGAACAGTAAGGATTTGTGACTGTCGACATACTAGCCACAACTGGTCCAAAAATTTATGGCACCCTTTAGCACAACCATTTGACTGACACCTCTGGGTAGCTTGGTCCCCTTATATACATAGGAAGGAGTGTAAGCTCTCGGGCAGGGGCCGTGTCTATCTTATTTTTTGTAAAGCGCCAGGTACATCGCTGGCACTATATAAATTCTTAATAATAATAATAATAATAATAATAATAATAATAATAATTTAATTTTATTTATTTACTTATTTATTCAAATTTTTAGGCCTGATTCTGCTGATAAAATGGTAGCATCCAAGTCGAATACGAGTGATTTTATCTGCAAAGTAATTAACAAAAATGTCACAGTGGGCATTAGATGACTCCAGTTATGAGTAGAGAGAGACTGGATTAACCAGGCCCCACACCACCCGGAACAGCTCTGCTGGACGAAACTTTGCAGATGCTATGATAGTAGAGAAGAAAGCTTTCTTTGCCACCATCACAGTCATGGCATAGTTTTTTAAAACTGATCTATGCTGCAATCGATCTGCTTCAGCGCAAGTGTAACCAGATACCCTCCCACTTCAGCTGCCTCAGATCCCCGAATGCTAGGGGGACCCATGTAGGCCTGTAGCAAAAGCTGCAGCTCCCATTCAATTATTCCATACTGATATGGCAGTACTTATATCAACCTTCCATCAGTTAGTCGGTCTTTCTGCATTGCCTGACCAACAGTAACGGCTCCCGTGATTTTCTGCTTCTCGTCTTCTGTGTCACCTGAGTTCCACTGGAGTACCTAATTAGTGGAAAACCAGAGGAAAAGTCTAGCCGCATGGTACCGCCTGGTGAAGCAGCTAAGTAAAGTTGCTGATGCTGCTGTTCTTCTGGCACTGCTGCCACCATGACTAGTCAGGGCCAGGCCAGCTTGATCCCACTGCCACCGTGACACGTCTCCATGAAACCCTACTAGATTTTTATTTATCTATTTATTTTAATCAGCCTGGCCGAGCCTGGCCCCAGCTGCCATGTGGGCCCCCACTTCCCACGTCATGGAAGTGTACATGTGGCCTGAAACCCCACCCCTCCCCTAGCAGGTGGGGAAAGTTCAGTCTGTTGCAGCGGTGAGAAGGTTGCTACCTTGTAAACAAGGTTCTTCGAGATGGCTCTAAATATTCTCACATTTGGACATTCATTTCTCACAAATGTGAGACTGTTTAGAGCCATCTCGAATAACCATGTTTACAAGGTAGCAACCTTCTGAAGTTGAGCTGACTGCTGCCTTGCCCACCCTGCACAGCATGGGAGCCATGGCATGTGTGTGGCAGCAGCAGCACCACGAGGCAGACTAGATAGAGTCGGGAGGAGAGAGTTGGCTGCTGGTGCCAGAGTGGGTGGTGCGGTGAAAAGCAACTCAAGCAAGAAAGGTGACTGGTGTTTCCTGTTTTTATTGATTTCAGTGTTCCAACTTCCCCCTTGGAGGTCTGGAGCAGGGAAAGTGAATTAAAGCAACTACTGTTCCTATGTCGGCTTGTTGCCAGTTCTTGAAGATTTGAAATCACTTTGCCAAACTTTGCTTCTCTTGTACTGGTGTGGTAGTTTGTTCCCCTGAAGGTACAAGTTGACTCTGATCCTGCAAGTTTCTTTGTGCAAGAGACACCCCCTTAATTCGATGCTCGATGGTGGTATCTTGCAAGATCAGAGACACTGAAGTGTGGGGGTGGAATAGTGCTAGTATTATCAATGTACAGAAAACAGATTAACTGAAAGAACTGCATCTCTTAATCCAAAGTTGTTGCCTCTTGCAATGTTTTTGTTTTTTTGTTTTTTTAATCACAAGTCTCTAGCTATTTAGTTTTTCTTAAAGCTCCAGCTTCTGGTCATTATATGAGAATCTCTGCGTTAGTCTTAACAAAATATAAGGTTTTATCCCTTGTGGTTTTAGAAACATCATTCCATTTAAGTGTGCAAAAAAGATGGCAACTACAAAGACTTAACCCTAACTCTTTTTTTGAACTTGTGATTTTAGTGTGGCCTGACTTAAGATTCTGAATGCTTGGGGGTGGCATTACAGCTTATCCTTCATTATAAGAATTTTAGGAGCAGAGAGCTGTGTCCTGCTAACTTCAAAAAAGTTAGCAGTTTCCACTGCTTCTAGGTCCCCAATTTGAGCCAAAATTTGTGAACTGCTTTTACCTCCAGCTGAAGTCAGTGGGAGCTGTGAAAAGCACCTTTATATGGCATGGGGAGGATGCCCCCCCCCACTCCTGCTTAACCCTGCCTGCCCTAAGAGTCCTAACCAATCAAAAGCAAATCATGGAAATATTTCCGCTGAAAATATTGCTTCCACAGGGAGCGAAAACTCTGCCTCACGCAAAAAAACATGCGGAAAAGTGGCTGTGAAAAAATTGGAAAACACGAGGGAAAGTAGCGGGACGAATTGCAGTTTATGATCTGAGCCGCTTGGGTCAGAAGGGCAGTTTTCGATGGAAAATTTGCCATGCGGGAATGCCGTTTCAGGCCTAGACCTATCCTGCCACAGCAGTGGTATTGGACACCTGGGTGCAACTGTGTCAATGGCCATAGTCAAGATGTCATTCCACAAAGCGACCAGGTCACTGACAGAGTAATGGAGAAGGTCGGTAGGAAAATCCCCAAGACAATTCTGGAAACCAAGTGGATCCATTAGCCTCCGGGGCGGACCAATCTAACCTGTCCACTATGTTGACAAAGGCATAGTAGGACTGGGAGCTGAACTTTCAGAAGGTAAAGGTCCAACCATGACAATGGTGTTGTAACAACACCCCTGATAACCAGAACCCCTTATCCAGGCTGGTGCAAAACATCAAATCCAATGTGTGCTCTGCCTCATGTGTCGGGCTCGATATTATCTGGGATAGGCCCATGGTTGTCATGGCGGCCATGAACTCCTGCTTTGCTCCTGAAAGGCCGGCCTCAGCACATATGTTGAAATCATCCAAGACACTGGGATCAGTCCCATGCCATGCGGATCCCGGCCAGATACCTTAAAAAGAGCAATGTTTTTTTACAGACACTTCTGGTGCTAGAATGCTGCTGCACTGAGTACCTGGTTGGCACCATCTGGGACAATATACGCCCAGATGCCTCATCTAACCAGGTCTCTCTAATACATATGAGGTCAGCAGCCTTATCCTGAATAAGATCAAAGATAGTAGATGTTTTATTTGCCACTGACCTCGCATTAAGCAGCATCAGCTTCAGACCAGGGGCCCTATTGGCCTCCACCCCCAAATATCCCAAGACAGGAGGGGAGCAGGACACCAGAACAGACACAAGGCACCTCTCCCGATAATATTTCTTCTCCTCCCTGCCATACCTCCCATGCCTAACATGACCCCAATCAGTTCAGAAGCTGCCCCACTCTCAACCTCCCCCAAAGAGCCTGTCCCCGTCCAGCTCCCGATGACTAATCCCCAACTCCAACACACAATCAGGGTAAACAAAGCTCCAGGGGGAAGGGGCAGAGATTATGCCCCAAGCCCGGCATCCCTTAAGGCAGATCAACAGCAAAGGCAGGCAGGGAAACCTCACTTTCACCAGAAATAGCTGGAAGCACAAAACAAATGGAAAATCAGGGAAATGGTACAAAATGGAAAAATGATAGATCAGAAATGGTAACTAGTTAATGCGGGTAACTTATCCGGCTCTTAAAGGGTACTGTTTAGTTCCTGACCAACCTGAGATAGTTTGAATACTGCTATTTTCCAGGTATATCCATTTTTGCAGGTAGCTATTTCAGCTCCACCCTTAATTCTACCTAGCTCAATAAATGCCAGCCCTAAATAAACGTAGAAAGATTAAAACCTTGGACCAAACTCTTCCTATTGTAGTCAGTGGAGTTATGCCAGCAAAGAGTTTGGCCCTTCTTCTCAAACAGTTTCCTTCTTTCACTAGGCTAGGCTATCTCCTGCTTTCTCCCCAGCAGAATTCAGAATATGGTAGATTTAAATCAACACTGTTAGTATATTGGAACCTGTAGCAGTGATAGATGTCTACATTATCTTTTCTCATGAGGAAGGGACTGGAGCCATGAATTTTTCATGTCAGAGCTAGTGAAGTTATCCATAGATTACATTATGCTGTTGACAAAAAAAATAAATAGATTGAATAAGAACTATTTTTAGATTCCAAAAATATGTTACCTTCATAAGCAAAGTAAAGCCAGGGTTTTGAATGAGACTGAGCATATGCAGTTTTTGGTATATTGGATTATAGCCCTACTTTAATTTATTTTATTTATATCAAACTTTTCATCTTTAAACCACACAACAGAGGGCACAATCCTATGCCAAGCATGCACCACTTCATCATCCTGAACGCCCGTTCCATGATGCAACGTGTAGAGCACAGCCACTTGTTGAACAGGATACAGGCCGGTGTCCTGGTGACAGTGTATAAGTCATGGTGTAAGCGAGTATGCTGGATCACCTATTACCACAGGCTGCATGGGAATGCCCTTGATCATCCAGTAAAGATTTCACCTTAAATATTTGTATAATAAAGGGTGAGGAACAGAGGATTCTGGCATCATGGCTCCTACCTGAGATGCCCATGAACGTGTCTATGAAAAGGTCATGGTGGTCCATGACTGCCTTGAGGCTCACAGAGAACTGTCCCTTCCAGTTGAGATAATCGCCCTTGCTATGTGGGGGACAGATTATGAGGATGTGAGTGCTATCAGTGGCCCCAATGCAGTGCAGAAAGCCCAGGTGTTCAAATCCCAGGATGGCATCCACGAGCTGTATAACATGCTCCATCAGGTGCTTGACAATCATGTTACAGACCTCATGCAGGATGCCGGTAATGGTTGATGTTCCCACACCAAACTGCTTTGCCATGCTGTGACATGAGTTGGGGGTTTGTCAGGTGCCAAACGGCTATAGCCACGTGCTTGCCCAACTGGATCAGGTCCCGCATGTTGGTTGTGCTCCTCCTTAAGTGAAGGGTGATAAGGTCAGCAATCTGGGCCAACAGACTGTGGGGCATCCTGAAGTGCTGGATCCAATCCTCATCTGCCTAGGTGTCAAGGATAGTCTCCCACCTGTCCACATTCTGTGGGTGCGCCCAACTCCATCTCTGCGTGGGAATGGTCAGGCAGATGCCATGGATGGCCAGGGCGGGGAAGGCGTGGGTGTCCTGATCCATAATGCCTGTCATAGCGCGTGGCTATAGCCGTTTGGCACCTGACAAACCCCAACTCATGTCACAGCATGGCAAAGCAGTTTGGTGTGGGAACATCAACCATTACCGGCATCCTGCATGAGGTCTGTAACATGATTGTCAAGTACCTGATGGAGCATGTTATACAGCTCGTGGATCCCATCCTGGGATTTGAACACCTGGGCTTTCTGCAAAACTACCGGCATACACCGCTCACTCGCCACGGGCCATGCAGGTAACTCTAAATCTTATATGGGTGTATGGTACGTGGGGGTGCCGGGGTGGGGTGGGGGTTGGGAGTGAAAGTGCAGTCACACCTGCCAGTGGTGCTGTTGATGGGCCCCCTGATATCCATCTCACCTGTTACAGTCTGCTGTACAGCATCCTGTGATTGCCCTTGGTGTGCATGCAGAGGTTGCTACAGCTGTGACCACCCATTGTGTGACCCACCTGTGAGCCTGGGGCTTGACTTGCCATGCCATGCTGTTCACTGTGGAGCTTGAATGTGACCACTCCCTTCCAAGAGCAGTGGGCCTGTTGTTTGGTACTGGTTACAGGGGCTTGTACCCCTTAGCAGGACCTGCCTCACCTCTTGATACCTGTGCTACCATTCAGGCTATTTACCCCAACCCATGGATGCAACGGCAGATGATACGGCTCTCAGTTGCTCCCAAGGCAAGAAAACCATCATGCTGCAACTGTCTTGCTGGCAAGGGCCAGTGAATGTCAGTGTTGGACCACGTCTTACGGTGTAAGGTACCTCCACAATGCCCCCCCCCCCCGCCCAGCCTACTCATACCTGTCATTCCCACCATCATGGAACATACATTCTGATTAGGGCAGCCAGGCTGGGCGATCCAGTACTGGGTTAATGCCCCCCCTCTATCCAGTACTGTTAGAGGGCCGAGTGTACAGGTGGCTGCTGCATGCACATTCCTTGGGTATCCTCCCCCACTCCCCTGGTTCTCCATGGCCTCTTGCGCCATTATCAGAGCTGGAATGTTGGAGCTGTCACATAGGGTTCCTGTGGCAGTGTCTGGCTGGTTGGGCACTATCTGCTGGCCTTGAAACGTTGCATATGTATAGTCTGAGCCACCTCTGCTCTTGTTCTCCCCTTCTACTCCTCACTGTGCCTTGGACCTGGTTGGCTGTGTCAGGCGGGTGCAGGACATGTTCAGCCATGGGGAGATCAGCTGTGCGACTGACAAGCTGGCAAGAAGTGGCCCATCTGTGGCACTATGCTCCTTGGAAACCTGTGGCTGAGCAGCTATGTCCAAATGCTGCTGGGTGATCCCCTTTCAGTGGGTGATGGCTTCAATCTGCTGTCCCATAACAGGTGGTTACTGGGACACCCCTTTGGGAGCCTTGAGTGCCAGCAGAGATCGAGGGAATTGGGTTTCTGCCTGCTGCCTAATGATGCGATTGTGCCCCCAGCTGGAGTGGTGATGCTATGGGATGACCGTCAGAGTGCTTCTGTTCAGGCTGTTGCTGGTACGCCAGGCTATAGATTGAGCCTCCTGGTCTGTGGTCCTTATCTTGAGAACTGTTTTGCCAACATCCTGCTGCATGCCTGTGGATATAGGCAGAACCGTGTGGAATGTCATGATCGCCTCCGCGACCTAGGCTTGCTCACATCCACAAACGTGGGGACCTATCAGACCGGAGTGCCTGATGCAATGGAGATGGCTGTCCTTTCCGATATGCTCAACTGTGCAGATGTCAGAGCTGCTGATACCACCGGACACCCCATATTCCAACAATTTATGGTGGATGGCCATATTATCTAATTTATTTATTTATATAACCATTTATACCCCACCCCTCATGCCAAATCAGTTCGGAGCAGCTAACAATTTTTAAAATAATAAAAAACACAATAATATAAATACAATATAAGATAAAATACATATAAAACAATCATACTAATATACATGCAAAAAGGAAGATGTCACAGAAAAAAAATATACAAAAACCATACCACCCTAACCCGCCACCCCCACCACCACCCTTCACCCATCTCCCTCATCAAAAGCTTGGCGGAACAGCCAAGTCTTGCATTGTTGTTGAAAGGAGGAGAGGTACAGGGCCACTGAGGCCTCTGCCGGGAGAGAGTTCCACAGCCTAGGTGTGGCCACTGGGAATGCCTCTCCAACATCACCCTCCGAGATACCCAGGGGACTTCGAGTCGAGAGCTCCCGCCTGACCGCAAGGGTCAGTCCAGAGCCCAGGGTGTGAAGCTGTCCTGCAGGAAGGTAGGACCTAGGCCATATAGGGCTCTATAGGTAAGCACCAACACCTTGAATTGGGCCAAGAAGACTATAGGTAGCCAGTGCAGAGAGTGGAGCTCCAGTGTAATGTGCTCATGGCAGCCCGTCCCTGTAACGAGGCAGGCCGACACATTCTGCACAGCTGCAGCCTCCAAACCGTCATCATTGGTAGCCTCATGTAGAGTGCATTACAATAGTCTAGTCTAGAGATGATGAAGGCATGGATGATAGTGGCCAGGTTGGAGTCTGAGACATATGGCAAAGCCACAGCACCAGATGTAACTGGTGGAATGCGCTCCTTGCCACAGTCCCCACCTGGACATCCAGGAGGAGCTGGGAAATGAAGAGCACTCCCAGACTCCAAACTTGAGGGACCAGCGGGGCATGAACCCCATCAATGATAGGGGACGCCACTCCCTCTGCCCTACTCACCAGCATCACCTCCATCTTGTCAGGATTCAGCTTCAGTCAGCTTGCCTTCATCCAGTCCCCCACAGCTTCCAGACACTGAGTAAGCACAGAGACTGCTGGGTCTGGGTTGGATGAA
The DNA here is from genome assembly GCA_003113815.1 of Sphenodon punctatus. NCBI lineage: Eukaryota > Metazoa > Chordata > Lepidosauria > Sphenodontia > Sphenodontidae > Sphenodon > Sphenodon punctatus. The sequence goes on along the minus strand of QEPC01013498.1, from coordinate 6,898,520 downwards.
AAGGAGAGGTAGAATTGGTTGTCATCAGCCTACCGATGACACTGAACGCCAAACCCTCTCATGACCTTGCCCAGCGGCTGCATATGCATGTTGAACAGGAGAGGGGACAGAATAGAACGTTGCGGGACTCCACTTGAGAGGTCCCAATGAGATGATGAACAATCCCTGAGCACCACCCACTGAGTTTTCCCAGTCAGGAAGGAGAGGAACCATTCAAGAACAATCCTGCCCACTCTGGCTCAGTCCCGCAAATGAGTCACCAACATCTCATGGTCAAGCAGCCAACAGATCTAACAGAATCAGCAAGGTTGAGCGACCGTGATCCTATTCATGGCAAAGGTCATCAACCAAAGCCACAAGTGCAATATCAGTGCCTTAGCCTGGATGAAAGCCGGACTGTAAGGGATCTAAAAAACTGACATGGTCCAGATGCTCCTGAAGCTGCCGAGCCACTACTCATTCAATAACCTTCCCTAAAGAGGGAAGGTTAGAGACTGACTGATAACTGGCAAGGGAGTCAAAGTCAAGTGATGGATTCTTGAGCAGAGGCCACACCACCACCTCTTTGAGGCAGCTCGGCACCTTGCCCTCCCTAAGGGAGGCATTGACCACCCCAGCCAGCAACGGCCCCAGCATCTCCCAGCTGGCCTTAACCAGCCAAGACAGGCACTGGTCCAGTTTGCAAAAGGTGCCTCCGACCACCCCCAAGAACATCCTCTGCATCAGCGGGTGACACCCACTGAAACTGATCTCACAAAACGAGAGAAGACCGGGCTTCCATAATATCTGATTCTCCTATTATAATAAGTGTGGCCTCGAAATCATGGTGTATACGAGCGATTTTGTCCATGAAGTAATCAACAAACATGTCACAGTGGGCACTGGATAAATCCAGTTCCAGGTGGAGGGAGGCTGGACCGACCAGCCACCTCACTACCTGGAAAACCTCCGCATGACAAGACTTTGTGGATGTTATGAGGGCAGTGAAGAACTCCTTCTTCGCTGTCTGCACAGCCACAGCATAGGCTCTTAAAGTAGTTCTATGTCACAATCTGTCAGGTTCAGCATGTGAACGATGCCACTGTTGCTCTAGCTGCCACCCTTTCCGCTTCAGCTGCTGCAGACCCTCTGTAAACCACTGTGGCCTGAGGTGCTGACGCACAGGAAGCAGATGTCTAGGAGTCGTCCGGTTGATGGTTTCAGCTTATAAGGTGTTCCGAAGAGCAACGAGGTCATCGAGTGATCATTCATCAAGATCAGAGGATAACTCCCCTAGAGCATTCCGGAACCTCTCTGGTTCCATTAGTCTTTGGGGACAAGCCAACCAAATTGTTGCATGGCTCTTTGCCTGGGAAGGCTTTGCTGGTGGGGCACTTTTCCCAGACCGGTATCCCCCACATCCCTGAGGTGGTTGTGTGTTCACCCTTCAAGGTGGATGGGCCCTCCATATCACTGTGCCCATGAGCCTGCTCCCTTGCCGTGCCCCTGGGACTTCTTGCTCTGTTGCCTTCCCTCCCTCCCCCCATACATCGTTGCAGGAACAGCAGTCTGTATTGTGCTAGTGGAATGTTCCAACCCCATGAAGCCATCAACTCCCCTTGACCACGGTACTGTGACCGTCCGGTTCCTTGTTGCAACCAGCTTTGCGGCCCATGTCTTTGTTGCTGGGCTCCCTGCCAGGGGCTTGCACTGCCCATCCATGGACCGGAACACCCCCGCATATCAATAAATGCTTGTTATCCTTTGATACTGTGCCCACCTTACTTCTGTATTGGCTAGCTGTCTCAGCTGTCCATGTCCCGGGTGCTGTAGGGATGGGTCAATACGGGGGGGTGGAGCGGGAGTGTTATATAAGCTCATGAGGGCAGTTCACGGGAGGCCTCTTGATCCTGATATCCAGCTGCCATATCATATATGCATTGCTGCAGCAACACCCACTGTAGCCCCTGTCATAGCACTGTGGCCGGGTTTCATGGGTTGCCTCTTGTCCTGTTCATCCGCACCGGGCCAATGGGCTTGGTAGCTCTGTGCAACAACCCTCTATCAGCTTCTGTGTCTCTTGCACCACTTGGGTACCACTGTGGCTCTGCCATTCTCCTTGCACTGAATGCTCCATGGGCATTTGGGTTGACCTGTTCATTCCTGTCCCATGTCCTGCTTGGTGTGTGTGTGTGTGTGTGTTCATCCACTGTGTTCAGGCCTTGGCTTCCAAGTCCTTGCTCTGTGGACATGCAGAGTGCCTGCTCTTGTGCAGGTACTATGTGGCTCTGATTGGATGGTATGGTGCTCCGCCAACCATCTCTATGTACCATTGGTGGTGGCATCGGATGTTCCTGCCCCACTATCCTGATGTGGACCTGTGGCCTGTGCAGTGGTATGGACCTTTGGGATGTCTGCCCAGTGCCCAGAACAGACTTCTGGCCCGAAACATGCCCAGATACATGCCAGGGCAGGGTAATGAACACTGGTCCCCTGTGATTGCTCTACTCAGTAGCCTTACCTGCCTCTCTGCATCTGCCTATCTGACTGGTGTTCCTGTGATTTGATCCATATGGTGGAGGGCATGGGGTATAGAGCACAGCGGTCATTGATCCCTATGCACTCATCCCTGAGGGGTTCATATGAGTGCCCTTTCTGTGCCTTTTCTGGGCATTGTCGACCTTTCCCTGAACTTTCCTGTTTCGGGGTGCCTTCTTCTGGTTGTCATGTTTATCGGATCTCTGCCCCCCCATGTCTTTGACCACTAGGGATGCTCCCTGACAGGACCCCCACCATATTGGGCAGTGTCCCTCCTCCATTGTGAATGGTCATGTCCCTTTATCTTGCCCTGGCCTCGGTTTGGTTCTGACCCCGTGGGCTGTCAGCGGTACCACCCCTCAGCATGTCCCCATTCTGCTGACTGTAGCCATGGCCTCAGGGAGCAATGGAGGTGTGCCAGTCCATAAGTGTCCCTAACCTGTTGTCTCTGCACAGTGGCTCATGGCCCATGACTCCTCCTTCGGGCTCCCTTATGGGGTGGGTGCCTGCCTGGTCATGGCGTGACAAGGTGGTGTTAACCCTGGAGTTAATCATGAGTGCTTGGGGTTGCAGTTGTGGACTCTGTGGGGTCTTGTACCCTGCATATGACCCCATCCCTCCTTATGGCCTCTCTCTTTCCCTCCCCCTTCACAGTCTTTACTTGAGGGCTTGCATCTGCTGGTAGCAATTGCTGCGGACCTGCAGCAGGCAGTGGCAGACTTTAGGGCTGGGGCCCGTGTCTACAGGGAGATCTGTGAGTTATCCCACTGCATACATTCCTCTCCCCGCACCATGTATGGTGTGGGCTAACAGGGATTTTAGATCTGTGGCCCAGGCTTATTGGAGTCTCTCCTTCTCTACTTTAGTGTAAGAGATGATCTCTGAGACGGCCTGGGAACAGGGGGAGATCATGGAACTGTTGCTCCATATCCTGCATCAGATTCATGAGCTTGACAGGGGTCAGAGTGCCAGGCGGAGTAGGGTCTGGGGATGGCACCTCTACTAATCTTCCCCCGCGCAACCCGTTCTGTTTAGCTCAACTGAGCTTTTCATTAAAGTGTTCTATTTTGTTACTGTACAGCTCTGTCTATGGTCTCCTTCCCACAGGAGGTGGCCTGCTATAGTAGTGTGGGTGGTGTGGGGTGATCACGGGACTTGCCCTAGGTCTGTGGGGGTGTGCTCCCCCCTCCCAGTGATGCAGTGCTTTTGTTTGTGGTCTGTTTTTGGCTTCCCCTTTGGCCCCTGTCATCTCACTTTGGGCTGCTCCTCTGGTTCAATTGGCTCCTGTCTCCCCCGCCCAGCCCTAGTATCCCTGTCCCTGTTTGCAGTCATTCCTGTGCTGTGGTTGTGGGTCCCCTGGGTGTTCCTCCCCATGGAGCTTGCTCTCCTTTGGCACCATTGTGGATCGCGGCTTCCCTTTGCACTGGCATGGTGTGGGGCCGGACCTTTGCCCTGTGCATCCCTGCACCGTGCATTGCACTTTGCTGCAGCTTTGCTGCATGGGTGCAGTTGGACAGCGCCTCTCCTGTCGGTACCCTCCCCTCCTGCACCCATCTTGCCTGCTGCTGGGCTGCATGAGGGTCCATTGCTGCCCTGTAACATGCACGGTGTGTGGAGGATTGGTGGGTACCATGTGCAGTGGGGCTTGCCTGCGAGCACCCCATGTGTTCCTCGGTAGGGTTAGCTTGCGGTCTGTTCCCACCTATTCTGTACACTGTTTGGGGTTGTAGTGACCCATGTGCTGGGCACACGGCTGTTTCTGCCTCAGGCCTCTGCACCCTTCCCTCTTGTTTTCATCCCTATTCCCTCCCCCGCTTTGTTTTCCTTTCCCCCTGGGTGGACAGTGGTCTACCTGCTGGTGCTGGGGGTGTGGGGCTCTCTGGGATGAGGATGTCTGGCAGGTGTCTGGCAGCCAGAGTATGGCTACTTTTTTGTACCACTTTGCTTTCCCCCATCCCTCCTCCCCCACCCGCCCAGAGTCTGTCTGGAAATGGGCAGTGACATGTGCTGTGGCTTCATTTGCCTTCCCTCATTCATGTTGCCACATCATGCTGCGGGGCATGGATTTCTCTCAGATCATGTAACTGGTGAGTGTGTTTGATGGGTGAAGTGTTGGGTGGATGGGTGCCGTGACCTCCCTAGACTTCCCATAACCCCTCAGGGCAGGATCCAAGTGAATCTCTCCTCGCACATTGTCCTTGGGTGGATGGTGCATGGTTCCCCACACTCATCTCGACCCATCTCCTCCAACCCGGGTCTCGGCAGTGTCAGTTTGAAAAGGGCCAGAGAGACACACTCACTTCTCTCACAGACACACACAAACTCGTATGCTCCATTTTCTCTCTCTCTCTCTCTCTCTTACACACACACACACACACACACACACTCACTTCATGCATGCACACCGTGCAGCTCTAACCTCCCACCCCCACTCCAGCTCTAAACCCTCCTGTAGCTCTAACTCCCCCCATCCCTAACCTCCCTGCTCCAAGCCAAGTATATGCCAGCCAGATCCCAAGAACGCCCCCAGGACACTCTAGGGGGAAGATGAACAGTGGACACCAGATCCGGGCAACTTGGAGAACTTGAGGTCTCTCAAACCACAACTCCCCACTCTATATTGTGCTCACTTCATGCACCCCCAGCGCCCTCACCTCCTGGCCAGCCCCCCACTGCCACAACTCCCCACAGCGCACCCCAACTACAGCCCAGTCACTTGCCTTTGATAGTAACAGCAACCTGCTCCCCCACGTGACCTCCCTGCAACCGGAGCTGTCCCATCCCCTTGCATACCTGATCAGCAATGTGTACAAGTCAGCTGAAGAACAAGGCTGCAGTGCATGGGAACACTCTGATCTGCTTGGCTAACTTAGGTAGCTTAAGTTATTTCACCATTTAATTAGTTGGCTCCAGCCTGTCTGCGCCTTGGTCTAAAAAATAGTTTAGAAGGGGGTCAGAATGGAGGGGAAACCATGAATGACTTCCTCTCTGCTCAGTTTCATACATTCTAACACAGAAGAATCCCTTTGATAGGTCATTCTTTGAACATGCTCTGTAAGCTTTCTGTACCAATCAGAGAGGGACTCAGAATGGCTTTTGGGGAGGGCATGGTGAGTGTTCTTAACCTTCTGTCAAGCTGAGGAACTTTGTCAGTGTTTTCTCACCCACCCACCCCCAGCCTCATAGACAAACTGACAGTTATAAAAGCAGATTTATTTCTGTCTCTGTGTTTCATCCCTTTCTTCCTATTATTCCCATTATTCCCACTGTTTATTGTCTTTTTCTGTAATCCTCTCTGTGTCTGTCTGTCTAATGTTATAATTGTTCTGTACTGTTTTTTTAAATGTCAGCATTGTCTTGTGAGCTTCAGTGCACTAACTATTATTTGCTTATAAAACCAGAACCCTTTATCCAATCTTTCTGAAATTTGGTAGGGGTGATCCCTATATAAGGGGTATAATCCTTTCAATTGTCATGAAAATTGGTTGGCAAATGAAGACATTGCAGCTGGAAATCCATTTCCCATTGAAACCAATAGCATGGGAATAACTAAAATAATAATAATAATAATAATTAATACTTATAGAACAATAACTAATACTAGTGTGATTTTAATAACTAAAACTACAATAAAAGCAAATACTATTTTTTTTCTGCACCCTCCTAGTGAGTGCAGAAAAGAATAACCACCCCCCAGAGACAGAATAAACAGTCAACAGGGCCTAGAGGAGTTAAGGCAGTAACCAAAAAACCTGAGTGGCACCACTCCTGAAATGACCCATGGATGAGCCGGATTGCTATTATTTACACCCACCTTTCTTGAAGACTCAGGGTGAGTAACAGCGTATTAAAGATATATATTAAATAAAAATACATAAAACATATAAAAATCTCCTATAAATAAACCCCCATCCTCTATCCCTGCTTGCCAAATGCTTGGTCAAATAGATACATTTCTTACATTGGCTGGAAAATGCTCAGGCTTGGACGTTGATGAATGTAAAGGGGAACGGAGTTCATGGCACCAGCCTTCTGGAAACCCACAGGATAACCCAGAACAAATGATTTTGCTATGTGAAGAGAGGGTGCATACATTGGAGACACAAAGAACAAGACCCTAACAGGAGTAGGGAACCTTTTTCCTGTTTAGGAGCCATTTTAATTACTATAAGCCCCATCGTGGTCAAAGTAGAGGTTGGGTGGGGTAACTGATGGTTTGTATTCATTGTCCCCCCACCCTGAAAGAAGACACGTGACACCATTTTGTGGATGAAAATAAGGCCGCACCAAACTTTATTAGCCTCGTCGGGGGGGGAGGGGGCTATGCCCCTCCTGGTCCTGCCAAACCTAACTCTAACTTATAACTAGGTAGAGTAACTAAAAGCGGTCTGATGTCCCTCAGTACCGCAACAATGTTAACTATAGCTGCTGCAATGCCACACCTGTCGGGCCGCCCCCGGCCGGATCAGGAGACCGTTTCCTCGTGACCCAAGGAAGGAATTGAGGTGGGCCTGCGATGACCCTGGACCGCCCCTGTCCTGGGGCCCTTCCACCGGCCCAACACCCCTTTCCTGGGTCCACCTCGATGCTGGCCGGCAAGCTCTAGCATTCGGGTGTACCCCATCTCTTAAGGAGATGACCTGGCAGCAGCTATCCCTACCCCTAACTCTCTAACTCGCAGGACCCCTGCCACTAGAGATTGCCAGCGATGCTTGGCTAATCTCGCCCCCCCCCCCTCGACTCACCTAGAATAATGCTCAGTTTTTGCTGTATAGCTATGAGATACAATTCTAATCCTTCGTCAGACAGATGCACCCCATCTGGCCGGTAAAGCTCCGGCCGAGAATATTTAATCCCGGGGTGTCTGATTGTGTCCCCTCCCAAATCGGCCACCAATTTCTCTACCTCTTTGTTTATCTTTCTCCTCGCCTTATCCACTTTACTGGGGCGCACGGCATTCCTCCACCTGATCCTCTCCAGCATCTCAGACCATACAAACTTTGTATTTGGGAGAAGTCGACGTGCCTCCCAGAGGTCCCTTTTTATGCAGGTGGCCAGGTGTAAGCCTGTTTCCACCGGAATATTATTCTCTCCCAAATGCACAACCAATACGTCTGGATGCGTCTCTCTAGCCAGGGCGTGGATCACCGGCAGGAATTGAGCCCACCTCATTCCGCTTCTTCCTTTCCACGCCACTTCCGCGAGATGTCCCAGGCCCAGCTGGGTTCCCCAATACGAGCGTCCGGCTCGTTTTCCGGCCCAGTAGACCATACTGTGGCCAACGATCACGACTCTCCGCCGTCGTGAAGGCAGTTCCCCTCCTATAGGAGACAAATTCTTATTACATCACCATTACGTGCCTCCCTCATTGTGCCACTTTACTCTGGATGCTCACTCCAGGTTCACCTTTCGCACATACGTGCGAAATGCTCTGGACCTCCATCGGCCGATGGACTTAATTTGCTCCTCGGATAGACCTGCCGCTGCAGCGCTACTAGCTGCGCCTATCCTAAATGAGTGGGAACTAAATATCTGCGGTGGGAGGTTTCCCTTCTCCAGGGCTTTCCGAAGCACCGCTGCGAATTGAAACCTTGTTACCCAGGCCCTGTTCTTATGTATATATAGTTGCCCGGGCCCGACAGGGCGAAGTTGCAAATAATCTTCCATGGCCACCACTGGGCACAACTGACGATCCTCCAACCTTGCTAACTTCACTACTTGCCCTTTTCTATACTTATCTGTCTTGGATCCCTTCAGCAAAACCTCCAGGCCCTGCACACCCACCTGAATGTCTTCACTGCCGACTACGACCCCACCTTGTTTCTTTGCCGATTCAGCCGTAATCTCGCTTACCCGGAACGCTCCGAAAAAAGCCAGCTTGAACAAGCTCTTAAAGGTTACGCACTCGAAGGCTGAAAAGCAGACCTCCGGTAGCTGATTGCAAATTTGCTGCAGTATCCCCGGGGATATGGGCTGCCTAGTATCGGGTCTCTGTGTGGCTTCCCTTTGCCAACCCTCTAGCATTTTTCTCACCAAGAAACCCTCGCTGGGAGATGTAAAGCCTGCTAACTTATTATAAAAAGCTAGGGCTGCCAATTTTCCTGAAATTGTTCGGGGTGCTAGTCCCCGCCTTTTTAAACTGATTGCAAATTGTAATGACTGGGCCTCCGTAATCGGAAATTGGGCCTTCCAGCCTTGCTCCCCCCGGTAATTTTGGAATTCGCCGAGGGCTTGCGAATATGCCGCTCTAGTGCGGGGCGCCAAGGACCCCTGCACTGCCTGGAACATTTCTAGAGTCCAATGTCCCAGATCGTTGGCGGAAGGTCCTCCGGATCCTGTCTGGCTTCCGGCGCCAAGTGTCTGAACCGCTCCATCTGCTGGCGAGAGAGTGCGTCGGCAATTCCGTTGCTAATACCCGGGACGTGCCTGGCCGTAAACAAGATATTACTGCCCAGGCACTGCCGAACGAAAGCTCTCACCAGGCCCATAACCCTTATGGAGCGGGACGACATTGAGTTGAGCACGTGGACCACTGCTAGGTTATCGCACCAAAACAAAATAGTTTTGTTTGCGAATTCCTTTTTCCAAATATGGACTGCTACCACTATTGGGAACAGTTCCAGAAAGGTGAGGTCCCTAGTTACTCCCTCCTGGCCCCATTGCTTTGGCCATGGGGCAGCACACCATCTGCCCGCCCAGTAAAGCCCAAAACCCAGAGAACCGGCGGAGTCGGATTGCACCTGCAGGCCTGCTTCTAACAACCACTTCTGCCTCCAAATACTAATCCCATTAAATGAGTGGAGGAAGTGGCGCCACGTCCGCAGGTCTTCCTTCATTTCTGCTGTTATTCGGACGTGGCAGTGTCCCCCCAGGTTGCTACCGACCTTCGCGTATAATCGCGACAAAAATGCGCGCCCCGGAGCGACCACCCTACAAGCGAAGTTGAGGCTGCCCAACAAAGACTGTAGCTGCCTCACCGTCGCTTTCGTTCGACTCAATATACAGTCGATGTCAACAACTAATGCAGCCAACTTGTCCAGTGGCAGGCGTGATACCTGCTCAATGGTATCGAGTTCTATCCCTAAAAAGGTCAAGACTGATGCTGGGCCCACCGTTTTTTCTGGGGCCAATGGGACACCTAACTCGCCGGCCAAACTTTGAAAACCTGCTAGGGCCGTTTCACACTCTCTTGTCCCCGGGGCACCCAAAAACATAAAATCATCGATATAATGGATAATATATCGTGACCGCGTCCTGTGGCGCACCAACCATTCCAGCAAAGAGCTAAATCGCTCAAAAGCCGAACAAGATATCGAGCACCCCATGGGCATCGCCTTGTCGTAATAGAACTGGCCTTGAAACTGGAATCCAAGGAGCTTAAAACTCCTGGGGTGAACCGGCAGGAGCCGGAAAGCTGATTTTATATCGCATTTTGCTAGGAGTGCCCCCTTCCCACACTCCCTTGCCATCTCGATTGCCATATCTAGTGAGGCATATCGCACTGAGCAAAGCTCATGCGGGATCGCGTCATTGACCGAGTATCCCTTGGGGTGGGATAAATGGTGAATGAGACGAAACTCACCTTGTTGTTTTTTGGGGACTATGCCCAGGGGAGATACGTGAAGATCGGGAAAAGGGGGGAGAGCGAAAGGGCCCGCTATGCGTCCTTCTGCCAGCTCCTTCCGAAGTTTGGCGGCTACCAATTCCTCTCTCCCTTTTATGGATAGCAGGTTCCTCACCCTTGCCCTTGGATGTTTAAAATCTGAGGGGATCACGAAACCGTCTCTGAAACCAGCTACCACATAATCCACCTCCCTTATGAGCGGGCACCCCCTTAAAGCCTGTGCCAGTACCTCATGCCTGACTGGGGTTGGGGCCCTTGGCTCCTCCCTGCTGCTGGGGGCCCCGCGAACTCGGCCTGTTCTGTTGTCTGCCTCGCGGTGATGACCGCGGCCTACTGCACTGTGTCGCAGAATGTCCTCCCCCACATTGGGAACAGGCATGCCGAAACCGGCACGGGGAGCGGGCGCAACCCCCGGACTCGTTGAAATCCCAACAAGTCCCCCCTTTCTGGTTCCCTCTGCGCCCTCCGGACCGAAATGGTTCGTTCTGCGGTGCCACGCCCCCCCTCACTAGTGTGTGACCACTATCCGTCCTGTGTGCCCCTACCGTGCTGGACATACATACGAGCCACAGGTCCTGCGCATACACATCCCATCTCAAACCGGGGGTTATGGCCGCCCTCTTACGAAACCCTTCGTCGTAGCACAGCCACGCACCCGGGTTGCCGGAGTCGTAGGCTCTACGTATGATATCCTGGTATTTTATGAGTTCGGCTGCTCTATCAGGCGTTGCCTGGATCATCACTCCCAACAACACAGAAAAAGAAGCGGACCAGTTTGCCCAATTTCGATCTACTTTGGGGTGCTTGAACCTCTCCTTTTCTTTTTCCCTATCTGTAGCGCTAGGGTCGAGCACTGGTTCGGTGTAAAGCAGGGAGAACACATCTACGTATTCTCCTTTCCAAATTCTATCACGGGTATGCTGGGCTAGGTGAGCTCCGATTGGTTCACCTAGAGGCGCCCATGCCCCCGGCTCTGCTTGGGCTACCACCGTTTGCGTATTGCTGGTGTGACCCCTCGTGCAGCTCTCGTTAGCCCTTCCTTTTTCCCCTGCGTTCAGGCTAGTTCTGGCCTCCATCCCAGGTGCCACGCCAGTGGCCCTTAGGGGCCCGGAGGGGTCAGGTTCTGGCCATGGCGCCCACGCTCCCGTCCACCCCAGTCTTCTAGGTGTCCCTGTGCTGGACTGAGCCATTCGCTCACCCCCAACTCCCCCTCTTCCCCCGCACTCACAGGGGTTGCACTGCCAACACCTACCCGTGTTACCTCGACTGGTGCTGGCTCCCTCGTTCTCCCTCGTTTCCGCTGCCGGCCTCTCCCGCGGCGCCCGTCTGCTTTCATCTTCATCTACTGGCACCTGCTCTTCGGCCAGGCCTCGCCCCCGCTGCTCCTGCATTGTTCCAACTGCCTGGCGTCCTTCCGCCATCTCCGTCACCCTGCCTTCCAGCGCTGCCACGCGGCCCATGAATTCGTTGAGGGTGCGCAGGACGACCTCCAGTTGATCCTCCCGTGGTCGCCGGGTCGGCGGCTCGTCTTCCCGAGCCCTGTTAGGAGACAAGTGCCGCCTGCCCCCCCGCCGGGGCGGGGAGGAAGGCCTGGGAGTGGACCGCTCCCCTTGCCTTGCATCACCCTCGTGCCCCCGGTCTTCGCCCGCCCCTCTTCCCCCTGGGGCTAGGCTCCCTTGCGGGGTTACCTCCTCTCCCCTAAACCGGGCAGGCGGTTGCACTCTCCGAGTGCTGGTCCTGGCCCGTGTGCTCGGGCTCTCACCTACTTCGAGGCCAGGGTTCGCCTGGCTCCCGTCTCTACTCTCTCCATCCCTTCTAACATCCGAACTTGGTGCCCCTTGCCTGCCCTCGGCTTCATCCGCCGAGCCACGCCCCTCCTCTTCCCCCATGCTCAGTGTCTCACATGGGGCCGGCTCAGCCTGTTCCGAGCCATGGCCTCCGCCTGCGGGCGGCTGGGCCATGGCATCCAGAACCCCTTCACACCCTGCCATCCGCGCTTGGAGGGCCTCGAGCACCTCCTCTACCCTCTTGGCCAGGGCCTTTTTAGCCGGGCCTTTGCCCTTCTTTTTGCCTCCGCCCTTCATCGTATCCCCTTGCACCTCTTCTCTAGCCTCACTGCCCCTCGTGGGCCTCGTTGAAATCCAATGGGGGGGGAACCAACCAAAAGCCTCAGCCCTTAAGGTCCCACACACGTGAGGGGTCCACCCTTTGTAGTGTCAGCGATTGGGGGGGGGGGCGGGGGGGGGCTCCGCTGGCCCACCCCTGTGTGAGATAGGAGTGGGGGGGGGGGGGGGGGAAGGGCCGGAAGGAGGCACTCACTGCCTCCTCCCTTCTACCTTAAGGGCCCACACTGCTGGTGTAGTTGGAGCCTCTACTCCGTACTGCCCCCCGAGGCCTGTACCTTCCTTGAGGCCGACCGCGCCTCACCCTCCACGTGTTCGGCACGGAGGTGGGGGGGGGGGAAGCAGTCACTCACTGCCTCCTTCCTTCTCCCCTGTGGCCACGCTGATGCTGCTGCACTTGCAGCCTCGTTGTTTGCCTGCCCCTGATGCCTGCCGCTCGCCCTTGCAGGCCACGCCGCACCGCGCCTTGCCCTCAGCACTCTAGGTGCTTCTTCGTCGGTGCCTGGGCGCGAATGCCTCAATCGCCCCAGGCACAAGATGGCGGCCGCGAGCTCCGCTCTCGCGAGAGCTCTCTTCGCGCCGCTTTCCTGGTTGCCGTACGCCCCGCCCCTACCTCGTGCCTTCTTCCAGCAAAAGGCAGGGGGGGGGACAACAACCGCCGCCGCCGAGCTGCTCGCCTTCGGGGAGAGCCGGTAGGCAACGGGCATTATGGGAGAAAGGGTCCATATAATAGATCTGTCCAAAAGATCCACCCCTGTCCTCAAGGGCATGCATATCCTCGTCTCCTCTTCCTTCCACCTGAGTGGGTTTCTTCAGTGGGTCTCTTCTTTCTTGAGGTTAGATTCTGGATCCTCAAGCCAGATCCAGAAACTACTGGCTATGGGCTGTACTTATCCCACAGGCCAGATGTTTTCACCTTCATATCCACACAATTCACCATGCAAAACCTGTTTGCCTGGGCCTTGTTCAAGAGTGGTGGGAGGGGTCAGAGAATCCCCCTTTCACAGGTCTGTTTTCAGCCAGGCTTCTTTTTCTGCAGGTCCAATTTGAGCCTGCACTTCTGCCTGTGTATTGCACCTGAAAAATGAGCTGAGGACTTGTGTATGGTTAGATGCAGGGCCCCGATTCTTCTGTGGAAGTCTGTGGGCCTCAGGGCTTGATTATGCTACTCCCTGTCGCCCACTCTCACTGTGCTGGGCCTGGCCTGGTTTGGGTGGGTGGGTGGGGGTTACCTTCCCCACCATCCCCCGTTTCCTTGGGCTCAGACAGCAGTAGCAGAAGCCCAAGCACTGATGCTACACCCCCCTCCTCAGCCTGACTGGCAGCGTTTCTGACAGGCCAAGCTGGGGAGAAGAAGGGCAGCGGCAGTGCTCGGGCTCCTGTCAGGCTGGGATGGATGGATTAGGTGGGTGGGTGTGCTGCTGGAGGTTGCCTCCCCAACCCAGCAACTCACCTGGCACTGGTGACAGCAACAGCTTCTCTAGCTGGCTCCTTCTAGCCACTTCCTGGCCCCTCCCAATGGGGCCTTGTAGAGTGATGCAGCAGGATGACATCTTCCAGCTGTGCTGCCCTGGGAGCCCCTGTCTGGTGGGGCCAGAAGTGGCCAGAAGTGACCAGAAGGAACGCAGGAGGCCAGAACATTCTTTGCCTCCCCACCACCTACAACTCACCTGGCAGCAGCAGCAGCAGCAGCAGCTTCTCTGGCCGTCCCTCCTGCTCCTTCTGGCTGCTTCCGGCCCCTCCCGACGGGGCCTATCTGGTCACACTGCCCTGTCTGGAGGGGCCGGAAGCAGCCAGAAGGAGCAGGAGGGCTGGTCAAAGAACCCGCAGCTTCTGCTGCTGGGTGAGTTGTTGCATTGAGGAGGAGGAGTGGGGGGGAGACAATCCCCTGGCAGCGCCCTCCCAGCCCAGCCTGGCCCACTGGCAGGAGCCCTGAGCTTTCCATCCCCCTGTAGAGTTTACTGCTCTGCTCCTCCCCTGTGCAGGCTGGAAATTCTGCATGGGGGTGGTGGGGGAGCGGAACAGGAGATTCCGCAGGGGCAGGGGAATTTCTGTGGGAAATCTAGAAATTGCAGTCCTGCATTTGGTTCAGCGTCCTAGTTAGATGCACCCATTCTAGACTGTAAGTCCCTCAGGGCAGAGGCTTGTCTATCATGACTGTTCAGTGCCAGGCACATTGCTTTCACTATATAAATAATAAAATAATAATTCATGTCTGCAATTGGGTAGCTAGAGCAAAGGCTCCTTGAAGCCAACTCTTTGATGAACTTCTCTCACATATGACAGCAGCAGCAGCACCTACCTTTCCTTTGGGAATGAGCACTGTCCCTTGAAATGGTAGAGGCATAGCAGGAATTATTTGGAATTATACTGGTGTTTGTGATATTTCTTTATTTATGGGTCGTATGCTGGACGTGGAACTTAGAGGCAAGAGTTCAAATCCTGCCCTCACTGGGTGGCCCAGTGGCTACCTTGCAGAATCATTTCCTCACCTGTAAAATGATACTGCTGAAATTGAGTCTGGCCAGCTAGTTACTGTAATGTGGGGTCTTTTGTGTGATTGCTGTCTCCCACTTCAAAGGCAAAATATGATAAGAGCCTAATCACTGTCATACAGTGTCTGGCCAAGAATCTATCTAGTCCAGCATCCTGTCTCAATGGTGTCCAACTTTGGTTGCTTCAGAGTATTGCAAAATAGGTCATAAGGGACTGATCCATTCCTTGCCGTTCATTCACAGCTCCCAGCAGTTGGAAGTTTCATTCTCTGACCAACCTGACAGATAGCTACTTGTGGACCTATCCCCTTTGAATGTACCAATCCTTTATTATGAGTTATGGATTATTATTATTATTTAGCTCCAGCTTTGTGCCAAATAGCTGTGACTAGAGACAGGTACTTGCCCTGAGAAACTTGCATTCTAGGACAAACAAGGGAGGGGAGACAAGGAAAAGGTAAGCATAGGGAGAAACAGAAATACATTAATGAAGTCAGAGTGTACATGCTTAGCATGCTTAAAAGGTGCAGAGAGGGATCCTTGGAAGATAAGACAGTATAGGGGAAAGCATCAGTGAGCAATCTTTGGGATGAATATGAGAAAACTTGATGAAAGAGGGAGGTTTTTAGGAGGGATTTGAATGTTGGGAGGGAAGGAGCAGAGCATATGTGTGTATGAAGGGAGTTCAAGGTGTAGGGAGCAGAATGGGAGAAAGGGCAAATAAGTTTTAGGGAACAGAAAACTCTGGGGTGAATGAGGGTGGAGCAGAAGAAGAGTGAAGTTCCTGGATGGGAATGTAGCAGGAAATGAGGTCAGAAAGATAGAGGGGAGCAAGGCCATGAAGAGTCTTAAAGATGAGGACAAGGAGTGTGTGCTCAATTTCAAGGGACAGAGGGAGCAGAGGAGGTATTAAACATGAAACCAGTTATGCTACTGATGATGGTGATTATTTCTTTTCTACCTACTATTATTATTATTATTATTATTAGCTTTTATATAGCACCAGCAATGTACCTGGCACTTTACAGATAATAAAATAGACACGGGCCCTGCCTGAGAACTTACAATCTAAAGACAGGAGGAGGGGAGACAGGGAAGGGGGAACAGAGGGAGAGACAAGGGATGCAACATTCATGAACTCAGGTACACGTTCTTGACTTGGTTACAGTAAATTGGGAGTTTGCAGATAACAGGTGGGGGATAATCCTGGGTGGAGATGATTAGCAGGAGATAGGAACGGCAAAGCAGAAAAGGTGGGTTTTGAGGAGGAACTTGAAGGTGTGGAGGGTGGGGGCAAGGCAGACAAGGGCAGGGAGGGAGTTCCAGGCATGCGGGGCAGCAAGGGAGAAGGGACGAAGGTGGTTGGGGGAGCAGGGGAGGCGTGGGAGAGTGAGGGAGGGGATGGAAGAGGAGTGGCGTGCTCGAACAGGCGTTTGGAGGGAGATCAGGGCAGAAAGATAGTGGGGAGCGAGGTTGTGAAGGGGTTTGTAGGTGAAGACGAGGAGCTTGTTTAGAATACGCTCAGGAAGGGGGAGCCAATGGAGAGAGGAGAGGAAAGGAGAGGAGAGGCTGCAACGGGCTTGGTGGATGATCCTGGCAGCAGAGTTTTGAACAGAGATGAGGGAAGCAAGGTGAGAGTGGGGAAGGCCAGCGAGGAGGAGGTTACAATAGTCGTGGGGTGAGATGACTAGGGCATGGATGAGAGTTTTGGCAGAGGAGACAGACAGAAAAGGATGGATCTTAGCAATGTTGTGGAGGGAGAAGTGACAGGATTTGGCCATGGAGTCACTGTAGAGTTTGAAGGTAAGGTGTGAGTTGAAGATGAAACCCAAGCTACGGGCTTGGGGGACAGGGAGGATGGAGACCCCGTCTATGGTAATTGACAGGGATGAGGGAGAGGAAGAATTGGGCAGGAAGATAAGGAGTTCAGTTTTCACCACGTTCAGTTTGCGTTGGCGTTGAGACATCCAGGTGGAGATATCAGAGAGACAGTTGATGAGAGAAGCTTGAACAGAGGGGGAGAGGGAAGGAGTGGAGAGATAGAGTTGAGTGTCGTCAGCGTATAGGTGGCATTGGAAACCGTGGGAGGCAATGAGTTTGACTAGGAATTGGGTATAGATAGAGAAGAGGAGAGGGCCAAGGACAGAGCCTTGGGGAACCCCGACCGAGAGGGGCAGGGAGGAGGAAGGGGAGGAGTTAGGAAGAGGAGGAGTTAGGAAGAGATGCGTTGAAGGAGCGGTCAGAAAGGTAGAAGGAGAACTAATTGAGGACAGAATCCTGGAATCCCAAGGAGTGAAGTGATTCAAGTAGGAGCGAGTGGTCAACAGTGTTGAAGGCAGCAGAGAGATCAAGGAGGACAAGAATAGAGTAAAGGCGGTTGGATAGCCACAAGAAGATCATTGGTGATCTTCGCCAGAGCGGTTTCAGTGGAGTGAAGGGGGCGGAAGCCAGATCAACATCTACTTGTCAAGGTAGCTCGTAATGTGGCTACATTGTTATCATATTTTATATTTTTCCTTTGTATATAAAATTATAAACCTCCTTATTTTACAAACTGATTGAGCATCTGGCCATATTTGCAAGCAACAGCTGTGTGTGTGTGTTATTTCTAAATAGGTTTTTTTGTTGTGCTCATTGTCACCTCTAGTCACCAAGCTTCTCTAAGCATCTCTGATTTCAACATGTCCTGTGTGTAAGGGAAACTTTGTGATTATAGTTTTATTTTAAGACTGTGGAAACTGGGGTTTCATTCATGCAGCACCCTCCCCTTTGCAAATTGACCCCTTATTACTTAATCTGTTCATCTTGTTTGTAGTGATGCATTCAAAGAGCTGCTGATTTCCTTACATTTTAATGGCCCAAACCTTGCATCAGGGAGTGATAGTGACTCATTGATGGGGGCTCAGCCCACCCTAGAAAATCCTGCCCAGTGCATGAGCTGCTTATGCACTGCTGCAACTCCATTAGCCAGGACTGGTTAGGGGAGGGCAGCTGAGAGCAGGCTCCATTCAGTGCCAGCTTACAGCTCTATGTGCAGTCATGTGAGTAAAGTGCAGAGAAGAGTTAAAAGATCAACAAGCCATCTCTGTGCTCTCCCAAGAGCACAGGAGCCTGTGTGCAGGAGATGTGAGTTTGCACAGAACAGAGCTTGCTTTCAGGTGAAAGGGCTAGTTCCCAGCTCCATTCTGCATTTGCTTTCAACTCATGAATACAGGTTATTATGAAGATCAATCCATTTTTAGTCCTTCTGTATGTTTTACTCACAGCACTATGCTTGAGGGAGGTATGAACAGGCACAAAATGAGCTTGCTCAAAGCTGTCCTAACCAACCTGAGTCCAATTTGGATCCCACCCCAGTTGTTGGAGTTCTTAAGAAGCAGCAGCAGTATGCCTGCTCCCAGAATGGAGGGAGCAGGTCTGGTTTCCATTTTTGAGGGGATAAATGTATGTATGAGTGGGTAAAGGAGCTGAGCGTTGAATATATGAAAGCAGGTTGAAGATATATATTTTGACTCCCACCCCACTACATTTCCACCCCTAGCCCACCGAAACCTTTAAGTGCCAGTATTAAATTTTTTTGAACATCTATTAAAACATCCAGTTTTAAGATCAAGTGGCAGAAAGCAAAGGATCATCAAGGAGCACAGGAAGTGGTAAGGAATTCAGACAACTCACACAATGTGGGTTTTTGCAAGCCCACTTGGATATCCATTGTATGCTTACCCAATGCCTGATGCCTGGCTGCTGTCAGGTATTGGATGAGGGTGAGCTGATTGAAGCTGAATCCTGACAAGACTGAAGTGATGATGCTTGGACAGTCCTATGGAAGGTTTTGGGACACCTGTCATTGATGGAGACCAGCCCCCTCTGGTCAATCAGGTTCACAACCTTCGTGTGCTTCTGGATCCCATGCTGCACCCGGATTATCAGGTTGTGGCGGTGGCCAGGAGCGTCTTTCACCAACTCTATCTGATGATAAGGCTGTGACCTTTTCTTTTTGACTCAGATCTGGCCACTGTCATCTATGCTTTCATCACCTCAAGGCTGGATTACTGCAATGTGCTCTATGTGGGGATGCCCTTGATGACTGGTGCAGAATGTGACGGCTCAGCTCCTTTCTTGGATGAGTCGCCAGGAGCATGTTACACCTGTGCTCTGACGTCTGCACTGGCTGCCTATAGCATTCCAGGCACAATTCAAGGTGCTGGTTTTGACCTTTAAAACCCTAACTAGCCGGGGTTCCATGTATCTAAGAGACTTCCTGTCCTACCATGTTTCATCATAGTCCCTGTGGTCATCTAGGGGGGCCCTCTTGCAGGTTCCATAAGTTACCCTTGTCTGTAGGATGGGGTGTGCCCCAGTTCTATGGAATTTCCTTCCTCGGGAGGTTTGCTTGAGACTGAGCATCTTCCAGAGGCAGTGTAAAACTTTTTAATTTGGAAGAGCATTTGGTGGGCGGGGATGAGTGTTGGTTGGATTATTGAGTAGGGTTGTGGGGAAGGAGGGAGTGTTTTACTGCACAAAGTTTTTTTGTTTTATTATTGTAAGCTGCCCTGAGCCTTTGTGGGAAGCACAGTGTATACATTTGAAAAAACAAAAAAATAGGCACATACAGTGTCACCCCAGAGCCCCACAAAGGCCCTCTATGTGGTCAGAATGTAAGTGTTACTTTCCACTCATAAGTTTGGCTGGGGTAAAAAGTTAGGTGAATAAGTGGGAGTTTATGGTGCTGCAGCAACAAGAACCATATTGCACCAAACACAGGGTTAAAAACAGGAAGGTGAAAAACAGAGGTGCATTTGGTGGTGAAATAAATAGGCATTTTTGTACTTGAAAATATTATTTATATGTTCAGATAGAAATCCGAACAAAGCAAATAAACTGAATAAACATATATGTGAACATCTGTTTTGGATGTGACTATTATTTGGATGGCTTTCAGTTTGGGTATTTGATTCAGTTATTTATTTGGCTTATTTGGTTACTTTGGTTTGGCACTATTTAGTGCAATTGCACATGTGCAGTGAACTGAATGACCAAATAAAGGAAATAATTGAATAAACCAAGCAGCCAGAAACCAAAATATCTACAATGGATATCCAAATAGAGTTGGGCAAATATCCACTCAATCAGATTTGGCTTGAAATTCAGCAATCAGTATATTTGCTTTGAATATATATTTCACGTTTGGGTAAGTTCCATGCTCCCATATTATTGGCATCAGTCTGCTGACCATGGATATGCTGCACAATAATGCCCCTTCACTGTGAGTGAGGATTTGGCATAAGTCTAGCATATAACTTCATTAACATAAATTATGTGCCTGTAACCCCTCACACAGCTGCATGCATGAGGACTGAACCCATTCTTTTGCTATGGTCAATACTTTCCTTGAATACATTTTGGAAGTTATCAAGCAGCAGGAAGGTCTTGGCATCCCATGCTCCAACGAACACATTGTGACTCACATTCTCAGCTTGCTCCAGTCAAGCTCCCACTTCGGGTGAAGAATGATGGGGCAGCAATGTCTTGTCCAGGAAATGAAAGAGTGCCAGACCTGAAACAAAGAAAGGTTGCCTCTGAGCTTCAACTTTCATGTTGAAAATTTGCCTTGTGTCTTAAATTGTCCTATACCCCTCATTGCTGTCCCCACATTGGCAGGGGCATTTACAGAAAAAATAGAATCTTTCTTGTTAAGAAGTTCATTTGTCAAGACTACTTGTTCTTTTCATGATGTTTCCACATTGGCTCTGTATTTGTGATGTACCATTATGAAGGTTTAGCATTAATGTGGCACCTTCATATACTAGTCAGGATTAGAAATCACCATTGTCCTAAAGACCTTTGACAGAAATTAACTGGGATCATGCACAATTGGGGTGAAAGGCATAGAGTGGATATTCCTGCCCTCCATTGAGTTTGAGGCACATAATCAACCCCCTCTTTAATTTTGTTCCCCTGCCTCGCCCATGGCACCAGTAACTACCATCAGGTAATTTCAGACGTGACGCGCTCCCGGGTCACCACAGTGGATCCTCAACCGTGGCTAGCCGCCCAACCCCAACACATGGTTCCGACAGGCCCCAAACAGACATGACGGGAGTGGGACCATGGCAAGGAAACAGACAGACAGGCCACGATCTGGGATAGTGTTACAGACGTGACACCAATCCTGGACCATAGCAAGAACCCCCAGAAGTCACCAGGGCGGGGTGGGACACAGACATGGCCGAATGAGGGCAAAGGAAGCCAAAAGTTCCACTAGGCACCACCCATGCAAGGGAAATGGGAAGGGAGGGGGAGGAGGGAGGTGAACAGCCGAGCCCCACACACTCAACAGGGAGAAGGAAGCCATGGACAGAGCTGGACACAAACCACACACACACTGGTGAGCACACGCACAGCTGAAAGGGGAACAAGGGGGAGACACACAGGGGCACATGAAGGGGTATGGGGAACACCACACAGGGCAGCCCAACAGACAGTGGCAAGGACATCGGAGGGGGAGGGCTGACAGCAACAAAACAGCAGTGGGATGGGACCGGAACAGAACGGGACATGAGGAGAGGCACCCAACACCCCAGGGACAGCGCAGGCTGCATGAGGCACCCAACAGCAACACAGGTCATTGAACAGACAGGGGTCCACACGGTGACAGAGCAGGGTCACAGGGGACGATCCACCAATCCGAGGAAGACAGTGGGGAGGGAAGAGGCAGGTCCCAACAGCAAGACAACCGGTCCTGGATGGTAATACACAGCCAGCGAGGGAAGCGAGCCTGAAGTCACAGACAACTTTTGGTGCCCCCCAACAAGGGGATGCCGGGAGACATGAGCAAGGGAACCCCAGTCACAAACAGTCATGGAGGCATCACGGGGGTGGGGGCTGATCATGGACACTGGCTGGGAGCCGGCTGAACAAGGGGTGCAAAGGTCCATTGGGATCCCCAGTATAGGTGTTGGATAGCAGCTAACAGCTGACTGGGGGGCAGGTCATGGAAATGAACCCCAAGGGTACAGATGGTATAGTGGTTCCACACAGATGGTCCCGGGGTGCAGGCAAACTGGCACAGCCGAGTGGAACGGGGGGAGCAGATGAAGCCAGGACAGCAGCGGGTCCACAATGGGAATGATGTAGCGGGTCATAGAATGGAAGGGCCAGGGAGCACCCGGCGGAGGCAATAATCGGGACACAGATGACCCAGGGGGGACCTACAGCCAGCTGCATGGGGTCACAAAGGGGGGTGGGACGGGGTGGCCCAACAGATGAATGTAGTGGGGTCACTGCAACATGCCCCAGTGGTAGCCCATCCATGTCATGTGGTGGGCAACAAGATAGTAGGCCTCAAAAGGATCGGAATCAGTGAGCCCAACTGCAACATTGGCATGGGATCACACCTCAGACAGCACTAGCAGCTTGGGTCCGGTGGGATCGGGCAAGGCATAGTCAGCATCAGGGGGCCACGACAGCTCTCTGAGCTCCAACAGGTGGTAAAATGATGCCCCATGGGAACGCTGGTAGCCATGGGCCCCTAGGATTCAGCAGAAGTAGGACACAGCCAGGGCAGGGCCTCCACCAGAAAGGTCTGGAAGCCGGACAAGGCACAGACAGAGAGAGCCGACACCATCTCAGCAGCAGACCATAACACCTGTGTCCCCCTCAACTCTGGAATGCACCCATCTGGAAAGGGACGGAGGCCGAGCTCCTCAGCATGGAGCCAGCACTCTCAAGCGGTAGCCACATATCCAAAGCGGCAGAGGCCCAAGCTCAGACACTGATAGGCATCTGGGAGGGTAGCACGGGAGTCCAGGAACAGTTGAATGCCAAGGGAATGCCACAGGTCAGCTAGAGCCATGATCTCCCTGTAAGTCCAGCAACATGGACCGGCCACAGAACCGCTGAGCGGGAGCTTGGATGCAGCAGCATCGGCCATGGTGCAGCTGGCAGAGGGTCTGATAATCAAGGACAGTGGGGCCCCTCAAACCATGGTAGGCAGGGGTGGCAACCAGGGGAGCTCCAAGGCCATGTGATAAGGGTATGGGCAGCATAATGGAATGACTGAGAAGCGATGCGTGGGGAGAGGACACAGCACAGTTGCAGGAGCCGAAGCCTGGGGACGGCCTGCACACAGACAGCAGTAATATGCACACAATGTTCATTCACCCTACAAGGCCCCGTTAGGCCACCTACATGCCGGTGGCACAGCCGTCCCCCCTCTCATGCACCCAAACACCCAACACGCCAATAGGCGGTAGTGACCAGCACGAGGGGGCAGAGGACCTACAGGTGGAGCCTCCCGGTATGGGTGAGCGGCCCCGTGCCACCAGGACCACCCGGTAACGCATAGCCCACAATCAATCAGCGCAGCACCTGGGTACAGGGCCCAATGGACAGCCAGTGGTGTGTGGGCATGAGCTGTCCACAGGCCCCTTACAGCGAGCCACAACCTGCAGCACAGCAGGAGGAACGTGCCTCTGAGCAGTGTGCCTGACACCGCCCAGTGCTCCTGGGGCACCTACCAGCTCAGGTCCGTGCAGGTACCTGCCATGGATGTGAACCAGCGGGGTGCCTGTTGGACCCTACAGGAGATCATATCTGAGTGGTACCACCAGCACGCTGAGCTCCAGCCAGTCATCACAAAGCTGCTTGACATATATGCTGGGGTGCAGAAATGCCTGGCCCAGTTTGCTGCAAACATCCTGCTCACCCACCACAGGTGCTGCCGCATCCAGGCCATGCGCACAGGGCACAGGCTCTCCAGGACGTACCGCAGGGCCCTGCTGATTGCATGCACCCATCCGGCTGCCCTCAGGCTAGCAGCTGCACACCACTACTGGAGGAGGGCGGCCCTCTTCAGTGCTGTCATGCTCGCTATGCCCATCGACAGACACCTCTGGATCATGGCCAGGGCCCAGCAATGGTGGGAAGGGGCCCTGACACGATGGGAGGATACGTCTTGGCGGGTACACTTCCAGATGGACCGGCGTACCCTCCTGCAACTGGCAGAGCTCCTGAAGCCCTGGCTGGAGTGGCTGCACACCCCCATGTGCTCCCCTATCCCAGTCGTGCAACAGGTAGGCATAGCTGTCTGGGTTCTGGCCACCCCGGATTCCTGCCGTTCTGTGTCTCAACACTTTGGATTGGGCCTCACAACTGTCACCGGCATCAACTGCAACTTCTGTGAGGCTGTGGAGGCAGTCCTCCTCGACCACGTGATCCAGCTCATGGATCAGGGGGCAATGATGGCCGGCTTCAAGGCTGCTGGGTTCCCCAACTGCCTGGATGCGATCGATGGCACCTATGTGGAGATCCTCCGCCTCCCTCCCCCCACGATGATGCAGCTGAGTACATCAACAGGCATGGTTACCACTCATTGCAGCTCCAGGCCATTGTCGATCACCGGGGCTGGTTCACGGACATCTTCACCAGCCACTCCAAGCACAGCCATGATGCCTGGAGCCTCGCCATCTCCCCCCTCTTTGCATAGATGTACAGGGGGGACTATGCCAACATGTGGATGACCCAGATCGAGGGGGTGTTGAGGGACCCGGCCTATTCGCTGCTCCGCTGGCTCATGAAGGACCATCCAGTGGCCCAGAACCAGATGGAGGCCCTGTACAACACCCGGCTGTGCACCGCAAGGACCGTGGTCGAGAAGGCCTTCGGCACCCTCAAGCAGAGATGGAGGTGCCTGGCCAGGCATCTGGACTACTCAGTGGAGACCTCCGTCCTGGTAATCAGCACCTGCTGTGTATTGCACAACATCTGTGAGACTGTTGGAGCGGCCCTTGGGTATCCCAGGCCACAGTGGCCCCATTCTGCTATATGTGAACGTGGCGAACCCCAGGGAGTACTGTTATGCTAAGTGGATCTGAGCAGCTGCCCCAGGCCTGAGGCTCTTGGGTTCCATGGGGTGGGACCCCTGACATGCCCATGCCTGGGAGTGCCCTAGCCTCACCCGCTGAGCACAGGGTCCCCGGCGTGTGTAACAATGAACTATGGGCATGATGGTTACAGTGAAGAAAGGTGTATTTATTGTCTTTACAGTGACCCCTGTGCCCTATTTCCCCCTCCCCTTACCCCTGTCCCCCGGCCCCTCCTGCTTCCTGGGGCATCCTCTCTGTTGCCATGCGGGCTGCTCCGTGATCTGTGAACCATCCTCGCCCGCACTGTTGTTCCCCTCCAGCATTTCCTGACTCTCCTCTTTGGCTGCTTCTGGGGGCTGGGCTGGGCCCAGGACTGCCTGCTGCTGCTGCACCTGCCAGGGCAGCTGTTGCTGTCACAGCCCCGGCAGGACGGGGAGGTGGATGCATGGGCCCTGTGGTCGGGGCTGCTGCTGTGGGATGGGCACCGGCGGTGGGATGGGTGATGGGTGTGGGGCTGCAGTCAGTATGGCGCCTGGGGGTGATGCTGCCATGATGTAGCCACTCATCGTGCCTGCATGTAGCAGCAGCAAGGTGCCAATCTCAAGGGACCGGTCTAGCTTCCGGGAGTGCTCAGAGGCCTGGCAGTTGATGGTCTCTGTCAACCGCTCTATTGCCTCCATCTGCCGTGTGTGGTTCCATCTCTGCAGCCGTCTCTCTGTCTGCATCTTGGCTAGGAGGTGTCTGTCCTGTCCCTCCACCTGCTCTACGGCCCTGCCATTGGCTGCCTCCATCCTGTCAATAGACGCGATCATCACCTCCCCCTGCTCCATGCTGAGTCGCATAATCTCCTCTGCCAGGTCTTCCCGCCAGTGGCACACATGTGCCCTGTGCTCCTGCATCCCCTGGGCCGGCGGCACTCGTCCCTCTCGTGGCCGGGCTGGCTGCCAGGACAGTGAATCTGTGGGATATGGGTTCAGTTAGCTCAGTCGGACACCCGTTAGCTGCATGTGTGCTCCCCCTGGAATGGATCTGGGTTGAAGCCTGGTATGCCTGCCCGTCCGTCCCCCTCCCCCTTGGGTGGTCGGGTCCCCCCCCCTCACCTCGTTCCACCCGCTGCTGGTGCTGCGCCCCCTCCGCCTCGGTCTCCTGCAGCAGTGGTAGCGGTCCTGTGTGGGAACGGCCGTGGGGATGTGACATTGGGGTTCCCCTGTCCTACCCCCATGTCCCCCCCCCGCCTGCCCATCCACCTCCTGGCCTCTTGTGGACCCCGTCCCTTCCGCTTACCATCCGCCATGTGTTCCACCGCTCCTGGTGCCCGTTCCCCCTCCGTTGCCTCCTCCTCTCCCTCGGTCATGCCTGCAGTACGGAGGGGTGTTGGTTAGTATCTTTCCCTGCCTGTTGTACCCCCCCCCCCGCTCCCTTGCTGGGTCTGTGCAGGCCCCTGTGCCTTCCACACCCTGTGCCTACCTCCTATGTCCGTCTCCGAGTCCTCCATGGCTGGCTGCTCGATGGGGCTCTGCTCGGGGTGCTCCCCTCACATCCACTGGCACAGGGTGACCAGCGTGTCATTGTCGGAGCCTGACCCCGAGTGCGGTAGTGGGATCCCCATGCCTGTCCGTGATGGAGGCCTGTTGCTCCCCGAGGTCCTGGGCCATTCTTCTTGGGGTGCATGTCCGGCAGTGTCAGTGGGTGCACCCAGTGCTTCCATGGGAGGTGGGACGTCCTCCCATGTCCAGCTCTGTACCATGACGCTCCCTACCAGCTGGGGGGCCCACGATGGATTCCTTCATGTGAAGGATCTGGTCGAGGGCACCATAATAGGACGCAGTCCGCACTGCATGACCGGACGCCTGGTTATTGTCTTTAATGTGCTTGTGACCCTTCTTGAGTTCCTTGGCCTTGGACCGGCACTGTGCTGCTGACCTCTGATATCTGGGCTTCCCCATTTCCCTATATGATTGAACATGTGCTCGTTGCGCTTGTTGACCATGAGCTCTATCTGGTTTTCCAGGGACTCACAGATCTTGATGAAGTCCTGGGTCACCTGGACTCCCCACTGTCCCCCTCTCTGGTACCTCCATCTCCGTGCTGGCCCCTCCTGATCCGGTGCCGCCTCCTCCTCCGCTGCCTCCTCTGGCTCCTCCGTGTTGGTGTCCTGTGGGGATTCTGGGGCTCAGGCCCGTTTCCTGGTCTGTTGAGTGGACATGGGGGTTGAGTGCTGTGGTTGTGCCGTTCCTGCCCCCGCCTCCTACTCTCCCGCCCTCCCTCCATGACTGTCCTCTACCCTTGCACCCCCAGCCCCCGGTCATCCCGTGGTGGTCTCCCTACCCATTTGTGGGGGGCCTCTGTCCCCTGTTCGGTATCCCCTGTTGGGCGGGTTGCTCCAGGTCCTGCTGCTGCTGCTCCTCCAGCTCCTCCTGCTGCTTCCATCACTGTCCTGTCTCTCCACTCTCTCTTCCTGTCTCGCCACCTTATTCCCCTGGTGCAGTGTGCCCTTTAAATATACACTTAGCATTTCTAATTATTCCCTGTGCCCATGTGTAAAATTACTGCATTTTTAATTGTTGATATTTGCACGTACACTTAAGTATTTCAACTTCAACTGCAAAAGCGGCAGACAGGTAGAGGGAGGCGTATCATTCACAATAATTATCCTGAGTAATAATGGGACACAACATAGGAAATATATTTCATAGAGGCTGAATTTGGCCACATTCTCATGAACTGCTTCTTCAGTGTAGCCGTGCCTGACTTTGGTTGTACTTCTGCATCATTCACACAGTGTTAAACTGAAGTCACTGCAGAATAAGAAGAGAAGTGCATTCTTGTATCCCTGTCTCTCCTTATGTGTCCTTCCCCTTGTCGCTCCTGCCCATTTGTTCATTCTAGATTGTAAGCCTCTCAGGGCAGGGACCTATCTCTATAATCATGACAGTTTAGCATCAGACACGTTGGCTGGTCTAGTCAGAGGACAATGGCTTCCAAGTTCCTTAGCTCCAAATGGGAAGGTTAAGTTGTATGCCTGTTTCTCTTCCTGAATCCCAAGCAAACTAATAACTCTTTCTGTCATGTACTCCCATTTTCTTTCAAATGGAAATGCAACACATGCTTTCTTTGGATGAATACACACACTTTCCTTGGGTGAATACACACAGTAAGCCATGCAGCATGCATGAGAAAGCAACAAAAAAAAGCACTGCAGAGCTTGGCAAGCAGAGTTTCAATCCGTTCATTATCTATTTATAGCTCCTGCCATTGATCGATGTTTGTATTTAACCTTGAATTTCTTAATTTGTAGGTCAGTCCACATTCACCATGGTTAATTTATTAAGTCAGATCCTTCTTCATCAGCTTGTACAGAGAAAAAGTATATTTTAGGAAATGCAAATCATTATGAATTCATCACATTTCGTAACCCTAGTAACTATATACTAAAGCAAGTAACATTCCCTAATAGAGTTTCCCCACCCCAGTCTGAATGATAGAAAAATAATTAGAAAATAATACATTTGGAGTCAGCTTCCCATGTAAGAATGTCCATAACATTTCACTGCAAGATGCCACCCAGCTTTTTTTCAGAGCTGTGAATTATCCCCAAAGTGTAGCTTTTCTCCTGTGTATACAGTAGGCTAATTGCTATATTAAAGATCCTATTAATGCAGAACCCGAACCTATTTTACAGAGCCTTGAGTCACAGGCTTCATTAAACAATAATGCACGCTATTCTGATTGAAAAGAACTTTTGATTCCTTGCTTCCAATGAATAGCAATTTCTGTGTTAAAGAAAATGAACTTTTTAAAGGACTTCAAAACTTAACATGAGAAGAAAAATAATCAAATTGAGAATTTGTTAATCCGGTATGCAAATTGAACCTTTTAGACTTCCAATCTTTTTTGCAACTCTTGGGGTATGCAAATGCAACCGCCATCCTTCCAGGCTCATTTGCATACTCTGGGAAGCAATTTCCTAGTGTGCAAGTGAAGTTTAGACTTTTTTCCCAAGCAATTGGGTAAACATGACAAATCCTTGGTGTCCTACTTGTCAGAGATGATATCCTCATTGATTATTCGAAGGGCATCTGATGGGTGCTCATTTTACATCCCCCGTTATATGGGTATAGCCAAGGGGGTTTCTGGGGTGGTGGTGGTAGGAGGGTTTGGAAGGCAGTGGGGGAAGCTCTGAGCAGTGGTGGAGTGTTGGGGACGCTCCAGGAGGAGCGGCCAGTCGCAACCAGGAAACATGAGTCAGGTGTCTGACTGGCTGAGCTCAGCCTCTGCTCATGCTTCCTGGATGTTGCCAGCCACTCCTCCCAGAAAGTAATGCTTCCCCCAACAGGTAGTGGTGGAGGGGGTTGGGGAAGAGGGTAGATTTTCTACATGCACGTAATTCCCAGAATTTGGGGCAGCCTGTCGGATTCCTGCACATATGTGTGAGCACTAGAGAAGGGGGTTTCAGTTTAATCCAAACCTGCCCCCCCAAAAGGCATTTTCGATTTAAACCAAAGCACTTGTAATTTATGGATTTTCAAATTTTAATATTTTCCCCATTGAAGTCAATGGGAAATTTTTCCATTGACTTCAATGGAAAGAAAAACCGATCTGTAAACCCATGCAATCACCCCCACCCCAAGGGCCCTATTCACCCCCACCCCCATCTCTTGGGGGCCCTGGGATGTACTCAATGGCCTCAGAGGGCTTGATTGAAGCTCTGCTGGCCTGCTGCTGCTGTGGAAAAGTTTCCTCCATTGCCGCTGGCTCCCTTGCCGCAGTGCACTGCTGAGCTCCCTGCTCCACAGCACGTATGTGCAAAATGGCCAGTACCCTTAACCTTTTTGTTGTTCTATTTTGCTACAGCCAATTGGCTGAGTGAAATAAAATTACTACTACCCTTAACCAAAAGGGTGTCAGTCAAAATGATGTCACCACCATTTTGATTAAGTGTGGCCATGGCTGATTTGTGCGTGTACAAAATGACTGCCACCCGTAACCAAAATGGCATCAATGTCATTTTGGCTGCTGGCCTTTTGGTGAAGGGTGGGGGCCATTTTGCACATGTGTACTGTGGAGCAGGTAGCCTGATGTTCTGTGTCACGGAGGCCTATTGGGAGCCCCCCCCCCAGCAGCAGTAGCCTGGCAGAGGTTCAACCAAGCCCTCCAAGGCTGATAAGTACATCCCAGAGCCCCAGGTGGTGGGGGTGGGAGAAGGTCAGCTCCACTGTCCTGGGGAATTTATTTATTTATAAACATTTTTTAGCCGCCCCCTCATGCCTACGACATCTCGGGGCAGCTTACACAGTTGATAAACAACAATAAAATTCCATAAAAACAATATTTAAAAAACAACCTCATCAATTAACTTAAAATGTCAACATCCCATATCCCCCTCTACCCAAACTATCCCACCCTCCCATCTTCCCCTCCGAAGGCCAGAGCGAGCAGCCAGTTCTTGCAGGATCGACAAAATGCCAGCAGACCTGGGGTCAGGCGGGCTTCCTCCAGAAGGGAGTTCCAAAGATGCATCTCAGCAACTGAGAATGCCCTCTCCATTGTAGCCCCCATCTCACATGGGGGACTTCCAAGAAGGTGACCCCTGTGGAACAAAGGGATTGCTCTGAGGCATGGAGGGTGAGGCGGTCCCGAGGTATGAGGGGCCCAGACCATGCAGGGCTTTATAGATCAATACAAACACTCGCAGGGGAACACTTTTTGCCATCACCTACCTGCTTGTTGCTGTTGCGGGGGGCTCTGGAGCTCCGCCTGCCTCATCACTGCCGCCGCCGCTGGCGCCGCTGGGTCCTGTTGCTGGGGCCGCCGCCGTCGCTTCTCATCCCCGCCAGACACCTGCGGGGAGAAGATCACCTACCAGTAAGGTTGGGGGCTGGGGGGGGAACGCAGAGGGCAGCTACGTGGGCTGTCCTGTCCCCTCCCCCCCCACCCGGAAGTAGCGGGGGCTTAAAGCCCCAGGGACAGCGGCGGAGCCGCAGAGGCTCGCAGGGGAACACTTTTTGCCATCACCTACCTGCTTGTTGCTGCTGCGGGGGGCTCTGGAGCTCCGCCTGCCTCATCGCCGCCGCTGCTGCCGCCGCTGGGTCCTGTTACTGAGGCCGCCGCTGCCGCTTCTCATCCCCGCCAGACACCTGCGGGGAGAAGATCACCTACCAGTAAGGTTGGGGG
>QEPC01013498.1:6825902-6851691 GCA_003113815.1 Sphenodon punctatus | reverse complement strand
CCCGTCCCAAAACTGCCCCTGGCATGGGATGGTGTGTGCCACTGCACCATCATTCCTTGTCCAGGGGCAGCTCGGGGAATCCCAGCAGTGGAAGGTTCACCTTCAAGAAGAGCAACTGCTCCACCAAATGTCCCCCACCACAGAGAACACCCGCTCACTGGGGACACTGGTTAGTGGACAGGACAAGATACCCTTGGCCACTTCCGACAGGGCAGGCCACACATTGTCCTTGCCAGCCCAGTAGGCCAAGGGATCACTGCTGGGATCGATACAGGGCTCCTCCTCAAGGTAGGTCTCCATGGCTGCTGAGGCACCGCTGTACTCCCTCTCGTAGCTCTGACTGGGCACCATCTCCACCACTGCCCTCAGCCACGTTGCTTGCACCATTGTGCATGGCGCATGCTCCCCAGAGTGACCTGTACATAGGCCAAGCTGCTTCTGCTGCTGCTGGCAATAGGGCTGTTGCTGCTACCACTAGGGCTGGGGGCAGGGATAGACTCGCCTGGCTGAAAAGGGTGGCTGCTCCCCCTCCCACCATCCCCAGGGGCATCCTGCTGCATAGCTCACTCTGCCTCCTGGACCATGCCCATGAACACACCCTTCTGGAGGCCACAGAGCACTGTCTTGCTTGCCATGCTGCCATTAGCCCTGGGGTCCAGCATTGTTGCAAGGACATATTGCTCCCACTGCAGGAGCTCGTCAAAACGCACCCTCAGCCCTGCCTTCAGCTTCCGTGTCAGGTCAAGCACCTCATTGGACAGCTTCCTGCCCTCACAGCCACAATCCTGCCCACTGAGAATCTTGTCCAACCTCCTGCGGAGACTATGAACCAGAGGGGTCACCTGGCTTAGGGTGGTGGTGGAGCTGCTCATGGTCTCCATCATGTCCAGGAAAGGTCTCAGGATGAAGACCGTGTGAGACAGGATCTCCCATTCTGCCCCATCGTACCCTGGAGGTGCCCCACTATCCATCACCAGTTGAACCTGATGCAGGGCAGTTTTCTGCTCGAGAAGCCACTCGAGCATCAGGAAGGTGGAATTCCATTGTGTGGAGACATCCTGGATGAGCTGGTGCACTGGGGAGCCTTTCTCGGCTTGCTTCTCCCAGAGGAGCTCGTTGCCCTTCACGCTCTGGTTGAAGAACCCTGCCAGCTTCCTCCCCCACTCAATCAGGGAGCTAAGGGTGCCTTCCCCAGTCCCCTTATCCCCCAAGCCCAGAGCATCCCTGACCACCAGGTGAAGGGTGTGTGCAGCGCAACGGATGCTGGTGAAGTCCCCGTCATGGAATGCCTTCAGTATACTGGCCGCGTTGTCCATCACCACACACCCCTTGGTGAAGGGTGCACCTGGCGTGACCCACTCCCTCACCATGGTGGTCAGGGCTGCCTCGATGTTCCTGGTGGTGTGGGGGTTGTCCATGACTTGTGCCTGAAGCAGGGCCCACCTATACCCTGCTTCGGGACCCCTCCTGCCACTCCCCAAAACTGCCTCCGGGTCCTGCCACCAGTGCACTGTTACCGCCAGGTAGGCGTGCTGGGCATTCCTGGTGGACCACAGATCTGTGGTGAAGTGGACAGTAGCCCTCCCAGCCCCTGCCAGCTGCTTCCTCACCCGCTCCTTCAAAGCCCTGTACTGATCTGGCACCACATTCCAACTCAGGGTGGTACGGGATGGCAGTTTAAACTGGGGGGCTAGGAACCCAATCAGCCACTTGAAGCCCATGTCATCTACAATGGAGAAGGGCTGCCCATCCAGCACAATCATTTCGCCCAACAGGTGCCTGGCATTCTCTTGATAGCCATGCCGCCCTCCAGCTGCTGATGGCCTTGGCAGCTGCCCCCACCCCAGCTCCTCCATGGTGGACCAATGCTGTTGGCGAGGTTCCTGCTGCTGTTCTTCCCCCCTAGCAAGAATACTGGTCCTGCTGCTAGAGGCAGCAGTTGGTGCAGGACGCTTGCCCGCTGAAGAAGATGGGCGACTGGCCACTGCAGTCGGGAACCAGCTGGCATCCACTTCCCCTGCCTTCCCGCTTAGCAGCACAGCGCTGTGGCATGATTTCAGGTGCCTCGCCATGGCACTTGTCCCAAGGTTGCCGAGCACCTGCCCACACTTCACCACCTTATTGCACACAGTGCACTGCACCTCCCTGGGATCATCCGCCTGCACCAGCTTGAAATGTGCCCAGACAGAGGATTTCTCCCCCCCCCTCGCCTTCTGGCCCACCCCGGGTGACGCACTGCTGCTGCCAGCTCTGCTGGGAGGGGCAGAACTTGGTGGCGATGACACAGCTCTGGGAGGAGGGACAGTCATCGCCTCAGCTCCAGACATCTCCTCTGCAGGACTAGTGTCTTCTTCTGCCTTACTGTCCTCAATCACTGTGATAGCCCATGAAGGGGAGTACTGGGACCCTGAGGCTTGACTGCCCACCATGTTGCTGCCACTCTCCTCCCTGTGACCCCTCGAGCTGCTACTGCTGCTGCTACTCCTCTCCCTGCTGCCATTGCCTGGGGATTGGGCCCTGCCTCTAGCAGGGCCCAATCTCTACTTTAAATAAATCCAAAAACAGGAATGGAATATATAGAGGGAGAGGGAAAGGATTCAATGGAGGGGGGAGGAAGAACACAGGGAGGGGTAAAAAATAAAAATAATGCCTAAAACTATCTAATATAATCTAAATAAATGATACTATGGAGGTAAATGGGTTGGATGAGTGAAATAGGAGGAGGATGGCAGTGGATTGGGGATCTAGGAGGTACACAAACAACTGGGAGAGGGAGCCTTCTGAAAATGCCTGCTGTCAGGAACAGTGACTAGCTCATAAGGTGTTGGGAAGCGGGGAGGGCAATGAGTTTTGTTACTTGCTGTGCCCGCATCACTGCAAGCCCCATTGACTTGGTGCAGCCTAGCTTGTGGCCAATTGCAGCCTGTGAAGCCAGTGGTCTGAGGAGAAAAGGGATGGTGATTGGGCAGGCTGGCTGCTACTCCAAGCCTCTCCACCCCTGGTGCCTGGAAGTCTGCTCCTCAGCTAACTCCCCCCACCCCCCGTCACGTTTTGCCTTCCAGTGACATGTTTTTGCCGCCCAAACTCATCCAAACTCGATCCGAACTGACAAAACTGTTCAGTCGTTTCAGAATTCGGTATCAGGTTCGGTTCGGTTCGGTTCGGTTCGGTTGGTTCAGGTTCGGATTCGGTCGTCCGAACTGGCCAAGTTCGGGCCGAACTCCAAACTTCCAAACCGCGTTCGCGCATCCCTAAAAATTACTTCCTTTTGTAAGTTTTAAGTCTGTTGCCAGTTAGTTTCATAAAGTTACCCCTTGTTCTATTATTATTTGAGAGAGTAAATAACTGTCTCTCCCTCTGTTCCCCTTCCTAAATCTTTCCCCCAGCTCCTGTCTCTCAGATTGTAAGCCCTAGGGGCAGGGACCGTGTCTATTTTATTACTTTGTAAAGTGCCAGGTACACTGCTGGCGCTATATAAATGTTTGTTAATAATAATAATAATAATAATAATAATAACTGTTCCCTATTTACTTGTTCTACACCACTTGTGATTTTGTAAGCTTCTATCCTATCCTTTCTCAGTTGCCTCTTCTTCAAGCTGAAGAACCTTAACTTATTGAACTTGCCTTTGACCAGAAGAATCCTTTTGCACTGTAACATTTTACAAGAGTTTGGGCGCCATTTGAAAATTGAGCAGAAGTCTTCCTTGACCAGGTCAAAATGACACTTGGTCTTTATTTTGCCCCTGCCATGGAGGATTAGAACAAATTTAGAACCAGCAACATGACTGCAGGGTTGCCAGTTCATTGCAAGGCTTTCCGTTTTAGGCACACTCACAATGAACACAACTTTCAGCTGCTTAGAACTAGGAGGATCTCAGCTTTGGTGGGTTTTTTAAAATGTTTCTTGCCCTTGTAGTTCTTTTTAAAAAAACAAACAAACAAACAAAAAGCCTTGAAAATGTGACTACAGTGAAACCCTCAGGCCTCAAAGGCTACAAAGCAAATAAAGAGAATCCAAAATGTATTTGTAAAATGTTACTGTTGTTTAAATCAATCTTGTGATTTTGGAAGGCTTACCAGTCAGGCTTGGCAGCTCTGCATCTCAGTAGTTCAAGTTATTCCTTCTAACATGCATTTAATTTACATGTCAGCATCAGTGTTCACCTTTCGTCATGCTGCCTAACTCTGTGAGTTCCCTCAGGAGTTGAGGGATAGTTTCTTTAAATGTGTAGTAGGAAGCAGGCAAGGCACAATGAAGTACCAGCAGTTCAAACATAGTGGGGTGGGGCAGACCTGTCCCCTAGATCTCCTAAATTAACTTCAATGAATAAACTACTCACTCACTCATATAAGGAAGCTCTGACTTTAATATTTCCTTAGTCAGAATGCTTCCACTTTCTTTGCAGAAGCAGCAGCTCTACTCTTATTAATTCATTCACTGGAGAAAGCCCTTGCCTACATGTTGCAGGATGCTGCTGCAGCATTAGCTGCCCCACCTCACTATATTTGAACTGCTGGTACTTCATTGTGCCTTGCCTGCTTCCTACTACATATTTAAAGAAACATTATTGCTGGGTAGCTAAGCTTTGAAGCAACTATGCTAAAGACTTTCTGTTCATGAGCCACAAACTACTTACTCTGGAGTAAGTGATTTGTGGATTGCCATCTCTGGGTTCTACACCTTACTGTGCCTTTCTGTTGCCTATTAGCTTATTTACAAAATAAGAGAGCAGCTCCTAGTTCCTTGCCTTGCAGAGCAGGGTTTAGGATGAAAGTAAAAGGGCAGGTTGTATAGGAAACACAATCCAGAAAAAATGATATTTAAATTCAGACCACCTTCTGTGCCCCAGTTAGGGAACCTCCCCTCCCCTCAGATTAAAGAGAATCCATGTTTCTGGCATCTCCCTCCCCACCCCACAGTCAATTCTCTCATTCCAAGAGGCATATGTGATGACAACCAGATTCTTTCAAGGACAGTGTCTTGGGTTCACTCCATGTAATGACCAATTGGTGAGATCTTTGCCCTTTGTCTCATGTCATCTATGGGTGAAAACAGACGTGACAGTAGCCTGTGTTGGCCCAGGACTCACCTGCATGTTTTTTCCATCCCTGCCAAATGTTGGCCTGCATATGCTGCTATGTGATGCACCCTCTGGAAGATCCTGGGAGAGCATCCCGGACCAATGCATGCTCACCTGGGCCAATCCAGGCCAACTTGGGCCCGCATATCTGTTAGGCCCTGCCTAGCCCCGCCATGGGGTGAAAACGGTCAGGACCAGAGAGCCACAGGCAAAAATCTCAGAGAGCTCAATGGAACATCCATGCCTCAACACCCCTCCCCATGAGATGGACCCGGCACCCTTAAGGAGAACCGGCAGCAAAGGCAGCACCACGTTGAGTATACCTGGCTCCAACAGAAGCTGCTGCCCACTCTCAGTCCCCACACCACCACCATGAGAGCACGCCAAAGGGGAATATGGAGCAGGAGGTGGGACCAGCATGACAGGTAAGTCAGTGCACCCCAAAGGAGGAGGGGGGAGGAAGACACAGTAGCTGTCCCATGGTAGGCACAAGTTATATGTGGTGCATCTCTATCACCCTGTTCACAGGCATCCACCAACACTACTACCCCAGCTGCACCGTGAGAAGGTCCCCAACCCACCCACCAGAAGAAGGTCCCCTGGAGTGATGAGGTGACCCCGACCTTCATCGGCCTCTGGGGAATGACAATGTGCAATGTAACCTGTGCCTAATGCACCAGAATGAGTGGGTGTTTCAGGAGATTGCCACCCAGATGGCAGTCCTGGGCTACCAATAGGACACGGGCCAAGGATCTGCAGAGGGACTTCAAGGAGGTCCATAACAACCACAAGTCTGGGTGTGGGCATCAAACCAAACCCTGCATGGACCTCCTTGAATCCTTTCTCTGCATCAATCGTTCTATTGTGGCCCCATGAATCATCAGCACCTGGCTCACCCAGGGCTACTGTCGGGTGAACCACAGATGCTCAACCCTGAAGCACCCACTCATTCTGACAGCAGTCTCCCTGCCACCCCGAAGAGAAGGCTGATCCATTAGGGACTAGGGGTGGGAATACCGGTTCTACCGGTAACTGGTATTGCCCGTATCAGGCGTACCGGATTTAAATCTGGTAATCCGATAATCTGGTAACCCATACCAGATCTTTTTAATGGTACAGGTTACCGGATCTTTTACATTGGGGAAGGTGGCAGTTGGCAGGCTTTTGTTATGTAAGTTTGTTTTTAAGTTCTGAGTCCCTCCCTGTCCCCACCCAGAGGTGCAAATTGATACATTTTGCACCTTTTTTACCCTGCCTTGGATTGGTTGAATTTTTTTAAATAAAAAAAGTCATCCAATCCTGGAGGTTTCTGTAGGGTATGGGCACTTTAACTGGCTGCTGGTGCTGGCCAATAATCTTGGGGTTTTTTTCTTTCCTTCTGGGGGCTTCTGGAGCTTGTGCTTGGCCATCCATTACAGCAGGCTTGGAGACGAAAGGATCCACAGAGCTGCTGGAGGCATGCGTGCGTGCATACGACTGTTGGTAAGTTTGGGGTTCTCTGATTCCCTCTAGTACAGGATCTCCTTGGTGCCCTTAGCAAGGGGGATGGGGAGGTTGGCACTAGTGGACTGGCCTGGGTAGGGTACCCCTAGACTTAGGGATAGGATGTGTGTGGGGGGGTGATTTTAGCCAGCAGGACATGTACTGAGGGGTGGGCAGCATGGTGGGCACTGGGCAGTGCTGGGCACATAGGGCAGGACACTGGGAAACAGTGATCAAGGGCATGCCATGCTGAGAGTTTTTTCCACTGGCACAGGGGGTGGGCAATGGTGGCCATGCCACCATGGTGTGTGATGTGTGTGTTTGTCTCTAGCCCTGTCTTGTTTTGGGATGCACTGTGTGGGGGTGCGCCCCCATGTTTGCCCACTGCCCTGCTTGTGGTGCTGTCTTTGGCTTGGAATGGCTTGTGGTGCTTTGGTCTCTAGCCCTGTCTTGTTTTGGGGTACACTGTGTGGGGGTGCCCCCATGCTTGGCCACTGCCCTGCTTGTGGTTCTGTCTTTGTTTGGCTTGGAATGGCTTGTGGTGTTTTGGTCTCTAGCCCTGTCTTGTTTTGGGGTGCACTGTGTGGGGGTGCCCCCATGTTTGCCCACTGCCCTGCTTGTGGTGCTGTCTTTGTTTAGCTTGGAATGGCTTGTGGTGTTTTGGTCTCTAGCTCTGTCTTGTTTTGGGGTGCACTGTGTGGGGGTGCCCCCATGTTTGCCCACTGCACTGCTTGTGGTGCTGTCTGGGTGAGGGTTCCCAATACACCAAATTTTAGTTGGTGTCTGGGTGAGGTTTCTTTCTATGAGACTGCAGTGCAAAAAAAAAGGTAATTGCCATCAATCTTCCCTTTGCTGAACTAAACACTGGCTGTTTTGTCTGAGGCTTTTTTGGAAGCTGACTAAGCCAGTGGGGGATGGGATGTGGGAAAGCTGCCTGCCTGGCTGTGCCCGCTTGTTTTGGGGTGTGTGGGGGTGCCCACTGCAGTGACCACTGTGTTAACTTGGCTTTTGTTTTTTATGTTCAGGTTTGGGAGTGGGGGGGTCCCCGGTTGCCAGGCCAATGGTGGGGCCTGTGTGCACTGTGTGGGTTGGTGACAAATGTGGCTTGCTGTGTGCTTGCTTGTGTTAACTTGGCTTGTGTGTTGTGTTCAGGTTTGGGGGTGGGGGTACCCCGGTTGCTTGCCAGGCCAATGGTGGGGCCTGTGTGTGGCTGCTGTGGGTAAGCGAGCATCATTTCAAGTGCGCACACTTACTGCAGCACCACACCTAGTTCCTGCCCTACCACCTAGCCTACACCTCTACCCCACCTCCTACCCCACCTACCCCACCACCCCACTCCTCTACCCCACCCCCTTGCCCTACCCCTCCTCTACCCCACACCCTAGTTCTACTTCTACCCCACCTACTCTACCCCCACCCTAGTTCTTCTACCCCACCTACACCTCTACCCCACCTATACCACCAGCCTCGTCACCACCCCACTTTAGAGTTAGAGTTTAGAGTTAGAGTTTAGAGGTTAGAAGTTAGAGTTTAGAGTTAGACTTAGACAGTTAGTTAGAGAGTTAGACTTAGAGAGTTAGACTTAGACTTAGACTTAGACTTAGACGTTTAGTTAGTTAGTTCCTCCACCCTAGTTCTAATCTACACCCCCTAGTTTAACAACCCCAGTTAGTTTTTTTTTATAAAGTTACAACCCCAGTTAG
The DNA here is from genome assembly GCA_003113815.1 of Sphenodon punctatus. Lineage (NCBI taxonomy): Eukaryota > Metazoa > Chordata > Lepidosauria > Sphenodontia > Sphenodontidae > Sphenodon > Sphenodon punctatus. The sequence goes on along the minus strand of QEPC01013498.1, from coordinate 6,843,423 downwards.
TTGTTTTAAAAACACACACACACACACACACACCTGTTGCTGGTGGTTCTTTCTTGGTGACACAGTCAGCGACAGCTTAAAGATGAGCGGCCGACGTGGAACTAAGAAACCAACCATGAGTGGCAGTGCCAGAAGAGGCAAGAAGCCTCTTCTTCTTAGGCAGCTTACTCTGACTGGTACAGGGACACTGGAGGTAAGGCCACCTGTGGCCTCTTCCTCCAGCACACCAGCTTCAAGTGCGCCCAAAATTACGGTCTCTGGATGTACCTTGAAGCCGCCGCAGAGGCTGGGATCATGGGAGGAGGGTGCTTCTTCCTCCCGGTCAATGCCTAGCAGTAAGAAGAAGGGGGCTCCTTCTTCATCTGGTAGTACACGTGACCTTTTGCTGGCTACCTCCTCTGCTTCTGCAACTGCTCCTAGTGCGCCACTGTCCTCTGCGCAAGCACTCACATGCATTCAGTCGCCTGCTTCCCCGGCCACATCCTGCACTGACACACACTCTAGCGCACCTTTAACCTTGCCCTCTCCCCTTGACGACACGCACTGTAGCGTGCCTGCATCTCCTCTGGCCCCACCCTCTACACCCACACATGTTGTGCCTGCTGCCACTGCCCCTTCTGCAAGTGTTGCACCAAGCACTGCCTTTGAGAGGTCTACTCCCAGTCGTGCTGCTCCTGCCCTTCCAGGAACAAACACAAAGAGGATCACATCCTGGGTGTGGTCCCATTTTGATATCTGTAAGAAAGACAACTCAAAGGCAGTGTGTGCGCACTGCAATGACAAGGTCAGTCACGGTGGCTCTGATCCCATGAAATGGGGCACCTCTGGCCTTAGGAGTCACATGGAACATCACCACAGGCACCTCTGTGATCCAAAGGGGGCACGTTCCAAGCGACCATGTGGGGACGTGGCAGTTGTAGAGGTGGTGGGTGATAGAACCAGCAATATGTTCAAACTCAAATGGCTAAAACTGAACTCCTTATCTTCCCCCCTCATTCTTCCTCTCGCTCCTCCCTGTCGATCCTTATCGGTGGAGTCATCATCTTTCCCGTCCCCCAAGCCCGTAGCTTAGGCTTCATCGTTGACTCACCCCTTTCTTTTAAACCCTACATCGATTCTGTTGCCAAATCCTGTCACTTTTCCCTCTGTAACATTGCTAAGCTGCAGCTGTTAGCTCGTTCCTCCCTCCCAGATGGTGAGCTAGCTACAAGTTCTCCAAGCAGCAGGAGATGAGTGCTGATAAGCAACTTTTTAGCAAAAGGAACCAAGAACAGTTGGTGGACAGACAGTGCCTCCTCCCCTAACCCTTTGAGAAAGCACATGGCCCAGAAGATGGGCACTAAGAGTGAATTGGCTGACGGGACTGAGTGGGCGGGCATGCCCATTTATGATATGTGATGACTGAAGCATGTGTGAATAATCAATAAAGCTGTGGTCCATATTTAACCCCAAGAACCTGTGTCAGTCTCTTCTTCCTACTCCCATCTGGAAAGGTCCCATGGGGAAAGGAGAGGCACGCCCTTCTCCCAATGTACCCGTTAGCCCCCGACCCCTCCCTGCAGTGAATGAATGAATACACTTTATTGTACAAACTATATAGTTATGACAAAATTACTTTACAAAAACATATAAAATATAATGGTAATTAAAATAAAATATAAAATATATAAAATAAAATAAAATAAACTGTAACAGACAGCGCTGGTCCAGTTCTACAGTTTTCCAAAACAAAATCCAAGTATCCCAGGTTCTCATGAAATCAAGGAGTTATCCAATTTGCTATATCAATAGTCATCAAGTTTCAAATATCAATTTTCTATTTCCAGATATTTTTTTCCAAGTATCAATTTTATTTTAATTTACTTCTCTGCACCATGAAGACATTAGCCATATTGGTCACTTTCTTGATAAGCCTTTCTTCAGGATTTGCTAGCAAATATGTTATTTTCATACATACATCCCAACCTACCTTCATTTGTAATAGCTGTTGATACTGTGTTCTTACTTTGGAAAACAATGGGCAACAGAATAAGTAGTGAGGCAGATCCTCAGGAACTATAGCCCCACATGGGCATAATCTCAATTCAGGGGGGAATCTTAGCATATCTGCCCTCTAGAACCGCTGTAGGCATAAGTTGAAATCTTAAGAGGGTAAGAGCTCTCCTTTGTGCGAAGTTTGTCAGGGTTCCCAGGTAATATTCCTGCAAATGATATTCTTTTATAAATCTATACCAGGGTGCCACATTGCTCGTCCTGATGGCCTCTAGATCTTTTTGACTGCAAATATCATCCAGACGTTGTTTACACAACCTCTTGGTCTGGTCTATCAGGAAGCCCAATAAAAAAGGGAGAGAGAGACCTATTTCATCTGTAAGTGCTCCCAACTTAACTTCTCACTTGTACTTGTGGTCTGAGGCCATCATTTTGAGCCAACATAACTTCGGCAATCTTTCCTCTGTCATTAATAATATTCATTTCCAATACATTATTTGTCTAACTCGGGCTTGAGGCTCGACAAGTAGTATCCTGGTTTCTGTTCTTAATAAGCATGCAGGTGTTCCCAATGGAACACCAAGAATTGTTCTCAACAGCCTGTTCTGCACAGGCTCAAGCTTGCTTTTCACTGCTATTCCCCAAATTTAGCACCATATAATGCCTGCGGTATAATTTTTTGTCTCAGGATGCTTATTGCTGGTCTATACAGTCTTCCCCCATTTGTTCTCCAAAACTTAATCACCCCTGTAGTGGTGCTTGCCAACTTCAACTTTAGAGGATCGATATGGTCGTGCCAAGTACCATGGGTGTTATACAACAATCCCAAGTATCTATATGACTTTATTGCTCTAATGGGTGTGTATCAATAAACCAGTGCTTTTTCTCCCAGCATTTGGCAAACACCATTATTTTCAATTTGTCATAATTAATTTGTAACGTGTTTCTTTGACAATACTTTCCCAAAGTGATAAGTGATCTGCGCAAGTCAATTTCAGAAGCTGACACTAAAATCATGTCATCAGCATAAATATTCTCTGTTTTATAAAGGCTGGATGGTGGTCTTTTCCCTGTAGATTTGGAACTATATCATTTATCAGGAAATTGAATAAGAAAGATGCTAATACACAGCCCTTCTTAACTCCCCCCATTGTCTCAATGGGGTTCATATAATCTCCGGCCAGGGATATCCTTATTTTTATTTGAGTCTTTTGATAGACTCTCTGCACCAAAATCAGAAGTCTTTTGTCAACATTTGTCTTTCCTAATTTGTCCCACAGTAACTTCCTGTTAAAATCTATCTATGATGTCTATGATAGATTTCTATGAAATCTATGAAGGCGGTATACAGTTTACTTTTCTGTGTGAGAACATATTTATCTATCAGAAAGGAAAGAGTAAAACAGTGGTCAATTGTGGAATAATTTGCCCGGAAACCCACCTCTTCTTCATAAAATAATTGTGTTCTCAATGCCCATTCCTCTAACCTTTTCAAGAGAGTTTTTGCTTATAGTTTAGCTATAATATTAATTAAACTTATTGGCCTATAATTGGATGGTAATCCTTTATCTCCCTTATGAAGGGAACAACAGTACTAAGATTCCAATTTGCAGGGATTAAACCAAAGAAACTGATATGATTAAACAGTTGCATTAACATTGGTACCCACCAATCCATGTGTTCCTTCAACATTTCACTAGGGATCCTGCCCTCACCGGGAGCTTTTCCCGCAGATAATTGCATGATGAGATCCCTAATAGTATCTCCAGCCATTGGCTCCCAGACTGGGAGTGTCAGCAAGTCAGGTTCCCCATCTTCGGAGGTTACATTTAATTCTCTTGCCTTGTTGAAAATTTCTGCAAAATAATTTTTCCAGGTTAGACCCGGTATATCAAGCTTATAGTTGTCCACATAATGTCCTTTTCTAACAATAATCCAAAATTTATTACTATTCTTTCTGCTACCTGCATCCTCCAAACTTATCCATAGGGCATGTTGATAAGCTTGCCTTTTAGATCTTATCAGAGTTCTATATAAATGTTTGTGTTCCAATAGAGTCTCAACTGCTTGAAGGGTATTATATTTTTTGGCTAGCCAAATCGCCTTATTTAATGCTGTTTTCCTTTGCCTACATTCTTGATCAAACCACATCAGTTCCCAGTTTCTTTTTCTTACCGTATCCTTCTTAAGTAGCACTTCCTTGATATATTGTACTATAGAGTGATAATAACTGGAGACATCTAATTCTAAGATATCTATTCTTAAGAAAAAATCTCGTATCTGGATCATATCATCACTTTTAAAGAAGCCATGGCTGTCCGCTGCCACTTTTGGTCCGCATTTTATTGTATTCTCAGTAGCAGATGCATAATTTGCTGTAGAATAATCAATATAATAGAATAGCACCTGCTCTGGGTCAGCTTGAAATGCAACAATAAGGGGCTGATGATCACTCATTCCCACTGGTGCTACTCTGAAATTTTTAAACTTTCCATAATGATTTGCAGTAACACAAATATAATCTATTACACTTAACCCATTTCGGGAGACAAAAGTCATATCTCCCCACAGGTCCAATGGTCCTCTTCCATTTAAGATAATCCAGTTGACTCTATACAAAAATTTTAACGCCTGAACTCCCTTTATGTTTAGTATTTTATCTCTAGAACTTCTCTGTAGGGCCAGAAAAGGGTTTTCAGGTTCAATGCCTGTCACTTGTGCAATCCCATCGTTATCACTACCAATGCAAGCATTAAAATCTCCCATCATTGCCATTGGTGTCCTAGGATATTTATCTTCTAGCCTATCTATAAGTTCTTCCATGGCTTCCCAAAAAACGTTTCTTTCATAAATTCCAAGAGAAGGGGAGAGATACAAATTAATTATAATCAGCACTGGGTTATCTTTCAATTTTAAACAAATTGCTAAGACATTCTTGGGGAGATCTGGTATCAAAAGATTTTCTAATTTTAGCCATGTCGTTACTAAAATAGCAATTCCCCTTGCTAGTCTCCTGTTTAGTTCTTTCTTTCTTGCTGGTATTGCCCACAATTTGTACCCAGGGAGAAAAATATCTTCCTCTTTTGTTGCCCAGGTTTCTTGTACACAAACAATGTGTAAATTTGTTGACATCATTTTAATATCCTGCACTCTTGCCCTCCGTCCTGCCAGATTCCATGTGGCAATATTTATTTGTTTAATTACAGGTATTTTCTCTTGCTGAGGTTTATATCATGATATCAAATTAGATACCTCCAGTTTCTGGCTTGTTACATTTTCTTCAATGACTTTTCAGTCATCATACCCGATTGCCCCCTTTTTCTTTGTCATATGTGCAATTCCTCTTCCTCCCTGCAGTGACCTGGCCCAGTCTTCTCATCAGCAGAGGCCACTGTCCACAGGGCACCTGGAATCTCTGCATTCAGAAGCAGAGGGAATTTGGGGACCTGACACCCTTCTGGGAGAAAAGAGTTTCTCCCTCCTGGGTGTACATTCTGATGAAGAAGGGGGACTGCCGTAAGATGCAGGTGTCATGGCTCCTGCCTGAGTACCTGGTGAACACATCCATTAACTGGGCACAATCATCCACAGCCACCTGCTGTACCACAGAGTGGTATCCCAGCTGGTTGATGTACTCAGCACAGATGTGAGGGGGAATCAGAGGATGGCAATGGGAGTGCCATTCACCCCGATGGAACTGGGGAACAGCCCCTCCCCCACAGAAGTCTTCCATCACCTGCTCCAGGCTGACAAGTTACACCACACTGTCAATCAGCAGGCTTCGACAGCGTTGCAGAACTTCAACAGGATGGCACCCATGGTGGATGTTCCAATACTGAGCTGTTGGACAATGGAGCATCAGGAGTCCAGGGTGCTAAGGATCCAGATCGTGATGGCCACATGCTGCTCCATGTGGGTAGCGATCCTTATGGGTGTCTGCTCCCTCTCCAGCCAAAGATGAAGAATGTCCACTATCCTGAAGACCAGGCAGTGGGACATGCGGAAATGGGTCTCCCACTCTGCATCTTCCCACATGACCAGGACCATCTCCTACCAATCCATTGTCCTTGGCAGGACCCATGTGAACCAGGTGATGGGCGAATGACAAGGATTGCTGCAGCGATGTCCCCGGACAGGTAATGCAAGACCCACTGTAGCTCCCCTTCCATTGCCTGCATTGCTGCCAGAGAGACACAGCACTGCTGGATCTGGGCTAATGCCCTGTGCCAGGCCTGGTGGGAACCCTACATTCAGCTGTGCAACAGCACCCTTGCTTGAAGACCACAGAGGAGCCCAAGGCAGTTGGTGATGGCTTCGTGTTGGGCAGAGCAGATGACTTGCACTGCCTGGGTCTCTCAGTTGCATGTCTCTGCACAGATGAAGGGAACTTGGAAGCTCATGCTCCATGGACCTCAACCAGATGGCCAAGGAGTCTTCAGACACTACACCAGAGCCTTTGAAGTGTTAGTGTGGTGCATGTGAAGGCACTAATCCATCCTCAACTAGCTGATAACATGCCTAGCTATTGACTGGAATGATCTATGCACAGCTGAGGGTCTGATTGTGACCCCAGCTGGCGGGGAGGGATATTGCCCTATGTCGGCCCTGTAGGTCTTGTTCAGGTGCAGCTTGTGAGCAATATGGGGTCATGGTATCTCTCCTGGGGGAGGAGGAGTTTTGGAAAGGGGGGGGTTGCAGAAGGGACACCCATGTAATGACGTGGCCAGGTGTGTGTAGCCCCCTAAGTGCCCATGGTTTCTGTCTGTGACTTGCCCTGTGTGAGCTGTACTCCCCCATGGTTGGCACAGACTCAGGTATGTTGTTATCTAGTGAATGTAGTGAACACTTGTCTCTGATTTTAAACAGTCTGTGTTTCTCTTGTCTCCCATTCCACTCTCCCAGGCTCTGTCTGTACTTGACTGTGGACTGGTCCACCTTATCTGGTGCCATTCCTTATGCTGGGGCCTGATATTTGAGGTGCGGAGGAGTTGGGTGTGTGACACCTTGGCCCTGACTGAACTTTGGCTGAAGGATGATATGCAGGGGCGGGTGGCTGACCCATCTGCCAGGGTGGCTGTCTATGGCTCCCTGAACCGGTATATGCAACTCCTGGGTCACCGTGTGGCCAGGCCAGAGTGTGGGGAGAGGGCTGCTGAGCTGGACGTTCAGGTGTTGGGGCCCACAGGGGATCGTGGGATGTGAATGAGAGCATGGCTTTGCAGGAGTTTTGTGAGTTTCACCTGTGCCTTGTGGCAGGGGCTCCTTCTCTGCTGCTTTCCATTGCCAGTGCCCTGCTGCGAGCGAGGGAATACACGTGGACCCAACATTTATTTTATTATTTATTTATTACATTTTTGCCCCACCCTTCTCCAAGGACACAGGGTGGCTTGAGTCACTTGATCGGATACTGGAGCTGCACTTCCTTGTGAGGCTGGCGAGGGCTCCCTACTTGCATGAGGAGCTGACTGCAGCCAAACTCTGTGCCCTTTACATCCTCGTCCTTTACACCCTACACCTGCTGCAGGGGCCCCATTGGAACTTTGAGCTAGTGCCTTACGTCCTGTGTGAGTGATGTCTAGGGGAGGGGATGTGCCCTCCTCCCCTTCCAGCTGCCACACCCCTCTTGGACCTTTGAGCTATGGACTCTCATCCTGTGTGGGTGATCTTTCTATGGGAAGGGGGGGCTCCCCCCCTGCTGCTGTGGTCCCATTGGAACACTGAGCTAGGGACTGTATGTGTGAGTTATCTCTGTGGGAGGGTTGGGTTGGAATTCCCCAACCCCCCAACCGCTGTGACTCCCTTGGAACTGTGCCCTATGGACCGCCAGGGTGAGTGATCTGTGACCTGCGGTATTATGGCATCTGAAAGGGACTGGACTGGCAGCCTGCCAGGGCCTCTCTGGACACCATGGGTCACAGGTGTTTTTATTCTGTGCCCCTCCCTGACCCAGGGAGTGGTCGATACCGTTTTTCACCCCAGGCTGGGCTGGGGAGGTGCCTCACCACCATTTCATCATTTTAACCTTATGACATGGACGTTCTGGCTTTCTTTTTTGGGTGGTTTCCATGTCACGGCCTGAGTAGCCAATCTAGATGACTCCATTCAGGTGCCCCAGCCAACTGAGCCTTCTCTTGTTGATGAGCTTGGATGGTGGTAGTTGCTCTATTTGCTGTTGAATGCTGGTGATAGTTACTTTATCCTTCCATTTAACATTAAGTATCTTCCTTAAACATTTGCTATCAAAACTGTACCCTCTTCCCCAAACCTGGACATGGGGGATGTAGAAGGTTGGCCTTTGGGGGATGGGTGAGTCCCTGCATACCAAGCCTGGTTGGCTCTGTCACTAAGTAAGCTTTTTGTTTGTCCAGGCATTTGTCAGGCAGGAATAGGGTTGGGTGGGATTGGGTAGAGGGGTTTGGAGAGGAGGATTGGTGGGTGGCAGGTGGGGATAAAGGGTGGGGTGGGTGGTTGGGATGATGTTAGGGTTTTAAAGGATTTTAATGTATTTGATTGTATTTTATATTGTTGGTATTGTAAGCTGCCCTGAGTCTTTGGAGAAGAATGGGGTAAAAATTTAAATCAATCAATCAATCAATTAAATTAACAATTTAATAGAGAGTATCTGAGCTGTTGCCCCCCATTTCCCTTTTATGAGACCCAGGTGCCATGCCCCCAGTCCACTCTCCCCTGGGGAGCAGCTTCTGGTACCATCAACCATCCTGGGAGAACTTTTGCCCTTTTCCTTCCCAGTATTCCTTATGGTTATCTAGCTCTTGATTGAGTTTAACGTCCCTTTTTTGCCCCACCTGCGCTAGTGGCTGGGTGCTGGTTAACCCAGGAACTTACTCTCCAGCCAGCTCTCTACCACAGGGACACAATCTCTTGCATTCCCTTCCAGTTTTTATGCTCATGGCTACAATTAAGACACACTCCTTCACCTGCTGAGACCAAGAACAAAATTCCTATTGATTTTAAGTAAATTGTACCTACACTGTTTGTAGGCAGGCTCAAGCAACATCTGGCCCATGGCACTTCCACATCTGGACCCCAGAGGGTCCTTTGAACTTACATTGTCTGCAGCCCCCACCAACCATTTCCCACTGCAGCCCACCAACAGGAGAAAAACTCTGGTTGCTGGATGGAGAGAACTCCTGGCCAAGGCTGTGCATTCTTAGAATGCTCTTGCATAACCTTGCCCTGCTGCAGGATGCTCTGAGCTAGAACATTCCCAGTGCAGCTATACCCTGCTGCAGATCCTCTGCAGAGCGCTTTGCAGGGTGCTCCCAGTTCAGCCATGTCCGTCAGTGGGACAATCACGCCCGCAGAGTTTTGGACTGGAACAGATGTGGCTTGTGGTGGAGGGTAGAGAGGGACGTTTCTTCTTCCCTGCTCTACAGGAAAGCAGGAAAAGCAGCAGTGCAGCTTTGAGGTTAATACTGTTTGCCTGAACCTGTTCCAGTTAAAAGAAAGCAACTGCTTTTGTGATACTTGCAACAGATACATCAAAATTCTGGGAGTCGGGGGCAGAGGACACTTCTTACTAGGATTAGATTCTCTAACCCACTCATGTAGACCTTGCTCTTCAGTTCAGTCGAGAATGCTGTGGGTGAGCAGGGCAGCTACCAGTGTGTTTAAAAGGCAGCACACTTAAATGGCTGTTAATATCCAAACATTCTTGGGGTGGTTGGAGAGGTGGTGGTGTTTGTTCATACACTCAAAGTTGTATTTCACAGGCCTAATGTCGTCAAAGTTTTAGATCAGCTATAGTGAAATATAGCTCTCTGAAGCTCTCTTCAAGCTGTGAAATGTAGTTTGCTTTTGGTTTGCCCGTGGCGAGTCCTGGGTCCTGTCTGTTAAGAACATTAAGATTCCAAAGAATTTTCAAGCTGTTCCAGATAAGCACGCGGTAAGTAGGTGAAGCAAATAGACTTATGACTTATGTCTTTTTCCCAAGCCAAGTTTTCGTATCTCAGAAGTTGCACCAGAAAATCATTCCGACATTTTTAGGAGAAGTCATTTCCGCGCTGTGTTTTCTTTTCTGCAGCACGCCGTCGGATTATCAAAGAGAAACACTCTAGGAATGGCATGCCTGGTCTTTATCTGAAGTATTCCACAAAAACCTTGTGGATGAGAGAGGAAGAGGGGAAAGGCCCTTGGAACAGTGCTCTGCAAAAGGGGAGGCTAGGTTCCTGCAGGATCCAGCCCTCTATCAAGGCCCAGTTTCTCATACAGGTGTGCCTTCATTTACATACAGTCTCTAGCCTGAGAAAAATGGAACGTATACCTTCCTGGATACCTATGATAAGCCGCTTTGCCTGCTTGCTGTGGGAGCTCCAGCTGTGCAAGATTTTGTCAGTCTCTAGTAGCTTCCACCCTGAACTACCTCTGACAGCCCCACACCATGACCTGTCCCGGGCTGCTTTAGTGATGGCATTATATATCAGCTGCCCCAGCCCAGCTATTCTCTATTAGCAGCATTTAGAACCAAAAGCAACTGTGGCAGAAGTCCAAGACTAGCAGCTTCTTAAAGGGCCACCATTCCATTTCAGCCCTACTACAACCCTCTCACAGAGGGCTGTGCCTTTAGCAGAAGAATGAGGGGTTGTGTGTGGGGGGGGGGGGGTTTAGCTCCTTCCCTGCCAGACTCACCCTGTCTCCAGCTTCAGAAGAAACAGGGATGTAGTGGAGCCAAGCTGAAGTACCTGAAATGCAAGATGGAGTGGAACTCCAATATTTCCACAGCTGGAATTCAGAGAGAGAAAGATATGGAACTTGTTTGGGGAACAGTAACTGATTTCAGACAGTAAAGATCACAAGTTTGAATGTCACTCCACTGACTGGCTTCCTAGACTCAATAATGCTTTTCAATAGAACTGAAACAGGTACCCCAAAACACAGGAAAACTTGTTGAATCTACACTACATGAACCTAAAATGGTAGTTTGGGTAATAAAATGGTAGTTTGCTCTCTGTCAGGCATCTGTTCTGGTTTTTCTGTTTCAGGGTTTGTTTGGTCTTTTTTTCTTTCTTTCTTTCTTATTTCAGTATTTTGGTTATGTCATTTTAATGTGCATGCATAATTGCTGAAAATGACACAACCAAAATACTGAAATGACTGAAAAACCAAAATAATCAAACGGAAGCTCCCTACCCCCAATGGTGCAATATCCAAAAACACCAGATATGCAAGGTGCCTGTTTTGGTCACAGATACTGTTCAGCTACTCAAAGTAGGGATGGGCAAACGTGGTTCAGAAGTTCGGAGTTCAGCCACGAACTGGCCGAACTGAACTCAATTCTGAACGTTGAAATGACCTAACAGTTCAGCCAGTTCAGATTGCATTCGGGTGGCAAAAAAAGGTTCACTGGAAGGTCAAACGTGACAGGGAGGGGTAGTACTAGTCACTGAGGAGCAGACTTCCAGGCACCAGGGGTGGAGAGGCTTGCAAGAAATGAAACTATCTGCCTCCCCCCTTCCCAACACCTTCTGAGCTAGTCACTGTTCCTGAACAGCAGGCGTTGAGTAGGATTATTAGATTGCTTTAAGTTTCATTTCAGTTTTCTACTGAAATGAAACTTAAAACTTAAACTGAAACCTTGTGTTGTTTGTGATTCCCCCCATCCCATATATATCGATATCTATATCAGCATATTGATGACACTGCACACCACACCTCCTGATGACATCACAGAGTGACTGCATGTATACATTGAACAGGAGAGGGACAAAACCAAGCCCTGCAGGACTCCACACAAGAGGTCTCGGTATGATGAAAAAGACTCCCCAAGAACTACTCACTGCATTCTACCAGTCAGGAAAGAGCGGAACCATTCAAGAACAGTCCCGCCCACCCCTGCACAGTCCTGCAGTCACATCACCAACATCCCGTGATCAACTGTATCAAATGCAGCCAAAAGATCTAATAGAACTAACAGGCTTGAATGACCCTGGTCCATTTCCAAGCGCAGATCATCCACCAAAACCACAAGCACAGTCTTGGTGCCATACTCCGGACGAAATCCCGACTGAAGAGGGTCCAGATAACCGATGCGGTCAAGATGTCCCTGCAGCTGCTGAGCCACTACTTGTTCAATAACCTTTCCTAAAAAGGGAAGGTTAGAGACAGGCCGATAGCTAGCAAGGGAGTCAACATCAAGCGATGGTTTCTTGAGCAGAGGCTGAACCACTGCCTCTTTGAGACAGCCCTGAACTCTGCCCACCCGAAGGGAGGCATTGACCACCCCAGCCAGCAATAGCCCCATTGTCTCCCCACAAGATTTAATCAGCCAGGATGGGCAAGGATCTAATTCGCAAAATGTGGCCCTAACAGCCCCAAGAACACCAACCGCATTGGTGGGTGTCACCGACTGAAATTGATCCCACAAAACTGGACAAGATGAGGCTTCCATAATCTCCAGTTCCCCATAACCTCCAGTTCCCCAGTTCCCCATATATATCAGTATCGAAGTCATGGTGAATCTGAGCGATTTTATCCACAAAATAATCCACAAACATATCACAGCGAGCCACTTCAGCTCATCAGCATACTTTGACTTTATATTTATAGGGTGGCTGAAGTGAGAACAGAGCATCCTGTGCTGAATGCATAGGCTAGAAAGGAAACATGCTTGCCCAGTAACTTATTACACAGCAATTTGCTAGAGTTCAGTAGCAGAGTTAGCAGTGTGACTGGGTAGCTGAGCTTTGGGTCTACCAAATGAAATCCCTTGTGTCCTAGCTCACGTTATGGTTTTCTGTAAATTTTTAGTTTATTTTTAGAAATTGAGCTAAGTTGCAGGTCTGACTTCTCTAACTCAGAGAGCAAGGTATAAGACTATTGAAAAGTAGAGCTGAAACGGGTAGTGGGTTAATTTTTCACAGGTATTATCCACATGTTTTGGTGGCCCTTTGAGTTAGGGATGGGCGAACAGATCGCGGTTCGGGTTCGGCCATTCGGTTTGGCTGCGTTCGGTTCATCCGTTCGGTTCGGCAGTTTGGTTACTTCGCCGGGTTCGGCCGTTCGGTTCGGGTTCGGCCGTTGTTCGGGAAATGTTTTGTTATGGGTGGTTTTTTTGTTTTTTATATGGTTTTTTTGGTTTTTTATTTGTTTTTTTTGTTTTTATATTTTTTTTAATTTAATTTGTTTATCTAATATTATATATATTTATCTACACTAAATCTAACTGCTATTAACTATTCTAAATGCTATGAACTAAATGGATTATCTAGTAAGTACACAATATGCTGATGACACCCAGCTGTAGCTCTCTTTTTCAACAGACCCAGGCCCTGCAGTCTTGGTGCTTACTGTGTGTTTGACGGCTGTGGGGGACTGGATGAGGACTAACTGACTGAGGCTGAATCTCAACAAGATGGAGGTGATGTTGGTGAGTAAGGTGATGGAGATGGTGGCCCCCATTATTGGCAGGGTCTTCCCTTCATTGGTACCCCAGGTACGGAGTCTGGGGGTGCTCCTTGACATGCAGCTCCACCTGGATGCCCAAGTGGAGGCTGTGGTGAGGAGTACCTTTTGCCAATTACATCTTGTGTGACGGCTTTGAACGTTTGTCTCAGGCTTTGACCTGGTCACCATCATCCATGCTTTCATCACCTCCAGATTGGACTATTGTAATGCGCTCTACGTGGGGCTACTCGTGGTGATGGCTCAGAAACTGCAGCTGGTGCAGAATGCGGCGGCTCATCTTCTGGTAAGACTGGGCCACCAGGAGCATATCACACCAGTGCTCCGCTCTCTGCACTGGCTGCCGGTGGTTTTCCGGGCCCAATTCAAGGTGTTGGTTTTGGCCTATAAAGCCCTAAACAGCCAAGGCCCTACCTATCTGTGAGACCGCCTCACTCCCCAGGTGCTGGACCAACCCCTGCGGTCATCTGGGGGTGCCCTGATCGAGGTCCCCTGAGTCTTCCGGGGGGCCATGTAGGGATGGGCAAACAGAACCGAGTTCAGAAATTCAGTTCGGTTTGGTTCAGAAATTCAGTTCGGTTCGGAAGTTTGGTTCAGTCGACCCAACTATTCAAGTTTGGTCCAAACTCTGAACTTCCGAACAAAGTTCAGAAGTTCAAACCCCATTGAACTAAATAGAATATTATCTTTTAGGGATGGACGAACAAAGCCGAGTTCGGAAATTCGGTTCGGTTCGGTTAGAAAATCAAGTTTGGTTCTGAAGTTCAGTTCGGTCGACCGAATTGGTTGAGTTCGGTCCGAACTCCGAACTTCCGAACCACGTTTTCCCATTCCTAGGGCCATGCAGGGAAGGGTGTTCTCGTGGCCGCACCACGACTGTGGAACTCCCTTCTGGTGGTGGCTCATTTGGCCCCAGATTTCCCCTCTTTTCTGAGAAGTTGTAAGACCTGGCTGTTCTGCCAGGCATTTGGTGGGGGAGATGGGCGTAAGAGTTATTTTTATTTTTTTGTGTGCTCCTTTTAGTTGTATTTTAATTGTTTTAATGTTTATTTTGAAGACTGTAAGCTGCCCCGAGCTGCCTGTGGCAGGAGGGACAGGGTAGCAAAACTCTAAATAAATAAATATAAAGACATATTTATTTTGGACTCTGTATATGCGATTGAAGATCACACTGCAATATCTGATTGCAGTAGCTCAGAATTATTATTTTTTTAATATTGTTGGCTATTTCATTGACTCTACAACACAGGATTATTCACAAGAAACTGCAGCCTGTAAATTTCAGTTCTTCCTAAATTCACTCACTGATGATAAGCACTGAAAGCACAGAGGTTATATTTATATTAGTTTAATATTTATGAGCCATGAAGCAAGATGTTGCTGGCGAATCAAAGGTGATCTTCTATGCAAGCCTGTAAAACTGAACTCCTCTTGGCCTTGATGCTTGGGAAATAATCTATTAACCTTGAACCTTTGCAGTACATCTCTTCACCAGGAATGTTACCAAAGAGTTTTCTTTCTGAACTAAAATAATTTGTTTAACCTGTTCATGTTGGCCCAGGCATTGGCCAACCATGCAGCCTTTCTCCAGAAATTCTAGCTTCTAGTTATCATAAGAACATAATTTATTTTATTTTATTTTACTAGTTTTATACCCCACCCCCTCCTGCTTGAAAGCAGCTCGGGGTGGTTTACAAGCATCAATAAAACACATAAAATATAATTAAATCATTTTAAAGGATAAAAAGAACTAAAAGGGCAGAATTCCCCTCCTCACCCCACTCCACCCCACCCCACCCATCTCCCTCTCCAAAGGCCCGGTGGAACAGTAAGGTCTTACACTGTCTAGGGTGAGGTCCTGGGCCAGGCAGGCCTCCGTCAGAAGGGAGTGCCAGACAGGGTCAGACCAATGGTCCATCTAGTCCAGCATCCGGTCTCTGACAGTAGTAATTTTTTATTGTTTTAGGGAAGTGCATGACTGGTCATAATGGAGTGATCCACTTCCTGCTATTTGCTCCCATCATCTAGTCAGCAGCCTAATCTAACCAGCTTCACTAATAACCATTTATGGACCTATCTTCTAAGAAGTTATCCAGTCCTTTCTTGAACTGAGTTATGCTAACATTCTTTGGCAATGAGTTCCACAGGTTGTCACAAGGTTGAGTTAAGGACCTTTGACTCTGTCAGAACTTCTTGATGATTTTGTGATTCCAGCCTTACTATTAATTAAAACACCAGTCCTATTCTTCTTTGTCTAATCACTCTATCCTCATATTACACACGTCTTCATATCAAGTTAAAGGCAAGGATAGGGCTACAATGAGTGCTTAAATTTGACCAAAAAAAAAAAGCCAGCCTTGGTTCCGATGTTTCCAGGACCCAAAGGTATAAATGACAGAGCTACTCTGGAGGACAAGGTACTGTTTCCCCTCTTCATCTTATAATATAGGCCAAAGCAGAGATATATAACAGTTGTGCTGTCCCAAAGCATATGCTGCCAGGGTACCCGCATCTTGAACTTTCCAACTTAGGATAAAATGTAAAGCACTGTGGTATTTTAATCGTTATCCTGCCTTATCACAAAGGCTCAGGGCAGGTTTCGATACATAAAATACAATTAAAAATAAAAACCAGTTAAAATCCACTATCCCAGATTTCCCCAAACCCTATCTTCACATGCCAAATGCCTGACAAAAATATGACATTGCCTCCAGGGGAAGGCAGTTCATTGTTATGAGACAGTCAATGAGAATGCCTTTCTGCACACTTCTGCTATAAGAACTTGACCTGAGAGGCCGCAACAGGAAAAAAGAGAGGAGTCAGTCTTTTAACTATACGGGATTGCTACAGCATTGGATGAGGCATATCCACAAATACTACTTGGTTTCCAGCACTTGCTTAATACCACACTAGTATGGACAGATCAGCCAGCACGTTAAGAGGAATTTAGCTATGGGCTTCTATTACCCCAGTGACTAAGGGTTTAAAAGTTTTTAAAGGTACTTTATGCCAGAGCACTTCTGTGAGGATCAGAGACCCAGTCCAAGTCCAAACACCCACAGGAGAAGCTAAACCAATGTCGGGAACCACCCTGGGTCAATTACCAACAGAGGGGCTGAAATGAAATTCTTCGTAGATTCCACCTTTAATGAATCCACCTGGTCTGATCTGGTCTGTGTTTTCCCAGGGATAGAGATTACTTGTGTCCTGTGCTGCACATGTTCAAAATGGCCAGCACCTTGCTGTTTGGGAGCCCAAGAGCAGGCACTGCCATTTTGTGCATATGCAGTAGAGGGCCCTTCCATTTTGTGCATGTGTACAATGTTGGTGTCCAGCATTCAGGAAATTGCGAGACGTTCCTCTACAGTTTTAAAATCTCCAGTGGAACTCCATTGCAACATTCCAAAAGAGCAGAGATTCACAACAGTGAGGAAAGGGCTGATCCAGTTCAGCCATAACCAGGAGTAAGAAGGTGGAGATAAACAAAGCCAAGTCAAGAATCAAGTGGTCAAGCAGAGCAAAAGTGGAACTACACATACACAAGCCATTAGCCATCTCATTGCTCAGACACTTCCTGTTTCCTGTTGCTCCATATATATTTCCTGGGCAGGCTTGGTCAGCCAATAAGACTCCAGGGAGCCTGGTCTACAGGGAGCTCTCCTATGATAGTGGTAGGGATGGGCGAACAGATCGCGGTTCGGGTTCGGCCGTTCGGTTCGACTGCGTTCAGTTTGGCCGTTTGGTTTGGCAATTTGGTTCGGCTGCGTTCGGTTCATCTGTTCGGTTTGGCAGTTCGGCTAGTTCGCCGAGTTCGGGTTCGGCTGTTCGGTTTGGTCGTCCGAACAGGCCGTTCGGTTTGGCTGTTCGGTTCACCCGTTCGGCTGTTCGGGAAATGTTGTTATGGGTGTTTTTTTGCTTTTTATATGGTGTTTTTGTTTTTTTATTGGGTTTTATATGGTTTTCTTTTGTTTTTTATTTAGTTTTTTTGTTTTTATATTGGTTTTTTTAATTTATTTTTTAATCTAATATTATATCTATCTATCTACACTAAATCTAACTGCTATTAACTATTCTAAATGCTATGAACTAAATGGATTATCTAATAAGT
>QEPC01013498.1:6805879-6825588 GCA_003113815.1 Sphenodon punctatus | reverse complement strand
GTTTCTTGCAAGCCTCTCCACCCCTGGTGCCTGGAAGTCTGCTCCTCAGTGACTGACACCTCCCTGTCATGTTTGACCTTCCAGTGAACCTTTTTTTGCCACCCGAACTCACCCGAACGTGATCTGAACTGACCGAACTGTTCGGTCATTTTGCCGTTCGGTGTTCGGTTTGTTCGGTATGTTCGCATTCGTGTTCGAGTTTGGTCATCCAAACAGGCCGAGTTTGGGCCAAACTCCAAACTGCCAAACCGCGTTCACCCATCACTAGATAGTGGTGCGGTCAGAACACCTGCCTGGTTGGCTCATACAGTGAGGTAGGGGGCTGCTAATGTTCTCTGTTTACAGCTGCAGAACTGAAGTACAAAGGGATTTAGGGGTGGATTCTTCAAATACACAAATGGTATTTTTGGTACCCAACTCTCACTGAAAGTTATTGAGAATTAGATACTAGATACAACCTTTGTCTTTGAAAAATTATGCCTAAGTGTTATGCCCAAAGTCCCAAAGGAAGATCAGGAGACTAAACTTTGAGTCAGAGCAGGTGGACAGAGTTAAGACAAGAGCAAGTGTCCCTTTCTGAAGGGAAAAACCAACCTTTTGCAAATGCTTGCAAGCATTTGTCAGTACTTTATCAATTTCCAATAATTCTATGTTACTGCCATGTTTCATCACTTCCTGAGACTTTTCCTCATGTTTCAACACTTTCCAGGACTTTTTCGTGACTTTCTGGGAATTTTATGGCAATTTCCAGCACTTAGGCAGCAGGTTTTCATCTCCACAGCCCCAGGGGGTGCACGTGAAGTATACATGGGGCTTGGGACTGGCCCACAGTAGCTCTGTTCAACTTGCTACGGCAAACTCAGCAGGAAAGCTCTGGCAGACTTCAGGGGAAGGGAGTTCCATAGTACTGGACCACTCATCACTGATTATTAGGATATGCTCCTAGAGTCTCTGGTAAGAATGAGAAGCTTCCACCATTCAGCCTCCACAGGCAAAAAAAAAAAGAAAGCGACCAACCTATAGACTTTGGGTAATTTCAGACGTAACGATACCACAGTGAACCACAGTGAATCCCCTGTGGTGGCTGTTGTCCCCGTTACATCTGTTCTGCTTCCCACCAGATGTTCACCCCAGTGAATCACTGGCAGGAATCAGATTGCCCATGATTCAGGACCTCTGGCCGCCCGGAGGTCCAGAATCGTGGTAGGATTGGGCCCAACCATGATCGGATTGGCCATGATCTGGGATGGGCCACAGGTTACGACTGTTACCTGCAGCCTGGCCGGATTGTGGTCCTGCCTGACCATGGGACGGGATCGGGCACAGCGGCCGGATTGGCCCCTCCACCTGCCTGTCTCCCGGAGAGCGGGTGGCCGGGGGAACGTGGGGGGCGGGGCTGTGCAGTTGCACGTTGCGCCGCGCAGCCCCACCCCCTCCCCAATCCCTGGTGAGAATCAGGCCAGCATGTCTAAAGGACGTGCTGGCCTGATTCCTATTCGGAATCTGAAATGGATCCTAGTCCATGGTTCAGCGTGGTGGACCTCTGGGCCTGGTACGTCTGAAATTACCCATTGATACCCCCAATGAGAATATCAACTGTTCATGATTCAGGGATGTGCAGCTTGCATCTCTCTGCACTTAGAAGACCACAGTCTATCCCAGGATCAGTGATTCCCAATCATTTTCAACCAATGGACTAGTGTTAACTCTTAGAATTTTTTTTGTAGGTCAAGACCACCATGCATCAGATGGAGATGGCCTCAGCCTGGGGAAATATTGTTAGCTAGCCATGCCTGCACAAGACAGGTGGCTTCACTTCATCTTGAATGTTATTATGAAATGTTTTAAATTGTTTTTATTGTATTTTAATTGTTGGAAGCTGCCCCGGACTGCTTTGCAGGAGGGGCGGGGTATAAATTTATTAAATAAAATAAAAATATAATTAATCTCAGTACCAAGTCAATTCCATTGGGGGAGGAAAGTATGTGCCTTATGATCCTGGTTGCCTCCTTTCATGGAGATGGCCAGTGGCAACCAAAGTCCATGTTGCTGTAGCAATGGACATTTCCGTGGACCACTTACCATCAGTTTGCATGCTGTCAGTAGAGCGTGGAGCACAGTATGGAAACAGCAACACTACAGCAAGGAATCTGAATTCCAGCTTCCTCTATTTTGTGCTTACTTAGGGTGCACTCCTTCACCCACTGAAGTCACTGGCTCAGTGACAGTTCCCATAGACTTAAGGGTGGAGGAGCTTACCTTTAGTATTCTAATGGACCATATGCTATATATCCATTTTCTACTCATTTGCAAGCCGGAGACAATCTGCAGCCAGGAGGAAATAATAAGTAGAGCTTGTAAATTAGAAACAAACAGACTGTAGAGTTTTATCATTAAAGGACCCAAGGGCTCACTTAGCTTGTCCTCTACCTTTCATTAGGAACAACCTACATTCTTAGCCGGGGGTTCCAGTAACATTATTCTCCCATAGATGAATCTGTTACAGACTTAAATTCACTAAAGCAATCAATTCCTAGGGCCAGAGATCATGGAGATGCAGTCCCTCATATAAAAAGGTGATATCTCTAATTTAAGTAAATATCCATGGGGTTTTTTTGGTTTTTTTTTAAACACAAATATTTTGGGGTGATTTAGAAATTCAATAGGAAAAAAAATTGTTCCCAAGATCAAATAGCATAGGATCAAATAACATGAATACACTCTCTGATGATACAGGAAGAGAGATAGGTGTGAAGCGCACAGCATTGGAAAGTAAGAATTCCTGAGGTCCACTCTCTGGCTCTGAATTGCACTAGTACTGTGGCCTAGTAAATCACAGAAATACAGAGTTGGAAGGACCCTTGAGGGTCAGCTAGTCCAGCCCACTGCTTGGATGGAGGATGACTCCAGCTACAACATACCTGACAGATGGATGTCCATGACATTTAACATCTTATTTTCCCTAGTTTCAATAGAGCTGTGTACTAAAACTAGTAGATCTCTCTTTCTCTCTCTCTCTCATTATATATATACGATCATTAAAAAAAATGGCTGGCTTTTCCAAATTCTTTTGTGAGTTTTTTTGTGTGTATCTTTTTATTATTTTAGCAACATGCAGCTCATGCACTTTTCTTTTGTTTCAGAACAGTATTTTTAGTGCAGGGCCCTCTGATACATCTCTGGAGGAGCAGACTTTTACAGGGTCAGACTCTTCAACCTGGCTTTATGCGACTCTGAGCTTAATTGGGCCCAGCTGAGGAATGCTTTCACTTCACTCAGGCTTATAAGTAAGGTTGTTCATTCCGGTTTGTATAAAACACACACAAAAAAAGTCCTTTTTGGCTTCTGTATTTAAAGCACAAATGCTGCCCAGCCATTTTTGGTTATGTGTTAGTGTGCTTTGTGCCTCTCCATTCCCACTGCTAATTTGATTTACCAAAACAAAAAAATTTACAGTTTTAAAATCTGTTAAATGCACAACAGTTTTTAAAACAAAAAACTTTCCTCTTCAAAATCATCACAAAATAATTTTGACTCTAGCTTAAACTCCAAAAAACATACAAATTCATTACAATTACAATTAAAAAAACATTAAATGCCATACATTGCAACAAGACAAAAAGCATGGAAATTATTTCAGAATTTTCTAGGAATATTTCATATTTTATCATCATCAACATAAATGTAATATATGTACTTAATTCCTTAACATACATAAATACTCTTATTCATATTTTGCCCAGGCCTTCGGAGGGGAGGATGGGAGGGTGGTATAGTAGGGGGATATTTTAAAGATATTTTTATGATATTTTAAAATTTGATGAATGGGGTTGTGTATTTTTTAATTGATTTTTTAGGGTATTTTATTTGTGTGTTTTATGTTGTAAGCCGCCCTGAGATGCCGTGGGCATGAGGGGGTGGCTAATAATAATAATAATAATAATAATAATAAACAACTAAACTTAAAAAAAATGTCATTATTAAACTTTAATTATCATAATTCAACAACGAATAATTTTTTCAGAGTGCATTAACTCTGTCCTTTACATGTATAGAAATTGTATACACTTTATACAATAAACTGTTAACAATGTCAGTGTAGAGAACTTTATGCAATTCATTGTATAGAATTGTTAGGAAGGGGGGGGGCAGAAGGCCATCTCTCCGATGGCACACTGAGTTGCCAATAATCCCCTCAGGTTGTAGGGTGGGCGTTCCTCTAGTTCAGGAGGCAATCCTTTTCATCACAGGGGAGGAGAGAATGTGCCAACCAAGGGAAACACTGAAGGGGGTTCTGCAACACACACACCCGCCACCCACTGTAAGATGCTGAGGGAGTGTTGTTGTTGGTGGTAAAGGGGGTAAGGGCCAGGGGTGAAGGAGGGGATTCATGGGGGGGGAGATGGAGTGGGGGAACGGGGAGACAAGACAACCACTCAGGGGGGAGGGGGAGGTTTGAGGGTCAAGGGATACACACGGGGTAACCAGGACCATGGGCAAGACAGGACAAGGTAGGGGGTGCGGCGTGGGAGCACGTTCACACTTCACTCGAGGAGGGGGAGGTATGTGGGCTAAAGCGGGGAAAGGAGGCAAGACAAAGATCACAAGCAATCCTCCCATGGGGCAAACACTTAGGCAAAATATCACAGGCAATCTCTCAAGGGCAAGCACTTATCTCAAAAAGCAGAAGCAGGGGCCAGTTTCTTTCCACGATTACCGGCGGGGAACTGACGCCCCGCCGGGTCCTTTATGCTGCCTTTAACGAGCCCGATTACGGGCACCTGGAATGTGACCAAGGCTCCGCCCCCCCGCCGCGCGCGCTCCGCTGCCAATCGCGCGCTACGTCGGAGCGGGGCTGGAGCCTCAGTCTGAGGAGCCTCCAGCTGCGGGGAAGGGAAACTCTGTGGTACTGCTGGCGGTGCGTGCTCCTGACATGGGGGCATGGCAGGGCCAGCTTCTAGAGGGGATTCCCCCTGGACTGGGGTTCCCGTTTTTCTCTTTCCCGCCCGGCTCCTTCGGAGCCGTCCCTGGACTCGCCGCCGCCGGGGGAAGCCGCGGCGCGGCAGCGTGACAGTACCCCCCCGTCCAGGCCCCCCTCCATCCTCACCAGGGTGTTAAGGCCCGGGCGGGAGGGATGATGGTGGTGGAAAGCTAGGATAAGTCGTGGAGCATGTATATTGGAAGTGGGCTCCCATGAGCATTCAGCAATGCCATAGTGCTTCCAATCAACTAAATAGTGCAATCGAGACCTTATGAAATGAGAGTCTAAAATAGCTCGGACTTCATACTCAGGAACCCCCTGGAGTAACACAGGGGGAGGGGGTGTGGTTCGTTGGAGGGGATAAAGGGGGGGTGTCGCCTTCTTTAGGAGTGAGACATGGAAGGAAGGGTGGATCCGGAGGTGGGGGGGAGGTCCACGGTATATGTAACATGGTTTAATTCCCGTCGGATGGGGTAGGGACCCATATAGGTGTTGTCTAGCTTCGTGGAAGGGCGAAGGGAGGGATAATTCTTTCGTCTAACCCAGACTAACTCCCCTACGTGAAATATAGGGGCCGTTTTTCTACGTTTATCTGTTATTACTTTATAACGCTGTCGGGATTGTTGGAGATATTGTTGGGCTTTTAATTGAATTCGTTTAATCTGTTGGACAAGAGCTCCTGCAGCCGGCACGGTGGTAAAGGGGGACAATGGCAACCCTAAGGTGGGATGGAAACCATAAGTAACAAAAAAAGGGGAGTTTCCTAAAGAGGCGTTAGGGCCATTATTATAAGTGAACTCTGCAAGAGGGAGATGTTCAGTCCAGTTATCCTGTAAATAATTTCAAAAGCATCTGAGGTATTGTTCTATATGCTGATTTGTTTGTTCGACCTGCCCATTTGTCTGGGGTTGGTAAGCAGTGGTTAATTGAACTTTAATGTCCAGAAGTGCACATAATGCTTTCCAAAATTTGGAAACAAACTGAGGTCCTCGATCGGAGACGATTTCCCCGGGGAGTCCATGGAGCCGAACAATTTCTTTCAATAAATACTTAGTGGTAGTCGCGGCCGTAGGCAAGCCAGGGCAAGCTATAAAGTGTCCTAGTTTGGTATAATAATCCACAACAACCAAGATGGCCGTACACTGATTCGATGAAGGTAGGCGGACAATGAAATCGACTGCAATCCATTGCCAGGGCCCCTTTGGGGCGGGGGTTATTTGTAGCAGCCCTACCGGCAGGTGGCGTGGGACTTTCATCTGGGCACACACGGAGCAACCCCGGACATATCTTTCTACTTCTTGGCAGATTCCTGGCCACCAAAAGGTTCTTTGAATAAGGGCAAGAGTTCGTTGGTACCCGGGGTGTCCCGCCAAGGGAGAATCATGATGAGCCCATAGGACCTGCGGGCGATGCTTGGGGGGAATTACAATCAATACTTGATGATAGTGTAGGGCATCCTTCCGGGTGCAACCAGGGGGAGGGGGTACATGAGAATTTTCTTGTTGTAGGTCCTGTAAGGAGGGGAGTGTGGCGGCAAATACCCTTTTGGGAAGGACCGGCTCCGGAGGGGAAGGAGGGAC
Organism: Sphenodon punctatus; assembly: GCA_003113815.1. Lineage (NCBI taxonomy): Eukaryota > Metazoa > Chordata > Lepidosauria > Sphenodontia > Sphenodontidae > Sphenodon > Sphenodon punctatus. The sequence goes on along the minus strand of QEPC01013498.1, from coordinate 6,819,027 downwards.
ATCCTTGGTTTCTTCACAGCGCGAAAGGGCATCTGCCATTGTATTTTCTGAACCTGGACGATATTGTATCTTAAAACAAAATCGGGAAAAAAACAATGCCCAACGCGCATGTCGGCCATTGGTGATACAAGCAGTCTGCAGATAGGTCAAATTCTCGTGGTCCGTTAATACTAATATAGGGTGAGGTCCACCTTCTAAAAAATGCCTCCATGCTTCAAATGCAGCTTTAATGGCCAAAAGTTCTTTATCCAAGATGGTATAATTCTTCTCGGCGGGGGACAATTGCCGTGAATAATAGGCGCATGGTAACCTCAGCTTCTGGCCGTTTATCATTTGGGTGAGTACCGCCCCAATCGCCCGGTCAGACGCGTCAGCTTCTACAATGAAGGGTCATGTCACGTCAGGGTGTTGGAACAGTGGGGCCGACAGGAAGGCTTCCTTTAACTCCACGAACGCCCGCTGGTGGAGTTCAGACCACTGGTATACGGCCCCCTTTTTTAACAACTGAGTCAAGGGGGCTGTCTTTTGAGCATAGTTGTCGATATATTGACGGTAGTAGTTGGTGCTACCTAGAAATTAGTGTAGTGCCTTGACTGAGGGGGGTGCTGGCCATCGGTCAATCGCTGCGACCTTGCTGGGATCCATCTGAATGCCCGTGGCTGATATGATAAACCCCAAGAAGGGAACTGTGGTGGCATGAAACAGGCATTTTTCTAATTTTCAATACAGTTTATGGGCCTGTAACCTGGAAAGTACTATCCTTACTTGCTTCATATGCTCCGCCAAGGATGAGGAAAAAATTAAGATGTCATCAAGGTATACCACCAGGAACTTGTCTAAGAGGTCTCGAAAAATGTCATTTATGAAATGTTGAAATTTTGCAGGCTCATTTACTTAACCGTAGGGCATCACGAGATACTTGAAGTGCCCTAAATGAGTTTGAAACGCCTTTTTCCACTCATCTCCTTCTTTGATTCGTACTAAATTGTAGGCTCCTCGTAGGTCAATTTTGGTAAAAATCTTGGCCCCCTGTAGTTTACCCAAGAGTTCGGGAATCAATGGCAGGGGGTAGCGATTCTTGACAGTTATACTGTTAAGACCACGGTAATCAATACAGGGGCGTAGATCGCCCTCTTTTTTTGGCACAAAAAATAGGGGTGCCCCCGCCGGGGAGGACGAGTGTTTGATGAAGCCTTTTTCTAAGTTTTCTTGGATGTACTGCCAGAGGGTTTCCTTTTCTCCAGTGGCCAGGTTATATATCCGCCCATAGGGTGGCTCAGTCCCGGGAAGCAACTCGATGGGGCAGTCGTAAGGGCGGTGAGGGGGAAGCATTGCTGCTTCTTGTTTATCAAAGACACCCTTCAAGTCCTCATAGACTGTTGGAAGTAGGGGCGAGCCATCACAGGGGCGACCCTCAATTACTCCCATCACCCCTGGAATGGGGTAGAGGCAAGTATTGTGGCAATAAGGGGATTCAAACTGCAGTTGATGTTTCCTCCAATCAATGGCAGGATTGTGGTGCTGAAACCATGGGAAACCCAGAACTACAGGGAACAAAGGGGATGCAATAAGATCGAACTGTATCTCTTCATGATGTCCCCCAATGGCACACCTTAGAGGGCCAGTATACCTTCGGACAGGCCCCGACAAGATGGGGGATCCATCGATGGTTCGAATCAGTTCCATCCTGGATCGGTCTTGGATGAGGATCTTTTGGTCCTGGGCAAAGGTTGAGTCCATGAAGTTGCCGGAAACCCCAGAATCGATGAGGGTTGGGATAACCCTAGACGTCAAATGCCCCAGCTGCACCAGCATCGGAATCACCATCTGGGGGACAGATGTCGACTGAGGTTCCCTCCATTGTTTAGGGAATGTGGAGACTACCGGGAGGCCCCCGGTCCTTCCCGGCTGTTGGCATTTTCCGGATTTGATGGGCGAGTGGCCTTAACGGGGCATTCCCTGGAGAAGTGGGTGTTGGCTCCGCAATAGAAGCAGAGAAGCATAAGACGCCGCCTCTCTTTCTCTGCTGGGCTTAAAGGACCTCGGGCAACCCCAATTTGCATGGGCTCTGGACCTCCATTCCCGTTGGTGGAGGGAGGGAGATCCAGGGGTAAGCGGGAAGGTCGGGGGAAATTTCCTCTACCCTGTTCTCTTTGTTTTTCTTTCTTTCTTTCCCCCAGCCGATCATCGATTTGTATGACCAAGGTCACCAAATCCTCCAAAGTGGCAGGGGTGGTGGTTACTCCGGTGAGCTGATCTTTGATCTCTTCTCCCAGGCCCTGTCGAAACAAGGCCCGCAGGACTGCATCGTTCCATTGAAGATCATAAAACAAGCACCTAAAACGGGTGACATAGTCCAAGAGGGGGGACTTCCCTTGCTTAATGTGTAGGATAGCTTGCTCAGCATCTCGGGTTCGATGTGGATAATCAAAAAGGAATTTGAACTGTTTAATAAACCCTTCATAGTCCCTGAGCAGGGGGTCATTGGCTGCTAACAGGGGAGTAACCCAATCCAGGGCCACCCCACCCGAGTAACCCAATGATAAATGCCACTTTGGTTTGATCGGTGTTATAGGTAAGGGACTGTGTCTGAAAGGTCAGATTACATAGAGCTAGAAACCCCTGGCAGGCCCTTCGGTCTCCATAGAACCTATCTGGTCGAGGGGCCTTTGGTTCCCGGGGCCCAGGACCTGGGACTGCTGGGGGCGGGGGTAAGACTGGGGCAATGAAGGGGGTTTGAAGAGGGGTAGCCACGGCACCCCCCGTAGCCCCCATTGTTTCCTGCAAGTATTGGTTCTGCACCAAAAGCCGCTGGTTTTGCTTTTTCAGATCCTGAACCTCCATTGTCAGTCCCTGGACTGTCAGCAGGAGATCCTGGATCTGTTGGGCCAGATCTTGAGGTTCCATAAGGGGGAAAAGGGTATTTAAATGCCGGTAATTCTGTTAGGAAGGGGGGGGGCAGAAGGCCGTCTCTCCGATGGCACACTGAGTTGCCAATAATCCCCTCAGGTTGTAGGGTGGGCATTCCTCTAGTTCAGGAGGCAACCCTTTTCATCACAGGGGAGGAGAGAATGTGCCAACCAAGGGAAACAGTAAAGGGGGTTCTGCAACACACACGCCCGCCACCCACTGTAAGATGCTGAGGGAGTGTTGTTGTTGGTGGTAAAGGGGGTAAGGGCCAGGGGTGAAGGAGGGGATTCGGGGGGGGAGATGGAGTGGGGGAACGGGGAGACAAGACAACCACTCAGGGGGGAGGGGGAGGTTCAAGGGTCAAGGGATACACACGGGGTAACCAGGACCAGGGGCAAGACAGGACAAGGTACGGGGTGCGGGGGGGGAGCACATTCACACTTCACTCGAGGAGGGGGAGGTATGGGCTAAAGCAGGGAAAGGAGGCAAGACAAAGATCACAAGCAATCCTCCCATGGGGCAAACACTTAGGCAAAATATCACAGACAATCTCTCAAGGGCAAGCACTTATCTCAAAGAGCAGAAGCAGGGGCCAGTTTCTCTCCACGATTACCGGTGGGGAACTGACGCCCCGCCAGGTCCTTTATGCTGCCTTTAACGAGCCCAATTGCGGGCACCTGGAATGTGACTAAGGCTCCGCCCCCCCGCCGCGTGCGCTCCGCTGCCAATCGCGCGCTACATTGGCGTGGGGCTGGAGCCTCAGTCTGAGGAGCCTCCAGCTGCGGGGAAGGGGAACTCTGTGGTGCTGCTGGTGGTGCGTGCTCCTGACATGGGGGCGTGGCAGGGCCGGCTTCTAGAGGGGATTTCCCCTGGGCTGGGGTTCCCATTTTTCTCTTTCCCACCCGGCTCCTCTGGAGCCGGCCCTGGACTCGCCGCCACCGGGGGAAGCCGTGGCGCGGCGGCATGACAAGAATGCAGTTCTGCAGATACAGGGTATTTCAGATGTAATGTGCCTTTTGGTCCGCCACGCTGAACCCTGGACTGGGATCCGTCTCGGATCCCGGTCCGTGATCAGACCGGCTGTCCTTTAGATGTGCCGGCCTGATCGCAGAGGGGAATCGGAGAGGGGACGGGGCTGCGCTGCGCAACGTGCGGCCGCTTAGCCCCACCACCCCTGCTTCCATGGCCGCCTGCCATCGGGGAGACGAGCGGGCGCAGCAGCCAATCAGGCTGCTGCACCTGATCCCGTCCAATGGTTGGAACCTGATTCAGGGATGGGGTTGGGTAACAGTCGATACCCACGGCAATTCCCAGCCCCATCCTGGATCGTTGTCAACCTAACCACGGTTCTGAAGGTGAGGCCAGCCTCACCTCCAGAACCGTGGTTAGCTTTGAACCCCACCAGGAATTCACCATGGTGAACAACTGGCGGGGCTCAAACAAACATGCACGGGATCATAGCTACCACCCTGAATCAACTGTGATTCAGGGTGGTTGACTGTGATCTCGTAACATCTGAAATTACCCACAGAGTTAATGCATTCTGAAAGAATCGTTCATTGACAAATTATGATAATTAAAGTTTAATAATGAAAAAATGTTAAAGTTTAGTTATTGATAAATATGAATGATTAAGTATTATGTTAAGAAATTAAGTACATGTATTACATTTCTGTTGATGATGATAAAATATGAAATATACCTAGAAAATGCTAAAATAATTTCCATGCTTTTTGGCGTTTATGTCTTGTTGCAATGTATGGCGTTGAATGTTTTTTGAATAGTAATTGTAACAAATGTGTATGTTTTTTGGAGTTTAAGCTAGAGTCAAAATGATTTTGTGATGATTTTGAAGAGGAAAGTTTATTGTTTTAAAAACTTGTGCATTTAACAGTTTTTTAAATTGTAAAGTTTTTGTTTTGGTAAATTTCCAGGTTTTGTGCGATATGATTAATGTATCAACACATTAATATATCAGTTGTTGCACAACTTTTAAGTTGTATATTTGAGTCTTCTCCCCACTCACTAACACACACACATGCATGCACTCATCTCCTCCCAGCTCAGTCTCTCTCTCACACACAAACACACATGCACGCAGACTCTTCTCCCCCACAATCAGTCTCTCTCTCTCACAAACACACATGCATGCACTCTTCCCCGCACTCTCTCTCTCACAAACAAACGCATGCATGCACTCTCTCTCCCCACTCAGTCTCTCTTGCTCACAAACACATACGCATGTACTTTTCTCCCCCCCTCTCTCTCTCTCACACACACACACACAGAATTCACCCCCCACTTTGTCTCTCTCTCTCTCTCTCTCTCTCTCTCTCACACACACACACACACACACACACATGCACTGTTCTCTCCCCACTCTCTCAATCACAAACACACATGCTTCCTGTCTGCCTGAACTGGAGGGAGTCTCGGACTCCCTTGAGCTTGCAAAGGGAAGGGCTGAGCGGCAGGACACACAGGAGGTTTGTTACCAACAGGACTATTGATTAATGATTATTGGTTATTTATGGAGGCTCTAATTATATGTGTGTCTTTGGAAATCTGTTTGTTTATTAATACTNCACACACACACACAGAGAATTCACCCCCCACTTTCTCTCTCTCTCTCTCTCTCTCTCACACACACACACACACACACACACACACATGCATGCACTGTTCTCTCCCCACTCTCTCAATCACAAACACACATGCTTCCTGTCTGCCTGAACTGGAGGGAGTCTCGGACTCCCTTGAGCTTGCAAAGGGAAGGGCTGAGCGGCAGGACACACAGGAGGTTTGTTACCAACAGGACTATTGATTAATGATTATTGGTTATTTATGGAGGCTCTAATTATATGTGTGTCTTTGGAAATCTGTTTGTTTATTAATACTGGCTTCTCCTGTTGGTGAACAACTAATTTAATCCAGAGACATTGAATGAGTCAGATTTGTTTTAATAATCAACTGTTTTATTGGAAGTAAGCATCAAATAAAGTCCCCAGGAATATTCAACAATTCCATATGCAAATATGAAGATTATGGAAACACATGCAAAAAGGACATACAGTCTCAATGCCCAATATTTCTCATACAAGTGCCCAAAGTATTCCTGCAAATTGTCTGTTTCTGGCTTATACACAATACTAAGATTCCTATACATTTCTTTGCAAGCTAATTATAGTTACTCTCCATTCAGTAGACCAGTGGATAGGGAAGTCGACAGGTCCGGACCAAAAGATGAAGTTGAAAAGGTAGAAAAATGCAGAGAAGTGCTCTCCACCATCTGGTCCACCATTTTTATTACCTTTGATTCTCCTCCCATTATCCACCCAGGAAACATACGTGTTCCAATAACAATCTAATAACTTTTAACCAATCATAAAGCTACAAACTTTCTAAGTCAACAAGTTAACATGAAAAATTACTAAAACATTTCTAAAACATGTCTACATTCTGCGGTGAGCTGCTTTCTTATCGTCATGGAAAGGTCTGCCGATATTACTTCATTTATGGTACATCTTTCAAGATCAAGGCCTCAGTTCTTTTCCTGTTGTTCACAAAATAGTTCCCTAAATTCTAATCTTTAACCACCCACAGCAACCTTAAACTAACCTTGCTGTGTTTTAAACTCTAACACACTAAAACTATTAATCAACACTCCAAATTTTATATATAACACACTCTATTTCTTACAACTACTTATGCACTTCAAATGAATAAATGAATATATGAGTAAATATAAAAATAATATGTGAACCATTATCTGGGCCTCAGAAGCCTGAACCTATTAACTCAAGAGTCCAGGCAACAGGTCTTACCAGCTGAGCTGCTGCTGGGAGCTGGTTGGCTCTCTGTCTGGCTGCTGTTTCTTAAATTCTTGTTTTACTGGAGAGATTGAGGCCCCACCTGGCCTGCCGTGCTGTGGCCCAGAGTTGGAAAGGGCCGGCCAGGGGGCTAGCGCCCGTGGTTCAAGCTGCAATCAGTACGCCTGGTGGCTGCACTCAGTAGCAGGGGCATAACTAGGGTGGAATGGGCCCCTGGTCACAAAGTCAAGATGGGCCCCCCCTCTTTGTGTCCTGCCGGTGGGCCTGGGGTGCTGCTATCAAACACACAAGACACCCAAAATTCAGTCAACCTTTTAAGCACATTATGCCATTAAAAGAGACATATATATGACCAGTTTGGTTGTGCCCCCATAATCAATTCACGCTGCCCCCACTCTATAACCAGTTCATTTGCGCCCCTTCCCCCCCATATAATCAATTCACACTGCTCCCACCCATAGGCATGAGGGGGAGGCCAATAAATAAATAAATAAATAAATAACCATTTCATTTGCGCCCCTGGGGCAGCATGAATTGATTATATCGGGGGGCGCAAATGAACTGTTTATGTGGGGGTTTAAAGACACAGTATTCCTGTTAGCAATAACTTCATTAAGAAGAGTTAGTGAAATAACAGCCATAATAATCTCAGAACCATATTTGCAGATTTATTTTCCAAGACAGAATAGATATTGCTTTACATCCTAAATTCCTACCTAAGATAGTATAAGTAAGACAGTTATGAGAATGTGACCGTTTTTACATGGGCCTCTCCCACCCATGAACACACAGATTTCTGCATGTTCATGGGTGGGGGAGTCCTGTGTGAACGACATGGTGCGCGCACCTGTGGTGAATGGGGGTGCGTGCACCCACCTAACATGCATCCCCACTCACCCCCCACTTGTCCCAATGCATGGAGCAACCAGGGAAAATGGCGGTTGCTCAGTGGGTGCGGATAAATGGGGGGTGAGTGGGGAAGCGTGTGCGGCCATGTGCACACCCCACCCCCACACTGGCATGCCCAGGGACCATTCACCTAGTGGAACCATGTAAAAACAGCCTGTGAGGAGCCACTCTAAGAAGAACAGAAGATTGCTGCCTTATACATAAGGTTCTTGGAGATGACTCGGAACATTCTCACAACACCCACACTTCCAGCCCTGGATGGAATGTTCTTATATTCCTAGAAAGGGTTGGAAGGAACTGTCATTCTGAGGGGGAAAGTGATTTTTATACTAGAGGAGCTTGAGACCATCACGTGGTCTATTATTTGAACAGTTGTGAGAATGTTAGACACCATCTCGAAGAACCTTCTTTACAAGGCAACAACCTTCTAATCATTCAGATGGGGCAGAATTGTTTGTTTACAAACAGCTTTATCTTCCAGTCTGATCAGTGTCCCGCTGCTGCTGCTGCTTGCTGCTGCTGCTGCACTAGTAGCAGGCACATGCCTGGTGCTGGCCCTGGCTCAAAGTCCCCAGATGCTTCTTGTGAGGGGCTGAGGAGCTGAGTGGGGACAGGACTAGCCTTTCGGGGGCTCCCCTTCCCATCAGCAGGGTTGGTAGGCTGGTGGGCATGGGGAACATCACAGGGGATGAGACTCACGAGGTGGATCAGTAGCAGCAGAGCTGCTGAAGTTCACCACTGGGCTTGTCCCCCTACTGGCAGAAGCATGGGCACCTCTATTGCACATGTGCGAACCTGAAGAAGTGATTTTTGGTTTTGGCTGCACCAATCACTATAATATTATAGTACCAGTTGGCATTGATCTCATGCTCCAAGCATGTGAAGTTTGGGACCTCAACTCATCAAATTGTAAGGATGCTGTGTATTTTGACCACAACCAATTAACTATTAAACAGTCATAACTTTTTATTTTCTGGATGGAATGTCTTCACACTTTGCATGTAGGATGGTCCCTACAACTGTTAGCCATGGATAAATTTTCAGAAATGTAGCTCATGCGGGTTCCTCAAAATCAGGGCTTCAGCAGTCCCCTGTTTATAATGGAGTGTGATTGTGCATTTAACTTTCTTGCAGCAACTGCTGCAAGAAAATGTTTTATTGTTAGTCTAGCAGACTGGCCTGGTCGGGGTGGGGGGATGGGTGTAGAACAATGGTGATCTATAGGGATGGATTGTGTTTTGATTTAAGCTTATTTTGATCTTTGAGTGTTTTGTTGTTTGGGGGCTTGGCTGGCTTCCACAGACAACTAGAAGCAGAACTGATTCTCTGTGTGAATGACATTACCAAGGGGTTTGAGATGGGGGAAGAGCATGGTGCTTTGGTTCTCTGGAGCTTACTGATACCAGGGTCCTTTGCTATTTACTGTAGCGGGGTCCCCACCTCCACACTTGTTTGCAGACACGCACACATTGACTAAGAGCTGCATGCCCTTATACACACACTGCACCTTCCTTCTCCCTGCTTCTTTGGTTCCCAACCAACTGCAGCAGTTACCAGATTTTTCCCTTTAAAAAAGTCCGCGAAATACTGAAACACAAAACTTAACACAAGATTGACTCTGAAACCAGAATAGAAATCAGATATGCAAAATCTGTTCCCACCCCCTGCACATCCCTATCTATAAGTGGACTATCAGGGAGGGAGAAGGGGAAAAGCTGGTCGGGCAGGGACTGAGGCCACAAGCCAGGGTCTGAGAGATTAAGGAGGGGCTTACCTAACTGAAAGGGGCAGAACATGTAAGCCTGTTCTTAGCGGGGGTGGGTGCTTCAGCTAGCTATCGCTGGAACTTAAAAAAAGAGGAAGGGAAACCTTACCTCTTTTTTTTTTTGAAAACTGCACCTATTTGATATGGAAATTGTCAAGAGATTAAAAGTATAGCATCAAATGAATAGCATCAAAAGAAAACTCTGTGTTGGGAAGCTGTTTGGAGAAGATAGGAGGGTGGTCCTAATCCTAAAATAACTTACTCTATTTGGGCACCCTCCTACAAGTTTGTTGCTACCAACCTGGTGATCCGTCTGCCAGGAATTGCTAACATTTGCCTGAATTCATTTTTTTGGGATGTTTAGGGAATAACTGCTTTCAGACAAATACCTGTATTTATATTGGAACCAAGGTATTCAAGCAGGTAGATCAGTATGCACTATTCACTCTCTCTTATTCTTCTGGATAAAAAGCCATCTTTTGGATAAAAAGTCATCCAGTAAGGAACAGATTCAGAAATTATATAGGGTGTTAACAGACAAGAAGTAGCCCATAATATCAGATGCGTGGCCACCTGCCTGTCTATTAGCTGGCCACCAGATGTTTACCTGCACCTGCCACCTCTCTACTGCACTGCATCATTCCAGCTAATGTGCAGTCCACTCTGTGCGCTCACGTGCAGACCTGTGTCTGCCTACTGTCTGTTAGGGTGTACTCAGCCTCCACGTGTGTACAGGTCTGCCAGACCATAGAGTCCTGGGCAGAGTGCCTACAGCGGTCCAGGGAACAAACTGCTCATCCGCTTTTGTTCCCTCCGCTCTCGCTTTCCCTGTTTATTTTTTCTTTTTGGAGCACTCCAAAAAGGTGCTCCAAAAAGCAAAAACAAACAAATAAAAATGGACGAAACCAACAGCGGGAGCAGCTTCTTGTACTCAGGGGTCCCTGCGGCTATGTGTCAGGAGAGGGGGGTGGGGTGGGAATGCAGCATGGCAACTGCCCATCTATCCTGTTCCTCATGCAGAACCTACGAGTGGCACTGGCAGCTGCACGTGGGCTCCATCGAGCGACCCTGAACTCCAGAGGGCTAATCTCTTGTTTGTTTTCACCCATAATGGAACTTTAGTGACCACAAGTCACAATTAACAGGAAGAAGTGAGTACTTTGCAGAAAACCTCAAGTCCTGAAATTTGCCAAACTGTTCAGTGATTATTACAAGTAATGAATGAATTCATAAAAATCAAAGTCCATTTGCCCATGATTTATGAACATGAAAAAGAAAGAGCTTAATTCAAAAATTTGAAGCAAATTTTTCAACTAGCTATAGCTGGCACTTAGAAAAAGAGGGAGAAAACCGTACCGTTTTTCCTTGCAAACTGCACCAATTTCATATGGAAATTGTCAGGAGATCAAAAGTATAGCATCAACAATGGGTGAAACCAAATGAGACAGGGCAAGTTGGATCCCCTGCCCACCCTGGGGAGGGCCACTGCAGCCACCACAGCTATCCAAATGAGCAGTCCTCATAGGGAAGCTGCTGTCACGAGTCCCTCCATGCTATGTATTGGCCTAGGAGTCATCCATACAGGGCATGACTCCTGGTCCCCTGCTGGCTGCCACAAAACAGCTGATCACGGACGCTGGAGGAGCGTACTTACCCCGCCTGCCAAACACCTGATTAGGGGAAGGAGGGGCAGTGACCTGGAGGAGCATGCTCACCCTGCCTGCCAAGCAGCAGATTGGGGGAGCCCAGAGGAGTGGAAGAGCCCTCTTCCCCCATCAGCTGTTTGGCTGCCGCGGTGAGTGCACTTCTCAGGGTCCCTCGGTCAACTTTTTGTCAGCAGGGGTGAGCACACTCCTCCAGGCCCCCGTGATTGGTTGTTTGGTGTCTGGAGTGAGCTCACTCTCCTCCAGGCCTGATCCTTGGACCTTGCCTCACAGTGAGGTTCTATGGGTTGACCAGATAGGTGACGGTCCCATGGCCCCACATTAGCATGTGTGGGGCAACAGTAGCCTGTGCTGCCAGGCAGAAGTGGGCAAACATCGGGCAGCCACCAAACTGATGGGCAGGTGACTCAGGCTATTGTGGTCTATTTTATTTATTTATTTATTTCAAAGCATTTATATCCCGCCCCTCCTGCAAAGCAGCCCGGGGCGGCTCACAACATAATTAAAACAATAAAATACATTAAAATTCAATAAAAACAACATATATTTCATATAAAAATATAAATATAAACAGGGCTTAGCAAAAAAAGGGGTAGGGGATTAAAAAGACCCTCCCTACCCTCCCCCAAAGGCCTGGGCAAACAGCCAGGTCTTACAGTTCCGCTGAAACGTTAAAAGGCTTGGGCCCAGGCGAGCTTCCTCCGGAAGTGTTGTTTAATTTCTCCGAATGCCTTTGCTAATGACTCCCTTCACAGAGCAATGATGCATTTTAGCATACAGCTTCTGAATCTCCAAGTTCCACTTTTTCCTTTATTTCGAGGCAAACTTTTCAGCTTTCTTTAGTTACTAGCAGTCAAAAGACCAGTGTAGTTGGCTTCGAAGGGCCTTCTTTAAATAAAAAGAGAGTTTACTCATAAATATGAATTAGTAAAGCCTGGGTCCCATGGGCGTTTTTAAAAAAAGAACAGTAAGAGCAATAAAGACTAGAAAAATATTTAACATACTCTGGCTTCACTCAGTTTCTCTCATTGAAACTGCACTTTAATGTGCAGGGTGCAATGTACTGAATACATATTGACATGTCAATGAAGAGTAAAAATTCTATGCAAAGTCCTCAGTGCTGTTTATTTTGCAAAGTGCTTGCATTGTTAGAAAATACGAACAGCTGCATGTTGACTCTATGCATTGCACAACATTGGGTGAAAACAGACATGATGCTAACTACCCTTTAACCACCCTTGGTGGTTATTTATGCATGTTACAGGGCTGTATTGGTGCCCTATGCAGCTCTGCAACATGCATAACTAACCACCAAGGGTGGTTAAAGGGTGGTTAGTGTCATGTCTGTTTTCACCCATTGAGAAGAAGAAGAAGAAAAATCAGTATTTACTTTTATCATTTTTCCTGCTTACATAATATACAGGAGAAGACTCTTTATCAGGACACCTCAGGGAGATGTAAAAATATCCTGGATAAGTGGCAGCATTTTTACAATATCAGCATTGCGAAGAACCTGTTCCTCCCCCCCCCCCCCCCCACACGTTGTGGGGATGTCTGTCACTGATGGGGTATGGGCCTCCCTTGGTCACTCAGATTCACAGTCTTGCAGTGCTCTTGGATCCACTGCTGCATCTGACTTGTCAGGTTGTGGCAGTCCTCCATCAAACAACAAAGCACTCAAAAATAGGGATGGGCGAACAGATAGCGGTTCGGGTTTGGCCGTTCGTTTCGGCTGCGTTTGTTTCGTCTGTTCGGTTCGGCAGTTCGGTTCGGCAGTTCGGCTAGTTCGCCAAGTTTGGGTTCGACTGTTCGGTTCGGCTGTTCGGTTCGGCCGTTCGGCCATTTGGGAAATGTTATGGGTGTTTTTTTGTTCTTTATATGGTTTTTTTGGTTTTTTATTGGGTTTTATATGGTTTTCTTTGTTTTTTTATTGGGTTTTTTTGTTTGTGTATGGGTTTTTAAAATTTATTTTTTAAATCTAATATTATATCTATCTATCTACACTAAATCTAACTGCTATTAACTATTCTAAATGCTATGAACTAAATGGATTATCTAATAAGTACACAG
>QEPC01013498.1:6744288-6779766 GCA_003113815.1 Sphenodon punctatus | reverse complement strand
GATTTTTAATCCCCCACCTGTTTATTTATTGTGATATACTACCAGCTTATTGATATGTTTTATAGTGGTATTTTAAATGTTTTAAATGTTTTTATTGTTGTAAACCGCCCCGAGCTGCTGTGCAGGATGGGGCGGTATAAAAATCTAATAAATGAAATGAAATGAAATGAACACTTCTTGGAGCTCAGCTCCTTCTTGATTTTAAGTGCTGGATCCTGGAGCTGAGCCTTGGTAAGCTCCCCCACAAATGAAGTCCTGCAGGTCAATCCTAGCCAGTTAGAAGACGTGTAGCAGGGAACCAGCTATGAGGGCTGAGGGTCCTTTAAGAGGGTAACACCAACCGCTGGGGTTGGAGGTGCTAGCATAGCTGCAGAGACTGCATGCATCAAAGAACAGTGCCTAATGTAAAGCAGCTATACAAGGAGGTGCATCTTAAAATGAGAAAGAAGATGCACTTCCAGTCTAGTTGGAAAAAAGCTGGTATTGGGCGTGGCAGAAGCCCCAGCCCAGGGGATAAAGTCTGAGACAGAGTTCAGTGCTGGGGAGAACACAGGAGAGGCAGGAGCAGGGCTGGACTTTTGCACCCCTAGGCCCTTTTCAGGCTGCTTCCCCCAAGCCAAGCCCTGCCACAAGCCCTGCCCACCAGCCAAGCCCCACCCCCATGCTGTATGTTCATGGGTGGGGGAGCCTCATGTGAATGATGCAGCGTTCACACTTGCAGTTAATGGGGGTGCATGCACACACACACCTAATGCATCCCCACTCACCCCCCACCCCCACCCCCACTTGTCCTCATGCATGGAACAACCGGGGAAAAGGGTGGTTGCTTAGTGGGTGCGGATGAGTGGGGATGCGTGTGCGGCCATGTGCACGCCCCACCCACGCACTGGCACGCCCATGGACCTCTCACCCAGCGGAGCCATGTAAAAAGGGCCTGTGAGGAGCCACTGGAAGAAAAGAAGGTTGCTGCCTTGTAAATAAGGTTCTTCAAGAGGGCTCCAAACATTCTCACAATAGCCACCCTTCCAGCCCTGCATGGAATTTTTTTCTTATATTCCTCAAACTCAAAATGCATTTTATTGTGTGGTCATAGACCATTGCAAATTATAACAAAATAAAATCCAAACAATACACACAGACAATCATTACTATCAAAACAAACAACTACTATCGCCCAATGGACACCAGTGACAAGGGGAGCAACTGATAATCAAATTACATTTACACAGACAAAGAGATATATTTTAAAAACTGGCTTCTGAGATGGACAGCCTTCAACAGAAAAGAAGCTACATTCTGGGTGATGTCTAAGTCCATGCTATCTAGTAGCACTGCTAATAGTGCTTGGTCTGTTCTGCCTGGGAACTTCCCAATAAAAGATTCTACGAGCTCCTGGCATGGGCCATCATACAAATGGCAGCGCAAAACTATATGCCCGACTGTCTCTGTAGTTAGGTTGTCAAGAGGACATACTCTGTCTATATATGGAATGCCCTGGATCCTGCCCTCGAAGACCCAAGAGGGGAAAGCATTAAAGCGTGCGCTGGAAAGGAGCTGTTTAGCTCTACCGGAAATAGGGGCAGTCAGATGGAAGGCAACCTGCCCCATATCTGGGACATATATCAGATAATCTTGGATATGAGGTGATAGCCTAATTCTACCAAGCTCTGATTGGTGGCTTATATCCCCTGACCGAGAGAGCACCTCCTTCCTGCGCGCATCGGGTGGCTTATGTTTGAGATATTCTGGGGAGATACCTATCTCTCTCAGTTGGGCATCCACCTTCAGGGACCAGTAGTCCAAAAAAGGGTCCTCTGACATAGCCCTCAACAGGAGTGACCCCTGCCCAGATTGCATTTTGAGACAAAATTTCAGAGCGGCTTCTTTAGCTGTCTGGGACCATGGTTTCTGGCCCAGCTCCACCCAAATAGCTGCCGTGGGGGTGCCTCGTGGGGCTCCTAATAGTTTCTGCAGGAACCTGGATTGAATCCTATCCACCAAACTAGAATGAGTGGGAGCCCATAACTCAGCCCCATATAAAAGTTGGGACCTAGCTTTACTGGTGTGTACCTGGAGTGCTGGAAGGACTGCCATCCTGCCCTGTTTGGCAAAAAGTCTATTTATTGATTGGGCAGAAGCTTGGGCCAATCGCAGAGCACTATTGACATGTTCCTGCCTCTGGGGCATTTCTCATCTGCCCGTTTGCCCACTTCCCCACTTGATTGCCTCATCACCCCTACCCTCCACCTGTGTCTGGCTGCCACGAGTTCCCGACTGGCGGTGAGACCAGCTGTGCCACATCTGACAGTCGGGAGAGCTACACCTGTGCCAACACCTCCACCGGCTCTTTAAAAGCACCGCTGAGACTATGGCGGTGCCATAGGCGTGCGCCGGTGCATTGCGCCGGTGCATCGCTCCTAAGGGTGTCGTGTACAAGGGCGCACCCTTGTGCGCAGGCTTAGGCTGTGGGGGTTGTGATTCCAGAGTGGTGAGTCTGTGCGAATTTGATTCCCTATGGGCAGGAAGGGGAGAAAGGCGGGGATGGAAACCCGTGCTCAAACCCGAGTCAAGCAGCTAACCCTGGAAAACTACCTGCAGGGCTCCAAGACCGGTCCTGCCCAGGCGGATGGCTTGGTGAGCCTTTTACCCCTGGCGGAGGAGTCAGAGACTTTGCTGGAGCAGGCGACCCCCACGTTTACATCTACGCCGTTCTCTGATCCTGCCTCTTCAGTACCCGCGGCCGTGACTATAGGGCCTGTGCCCCTTGCTGCTGATACCAGTGTGGATTTTTCCTGGGAGCACATGGGTAAGCAATGCTTTGCCGTGGGTGATTTAGTTTCTAGACTATATGCTCAGCTGGAGAATGTCAACATGCAGCTTGAGCTGCAAAGACTCCAGCTGGCGATCATCACTGGCAAGCTTAAGCTACAGGAGGCTGCATTATCACAGCGTAGTAAGGACCCTCCTTCCCTATCAGTTTCGGTAGGAACTCAAACTGTACAGGATAGACTAGGCCCCCCAGGTGGCTGCACTAGGGGATGCAGTGGCTGGGGCCTCTGCTGACCAAAAGCCTTGCCCCTTGCAATTGGTCTTACATTCCTAGAAAGGGTTGGAAGGAACTGTCATTCTGAGGGGTAGAGTGCTTTTTATACTAGAGGAGCCTGAGACCATCATGTGGTCTATTTGAATAGGGTGAGCATGCACAACTCAGTTGTGAGAATGTTAGGAGCCATCTTGAAGAACCTTCTTTTCAAGCCAACAACCTTCTGATCACTCACATGGGGAGGAGTTGTTCTGCTGTTGCTACTGTTACAGCAGCAATACTAGTAGGCAGTGAGACAGCAGAGGCAGGTGAGGGATGGGGACCCAAGCAGAAGACTTTGGTTGTGGGCAGCAGCCTCTGGCCATGCAGGAGAAGGGGGGGGGGGAATGGAACAGGTGGTTATGGTGCCAGGATTGCTGTCCCCCAGAAAATGTCACCCAAGGCCTGGGCCTAGGGGGCCTGCCCCTAAGTCCAGGCCTGGGCAGGAGCTATTTAGAACCCAGAGCAAGTCTGATCCAGAGGGTGTTGCCTGGGCTCTCTCAGCAAAGGATTTGCGACATAGCTGCAGGGTGTAGGCAGACAAGCCTAGGCAAGTGTGCCAGGCCTGCTAGAGAGCAGATGGGACTGTGCCTGGCCCACAGTGACTGTAAGTCCGAACTGTGTATATCTCTGTAAGGTGGGGAACCAAGTATATGGTGGAGAGTGAACAGAGATAAAAGGACATTGAAGTTAATTCCTTTGAGAGACAATGATTTGTTGGTCTGGTCCTGCAAGGACTTACTCTGGGTGAACCACACCCTGTTATAAGACCTCTAGTTGCTCAGACATCTTGCCAGTTCCTGTCATGCCCCATGCCTACCAAATGGGAGTTGGTAGCATGTCATCAAGAGCATTAGATGGCAGACCTCCAGGGTCCTAGGAGAGTTGTGGTTAGGGCACTCAACTTGCATTCTCCAAATCCTGGAGGGACCTCCTCACAATATATAACATCAATGTTTCAAAAACCAATGACTTGTCTCACAGTAACAGAGACAAAAAATTAACATTTGCTACACAATCTCTGCACATTTTAAAATGTCATTATACAAGCTGGCACAAAAACCATTTCCCCCAAATGCCGTAGATGTATAATAAAGCGATTCTAGAAGAAACAATGAGGAGTGGGAGGGGGTGCTAAAAGAGGGCTATTGAAAAATTCTTATAGTTCTTTGTTTATCAAACCAGTTGTTCTCAAATAGTACTCCAAACTTACTTTCCAATTTCCATGTCTTGGTTTTGGCCATTTTAGGAAGTTGTTTTAAAACAACAAAACACAGGTTTAAAGTGTCTGTTGCACTGAACTTCTCTGAGTCAAATTGGATTATGGCCTCACTTGCATTGTGCCTAATGAACAGGGTTCCTAGTTTTCTCTTTGTGACAGAAAACCAGAGAAAACCAGAGATTTTGCTGTTTTCCAGAGAAAAATAGAGATTTTGCCGTTTTCCAGAGAATTTCACAGAAAATGGCAAAAACTTACAGGTTTGGGAGGAGGACACAGCAAGTGCGGGGCAGTGAGGACACAAAGTAGAGCTGACAGGAAGCAACCCGAAGGCATGTGCTGTGGAAGGGCAGGGGCTCTGCATTTGGAGAGGTGCCACAGACGTCCTGTGGGTTGGGGTGGCAGGGGAACTATGAATTGTGGTGGTCAGGTCTTCTGGACCTTGGGAAGAGGGGACAGGGGGTGGGCCTAATTGGGTCCATAGCAGCTTCCCCTAGTGCCAGCCTCCATATGGTCCCTCTTTCTGGTTGACAAAGCGCCTCTGGGACCAGACTGGGAGGCGGTGGCAGTGAGCACAGGGCAGTGAAGAGGAAACAACGTAAAGGCATGGGGGGGGGGGGCCTCTGCATTTGGAGACCTTGAATTATTATCTTTTTTTTTTAAATTGTGTTGGTAGCGGCAAAACTGCTTAAAAATGAAAATATTACAATAAAATGTGGTATTATAACTCATACCTATATATATTGTGGTAAGAGAAAGTCAACTAGCTCCCGCCGGCCCTACTTCATACACTCACTGCACTATGTCGGCGTCCTTAAGTAGGTCTGCGGCCTGGGCGGGGTAGGCCTGGATTATGACCCCCATGTAGATAGAAAAGGCAGCGGTCCAATTTGACCAGTTTCTTTCCGCCTTGGGGTGCTTAAAGTGCTCCCTTTCCTTTTGTCCTCCTGCTCTGTGGGATCCACTATGAGATCACTAAACAGGAGGGCAAATATGTCCATGTACTCCCCCCTCCAGATTTTTTTCCATGGTGGCTGGGAACAAGTGGCCCTCAATTGGGTCTGAGACTGCAAAACACCCGCCGTCCTCTGGGGAGCGCTGTTGTGGGACACTCTCTAAGGGATGGGTCAGGTGCCACCAGCCCTCCGGTGGCTGAGGGGGTGTAGGGGTTGGGGAACCACACTTGAAGTGCATGCCCCGCAAGGGCAGAGGCACCCACTGCGAGGGGTGACATTCCCAATGGGCCACCCACACCCGTAGGCCCAGGCAAGGGGGTTAGAGGGGGCATGACCAGCACCCAGGTCCCACCACACCACACCAAATGGGTCCATCCCCCAGCCCCCACGTAGCCCGGGTGTGCAACAACTGCCATCCTGTTGGTGCCTGCTGACCACTCAGTGGTGGCCAGTCCAGTTTGGGGGGCCACCCCTCGGTCCCCAGTCCCGGTTCCCCCCAGGGGGTCCCTGCCTCACCTGTATAGTGGACCGTGTTGAATCAGCGCCTGTATTGCTCTCTCCATTTGATCGAGGCTTCGGCAAAGGTCACTGTCATCCTGCCCCTGTGGTGCTGCAGCTACCGGCTCTGCCCTAGGTTGCAGAAAGGGGGAAGGGGCTCCCCGGCCCAGCACTGCACCGGGGTGGCCCACGCCGCCTGCTGCTGGCTGTCTGTGGCCTGGACAGGCCCATCAAAGCCCACCTGAGCCCCCCGGTCGGCCATACCCCCCCTGTCATGGGCACCCATCCCACGCCACCACCCCCTGCTGCGCCAGCCACCACTGCACCCAGGGGGGCCTGAAACGAAAGAGCAACTGGCCCAGGAGGACCATCCCACACAGGCCTAGCACCCCTGTGTCCCCGCCACCCCAGCAGCCTGCTTGATGTATCAGGCAGGAGGGTTGATCATGCTCCCCTCCTAGCCGTTGCCCTTGGGTGCCCCCTCAATTGGGGGGAATCCAGCTTCATGGCCTCACACCACTGCTTCTTTGCCGCCATAGCGGCTCTCCTTCTATCCCTCCCCATCTGGAAAGGTTGGCTAATGACAAGGAGGGGGAGGGGATGTTCCACGGGGGGGGGCAATACTCGCACAAGCCCTGCCACACAGCTCTTTTGCTTCCTGTTTGACAGCAGTATACTGTACTCATATGAGAAACAGGGATATTATATGCATTCTATCGATATAGTCCTTCTCACTCGACACCAGCACCAAAGTGGATTTGAACCCACGACCTTTTGGCTCCCAAGCAAGGATCCTACCTCTAGAACAGCAAGCCCTTGCAGCATTCAATGAAGCAAGCTAGCAGAGAATGGCTTTGACCCATTGACCTCTGGGTTATAGGCCCTGCATAATGCTATGCTACTCTGTTGATGCAGAGGCTGCTCAGATTTCAGGATCAGAGGCCCATACACAGAACTCAATGTGAACCTTAGATGGCCAGCAACACATTTTTTTTTTCTAAAACTATGGTTCCTTTCCCTCCCTCTTGACAACAGTACCACAGGAAAATTGAACCCAGGACCTCTTGTTCCTTAAGCAAGAGTCTTACCTCTAGACCAAAAAGACCTACTTCTTTTCAGGGTGGACCTTTTGTCCTCAAGTAGGTAGGGAAGGGTGGGAGGGTGCAGAGGCAGAGGGTCCTGGGACCTTGTCTGCCAGCTGCCTGGACACCGATTGGCTGCCCATGCCCCTTTGACAGACACCAACCAAAGATTTCTAGACCAACCGAGTAGACTGAATTTTTTAGGCATCACAGTTTAATCTGAAGTTACTCTCATAAGTTACTCGTTACTCTCACAAGTCCCGTCACACGGCCCTTTTGCTTCCCACTTGACAGTGGTATACTGAGTATACTGTACTAGTGCTGGTGCAAGCAAGAGCACTCTCACTGGGTGAAAACAGACATGACGCTAACCCCCCTTTAACCCCCCTTGGTGGTTATTTATGCATGTTGCAGGGCTGTATTGGTGCCCTATGCAGCCCTGCACCATGCATAAATAACCACCAAGGGTGGTTAAAGGGTGGTTAGCGTCACGTCTGTTTTCACACACTGTCTAGAATAATTTGCCCACCAGGGGGCGTTGTGGTCTGTCATCAAAACTGTTGCACTCTCCACCTCCTTGCTGTGGGAGAGGAGCTGCAGTTCACACTTTGTCATTATTTTTAGAGCTCTTCGGCAATTGCCAGAATTTTTGTGCTAGTCCTGAAATGATCATCAGGTTTCTGAGTTGCTGGTTTCTATCCTGCACTGCTTTCACCATTGTTGTACTACAGTGTGACAGGGCTTGTGAGAGTAACAAGTAACTTATAATGAAAGTAACTTTTTTGTCTAGAGGTATGGCTCTTGCTGAAGACATGTCTTCTGTGACACTGTTGTGGTTGGATTAAATAGCTTCTGAGTGTCTTCACTTTTTACTTCAGTGCCTTTCTGACTAGTTTTCTCATTATTAGAATTCTCCCTTTGTACTGCTTAATGGTACCATGCTATCATGATTCCTTCCCCTCAAGGATGTTCAGTTTAATTAGCATACTTGTATTGAGGTTGCTGTTGGTTCCTTTCTGAATTAGAGTCCCTTCTTGAACCAACTCCTCTAAGATATTTAGGAGGACCAAGCTGCAAACAGTGTCTCCTCTTGTGTGCTATGGAGCTAGTAGGGGTGTGCACTTCATTTTCGTTATATTGATAATGATAACAAAATTCTTCATTTTCATTATCATTATTGCTATAATGATAACAAAGATAAATAATAACAAAATCAATAACAACTTTTGTTTTTCATTATTAATTTCATTATTACCTGGCAGTTGTTTTGGAGGGAAAATGTGGAGAGGGGACGAGGGAGCAGACCTCTCGTAGCCATTTGGGAGGGAAACAGTGTTGAACTCTTGAACTGAGCCTGTGGTGGGAGGGAAAGGACCTGATAGACATATTCGCAAGCATGTCCCAGGCAGTTGAATGGCACCCTGTGATTGCTCAATGCCTCCTGCCTCCCAGAACCAATCATGAGAGCTCTAGGGAGGGCTCTGCAACCCTTTATATTGCAGGGCCAGGCTGTTTGGCTCTTGTTCTGTGTTAGCTCTTGCTGTGTCAGGTTACATTTACAGAACTCTGGTGCTTGCACTAAAAATCTTCCCCAGCCCTCAGTGTTATACCTTACCTTTCCTTATACCCTTTCCCCTCCCCCTGTACATATATGTAGATAGATATAGATTTAGATAGACCTATATCTAAACCTATATCTATCTACATAGATATAGGCTTACAGATATACAGAGATTAGATAGATATACCCTATAGTTTTTTTCCTTTCCCCTTCCCCTGACTCCGCCTGTCCATATGATAGATAGATAGATAGATGCTCGACTGTTTTATTATATATATTAGTATTATAGGATAGGAATAGGATAGATAGATTATCCAGACACAAGAGTGCTTGGATAGTTACGGCGTCTCGCACACTCCATTATAAAGCCTGAACATTCTATTCCTTATAAAATAGAGATAATGTACACTATCATTGTGAAATTTTGCACAGAGAGTTGCTTGGGTGAGGGTTTAATCTGTTCAAATTTCAGAGAAATTGGACTTTAAATGGCTGTGATACAGCAGCTGAAAGGTTGGAGGCTGAGAAGCAGATTTTTTGCAACCGTTTTGGTTTAACCAGACTGGAAGTTTTTTAGTTATGGGTCAGGACTTGAAATCATTTTAGAAAATTCAGGCCTATGGACTAGGGGTGCCTTGGCTTTTTTTAAAAAAAAACCAGCAACAGTCCATTACTTAAAAAATTATTAACATGTTTAAATTCCCATTGTAGTCTATGGGAGAATGCAAAGCTGCACTTATGTTTCTAGCGTGACTTGGTGGAACTACATTACCCAGCATGCCACACTAGGAAACATGGCATCCCTCAGCATGTGTGCAGCATCCCCAGGCCTTTAAATAGCAGTGATGACGGCAACTGGCGAGTGGGTAGGCGGTTATGTGTGTGTGTCCCCCCCTCGCTCTCTTTTTCTACCCTTTCTCTGTGTGTGTCTTTCTCCTTCTCTCTCTCTCTTTGTGTGTGTCTGTGGGTGAGTGTGTGTGTCCCTCCCCTTCTGTGTGTGTGTGTGTGTGTGTATATGTGTGTGTCCCCCCCGCTCTGTGAGTGGGTCCCTCCCTTGTGCACACCCCTACTAGTCATCCCAAGAAGCACTGAGATAAAGTGGTTTTTCCTAAACTTTTGAAACCTGAGCATCTCAGGAAAATGAAACGGAGGGTACTTTCAGATGTTACGGGCGGCCGGTTCACCACAGCGAACCACCAGGGGGGGCGGACAGCGCAACCACGCCCGGGGGTTGGACAACGACCCAAACAGACGTGCCGGGAACGGGACCACGGCCCGGAACCGGGCCGCACCATCACGGCCCGTGGCAGCACAACAGACGTGCAGCCGAACCCCCGGCGGGCGCTAAACCCCCACAAGGCACCGGGCAGGGGCGGGACACAGACATGGCCGACTGAGGGCAAACGAAGCCACAAGGCACACAAGGGAACGCCCACACAAGGGAAACGGGAAGGGAGGGGGGAAGAGCGAGAACAGGCTGACAGCCGGCTCACACAGCGGTCCCGCAGCGGGGCACAATGCACGGCCACACGCCCGGGCACACACACACACACACACACACACACACACACACCAGGGAAAGGCCGGGAAGGGGGGAAGGGGCGCCCGGAACACCCCACCCGGAACACCGGCAGGGAGGGGGGGGCACCACCACGGGGCAAGGCACAGACAGCAGCAACCCCCACCCCCACACCACCCCAGTCCAGTCCAGTCCAAGGAGGTGCCCCCACAGGAACAGAGGCAGTCTCGGGGGGGGGGGGCGGACCCCCGGAGCAAGGCACGTTGGGGGCCCCCAAAGCACAGCGAGGCCGGCGGAGGGGCGCCAGGAGGAGGAGGAAGGGGGCCCCACAGTCAAAGGCTGGCACAGGCAGGGCAGCCGGGTCCAGCGGTGCTCCTCCGCAGCACCAGCGACGCTCAGGCAGCACCCACGGAGTCACGGGGATGGAGGGGGCCCAGGACCACGGCCAGGGGCAGCAGCAAGCAGCGAGGCGGGCGGGAGCTCACCGAGGTGGGGTCCGCAGGTCGGGAGCGGCCAGCGGGGACCAGGCCCCCCCCCGGGCCGGGGCGGGAGCCCACACGGGGGCACCACGCCGGGGGGGGCAGGCCAGCGACGCGGGGCTCACGGGCCGCTGCCGGGGGCCCCGCTGGCCCGAGGGCCCGGGTGGCCCGCCCGGTGGACCAGGTGGGGCCAGTGCAGCATGCCCCGGCGGTACCCCTGCAAGGACATGTAGTGGGCGATCAGGTAGTAGGCCTCGAAGGGATCGGGCATGGTGAGGGCCAGCTGCACATCCACACGCGCCCACACCGCCAACAGGGATGACATCTCCACCGCGGAGGGCTCCGGCACACAGCAGGCAGCAGAAGGGGGCCACGGAAGATGCCCCAGCTCCAGAAGCCGCTGGAACGCCGCCCCACGGGTGCGCTGGTACCCACGGGCCCCGTGAACACAGGAGAAGTAGCTCACGGCCAAGGCAGGGCCACCCTCGGCCAGGCACTCCGAGTAGGCGCCCAGACCACACACCACCAGCGCTGACACGGTCTCCGAGGCGCTCCAGGGCACATGGGCGCACAGCACCTCCGGGATGCGCCCCTCGGGGAAACGAGCCAGCCCCAGGGCCTCCGCATGCAGCCGGCAATCACGGGCGCTCACCACATGGCCAAAGTAACGGAGCCCGGAGCTCAGGCTCTCGTAGGCACCTGCACGGCTCCCCGGCCCGGCCAGGAGCAGCTGCACGGCAGGGGTGTGCCACAGGTCGCACAGAGACATGGTCTCGCGGAAGGCCCAGATATGGGGGGCCCCTTGGGGGCCGGACAGCGGGAGCCCCATGGATGGGCAGCCAGCCATGGTCCAGCACAACAGGGAATGGGACACGGAGCCCGGAGGGCACACAGACTGCCCAGGGCCGGGAGAGGCTCGGCCCGGCCCCCGGGACAGGGAACACGGGCCCGCACCGCAACATTGTAGCACAACAGAGCGAGGCGTGGGGTGCGGGCCCGGCACAGCTGCAGAGAACAACAGCGAGCTCTCTGTCTGCCTAATCGCACCTTCAAGGCCATCCCGCTACAAACAGCGAGGGGAGGGGGCCCGGGGTGCTGGGGGCGGGAGCAGCCGGAACGCACCGGCACAGGGCGCGCGCAGGCCCGCGAGGCCGACCCCCGGGCGGAGCCACCAGCACCGGGCCGCCATAAGCGCTCCCAGCCCCCACCGGGGCCCCAGCACCATGGAGCGCGATAGGGCAGGTGGGAACTGGATGTTCCTCGCGCTCGCGGCTGAGTGGCACCGTGACCACACTGAGCAGCTGTGCCTCCTGACCGAGAGGGTGCACCTGGCCGTCCGCCTGCGCTATGTCCTGGCCCTGCGGGCTGGCGTGCGCCTCCGGGGCCAGCAGGCCCGCAGGAGAGTCCGTGCCCGGCTCAGGGCTCGGCGCCGGGCCTGGGGGGCGTGGCTGGCCGCCTGCCGGAGCCTCACCCGGCCCGCTGCGCTCCGAGGGGCCGCGAGGCGGTTCCGCTGGGCAACGCAGACCCTCCGCCGGGCAGCGCTGCTGGCTATGCCCATAGCGCGGAGCCTATGGGTCACGGAGCGGCCCCAGGCCTGGTGGGAGCGGGCCCAGGCCCACTGGGGGGAGGCCGAGTGGGGGTCCCACTTCCGGATGGGCAAGGCCACCCTGCTGCGCCTAGCGGAGCTCCTCACGCCCTGGCTGGAGCGGCAGCACACCTCCATGCGGGAGCCCATCCCCATGGTCCAGCGGGTGGCCATAGGGGTCTGGGCCCTCGCAACGCCCGACTCCTGCCGCTCCGTGTCCCAGCACTTCGGGGTGGGGCTCAGCACGGTCGCCTGCATCGTGCGGGATGTGTGCGAGGCTGTGGAGGGCGTGCTCCTCGACAGGACCATCCAGCTCCTGGACCAGGGCGCTGTGATGGCTGGCTTCGCGGCCGGGGGCTTCCCGAACTGCATCGGAGCCGTGGACGGCACACACATCGAGATCCTGCGCCCGGCCGCGGGGGAGGCCCTGGAGTATGTGAACCGGCACGGATACTACTCCCTGCACCTGCAGGGGGTGGTGGACCACCGGGCCCGCTTCATAGACATCTACACGGGCAACTCCGGCCGGAGTCACGACGCCAGGATCATGACCATCTCCCCCTTCTATGCCCGCATGTACCGGGGGGACTTCGCGGACATGGGCATGAGGTGGATCGAGGGGGTTCCCATGCCCCCCTGCATCCTGGGGGACCCCGCCTACCCCCTGACCCGCTGGCTGATGAAGGTCTACCCTGTCCCGAGCACCCCTGCGGAGCAGGTATACAATACCCGCCTGTGTGCGAGCCGGACCGTGGTGGAGCGTGCCTTCGGGGCCCTGAAGCAGCGCTGGAGGAGTATAGCTGGCCGCCTGGACTTCACCGTCCCCACCTCCGCCCTGGTGATCGGTGCCTGCTGCGTTCTGCACAATGTGTGCGAGACCGAGGGGGCGGCCCTGGAGTACCCCGAGCCCCACCGGCCCCCCGGTCCTGTTCCCCTGTACGTGAACGCAGGGAACCCCCGGGAGTACCGGTATGCCAAAAGGATCCGGAACGCCCTTGCAACCCACATCGCCCGGGGGGGCCCGCTGTGAGGGCCTTCCCGCCCCTGGGGGCCCCACCCCCCGTTCCGTGCCCATGCCCCTGTACACGCGGTCCCACAGCCCTGTCCCCCCCACAAACGGGCCGGGGACAACTGTCTATTTACAACACTTTATTGCCCACACAGTTCACACAATCACCCTGTGCCCCCTCCCCACCCCCGTGCCCGTGACCCCGTCCACCACCCGCCCTCATGTGGCCCTCCCCCTCCCCCCCCTTCCCACCATCCCCCCGCGTTTCCTGGGCCGACCCCTCGTGCGGCCGCTTGGGCCCACCGAGCTCTGGGAGCTCCCCTCCCCCCCACTGTCCGTGTCCCCTGCCGTGTCCTGGGCCGGTCCCGGCCCCGGCAGGGGGCCGGGCGGCGGATGGGCAGCTGTGCCCGGTGCCCCGGTCGCGCCCCGGGGGGGCTGGACCCTCCGGAGGCCCGGGGGCACTGGGAGGCGCATGCGAGGGCCCTGGGGCCGGGGGGGCGCCAGGGGCGGCAGGGCTGGGCCCGGGGGCGCCGAGGGGCCCGGCATGGGGACCTGGGCGGGCAGGGCGCCCGGAGGTGCGCCGGCCATCACGTAGGCACACATGGTGCCCGCATGCAGGAGCAGGGAGGTCCCAATGTCGTGGGACCTGTCCATCTTTGCACTGTGCTCCCGCACCATGCCCTGTATGTCCTGCCGGAGGCCCCTGAGCAGCCCCTGCTGCCGCTGGTGCTCCCGGCGCTCCCGCCTCCGCTCCAGGCGCACCTCCGCCTCCAGCCGGCGGTCTGTCTCCAGGGCCTTCTCCATGGACCGCTCTATGGCCGCCTCCATGCGGTCCACGGAGGCGATCATGCGCTCCCCCTGTTCCTCCGCCCTGCGGACGATGTCCTCCGCTTGCTCCTCCCTGCGCCTGCGGACCCGCGCCCGGTACTCCCGCATCCGCTGGGCTGGGGCCGCGGCCGGCGGAGGCGCCGCGCGCGGGGGCTGCCCTGTGGAAATGGGCGGGTGGGTCAGTGCAGGGCCCTGTCCCCTAGCGGGGTCGGGTCCCGGGGCCCCCTGCCCCCCCTCCCCCACTGAGGCCGGAGGCCCCCCTGGGCTGGCGCCCGGGGGGCCCTCCCGCCATCCCAGCCCTCCCGCCTTACCTGGGTCCGGCACCTGCTCTCCTGTGCCCTCCGCGGGGGCCTGCACCGTCTCGCTGGCCCGGTCCTGGGGCTCCCCATGTCCTGCGGGCGGGAGAGGGGGGAGCGGGTGAAGGGGGCTGGTTGTGGCCCCTGCAGCAGGGCCCCCACCCCCGCCCCTGCCACCGGCCCCCTGGTCTTGCCCCCCCCTGCCCTGGGGGCCCGCTTACCCTCTATGTCCGTCTCCGAGCCTTCGGAGCCCGGCGCCTCACCCTGGGAGTGCTCCCCCTGGGACCACTGGCTGAGGGTGGTGAAGGTGCCGACCTCCGACTCCGCCTGGCCGGCCCGGCGTTGGGATGTCTCCGGGCTGCTGCTGGGGGGGGGCCTTGGGGCTTCTGCGGGTCCCGGGTGGTCCTCCTGGGGGTGGGGGTCCCCTGAGCTCGTGTCTACCGGGCGGGCGGCGAGGGGAGGGGGTACCTCGGCCCGCTCCCTGCCCTGGACCACAGCGCTGCCCACCAGGCGTGGGGCAACGATGGAGCCCTTCATGTGAAGGATGCGGTCCAGGGCATCGTAGTAGGGGGCGGTGCGGGCCCCGTGGCCGGAGCGGCTGTTATTGTCCTTGAGGGCCTTGTACCCCCTCTTGAGCTCCTTGGCCTTCGAGCGACACTGGTTGACAGTGCGCTCGTGCCCCGCCGCCTCCATGTCGCGCACGATGTCCCGGTAGACATGCTCGTTGCGCTGGTTTATTGCGAGCTCCACCTGGTACTCGAGGGTCCCCCAGATCCGTATGAAGTCCCGGGTCTCCTGGAGGCCCCACTGTCCCCCTCTGTGATAGGCCTTCCTCCGGCTGGGCCCCTGCTGTTCCTCCTCCCGGTGCAGCTCATGCTGCACCTGCCTCTGCTCCTCCTCCACCTCCTCCTGGGGGTGCGCCTCCGGGGGCCGGGGGCCGGGCTCCTCCTGGGGCTCGTCCGCCCGGGCCGACTTTCGTGTCTGGGGGGGGGAAGGGGGGTGGTTGGTTGCTGGGTGAGGGTGTGGGCCCTCTCGGGGGCCCCCTGCCCCCCTGCCCTCCGCCCGGGGTCCCCCTGCCCCCCTGCCTTCCGCCCGGGGTCCCCCCGGCCCCCTCCACAGGGGGTTCCCCTGTGCCCCCTGTTCCCCTCCCAGTGGGTGCCCTTACCCGTTTCCTGGGTGCCTCCTGTGGGCCTGTTCCGGCCGCTGTCCCCGGGGCGGCGCGACCCGGCTGCAGCTGTGGTTGGTGTTCCCGGGGCGCCTCCCTGGTCGGGTGCTCCCGTGTGCCCCCTTCCTGCACCTGTGCCCCCTCCGCCTGCATCGCTGGGCCTGGCTGCACGTCCTCCGCCTCCTGTCCCGCCGCTGTCGCTGTTCGTGCCTCCGCTCTCTTCCGCTTCCCTCCTCGCTCCATCCCGCCACGCTTGCTTGCTGCTGCTCTCGCTTTAAATCTCCCTCCGGTGTTTGTGTTGGTGCTGGTTGCCTGGCAGCGACGCTGCGTGCCTCGTCCCCGGCTGGGGCTCCATTTTTTTGGTTCCGCTGGGGGATTGGCGTCCAGACGTTACTTTTGCTTGGTTCCCTGTGGGGGTTCGTTTGACCACGCTTCCCGGGACCTTCCCCCGGCTAGCCCGGGAAGCGTGGTTGAGCCTGACCCCATGTGGGTATTGAGCGTGGTGAACATCTGGCGCGCGCCGTTCAGACGTTCAGGGCCCTTTGGCCCCACCGGGGGGTTCAGCGTGGTTCACTGTGGTTCAGCGTGATCTCGTAACGTCTGAAATCACCCTAACTGTATCCCCAACATCCACCCAACCTCAGCATGTGTTGTTAAAAATTTGCTGGGGTAAGTCCACATATGAGCTGGACACATTAGTGGGTTGGCACACCTGACCATGGATATTTTCAGATGTGACATCTCATTCAGCCGCCACGCTTAACCCCTGCCCGGGGTGAGAGCCCTCACCCAAACTAGGGGTCTGGTTGGCTGCCAAACAAACATTCCGGTGGCAGGGGAGAGGGCGGGGGACATGGGTCCACATGGCCACGGCCCCACAGATTGTGTGCAGATCATTATCTCCAACGTGGTACAATTGCCTTCAGGCTCATTTGGGAGACACAGTGGGTGAAAACAGACAACGCTAACTCCACTTTAATGCCACTTTCACATTTCTCATGCATGTTGCAGGGCTGCATAGGGCACCAATACAGCCTTGCAACATGCATAAGAAATGTGTTAAAGTGGAGTTAGCGTTATGTCTGTTTTCACCCGGTGAATGCTTCCCTCTATCCTGAGCACTGATGTCTCTAAACTCACTCAAAACAGAGGGCAACATTTCCTGATTTCACCAAAATGATTTGCTATCACCTTTTGACTTCTCTCCAAAACCAGGCAGGTGTAAGCGGAGAGAGGCTGTCAAGAGGAAACTGAACTCTTTTTCAGTCTGCCTCTTTAGGCAGGTATGTTGTTGTGTCATCTGGTAAGCATATGAAAATTGTGTGCAGATCATTAAGCAAAGCTGTTAAGCCTGCCATGGTGGGGGTGGGGATAACTGTTGTAAAACTGTGTTTGCTATGACAACAGCAGCATTTTCAACCACTAAAGCTTTTGATACTCTTAGCTCCGTTGAGATTCAGAGGACAGCAACCATAAGAGCGCAGTGGAGGAGCCAGATCTGCATAGAACTGAAAGGGATACCTGCACTAATGGATAATAACACCATTGAATTTGTAGTACCCAAATGGGTACAGTTTTGCCATTAAGCTCCATTCCCCATGGAAGGGGTGGGGGGTGGGAAGGGGGGGTGGCATTTTTTGGTAACGATGCATGTGCCAAGACCCACCACTGCCTGGCCCCAACTCCTGCTGCCCCACTGTGTGCATTCAAGGAAAGCAAGGGAAAGGGGGTCAATGTTAAAGTCGTTACCCTGGGTACTTTACTCAGGATACAGACCCCCACAGGGCTACCTGGCAGTGCAGCTACCAAGAGCTATAAACTCCGATACCATTTCAACACTAGTCTGCAGAGAGTGCTATACTCTCAGTCTCAATAGATTCAACCGTTTGGAGCATGACCATTCAATCATTTGGAGCCTCGCAGATGATTTTAGAGCAGTGGTCCTTATGCTCAGGGATCTGGGTTTCCTGCATTGCCACAATCTGTGGTGTTTCTCATGGAATCAGCCAATTCCCACAGAATAAAAGGGGTAGCATTCATGGAGCAAGGGGGCTCAGTTGAACCTGGGCCCTGAGGGGCCTTTTGCAAGTAGCCTGAGTGCCATTAGGAGATTTTCAGAGTGGGCAGCGGTGGAGTGCTGGCCCTGCTCCTTCCCCACCCACTCTGAAAGTTTCCTAGCAGTGCTCAGACTGTTTGTGTGTGTTGGCAGTTTGCAGTGGGGCTCTGGGCTGCGCCCCTCTAGAGTGATAGCAGCCTGAAGTGGGGGATCTCTTCCCCCAGGCTCTGCAGACACCACCTCCTTACACTAGGGAACCCATAATTAAGACATGAGCCCAGGTCAGCCACAGCCCTGCTAGGCCACTGCATGGTCATCCAGTCCCCACCATGATAAGCTGAATTTGCAGTGATGATGTGGAAGTGAGAGCTGTGGGGTGGCTCTTTATACCCTGGGCCTGTTCTTTCTGCCCCTGCCTCCACTTCTGAGGACTCTGCCTCCACTCTCAGCTCCACTTCTGCTTTCCTGAACCCTGCTTCTGTTAGAGCCATCCCTGGCAGCGGCTCGAGTTCTCTGCTGGCTCTCCAATGAGAATGAAGGCAGTGTCAGGTGATGCAGCTCAATTGGGGAGCATGGGTCAACTAATCTCATGGGTCCCGGTGCAGCTGCATCACCTGTCCCTATTGGGGAGGAGAGAGTCACCCCTTCAGCTTGCCACCCTAGTCAGCCCTTCCCCTGATCCAGCATGGACTTTCATGATGGCAGCAGCAGGATCGGGGGCGGAAGAAGCAATGGTGGAAGCTGGATCAGAGGTGGAAGAAGCGTAGGGTTGCCACATATGCAAATTTTAGGGGCTACTTATGAGAAATACAGGTTGCAGGGCTGCATTGGCTCCAATTTGCAACTTTTCTTTGCATTGATGCAGCAGTTTTATATTCTTGTATTGGAAGCTTATTCTTTTTGGGAAGGATGGTAACGGGGGTGAGATGTGGGGACAGTCACAGCCCCCTTATGGGTGGTTGGTCTGTAGGGGTTTGGATCGGGTAGTTCGGGTTCCCCTGTGGAAGTGACAGGGACGCAATTGGATGGAGGGATAGTTTCATTTTGGTGGGGAACAAGGAGGGGAGAGGGATGTTGGGACAGCCATAACTCCTCTGTGAGGGAGATGGATTATGCAACATCCTGGGGAATTGTACATTTTAATGTTGAAATATCTGTTTTGGCAATTGGTTGAGAGGGGTGGGGCCCGGTTGGATGGGAATCAGGGAGTTTGGGGGAACCTCCCTCGTGTGAGAGACAGGGATGTGAGTACAGATAACATGGGATTGTGTGTGGAGAGTTTGCGTTTGGGGGACTGTATCTATGTTTTATAGTTGGTTAATTTGTTGTTTTTATCATTTTGAGCCACTTTGAGCCTCTTTTGGATAGGGCGGCTTATAAATTCAAATTATTATTATTTATTTTGGATGCACATAATACCTGGGAATACACCACTGATTAGTTTCACCAGTACTCTGAATATGAATATTCACCCTGAATAGGATTTAAAATGTTTATGAAGATAATTTGCATATTCCTTCCCGCAAATGAATATCTACGTTTCTTTGCCACAGTTGTGCAATTTGCAGCTTTGTTTAGTCAGTTCCTTGTTCACTTTGATGGTACCAACAGTATGTGTAAATGGAAAGAAATACCAAACCAACAACGTAATTTAATAAACACACACACAAAAAGCAAAACAAATATTTAAAAAATGCAAACAAAGCTGGACGGGAATACCACTTTGTATCCTGTTACTTTTAAATGAATGTCAGCACAATTTGATGGATTTGATATTACAGCAAATATTTGCTTCAGCCCTGTTCTAAGCTCAGGTGAGTAATTGGTTCCGGTGTTGAAGCTAAAGAGAACTCCCTGCCTCGAAACCCTGGGGGATGCAAGTTGAAGACCCTGACACTTTTCTCATCACTAGGTAAGAGAACAGTGGCTTGAGCAGGTACACCCTGCGCTTATTTTGACACTTGTTTGGATAGCTGTGTGTGTATATTCATCAGGAAATGCAACTAGAGAAAGACATTTTCTGAGAAAGACACTAAAAGTGTCACTATATTATTCATGGAATAATTAGATGAAAGCATTCCACTGGCACCTTCTAGCACCCCCTGCCCCCAGATGGCTGCACTTGTTATAATAATTAATTATGGAAAATATCACTGGAATCAGCAATATCCTCCAATTATCTAGCTATGTCGATTGTAAGAGCCAGAGCTGAAGGTCTTCAGATTTATTTCAGACTCTTAGCTGGTCATCATCATCTTTTTCCCCCCTCTTTTTTTAATTGTGAGGGTAATATTTTACACAGCTGTTGATTTTATTTTTATTCTTTAAAGAAAGATTGTTTTGTTTGTTTTCTTACACAGTTTGCTTTTTAGAGCAGTTAAAAATGCTCTGATTCATTCAGGAAGTGTTCTTGGAAATGTGTCAAGTGTTTGTCTCAGTCATTTAATTTTGAAAAGCCCAATGCACCTGGAATGTGATGTTAAAATAATCAATTGTTTGGCTTTTTATTAACTGTTTAGTTATTTTCTAAGTGGTAGGCCAGGATTATGAATGATCATAAAATACCATTACAATAATGAGAAGAAAATGGAAAAGTATCAAATGAAAATAGCTACGCTTGAGGTATAATACTACTGTAACAATGGAAGAATGTGGGGGGCGGGAGAGAGACTGTTATACTCTATGGGTATTTTCAGATGTTACGAGATCACAGTGAACCCCCGTCAATACCCACATGGAGTCAAAGTGCCCTGAATATCTGTTAGGCAGCCGCCAGATGTTCGCCACGGTCAATTCCCACATGGGGTCAATTTCAACCATGCTTCCGGGGCTCCCCGCCGGACAATCCCCGAGAGCATGATCAAAGAGATCCCCGGTGGGAACCAACAAAAAAGTCACATCTGGCCGGTGACCACGGCCCAGAATCCCTGGCGGGATTCCAGGCCGTGGTCAAATCGGGGGGGTGCCGCGGCCACATTGACCGTGGTGCCCGCCCATATCTCCAGAGGGTGGGCGGCAGGGGAAGCATGGGGTGGCGGGGCCGTGCGGCTGCACGTTGCACCACGTGGCTCCGCCCCCTCCCTGATTCCCTGCTGGGATCAGCCGGCACGTCTGTTGGCTGTGCCGGAGTGATCCCAGCGGGGAATCTCAGGGTTGTTTCCATGACGGGATGAAGCCGTCCCATCATGTCTGAAAACACCCAATGTGTGTTAACAAACCTGGACCTGCTTTGGCCTGCAGGCCACCGTCACATTTGTTGGGGGCACTTCAGATGTTTGCCCAAAAGTTTCCCAGGGTGTGTTGACGAAAAGCCCAGACTGTGACCCCAGAAACCTCTGGGGTCACAGCCCAGGCTAGTTGCTAACATGCCCCCGACCAGGCTACAGTGGTCTATCCCATGTGGTAGCGTGCTGTTCTGGGTCCAGAGTGGCCCCCATGATGGGTGGCCATGGCAGCTGCCATTGGCTGCCATGTCTGCCCTTTATGGGGGGGAGGGGGCACTGGAGGCAGCATGAGGGCAGGGCTGGCCAACCACATGCTCGTGTGGCTCCCCGCCTCCCCCCGGGCCTGACTGCATGAAGGTTTGTTCCACAACCAGACCCAATCCTGACAGGGAAGCAAGCGGCTTCCTTGGCCGAATGCATTTGTGACAGTGGGATTCCACTGTCACGCATGTTAATACCCAATGAAATGCCATTTAAGACTTTGTTGTGAATTCAGGTAGGTTGTGTGGATATCGTCATTGCTCACAAAACCTCTCTGAAATCCAAATAAAGGTTCTGAAAAATAATGCCACAAACCACTTACTGCAAAGTAGCCCCTCCAGGCTTCAGTGGAGTTGCTCTGCAGCAGTTGGTAGATCCTGGCTGTCGAGGAATATTTAATACTCACAAACTTTTGTTGGTGAAATCTGTCAGAGATATCTTTATTGATCTCAAAGCACAGAGAGAGAGAGCAGAACTGAATCCATGCAAGGATCCTGACTGGTCTGCTGGATTGCAAATTACATAGGTATTTTATAGGTTACAATTCAAGCAGACAGATACAAGCATGTCACTCAAAGCTACGTCCTACAAAGGTAAAAGGTTACAGCAATTGTTTACATACTCAGCAACATATTCTCAAAACAATATAAGCTAAACTGTTTATAAAGTGAGGTGTCTAAACAAAGCCAATTAACTAACACATCTGCAAGGCCGTTGTTTGCTATCTGCTGTAGGAAAGAACAGCGCAGCCTTCCTCTGTCCAATTGTTTATTATATATGGAGCTGTTTCCCAGACCTTGCTATGTGAGATAAAACACAAACTAACCTAATAATTATATCTATCTAGCAGGCCAAAGCTCATTTCAACAAAGAATGATTTTTACCCAGCATTCATCTGTCTTCCATTTTACTCTGGTTATTTGTAGCTTAATTCCATAGGGTCCCTTATAAAAATTCCCCCACATGGCATAAGAAGGTGAAGTTCAGAGCATAGCCATTGTGAATAAAAAGCTCTAGAACAAGCTCCCTTTTGAGCAGTGGCTCCCAAATGTTTTGCCTGCATTACCCCATTTTGAGACTTTAATCCTATCAATGGCATAGCTACAATAGGTGGTGCAGCTGCATTAGGACACAAGAGCCCTGGGAGGCCCACACTCCCTGGTGCAGTGGTGTTCCCTCCTGCAGGAGGGGAAGGGGGGGTTCCTTCTGCACCAGGGTCCACTCCAACATAGCTAGGCCTCTGAATCCTGTGACTCTTTCCTCCCAAATAGCAATGTCATGACACATCTATTGACTATCAATCAGGATTTTGATTCCCATCAGCAGATAGTGTGACCCCACTTGGGGTCTTCACCAACAGCCTGGGAAGCTCTGCTGAATAAGAATTGCTAAGACGTGCTATTGTTTGCGGGGGGCGAGGTGGGGAGGGAGAGAACCTCCTCTGGCATACACAGGGCGCAATTATCAACCATTGAAGTCAACAGCAAAACTCCCATTAGCTTTAGCGGAGGAAGATTATCCTGTCAGTGTCAACTTTTCCAGCCCTCACAATTCTGGCAAATTGAACAAGTTTTCCACCCAAAACATGACATGCCACAGTCGACCCAAATTACCAGGTTATCCTGGTTATACTGCCAAATTTCAGATCTCTCTTGCTACTTGCCTGGGAGCTAACACTGTCAAAGCTGCAAAATGTTTGGTTTTTTTATTAAGGAGAAACTGCATTCACTTCCCTTCCCCTCTCTTTCCCTGAGCTCAGGAACTTCTTTTTCTTTTCTTTTCTTTAAAAAATGTTGGTCTTATGAACCAGGGCTGGGGAACCCTTTTCCTCCTGCAGGCCAGTTTGAAAATGAACACAAGCTCCTCCAACTGGATAATATGTGCTTTAGGAGTGTGCTTAGCATGGGGGAGAGCGAGCGTCTAAAATGGGGATGGGAACCTCTGAAAGTCAGTACAAGTACCAAAAGCCCAATAGCAGTTGTGGGTGATGGTGCTTAAGGGGTCTGCTTGGGTTGAAGGGGGTGTGTGTGGAAAAGGAGGAGCCAGGACATGGAGCCAGACCCTATTCTTGAGTACATGTCCTCCTCTCTGCTTGCTTCCCCTGAGCTCAGGAACTTGAAAGAGATGAATTTTTTTTTAAAACTGTCCTGGGGCCAGATTTAGCCCCAGCCTTGGTCTAGAACATGGATTTCTGCCATGGATTCATTCCCTGTTCTTGAGTGTATGCCCTCCTCTCCACTCCCTTCCCTTGACCTCACTGTTTCAGTGCTTGAGGGCAGGGGCCAGTGGCATAGCATCCGTTGAGCGACCCTGGCTTTATGCCGTGGGCTGCCAATGGCCACCGCACTGTTACGTGGGATTTTTATTTTCCTTGCAGTGGGCCGCCCACTCCTGCAGCTCTCTACTGTCGCTGGGCATGTGGGCAGCTGCTTTAGGAAACTTTGCCTTGCTGCACCTCCCCCCCCCCCCCCCCCCCCCCCCCCCCGCTGCCCCCAGTGCTGTGGCTTGAGTTTCTACCTCAGTGGCTGCCTAGTATCAGCTGTTTCTGGCTCCAGCTGGAAGCAGCTAATACTAGGCGGTCACTGGTGGCGTGCAAATTCAAGCTGCAGCACTGCAGCAAGGCAAGTTTTCCTAAGGTGGCAACCTGCCCACCTTGGGAGAGTAGTGAGTAGCGGGAGTGCACGGCCCACTGCAAGCAGCGCCGCACCCCAACCACCCCTTTAGCTGCCACCGCCGCTCCACGCCATAGGTAGGGGAGGGGGGAAGTGGAAGGGGAGGGAGGGCTTGCTGAACAGGTGGGTGGGGCCTGCTGTCGCTCTGCACAGTTCAGGAGGTTGGAGCACGTGGGGGGGGGCAGTGTGAACTAATTATGGGGCCAGGGGTGCACAATGGTTATGGGGTAGGGGTAGCATGAATTGATTATTGGGGCCACAAATGAACTGGTTATGGGTGGGGAAAAGCATGAATTGATTATATGAGGATGCAACTAGCTGATTATGGGGTGGAGGCAGCATGAATTGATTATGGGGGCACAAATGAACTGGTTGTAAGTGGGGGCAGTGCAAATTGATGGGGGCACAAATGAACTGATTATATATCTAGAAGAATGTCTCTTTGCATGGCATAATGTGCTTAAAAGGCTGTATTTTGGGGTGTCTTGTGTGTTTGATTGTGGCTTGGCCATTTGGAATTTAGTGCTCTACATGCGTGTTTTACTACTTGCTTTCTACTTGTGGAAGGCTTGTCGTTGGAACGGTGGGAAACACCCAGTTGTAAACCATCATTGAGGGTGCAGTGAGCACAGACAACCTTCATTTTGAGGAAGGACAGAAGTGCCTTTAAAGTTAGTTCATATGCATGCGAGCTGGCCAAGCTGGGTAGAGCCCCTAGGCCCACCGGCCAGACAGCAGCAAAGCCGGCAGAGGGAGACAAAGGGGCCGGGGGGGGGGGGCATCTTGACTTCTTGGCCAGGGGCCCATTCCACCCTAGCTACGCCCCTGGCAGGGGCTGGATCCACAGGTCTGATCTAAGAACTGGCAAGGAGTCCAATAAAAAACAGCCATTGGCCAGAGATTCCCAACCCCTTTTATAAATAGCTAAACAAGGGAACTTATTGCAGCTGTTATTTTTGTGTTATGATGTGGACATTTGTCCACTAGTAATTTGATGTGAGAAAGGGCACCACCAGAATATATGGGAGGGGGAACCTCAGAAAGAGGCTCCCTGCCCCCTCCTGAGCATCATTCTGTCATGACATTCTGAAGGGGGCAGGGCCACATCAGAAAGAGGCACAAGAATCTGCCTTGCCCTTTTCTGGCATGACCATGTCCCTTATGGGGTGTTGTGATATTACTGTACTCCAAAGAGGCAGGCAGTGGAGCAAAGTTGGGGGTGAGCAAGTGCCCCCCTCAGTCCCCTCTCCTGACACCCAAGGTTGTGAGATCACTAATTAGCATTCTATAGGTAGGTCACTAAAACAACATTACAATGTTCCATTATTGAACTGAGCCATACTTCTTGTCAGTGGTCTTAACGTGAGAGACCTCACAACCTGTTACCACTGCTCCGTGCCATACAGTGATATATGCAATGCATATACAGTGGAATATAGTTCTGATTTATCCAAAGATTATACCTTCCTCTTTGTTTTTATTTTCATTATTTCTCATCTTGTATGTGCCCACAATTTTCTTTGGGGGAAAATAAAATGGTAAAATGACTCTTATTTTCAAGGCTGTGATAAGCATTTCTGAAACATATGCTAAGCATTACAAATAGCAAAATTTAATGATGAATAATAATGGGGATGAGCTGAAGGAGAAAGGAGAAAAGTTGGAGAAAATGATTTACAACAAATATTCCATTACTTTCAAAGCCAAAGTAAAATGAGTGAAAGAGACAGAGAGAGCGTTATTGCTATGGAAAATATCCATTTGCTTTGTGGGGTAAGTGGTACTCAAACACAGCCAATTCTCACTTCTCCCCTCATCTCTTCTTCAAGAGCTTATGTTTGCATTTCTGCCACCTTTATGACTTAATACTAAACATTTTCCAACATTTAAAATGCTATAGATAGGTCAGCATACTTCACTTCAGCCTTAGGGATCCATGAACTTGAGGCTTGCCATGAATCTGTGGGAAGGACAACATTCATCCTAGGACTCATAAATGTAGCATCTAAGCCTTTCTGATTCTGGCTTTACACTAGTACAGAGGTGGCCAGACTTATGGTGCACACTTTTATTGTCCTTGGACGGTCTTCTAGAACCCCGCCTGCTGTCTCCTGTCTCTGGGCACCTCAGCAACATGTCTGTGGAACAGAGAGGACACTGCCTTCCCTGCTGCATTGGAGGAGCTCTTCTAGCCCGCCTTCTTTCCAGAGACACTCACTGGGCTGCTGGTCCCACTCTTCTCCACGGAGGTGATAGCTGAGGGGCTGGACCCATCTCCACACTGTGATCTGCTGGAGACTAGCTTGTGATCTACCAATAGATTATGATCTACCTGTTGGCCACTCCTGCAGTAGTGACTACAGTGGATTCACTCCTGGTTTGCCCCATTGCATAAGGGAACAGACCTAGGCCCCCTGCAACTGAAAAGGCCAAGAATCATGATTCCTGTGATATTGGAAGGAACCTACTCACTGGCAAAGATTTCACCTAGTGCTACAGTGCTGCTTGGTGTGGTGATCTCTAGTTATGTCCCATGCAAGATACACCCTCCTTAGCCAAGTGTCCTGCAGGCAGCATTGGAAAATCTTCTCACTAGAGTTGAAATAAGAACATAAGAAGTGTCATACTGGGTCAGACCAATGGACCATCTAGCCCAACACATCCTGTCTCTGACAGGGGCCTCCTTTGGTCATTTCAGTAATGAGAAAATGAAATGGTTTAGAATTGTTACCAGCATATATATACACAGATATGCATTTATATACGTTTGTGTGTGGATGTGTGTTTTATAAACAGTGGAATTCACATCAGTTGAACTTGGTTAACTAGAATTCCTTTTTAAGCTGAACTGCTCTTTCTTCCCCCGCCCTAAGTCAATTAAATATACTGTAAAATTTTAAAGTTAACATTATCTTTTTTTTTCTAATTTCCTGATAGCTAGAAGCTGCAGCTCTGAAAGCCCTGCTAGGTGTTAAAGTCTCTTAAGTGGTAATCCTTTGCTTTGAATCCTTCACACCACAGCTTAATAGTACAAATTCCATAAAAGAGTGTTAACAAATGAGACATTAGCCCACATTAGCCCTCACCAGGTAGGTGTCTACCTGTCCGTTTGTCCCCACCAGTCATGTGGCGTCCACCCTGCAGCCCCGCTCAAGGTGGGGGTCTCAGAGAATGGGTGTTCTTAAGCAAGACACGTCTATGTATGACCCCCCCACTGTCTATGCATCCAACTGTATGTGTGATGGTGGGGCGTGGGGAGGTGTGCTTCTGTGACCCACACAGCGGCCACTCATGGCCACGCCACGGAGCATTCCAGAAAAATCTGGGGTGCTCTGTGTGGGGCAGCCATGCTGGAAGCTGTTCATTTGAAGCACTCCCCCCAGACTCCCCAAAGCCTTGCTCATTTAAAAACACCCAATCTAGAGCAGCCTGCCATGTGGGGGAAAGCACATTAATGTACGCCCACATATCTGCATCCCATCAATTAAGTTGCATGCAGCGCCTCCACACATACAGGCCTGTCACCACCATAGAGTCCCAGGCGGAAATCTGAAAGCATCTGAGGAGCATCCACTTCCCGCCCCTCTCTCCACTCTTGCTTTCACTGGCACCGTACGTGGGGGCTTGCCCGCAAGTGCATGAAATACGTGCAGGGGGCTTAAACACTTATTAGGGTTGGACACGCTAAACATGTAAATGGGGGCTACATAGCCCACTGCAGTCTGGGTTTGATCCATCTCCCATTTGTTAACAGACATGCAATGAAATGTGTACTGGCTCTAGGGGTGGGGACTCCTGCTAAGAACAGCTTCTAGCACATTTGTAACTATTAGAGCTGATGTGACTATTCAGTGTGAATACCAAATTTGGCAAATTCAGTGCATTTGTATCCATTTAAACAGAGTGAATACAAAGCTCTCTGCTTCCTGCTATGTTTTCAGGTCCAGATATTAATTTTGGTTATTTTGTGTTTATTCATTTAGACTGTGATCCACAAACTGCGGGCTTCAATGTGACTACTCCAGAGTAATTGGATTGTGGATGTCCGCCATGGCCTTTTCTCTATTATTTGGTTCTTCATTCATTTCAGTGGAACTATTCGGCACCTCACTATTTGCTGAAGTGAATAAAGTACCAAATACCCAATAAATGAATAGCTCAATAACCAAACACAAAGTAGCAGCCTAAACAAAGTTGCAACAGTGACAAAGATGACTTGGATACTGGTCTGTGGGAGCAAGTATGAAAAGTCATATTCATAGTAGCTATCCTCTGTAGATGATAGTGCATAACTCGCAAATACAGGCACTTCATCTTTTTGGGTTCATTGGTAAACTTTGCAGTTTAACATACCCATCTCCACCCACAAAGTCTGGGAGGAAAAGAGAGAAGGATCCCATCCCCCTACAAATTCCCCAGAGGGGTGGGTGGAGAAGATGGAACTTGAAGTCCCTGCAGACTGTATGTGGGAGAGAGCCTTTGCAGTGTGGGCTGAATGTGCCAGCTCTTTTTCTAAGTGCCAAAGTGCCTGCCAATACGTTCCACAAGGCTCAGGTAACAGTCTCACTCTCAGCACAGAATGGTGTGGAGAAGTCAATTGGTGCAAGAAGCACTATATAATACTCCCAATCTCAAGGCTCTGAGAGATGGGGGGAGTGACCAGAGCCCCTGCAGGAAGGTGAGGCCAAGCTGCCAAACCTTCCGGACACAAGATTGATGTAAATCCTTAGTGACTGGTAAAAAATAAAAATTCAAACAAAGCTAGCAACCCTATCCAGTGCTTCTAAGTGGTATTCGTGGAATGCCAAGTTATGGCTGCTTTTAGTGTGTGTATACAAGAGGAAGTCTTATTAATATTCATATAGGCCTCTGGACACAAATTCATCCTTCTGAGTGTTCCCTTCTCATGCCCCAGCCCTCTGGTCATTGACCAAAACTAAGGCCATTCTGGCCTACTCCATCATCCTACTCCCACATCCACACAATGCGAATGGCAGGACTGGAATTTTGGCAAGCACCTAGGTGAGCTTCATGCTGCATATTTGGGCTGTGATCCACAAACCATAGGCTTCAATGGAGCAACTTTGGAGTAAGTGGTTTTTGGTTTGCAACCGTAGGTTTTAAAAGTCCTTCCTATTAATTTAGTCCTCAGAATGCTGTAACCGTTTTATCGTAACTCCCTCCAGATTGTCCACAACTCTATTTGAGTCACCAGAATGGAATTCAGAGTTCCTGGGATGATCACATGAGAAATGAACAGAGGAGGAGGTCTGTCACCTTTCTGCCCCTGTCCGTGATGAATCTGGTGTCACAGTCCAAAATTGCAGTGGCTCTCTGTGCTGCCATTTAGTCCAACACACTCTGCCTTCCTCGTCCTGTGTCACTTCTGCTAAATGTCTGTTTTGACGTTATCAATTTTCAGATTTCTCCCTCTCAGTAAATGTCTCTGTCTTGGGTGATATTTTTTCCCTATAGATGTTTTCTTTTTTGAGGATAGATTTTTGATGGTCCAGTATGGCCAGCGTTCAGTTCAAAGTAACCTATGACTGTAAGTTGTTCGAGCTGTTGAGAGTAACTGCCTGTCAGTATTAGAGTAGCATGCTGTGTGCAAGTTAGTGGGTGGTGTGCAAAAGAGGTTGCAAAACTAGCGTGTGTTGTGTAGCATTTAGGTGGGAAGAAACAGTCTATAAGGGTGAGAATGGAAGGCTGCGAATTCCTAACTAGTCTCCTGACTCTGGAGAGCAAGGTTTAAGAAGCCACTTGGCTTTGCCGCATACACTGTAAATCATCACACAGAAGGCCCCAGCTCTTGAGCTGTGAGAACACCCTCATCGAGACCTTGCCTTACATTGAGATCATTAGAGAGCTGATTGTTTGCCATCACCTGCGATATCTACTATAAGGGTCGAAGATATTCTCATTTTCTGTGACTGTTATGATGCGAGATTTTTCGTTGATCTTCCATGTTCAAGTTCTTCAATAGCAAAATCACTTTATGCACCTTTACCAGGGTTCATCTCTTCCTGCTCCAGTCCAGGGTGGTTACTGATATACCCCCTTTTCATTCTCAGGCCACTTTTACATGGACAGACAGGGAAGCGCGTACTTCAAGGCGCCGCTGGAAAAAGCTGTGTGTGGTGTGTTTACACGGACCAGAAGTGGCTGCCCACCATAGGAATTGGTGGCACACGCAACCTCACATGGCTTGTTTGAAGACGAATTCTGGAAAACCCACT
Source organism: Sphenodon punctatus (assembly GCA_003113815.1). NCBI lineage: Eukaryota > Metazoa > Chordata > Lepidosauria > Sphenodontia > Sphenodontidae > Sphenodon > Sphenodon punctatus. The sequence continues at coordinate 6,750,038 of QEPC01013498.1, read as the reverse complement.
ATCGAGGTTTCCAGACTGCGTCTTCAAAGAGGCTGCACACACCACCAATTCCTATGGTGGTCGGTCACTTCCGGTGCATGTAAATGCACCCTGTGTGACTTTTCCTAGCGGCGCATTGAACACGCTTCCCTGGCCGCTCATGTAAAAGCGGCCTCAGGGTCCCCCATCCTTACTCGCCCAAGAATAACCCTTGCTGCAACAGGACTAACTTCTGTTGTTGAGAGTATGCAAGTCGTTTGTGACCCAAAAGTGTGCATACCAACAGAAATGGGTCCAAGAAAAGAGATCCTCTGAACTACTTTGTCTCCATCTCCTAGATTTCTGATGCCTTTCTTCCCTCACATAACTGCTTCAGTCAGATCATTATTGAAGGTGTTAAATAACACCTGAGGTAGAACAATTCATTATGATTGGGACATACCCACGGCTTAAGGACTTTGCTGAAATTAAGTCACATTCTTGAATCTGTTTTTTAATTATAGCAACAACAACAACGACAAAAATCAGTCATACTGCTTATCATTGACTTTTTGTTAATTACTAAGGAATGTATGTACTTTAATTTCAGTTGTCATAATTTTCTTTATTATTATTAATGAATGAATGAGGAAAGAATGTGTAGATTGGTCTGATATTTAATCAACAGCAGGTTGTCATGCTCTTTCTATCTGAAAGGGATGATTCTGTTTGGTTTGTGAAGGTTACTTGGAAATAGTATTGTATTATAGCATACCAGGAATGAATGCAGCATTTTTGTTCTCAAGTAGGTATGTCATGTATCTCATATAATAAGCATATATTTTTGGCCATCTGTGTTTCAATGTTTTAAAATTTAGAATTAGCCTTTGTATGGTGACTGTTTAGTGAACTGTTTGTATAATGACCTCTTAGTGAACTCTTGACTATATACTGGGAGAGAGATTTAAATTGTTAGTTTGTGGAGAATGTCCTTCTAACTTGTTTTAGGACTGGAGTTTTATCAGTTTGTGTCTCAGTGATTAATGACTCCATGGCACAAGCATCTCCTTTCAGCTAGTTTCAAGGGGTACCTCCCCTTGAAGTCAAGTTTTAGCTTTAAATTAGCTAGCAGTTGGATTTACTAATTGATCAGCAGTTAATTTTGAAGAAAACCTGACTGAAACTCCATGGTCAATCTCCTCTGTAACGGACGTCATCTGACTGGGCTCCTCAAGCAAGCAACTTATTTTAAAACTCAGAGCAGTTCTTTGATTTGGCAGAAGGATTCTAAATTGACATGATAATCTTTTCTCACCTTGATGGCAGAACTGGGCACAGAACTGGATAATATGAAAGTATATTCTTTTGATGCATTTGCACCAATGAATTAAGCATATATTAGCTTTTAGGGATGTTTCTTTAAACAGAAATATTTATTTAGATCATGTACTTGTAACTGACTTTGATTCTCTTTTGTAACATATTGGTACTTTTAATTTAAATTTAAGTAAACTATGCTTTATATTTATAACATTCTTTGTCTCATGACCTCATTTATAAATAATATTGTATTTACAATACTTTGCTGAGCTGGTTGACTTTTAGCACAGTGTAAACTAAGTTTCCACAATCTGGAAAAAAAGCCGCCCTATATCCAGTTCAAGATTATGTCTGGCTGGACGACAAAGCACATTTTCCTTTTGAGAAAACTGAAGCACAATGTGACATGTAGGGAAGGGTATAAGGGTCCTGGGACCTTGTGTGCCATCTGCCTGGCCAGGCCAACTAAACAATACAATAGATTCCAGAATCAGGGCCCCACGCACAGCACTGAACATAAACCTCCGACAGCCAGCAACAATTTCCTCCCCTAAAAGTATGGTCCTTTTCCCTCCCACTTGATAGCAGCACTCAAAAAGATTTGAACCCAGAACCTCTGGCTCCCTAGGCAAAAGTGTTATGTCTAGACCAACAAGCTGTACTTCCTTGCAGGATAGGATTTTTGTCCTCAAGTAAGTAGGTGCAGAAGGACCAGGGACCTTGTGTGCCATCTGCCTGGTCAACTAAACAATATTCTAGATTCCAGGATTTTCCCCCTAAAGGTATGGTCCCTTTCCCTCCGGCTTGACAGCAGCACCAAAGGGGATTAGAACCCAGGACCTCTGGATCCCTAAGCAAAAGGCTTATCTCAAGAACAACAAGCCAAACTTCCATGCAGCATAGGTCTTTCTTCCTCACATAGGTAGGTGCAGAGGGTCCTCCTGAGACCTTCTGTGCCCACCTGCCTGGGCACAGATTGGCTGACTGCACCCCTCTAATAGCCAGCAACAAAACAACTTTCTAGACCAATGGAGTAGACTGGATTTTTTTGACATCACAATTTAATTTGAAGCAATTCACATTACACTTTTCATACATACAAACGTACAGCCTAGTTGTACTTAACTCTTAATTACAAGTTAATTGATATCAGACAGCCCTATGCGATCTAAGTATACTGTATTCATACCAGGAACATGGCTATTAGATGCATTCTAACAATGTTGTTCTCACAAGCCATGTCACAAAGCCCATTTCCATCTGACTCAAGAACAGCTCCAAAGCGGATTTGAACCCAGGACCTTTTGCTCCCTAAAAAAAGAGTCCTACCTCAAGACCAACAAGTTCTTCTACAAAATGTAAGGGTGAGTTAGTCTAGAGGTAGAATCCTTGCTTGGGGGCAAAAGATCCTGTGTTTAAATCCCCTGTGGTGCTGCTGTTAAGTGGGAGGGGGAATTGCCTCCAGCTGTCAAAAGTTCACATTCCATCCTGTGCATGGGGCCCTGATCCTGGAATTCAAGCAACCTCTGCATCTACAGTGTGGTGCAGCATTGAGCTGTGCCCAGAGGTCAGTAAATCAAAATCACTCTTGGCTATTTTGCTTCTTTGAATGCTAAAAAGAGCAAGGCCTTGTTGTTTTAGAACTAGGATCCTTGCTTAGGGGACAAAAGGTTCTGAGTTCAAATTCCATGTGGGATGCTAGTGAGAAGGAAAAAGGACATGTGATGGTGCTTCTGAGACCCATATTGATAGAGTACGTCTAATATCTACGTTCCTGGCATGCATACAGTATACTGTTTGTGAAGTCCTGTGGACTGAGAAAGAAAAGGGCCACATGACAGGGCTTGTGAAAACAACATCCATAGAATGCATATAATATCAAAATTTCTGGTATGCTCTGTATACTCCTGTTGAGTGTGAAAGAAAAGGGCCATCCAATGGGGGCTTGTGGGAACAACACCTATAGAATGCATATGATGAACATTTCTACATGTGTAAAGCATAATGAGAGTAACTTCAAATTAAATTGAGATGCTCCAAAAAATCCAGTCTACTCAGTTGGTCTAATTATTTTTATTTTTTTGTTGACTGACCAAGGGGCACGGAGAGCTGATTGGTGCCCCGACACCTGGCACAGAAGGTCTTTGCAATCGCCCACCCTTCCTTACCTACTTGAGGACAAAAAGTCTACTTTACCAGGAGTAAGGTTTGCTTTTCTTGCTTAAAGAATAAGAGGTCCTGGGTTCAAGTTTCCTGCGGTACTACTATCAAGAGGGAAGGAAAAGAACTGTAGCTTTCAGAATTTTTTTTGTTGCTGGCCATCGAAGGCTCATGTCCAGTCCTGTGCATAGGGCCCTGATCCTGCAGTCCAAGCAACCTCTGCATCCTCAGAGTGGCACCGCATTGTGCCAGGTCCATCACCCAGAGGTCAATGGATCAAAACCATTCTCAGCTATTTATTTCCTTGAATGCCGAATTTCCTTGCAATTCCTTGAATTATAATATTTTGTTGTGGGGGGGGGATGCCAGCTTTGTCATGCCATGTGGGCTGGAGTTGTGTGTGCCCCTACACAGTCTGTATTTTTATGGTTGGGAGGAGGTGCCAGCTTTGCCTTGCCATGTGATTTGGGGTTGGGTGCTTTGCTTTACATCCACACAAGCTATGCAAATTAGGGGTGGTGTTATGCAAATTAATATGGGCATGGCTATGCAAATTATTGGTGGGAATATACAAATTTGTTGTGCCCCCCTTCCCCCCCCCGGTTCAACAGTCATCAGTCACCTCTGTGTAAAAGAAAAGGGCAGTGTGACTGGGCTTGTGAGAACGACATCAGTAGAACACTTATAATATCCTGGGATATTCAGTATACTGCTGTCGAGTCTGAAGGAAAAAGGCCGTATGATGGGACTTGTGAGAACAGCAATAGAATGCATATGACGAACTTTTGTATGTGGGGAAAGTATTATGAGAGTAACTTCAAATTAAATTGTGATCCCAAAAAAATCCAGTCTACTTGGTTGGTCTAGAAAAATGTTTTTGTTGGCTGACCAAGGGGCAAGGGGAAAGCTGATCGGTGCCATATCAGCTGGCACACAAGGTCCCAGAACCTCCCCATCCTGCACTTTCCCACCCTTCCTTACCTACTTGAGAACAAAAAGCTTAACTTTCAAGGTGTAAGGTTTGCTGGTCTAGAGATAGAACTCTTCAGGTGCGTAGCAAGGTTCAGAAGGGCCCAGGCTCATGCCTTAGTTATGGGCTCCTCATGTGCATGCTCCAAAATGGGTGGAGCTTAAGGGATGGGGCGGGGCCTGCTGACAGTTTCTAAATATACAAAATCCAGTGGCTAGGAGTTATAACTGTGGCCATAGACAAGCATGACTTCCCAATGCTTCCCACCTCCCCAGCCGAGCGTCTACCACCACTCCCCAGGAATGGTTCCACTGCCGAGGCAGCCAAGTGGGCATTGAGGCAGGCACAGAGAGACTGACTGCGTCCATTGCCTTACTGGAGGAGGGGAGTGAGCTTAGCCAGTCTGGCCTCCAGGGCCTGTTCCTTCTTGGTGCCAGTGCCGCCTGTACGCATGCGGTGCGACCAGTCAAGAGCTGCTGCTATCAAACACATCAGACACCCAAAATGCAGCTAGCTTATTAAGCACATTATGCCATGAAAAGAGACAGTTCAGTTGTGCCCCCATAATCAGTTCATGCTGCCCCCACACATAACCATTTAATTTGTGCCCCCGGGGCAGCGTAAATTGATTATATGGGGTGGTGGTTGAAATGAACTGGTTATGGGGTGCTGGTTTATTTATTTATTTATTTAAAATTTATATCCCACCCCTCTTGCCCACAGGGCAGCCCGGGGTGGCAAACAACATTCAATATTATTATTATTATTATTATTTTAAACCAATTTTAAATACAACACAATGTGGCAAAACACCCCACCCTCACCAAAAGCTTGATGGAACAGCCAGGTCTTACATACACGCTGAAACAGCAGAAGAGTGGGACCCAACCGAGCCTCCTCTGGGAGCGAATTCCACAGCACAGGGGCAGCCACCGAAAAAGATCTAGCAATGGTGAACCTCCAAAAAGGCTCCCATGGACGATCTCAAGGGTCGCACGGGCACATGGGGAGTGAGGCGGTCCCGCAGATAAGCAGGGCCCAGGCCGTGAAGGACTTTAAAAATTAAAACCAGCACCTTGAACCTGGCCCGGTGGTTTATAAGTAGCCAGCACAGAGCTCGGAGCACTGGTGTCATGTGCTCCCTGTGACCCATCCCCGTAAGGAGACAGGCCGTGGCATTCTGCACCAGCTGCAGCCTCCGGACCAGCTTCTCGGGCAGCCCCACGTAGAGCGTGTTGCAGTAATCCAGCCTCGAGGTGATGAAGGCATGGATGACAGTGGCAAGGTCAGAGTCTGAGAGATACGACCGAAGCCGCCGGACAAGATGTAACTGCTGAAACGC
>QEPC01013498.1:6707247-6731468 GCA_003113815.1 Sphenodon punctatus | reverse complement strand
CCTGCTGTTCAGGAACAGTGACTAGCTCAGAAGGTGTTGGGAAGGGGGGAAGCAGATAATTAGTTTCGTTTCTTGCAAGCCTCTCCACCCCTGGTGCCTGGAAGTCTGCTCCTCAGTGACTGACACCTCCCTGTAATGTTTGACCTTCCACTGAACCTTTTTTTGCCACCCGAACTCATCCGAATGCGATCCGAATTGACCGAACTGTTCGGCCATTTAGCCGTTCGGTGTTCGGTTTGTTCGGTATGTTTGTGTTCGGGTTCAGGTTCGAGTTCGGTCGTCCGAACAGGCCATGTTCGGGCCGAACTCCGAACCGAGTTCGCCCATCCCTAATGGCTACCAGGATGGAGCAAAACCATGGTAAGGTGTGCTGTCACATAAGTTAGCCCATATCCAAAGTGTGGCCACAGAGCCCCACCCTAAAGGAGGAGGTGTGCTCAGAACAGTGGTTGCTGAGCAACAACACAACAACCAGACCACAGCAGGAGGTTTAAAGGAACCCACTCACAAGGGAACAGCGCCGCAGCCAGAGCAGGTGAGGGGCATCATTTGCTGGTCACTGCCACAGCTGCAGCCATGCAGTAGCAGCAACATCCCCAGCAAGAGCTGCCCAAGCAGTCACAGCAGGCACCATGACCCAGTTGGGTATGCCATAGGCCCTGCAGGTGGAGGGTAAAACTGGGGGCCACCACTCAGACTGGCCCAGATTTGCATGTGCTCCCTGTTCCCACAGGCAAAAAGACTCTCAAGAGCCCCAGATGCCCCACAGGCTCCTGCCATGGAATCAGTCCATATCCATCACAGACCAGGAAACCCCTGGGGCCACAAGGAGACCCTGGCCTTCATCCGTCTCTGGGGAGACGTGGAGATGCAGAGGGACCCCTGCTCAACCCACCACAATGAGTGGGTGTTCAAAAATATCACCTGGTGCATGGCTGCGGCTGGGTATGAGAGGGACAGCTACCAGTGGTGGATGAGGGCCAAGGAGCTCAGGAGGGGATACAAGGCCAACAAGGATAATAACAACAGGTCCAGGTGTGGCCCCAGATTGCCCCCTACCTTGAGTTCCTTGACTGTTTTTACTGCATGCGGTGCTCATGGTCCCGCGTGTAGTCAGCACTGGTGCCTTGGAGGGCCACTGCTGGGTGGATCACCCCCAGCCCATGCTGCTGGAGCCAGAAACCAGTTCTTCTGGCACCTCCCCCAAGGAAGAGGCTAGACCATCAGGCTGAACATGCTCCTAGGTGCGGCAACCATCTGAAAGCCAGCCAGCCTCTGACCCAGGGGGTTGGACACCAAAACCATTGTGACCCTAACCACCTGTCCCCTCGAGGAGAACAGCCCCTTGACGCAAATGGTGCAGCCAGAGGGGACAGTGGACAGAGTCCGAGTCGAGTGGTGAGTGTAAGCAATAGAGAGGGCTTGGGGGTGCACGGCCATGGGAAATGGGGTGGGGAGAGAGATGCTGATAGATCACACTTCTATAAACTTAATCGATCCCTGCAATGTCCTACATCACCAGGTGTCTGAGAAGAGGATGAGGGTAGCACCCATGAGTCCAGGGACAGTCCTCAGAAGCCCTGCAAGGAGGGACTACAGGGAGCAGATATGGGAGGTACTGTGGGTGGAGTGATGGCACATGCTGGCCTCCAACCATAATGCCCTTATTCAGTCGCACAAAGTTGAGGCGCAGCCCCAGAGTGTCATGCCTTAGGAGCCAAGACACATGCTCCCTCCCAATGCAGGTAGGCAATGGGAAGGAGGCAGTGGGAAGGATGCAATTACGGGGGGGGGGAACACCATGGAGGACCCTCCCTGGTTACCAGCCACCGCACCGATATGGGGCAGAGTGGTATGCACCATGTACAGAACACTGAGGGTGCTAGGACCAGTTTCCCACCCCCAGGAAGATGATCTGGTAATGCATGATGGGGAAATAGAGTTGAAACTTGGTCCCCCCGCCCCTGGTTTTATTCAGAATTTACAGGGTATTCGATTCTCCAGTTCTGAAATTCTGAGTTCCAAAGTTCCGAGTACCAAGGTACTGAGTACTGGGAAAACTTTGGAAACCCCAATTGAGTAATGGAGGCACCATTACGCACATGGCCAGACCAACCCAGAACTTCTGCTCTTCTCACCCCCCTCTGCTTATCAAGTTATAGGCAGAGGGCCTGGGGGGCAGGACCAGTAACTGGCTGTTTCACAAATGAGGGAGCACTGTACCCGGGTGCAGTGGCACAGGGAGGACCTCGCAGGGAACCTGCTATGGGTGGGGACTTGCCAGGGGGATGAGGACAGGAATGCCTTCAGGGAATTGGCGGTGGCACAGCAGCAGTCCATACAGCAGGTTGCCGTAGACCAGCCCAACCTGCTGGCAGGAATTAGAGTGGATTGCATGCTGGAGAGGCAGGATTGGAACCCACTCCTAGTCGTGGCATGCCCAGTGCCCCCTTCGACCCCCCAGGTCATATGCCCAGGCATGTAGCCAGGCAGAGACCCTTTTGTCCCTATTACTACTGTGTTCCCTCGGGACAGCCGACCCATCCCTCCTACGTACCCCTAACATGTCACTATGTATTCCCTTCAAGGGACCAGATGCTGGGTCCTGTCCCCCCTGGTCAGTGATTGGTAAAGTGGCCCACTGGCACTCCCCGCCCATGGTGTGTTAGGAACAGGAAGCCCACTCCCTCTGACCACCCCCTGAGTGGCTGTGGGAGGCCCTGCACCACTCCCATGCACTTACACGAGAAACCAGCCCCATGCTTTCTTACCAGAGGTTGCTTGGTTTCCATAGTAGTTCCCAGTTGATCACTGATGGAGGTATAGAATCATGCACAATAAGTACACAATAGTGTACTTGTATACTAATCGCAGGACAGCAGCTGATGGTCTACTGCTGCTCCCAACAACAACTGGTGCTGGCTATACCACTCTGCGCTGCTGATTGTGACCTCTTTGCATGTGTGTGGCATGAGCCCCCACGGTGTTGTGCAATTCAGGGATTGCATGCATCTGTTGCTCTGTGGCATTAACTGTGGGTTTGCCCTTGGGAGTCTGTGCAGGGCATGCCGCCCTGGCAGTGGCAGGTGTCCTTTCCCCTCATTGTATCTGTCCTCGCTATGTTATGGGTTCTTGTGCCCCCTTGCAGTGGCCTCACCTGGGACATGGATGCCATATCGTGCTTCTATTCCCCCCTCATTGGGTTTTCCTTCTCCTTTTTGGCATTGTCTGTGGTGTCTGCATGCCACTGGTATCTTACGACCTTGGAGCTGATAGAGGGCCATGAACTGGTTTTGTTTCCCACAGCTGTCTCTGTAGGGCTCATTCACCATCCCTTTCCCTGCTGGTTTAGTCTATGTTCAGGGGTCTTGCTCTTCTCGTGCCCCTTGTCCAGGGAATGTCTGCTTCCTGGGGTTCAAGTGCGCGGGGGACCATGTCTCTGGCAGACTTATGGCACAGACAGGACATTCAACATCTCCTGACGTCTCTGGTTTCTAGCAGTGCAGGCTTTGAGCTCATAAACAAGCTGCTCCACCAGCTCAGCCATTCTGCCAGTTGGCCCACGTGCTGGTGGTGGGCCCATGACCTCGGCCTCTGGGTGTTTGGCAGCAGTGCATCTCCCTCCACTCATGGTTCTGTGACTCTGTGGGATCCTGAGGAAACCCTGGCTTTGAGGGCGATATGTGAGCTGCCTGACTTTTGCCTGTGCCTTGTTACTATGGGACCATCTCTGGGGCTGTTTTTCACCTGTACTCTCCTGAGCACCCGTGGCCATGGTCGGTTCTGTAGCACCTGCCTTAACCAGATGTTTGAGATGAACCACTTGGAGCGCCCGCACCCCCGAGCGGCCCATACCGGCGAGAGGAGCCTTTGGTGGCTGAACTTAAAGTGCTTTACGAAGTGTAGACTCAGGTGGGCTTGGCCATTGGTGACCCTTTTGAGCTGTACTGCCTGGCTGCTTTCCACATGGGGGAGCTGGGGTACTGGTGGGACATGTTCCATTGGCCTTCATATGTGGACCATGTCGGTTTGCCCTCCCCCTGTGGCCTCAGAACCCTTGGACCTGAGCTCTGTGGATTCTGCTTAATGCACAGTCAGCAAAGTGCTGAATGGCACGGCTCTCTGCTCTCCACCTGTCAGGGCGCACGCCGCCGCAGCTCGGGTCTCGTTGCCTAGCAGCGACCCGACATGCGGAAGTTCTGGGAAGGTTGGAGGAGCCGCTGTGGGAGGGGTGGAGCTCCCCTGTGCTTCAGGGATGCTCCAGACCCACAGCATGTGGAGGGCGGTGCAGGACTCAGCAGCAGCTTGGGGGCCCGCCCTGAGCGCACCTGTTCTCAATCAGGGTTTTTCTCTAAGACTGACCGGCGGGGGTTGAAGCCTCCGCCGGTAATCATTCATGAGAGACTGGCCCCCATTGCTTCCTTGAGAACCTTCCTTGCCTAGCCTTGACTGAGAGCTTGGTGTTGAGTGCCTGGTCCTGTGTTTCCCTTCCCCCCCCCGCGAGAGTGATAGTTGGTGAGTGTGTGTTACTGTGTTTGTTTGTATCCCTCCTTAGCGAAAGAGAACGGTGGTGTTGTGGGCAGTAGGTTACCTGTTCCCCCCTCTCCGTACCCGCTCTTCCCTCCCTGCATATCTCCCTCAAGTCCCCCCTTTTGATAGCAAGTCCTGTCCTCCACCTCTCCCTCCCCCCTTACATTCCTTGTCATCTCCCCCCCCTTCCCTTTCCCTTGGGCCCCTTCCTTCTCCTGTCCCTCCCCTTCACTTCTGTTTGCACGGTGCCCAGGATCCCGTGTATACCCCCGAGCGCCTGCGGCTTCCCCTCTACCTCTGTATTTCCGTGGGTCTCAGGGGCATTTGGCTACCTCTCCTTGCGTCCCGATGATGAAAAGGGTTGCCCTCTGAGAAAGGGGGAAAGCCCACACTCTACCCTGAGGGACCTTATAGTCTTCGAGAGAAATTCCCTTTATAGAGGTAGCCGCTCCATATACGTGGGCCCCTTGCTCCCTTCCCTGGTGTTCCTGCCTGATTGGATCCCAATCCCTGTCATTCCCCCCTCCTTTCCCCCCTCCCCTGTGACACCACCAGGAGACTAGACATTGGGGGGTGTTTTGATGTCCTCCTCCCTTGTGACTGTACCTTTCTGTCTGGGGGCGAGTGCAACTCCGTTTGGTGGGCTGCCCCCTTCCCTGCTTCTGCTTTGTTCTGTGCCCCTCCTGTGTGTGGGACCACGGACTGATACCTGCTTTGCAACATATGACGGATGAGCTGTGATGGTGGTCCAGTTATCAGCTGCTCTTGTATAATGTTCTCTGTGTGTGCTTTGCTTATCAACTGTCCCAGCCTCCTGACTGGGTCCACTTGTGCCTTGCAGTGGCCTCCTTGTGGCGGCCAACTTTCCTGTTCCTTCCTCCTCCCTCACCCATGTGGAGCCCTGCCGTGGGCAGGTGGAAGCATCAACCTTGGCTTCTTTTGATGGCAGTAGGGGAGGAGCACGGGGGGACGGAGGACCCATCTGGTCCATCTTTGTGGGGTGAGTTTCAGGAAGTGACGCCGGCCAATGTGGCGGATGTCCTGGGGTCTGTGAGGGCCACGTGTTGTGAACTGGATCCGTGCCCGTCCTGGTTAATAAAAGCTTCCAGGGAGACGTTGGGGACGGTGCTGGCGAGGGTAGTGAACGCGTCCTTTCGGCAGGGGAGGTTGCCGCCCTGCCTTAAGGAGGCTGTGGTGCGCCCCCTGCTGAAGAAACCATCTTTGGACGTGGATGCGCTCGCCAGCTACCGACCTGTCTCTAACCTTCCCTTTTTAGGGAAGGTTATTGAGCGGGCAGTGGCGCTCCAGCTCCAGGTTCATCTGGATAGCATCGGGCTCCTCGACCCTTTTCAATCTGGGTTCCGCCCCGGCTATGGCACCGAGACGGCGTTGGTGGCCTTGGTAGACGACCTCCGCCGGGAGATGGATGCAGGATGTTCAACATTTCTCATCCTGCTAGATCTCTCGGCCGCTTTTGACACCGTGGACCATGGGCTGCTGCTGAGACGACTGCGTGACCTGGGGGGTCTGGGCGGGACCGTTCTTGAATGGTTCCGCTCATTCCTCTCGGGGAGGAGCCAACGGGTGGTGTTGGGGGAGGAAACATCGTGCCCCCGCGCTTTACCGTGTGGCGTTCCGCAGGGATCGATCTTGTCTCCGTTGTTGTTTAATATCTATATGCAGCCCTTGGGGGAGGTCGTGAGAGGGTTCGGGGTGCGTTGTCACCAGTATGCTGATGATACTCAGCTGTACCTCTCCTTTTCTACTGACCCAGACCCTGCTATCTCGTTGCTATCCCAATGTTTGGAGGCCGTGGCGGATTGGATGCGGCTGAGCAGACTGAAGCTCAACCCAGATAAGACGGAGGTGATGGTGGTGGGGAGGGCGAAGGGGGTGGTGGCCCCCCTAGTTGGGGGGGTTTGCCCTCCTGTAGCTCAGCAGGTTCGGAGTCTGGGGGTCGTATTGGACGCAGACCTGCGTCTGGAGCGGCAGGTGGAGGCAGTCGCTAAGGCTGCCTTCCGCCAGCTTTATCTTGTACGTAGGCTGCGTCCGTATGTCTCTGGCCCGGACCTGGCCTCCCTCATCCATGCCTTTGTCACCTCGAGGCTCGACTACTGCAACGCGCTCTACGTGGGGCTTCCCTTGTTCTTGGCTCGGAGGCTGCAGCTGGTGCAGAATGCGGCGGCTCGTCTTCTTACGGGGACGGGTCGCCGGGAGCACATTACACCGGTGCTCCGAGCTCTGCACTGGCTGCCGATAGTGTGCCGGGCCAAGTTCAAGGTCCTAGTGATGATCTATAAAGCCCTATACGGTCTTGGCCCCTCATACCTTAGGGACCGCCTCGCCCTTCGCGCCCCAGAACGGCTCCTGCGGTCTGCCGGGGGTGCCCTCCTGGAGGTCCCCCGTGTTAAGCGGGGGGCCACGATGGAGCGAGCATTCTCGGTGGTAGGGCCGCGGCTGTGGAACTCCCTTCCGGAGGAAGCTCGCCTGGCCCCTAGCCTTTTAACATTTCGGCGAAACTGTAAGACCTGGCTGTTTGCCCAGGCCTTTGGGAGGGAGGGTGGGTAGGGAGATTTTAGTCCCCCACCGATTGGTTTTGTGGCCCTGTTAATATTTAAATATGTATGGTTGTTTTAAATTGATTTTATTGTATATTTATTATTGTGTTTTAACTTATGGAAGCCGCCCCGAGCTGCGTGGCAGGAGGGGCGGGGTAAAAATTGATAAAATAAATAAATAAAATAAAATTTTGCCCACAGTTGGCCATGTTGACTTGTTGGAGCAGCAGCCATGGTTCCCAGAGCGGTTTGACCTTGCCTGGAGCCATCGTCACATTCGTTCCGAGCATCTTCGTCACTCTGGAGTCTGGACCGTGGTGAGTACTGGCCTGCTCTCTGCCCAAACTTGGCCCATGTCATGTTTGTTCTGGGTACCGGCCTTCTCCAGACCAGGTTGGTGGGGTTTCTCTGGATCAGATCCAACCATGGTGGCCTCTTCCTGCCATCACATTTGAAAATATCCAATGAGGCTGGGGGAGGGGGGGCTTGTAAAATGGCAAAAAGCATGACATAATTTATGGCCAGTCTGGGGTCTATATGTCTGTGACCTCATGTCCAGCTACACTGCCTGGTATTGTAGCTGTTGTCTCCCTCTACCTCCTTTGTAAAGGATATAGGCAGATAGTCAACTTCGGTGGGAAGGAGAGTTCTGCAAGGGCTTGTATTGATGAAATATTTATCCTATGATCTACCCTGGAGTATTCTGATGATGTATAGGAGGCGTGGGGAGGTATTTATTCATTTGTATTTATTTCATTGCATAAAACAATAATATAAATATACATATATTCTGTAACTAAACAACTACCCACTCACCACAGCTAACCCATCCCGCCCTCACATCCTGCCCCAAATTTTGCATTTCTGCTGGAAAGTAAGAAGATCTGGGCTAAGGTGGATTTCTGCCAGGAATGCGTTCCACAGCAATGATGTGGCCACCAAGAACATCCACCGAGAACATACAGATCCACTGATAATGCAGGACCTCTAGGAAGGAGGGCTCTCCTGGATGACTGTAGGGATTGTCCAGGGAATGAGGCAGTCCCTCAGATAAGCAGTGTCCAGGCCATGTAGGGCTTTAAAGGTCAAACCAAGCGCCTTGAATTGGACCCAGAAGACAATAGGCAGTCAGTGCAATCAGTGCCCAGAGCACTGGACTAATATGTTCCCTGAGGCCCATCCCAGTTAACAGGTGGACCACCGCATTTTGCACCTACTGCAGTCTCTGAACCATCACCAAGGGCAGCCTGATGTAGAGTGCATTACAGTAGTCTAACCTCGAGGTGACTAATGCATGGATGATGGTGGCAAGATCAAATTCGAAGACATATGGGCAGAACCTCTTCACCAGATGTAATTGGTGAAAGACGCTCCTGGCCACAGCCGATATCTGCAGATCCAGGCACAGCTGTGGATCCAGGAGCATCCCCAGACTCCATACAGATGGAACCAATGGAAGGCAGATGCCCAATAATAGGGTTTCCTCCCTCCCCCAGATTACCGATTCTGCCCACCAACATCACCTCTGTCTTGTCAGGATTGAGTTTCAGTCAGCTTTACCTCATCCAGTCCCCCACAGTGGCCAAACACTGGGACAGCAATATGACTGCAGGGTCTGGGTCAGTTAAAAAGATAGATACAGTTAGATGTCTTCTGCATATTGATGGCAGCAAACCCCTCAACTGCACACAACCTCCCCAAGTGGTTGCATGTATACATTATTTATTATTATTATTATTATTATTATTATTATGATTATTAATTATTGTATTAGCAAGCATTTATTAATTATTGATTAGCAAGCACAAGCAATGTACCTGGCGCTTTACAAAGTATAGAATAGACATGATCCCTGCCCTAGGGCTTACAACCTGAGAGATGGGGGGTGGGGGGGAGAGGAGACGAAGGAAAGGGAACAGAGGGAGAGACAAGGGGTGTAACATTCACAAAGATGAAGGGTTCCAGTTGCACTTGCTTGGCTTAGTTACATTGAGAATGATACCTGGCTGGTCCATGTGGTGAGGATAGGAGTACACAGACCTCAGGTAACAGATTGTACTGGACATTGACTAGGAGAGGGGACAGAATGGAACCCTGCAGGACCCCACATGGAAGACCACCAGAGGATGATGTGCAGCCCCCTAGTACCACCCACTGAGGTCTTCCTGCCAATTAGGAACAGAACTACTGTAAAACAGTGCCGTTCACCCCAGCCAGGTCCTGCAGACAAGTCACCAGCATCTCGTGACTTACTGTATCAAATGCCACTGATAGAGCCAATAAAAGCAGTAGGGTCCTATAACTCTTATCTAGCTCTACCAGGAGGTCATTGACCAAGGCCACAGTGCAGTCCTTGTGCCATAACCCAAACGAAAGCCAGACTGCACAGGATCCAGAAAACCAGTGTGATCCAGGTGCGCCTGCAGCTGCCGGGCCACTACCCATCCAATAACCTTCCCTAAAAAGGGGGATCTTGCACAGATGTACCCCAATTTGAATCCCATGGATCTGGTCTCTTTCAGAGGATACTGGGCTAGATGGACCATTGATCTGACCTAGTCTGACAGCTCATAAGTTCTTACTCACCAGCCCAGAAGTGTCCTTGCTTGAATTGGGGATCAGTTATGTTGGGGGTAAGCACAGTCTCATGAAATACTTCTCATTCCATGTCAGTTTATTTGGCATAGTTTAGCCTACTGGCTATTTTGATGAGTTTATGGATTTTATGTAATTTGTGCTGTTAGGAAGCTGGCTAATACAATATAAAACCACCAACACAAGCTGCAACAGGGCAGGGATAGACCGCGGGAGATGTGGGTAAGTACTCCATGCAGACACTTTATTACACAGCACAGAGTGTGCATATTCAGAATTATCATTCAACTCAGGAAACTGCTGATTTGCCAATGAAAAGCTTTTCATTTAAAAACACTTATTTACAGGTTATATACTAGCGGTGGGAAGTTTGGATTTGGTTTAATCTGTCACTGCCTGTAATTGGCAGTTATGGATGAATGCATACCGAACTACAACTGTGGCAAACACGCCCGTTGTAGTTTGTTTTAAAATTGCACAAAATGTCCACCAGAGCATTCTGTACATGCATGGCCTTTTCCAAAATGGCAGTGACAGCATCACCAATATTTTGGAAAGGGGCAGATATTCTGCACATGTCCAGTAGCCATTTTGTGCATGCGCAGACCGGATGCCCTTTTCCAAAATGGCGGCGATACTGCCACCGCCATTTTGGAAAAAGCCGCACATGCGTAGAACAGTCTGACAGCCATTTTGCACATTCACAAATTTTTATTATTATTTTTAATTTTTAAATTGATTTAAATACAGATCCGTAATATGAATCTATTTAAATCCAGAAATTAAAGATCCAGATATGTAATGGATCCTGAATCTGTAATTTCCTCCAGATGCCCACCTTTGTTATATACCATTCTTTATGTATTATTTATCATTTATTGTGTAGAATTCATTCCATACATTATCTGAAGTAAATTTATATGTAAGACAAAAAGAAAAAAAAGAAAAAAATTGGAAAGACAGAATTTACCCTCCATGCACATCCCTACTAACGTGTGCTGCGGCCACATACCTGCCCTCATCCCAGACCTCTTTTGCAGCATGTGAAAAGCATGCTCACGACTGGCTGACTCCATCCTGCATTCACTCTAATTGGCATACAGGGTAGGGATGTGCAAACAGAACGTGGTTCGGATGTTTGGCCATTCAGTCGTTTGGTTCAAAACCCGAGTTCGGGTTCGGCTGTTCGTTTCGGCGGAGTTCGGTTCGGCCGAACCCGGCCGAACATTCAAAATTAGTGCTATCGATACCGAAATCGATTCTGAATTCGAAGATTTTGTCAGTATCGGTATCATTTGGCCCTGGGACCACCCCTGGTCTCCACCCCTGGTGCCAGGAAGTCTGCTCCTCAGCTGCCTCCCCCTTCCATGTTTTCCCCACCCGAAGTCACATTTTTTCCGCCACCCGAACTCAGTCAAACATGACGCATTGGTTCTCCAAATCAGGTTTTGTTGGCCTGGGCTGCCCTGATGGAGCCAGCACTGCCAGGAAGAAGGAAGTGAGCTGCCTGAAGTCCCAGTCTAGGAGCGCTACTGGGATGGTCAGAGATGCCCCAGGCGTGGCAAGTTGCTGCCACTCAGAGGTGGAAAGTCACCTTGGGCCCCCAGCCCAGGAGAGGAAAGCTACTGGTGCCATTGGGAAGTTGTCAGCCAGCCAGAGACCTTAGCCTGGGTGTGGGGAGCTGCCACTACAGCAGAGAGAACTGCCCCAACCAGGTCTGAGTGAGAGGGGGAGCAATGGAGGTAAGATTCCCCTGTTAAGACAAAACCAGTTGTTTATTAGTTAGAATATCATCCCTTCGCGCTGCTATTTCAGAGAATTAATTAGCTCCTTTAGATTGCAGAACCCTCTCTTGGGTTTTCACTTCAGGACCCAGGACAGCTCCCGGCATGCCTTGCTTAAGCTCCTACTCTCTCAGCAGCCTGCAGCAGCTTGGGTTCTTGCATCTACTACTCTTTATAGTAGTCAAACTACTTTACTATAGTAGTATAGTATTACTCTTGCTGTAATTTAAACCCATTTACACAAGTGGCTTTGTTTACATATGTGGGGTTTTCTGGTCCTATGTTTCTAGCATTTCCTAGTTTTGGACAGGGCCAGAAATGGAAAAACAGCAATATTGTACGAAATGCTATTCCTTAACATATTTCAAACACAGGCAGAGATGAAGATCTCCTGGAAATCCTCTTAGAGAAAGTCTGTTTTTATGAGGCTCCCAGTCCAATTTCCACACCAAAGAGGGTCAGATAAACCTACACGTCCGACCAAACCTCGGAAACCTTTGAAGTTCTCCTGTTATGACTGCTTTCCTAGTGAACTGCTGGTTTCTGTCACACTGAATTAGCTCTTGCAAGGACTATCTGCCTCCAATAAATAAATAGCAAGAAAATGATAGGGAATTTGAGTTAGGAATAGACACTGATTCAAGTCTTATTTCCAGAAATTGCAGACTGCTAGATAAAGGAGTATGGCTGGAGAGTCAAGGACAGTGCTGTCTAAAGCGAGATATTTGGTAAATGCAGCTGGGAGTGCCATTACTGAAATGGAAAAACTACAGCACTGTCACATAAAAGATAAAATATATTATTTTTGTAAAAGGCCTTGCAGTGAACGTCAGGAGTAAATTTCTTTATTTTCTACAGTAGAAGAATGACTTTACAGAGCTAAAGTTCACATCTGGGAGTATCAGAAGAAGGGAGTTTGAGTTCTGAAGCTATTTCCTGTGTTACTGGGAGGAAGTAATTGGGGTCTCCTCATCCAGGCAAGTGCCGACTATATTGGGGGCCCCCACAGTGAAACATATAGGGGGTCCAGGAATAGACTTGAAATGACAAGAGTGAGAGAAGCACAAGCATAAAGTACAGGCCCACAGAGCCTCCAACATAGGGCCTATGATGATTCTGGAGGGGGCTCCCCCAAGACAAGTCATATGAGTAAACTAGAAATTACAACCTATGTGTAACATATAGGCCTGCAGGGTCTTCCATGAAAGGAGCCCAGGTTCCTGAAGGAGATGTTATGTTTAATTGTCTATGAAAAATTAATTAAGGCAATATTTTCCTTTTTCTAATGGTGAATCAGTGGGCTCGATCCCACGCCCTGCAGATTACATGTGCACACACACATGCACAACTGTGTGCAAACCACTCACAAGCCATGCGGATCCACATTGTGAGCATGTTGTGCCCTGCAGAAACCGCATACATGAACGCGATCCGCGGGGCATGGGATCATGGTCACTGTGTGCTCATCAAACATTGCTAGGTTGGGAGGGGGGGGCCACACCACCGTTTCAAATGAGACCCTAACTTCTCTGAATTCAGCACTGCAGATAATTTAATCTCTTTTAGGGATGTGCAAACAGAACCAAGTTCGGAAATTTGGTTTGGTTCAAAAATCAAGTTCGGTTCGAAAGTTCGTTTCAGTCGACTGAACTATTCAAATTCGGTCAAATTCCAAACTTCCGAACTGAGTTCGTACATTCAAAATCTGTTTTTTTGGCCTTCCGAACTGGTTTGGATTCAACCAAACAGTTCGGTTCGAAAGTTCGGTTCACTCGACCAAACTATTCGAGTTCGGTCCGAACTCCAAACTTCTGAACCGCGTTCGCACATCCCTAATCTCTTTGTGCTTTAGTTTCACACTTATAAAATGACATTAGTAAAGTAATTAGTTACTATTACTATTCACCCTGTTGCACTGAGAAAAGGGAGCAGTAACTAGCGACCTTCCCCTTGTTATGGGATATATATACTAGGGATGGGAAAACGAGGTTCAGAAGTTCAGAGTTCGGCCTGAACTTGGCCTGTTCGGAAGATCGAACCCAAATCCGAACACGAACTGACCGAACTGAACTCAATTCCGAACGCCGAAATGACCAAACAGATCACATTCGGGTGAGTTTGGGTGGCTAAAATGACAAAAAACATGGTGTCACTAGAAGGCCAAACATGGCAGGGAGAGGGAGTCAGCAGAAGGTGACTTCCAGGCACCAGGGGTGGAGAGGCTTGGAGTAGCAGCCAGCCTGCCCAATCACCATCCCTTTTTGCCTCAGACCACTGGCTTCACAGTCTGCGATTGACCACGGGCTAGGCTGCATGGAGCCAATGGGGCTTGCAGTGCGCGGGTGCAGCAAGAAACAAAACTGATTGTCTCCCCCCTTCCCAACACCTTCTGAGCTAGTCGGTGTTCCTGAACAGCAGGCGTTTCAGAAGGATCCCTCTCTCCCAGCAGTTTTTGTTCCTTCCTATTCCTAATCCATTGCCATCCTCCTCCTATTTCACCCATTCAACCCATTTACCGCCATATTATCATTTATTTAGATT
The DNA here is from genome assembly GCA_003113815.1 of Sphenodon punctatus. Lineage (NCBI taxonomy): Eukaryota > Metazoa > Chordata > Lepidosauria > Sphenodontia > Sphenodontidae > Sphenodon > Sphenodon punctatus. The sequence goes on along the minus strand of QEPC01013498.1, from coordinate 6,717,460 downwards.
ATATTAGATAGATTTAGGTGTTTTTACCCCTCCCTGTGTTTCCTGTGTTAAAATCTTCCTCCCTCCCTCCCCCCTCCATTGAATCCTTTCCCCTCTCCCTCTTATTCCATCCCTGATTCCCTTCCCCTGTTTTAATTTTTGGATTTATTTAGAGTAGGATTATTATTAGATTGATTTTCATTTCAGTTTTGTACCCCTCCCTGTGTTCTTTGTGTTTCCCCCTGTGTAATATTGTATAGATAGATAGATAGTTATTAGATAGACAGTTACTAGATAGATATACATAGTAGTTAACTTAGTTATAGAGATAGATAGAGACAGTGTGTTTGTAGGACAAGGCCTTTGTAGTTAATTATTAGGATATTCCATTTAGTTCAATAGGTTTTAGAATAGTTAATAGCAGTTAGATTTAGTGTAGCTATAGATATAGATATAGATATAGATAAAAAGAAAGACAGAGGCGATGTCATTCCAACACACCAAGAAACAGCCACTCCAGCCCCAGGACCCACCGTCAGGGTTCTGGGACCAAGTTACAGGCAGGGAGGGCTGTGGCCAATATGTATCTAGAAGCTGCCACTCTAGCTCCAGGACCAACTGTCATGGGTCTGGGGCCATCATTCCTCGCATGGAGGCGATGTCTTTCCACCGCATCAAGAAACAGCCACTCCAGCCCCAGGACCCGCCTTCAGGGTTTTTGGGCCAAGTTACTGGCAGGGAGGGCTGTGGCCAATACCTAGAAGCTGCCAGTCTAGTAGCCCCAGGACCCACAGTCATGGGTCTGGGGCCATGATTCCTCGCACAGATGCGTGTCATTCCACCACATCAAGAAACAGCCACTCCAGCCCCAGGGCCCATCGTCAGGGTTCTGGGGCCAAGTTATAGGCAGGGAGGGCTGTGGCCAATATCTACAAGCTGCCACTCCTCTAGCCCCAGGAACCACCATCATGGGTCTGGGGCCATTGTTCCTCGCACAAGAGCCTTTTTCCGAATGCCCGAACCGAACATGACCAAACCGAACGACCGAACCTGAACATAGCAAATGGACCGAACGGCCGAACCGAACGGCTGAACCGAACGGCCGAACCCGAACCGTGACCTGTTCGCCCATCCCTAATATTTACTGCATTTTAAACTTTTGGGTGATTTGCAGGTGAGGAATGGGTTGAGTTATTATCTTTCCCCTTTGCTGTATTAGTCTATGATAAGAGCTGGATAGGTATAGCTGTATTGCAACATTCAGCAGGTAAAATATCCTCTATGAACCAGAGACCCTTCCATGCTATAGTTGTGGGCAGCCAAAATGAAGAAAGAAATTTTGATCGTCAGTTAAGGCACAGTGGTTATTATTGATGGTGCTATGTTGTGCTAACTGATCCCAAACCCATAGAGGGCCATAAGATAAGGCAAACAAGGTGTCCACATCCTTAGGTGATGTCAGTTTACCTCACTCTTTTCGGCAGATCTGGTCATTTGAATCCTGTGGGTTTTTTATCTTTCTTACTCAACCAATGTTTTTAAGACTATGTCACATTAGCTTAGTCCTTTCTGCACAAGCAGGTGGAGAGAAACAGAAATGTGTTCAAAAGGGGTCTGGGGAGGGAGAAGGACTGAGGTGTAGTAGAGCTGGAAAAGGTAGTAGATTTATTATTTCCTGGTATTGTTCTCATTTTCAGTAGGAGTATGCATTTCAGGTCTTCTGAAGATGGAAGTCCTGAAAAAAATGTCCTTTTAGTAGGGATGGGCGAATGCGGTTCGGAAGTTTGGAGTTCGGACCGAACTCAACCAGCTTGGTCGACCGAACCGAACTTCTGAACCGAACTCGATTTTTGAACCGAACCGAATTTCTGATAATAATCAATTTAGTTCAATGGGGTTTGAATTTCCAAACTTTGTTCAGAGTTCAGACCGAACTCGAATAATTCGGTCAACCGAATGGAATTTCCAAAACGAACCGAATTTCTGAACTCAGTTCTGTTCACCCATCCCTAACTTTTAGGGGATCTGAAATTTGGAGAGTCCTGTCCCAAATTTTGGAGCCCCAATCCCAAGCCAGAGGCACTGTTAGGCTAATGTTAAGCTGTAGAGTTTAGCTTGGACTCTACAGTAAATCATCTGAGTGGGGAGGGGAGCAGGGAAACCTCTTTCCAGCTGTGTGCAACACTCAAATCAGTCCCTGTTTCCTGGGGGACCAATAGGGCAGCATTCAGTGCACCCCTGCTTGGTCCCCCGGAAACAGGGACCAATTAGAGTGTTTCACACAACTGGGCGGAGGCTTCCCTGTTCTCCTCCCCGCTCAGATAATTTACTGCTGAATCCCAGCTAAGCTCTGCAAAGTGCAGTCTGGCAGAGGAGTCAGAGAGTAAGCATAACTCTGCAGAATGCAGAGCAAGGTAGGGAGCATCAAGCAATACTACCCCCAACTGAAATGGATATTTGCATATCTGTAGGGGGGGGTTGGGGGTTGTTGTTTTTTTCAGGTATTCCATTTTGGCTATTTTGGTTTTTCATTTTTTTGTATTGATTATTTCAAATGTTTGGTTATTTTGGCATTTTGCTTTCAGCAGTTGTGAATATGCAATATTACTAATACAGCCAATAGGACCTAAACAAAATACCAAAATGACTAAAAAGCCTAAATAACTGATCCAGGGGAAAAATTTTAAAAAATCATCCTAAAACAACAGAAACAGATTTTCATGGAACAGAACAGGGTAGTAATTATTATGTGCTTCACCATTTTTTTTTGTTTAGGTAAGGTACATTTCAACGGGGGTTTGTCTGTTTTTTCAAATATTTGCTTCAGCACTAATCTGGAGAGAGGAGGAAGAAAAGGAGGTGTGAAGTATTCACAACCTAAGGCCCATACACAGCCTAAGGCAAGGACTCTTTGAGCCTGCATCAACCAAAGCCCTCTCAGAGAAGGTAGGCTGCCATAGCCATTGATATGTTGACAGTTACCCACTGTAATGTAGCTGGTTAACTTCAGGGAGAAAGAAAGCCACAGTCCACACTCTGGGTTTCCAGCCTTTGCTTCAGTATCAATTAACAAAAGAAAGATATAGCAAAGGGAAACCCCTGCACAGTTAAAAACACAATTTCACCCTCTCCTCTGTCTAGCTGCCAAAGACACAGCTACACTCAGCTTCAGCCCCCCTTCAATGCACTAGATGCTCCTTATATGTTTTTTAGATGCTGTGGGTAGGGCTGAAATGCTGCACCGCTGCGGCAGCATTTACCGGCGGAAAGTGCTGTTCTGCACAAAGCAGCACTATTAGGAATGGAGCAATTTTTGCGTCTTGCACTCGCGGCTTTCCGAGGTTGCTGCCGCTGTACTTTCGCCATTACCGATCTCACACGGAAGCGTCAGGTTTGTCACAAAGTTCAACCTTTCACTTAAACGCAGCAGCTTTGTATTGTGATTCCTTACCGCATAGTTCCGCCACCTGGAATCAGTCACCGTCGTGGCGGGATCCGCGGGATCTTTCAATCAGAAAGACACACAGAGACTGCCCTTATCCTGCTGCCCCTATAAATTGGTGTGTGTGTGCTCCCAATTGATCGCTTTTCTCCCCGTCCCCACTGTGAGGACGGAGTTTTACTTGCTGTCCGCGATGCAAGAAGAGACTGAGATTCCTTTTGCTGAGTGAATTATTTGATCATTCATCTCATACACTTCAAAGAAAACTTCTTTGTGTAAGTTACTGTCTGTGATTACAACTTGATACATATCTATTTGGTTTGCTGACGGTGGTGGTGGTGGTTGTTAGGGATGGGCGAACAGATCGTGGTTTGGGTTTGGCCGTTCAGTTCGGCTGCGTTTGGTTCGTCCGTTCGGTTCATCTGCCGGGTTCGGCAATTCGGTTCAGCCGTTTGGTTCCGGTTCGGCCGTTCGGGAAATGTTTTGTTATGGTTTTTTTGTTTTGCTTTTATTTGTTTTTTTTGTTTTTATATGGATTTTTAAATTTATTTATTTTTTATCTAATATTATCTACACTAAATCTAACTTCTATTAACTATTCTAAATGCTATGAACTAAATGGATTATTTAATAAGTACACAGGCCTACTCCTACAAACACTAAAACTAAATCACTAACGCTATCTCTATCACTAAGCTAACTCCTACAACTGTCTACTATCTCTAACCTCTCTCTCTCTCTCTCTCTATCTATCTATCTATCTATCTATCTATCTATCTATCTATATGGGATGGGGGGAATCACAAACAACACAAGGTTTCAGTTTAAGGTTTAAGTTTCATTTCAGTACAAAACTGAAATGAAACTTTAAGAAATCTAATAATCCTACTCTAAATGAAAAAACAAGGGAAGGGAATCTGGGATGGAATATATGGGAGAGGGAAAGGATTCAATGGAGGGGGGAGGGAAGAAGGAAGATTGAACACAGGGAGGGATAAAAACAAGAAATAACCACTAAATCTATCTAAGCTAAGCTAAATAAATTAATGAGAATATGGGGGTAGATGGGTTGGATGGGTGAAATGGGAGGAGTATTGCAATGGATTGGGGACCTGGGAAATGCTGGGAGAGGGAGCCTTCTGAAACGCCTGCTGTTCAGGAACAGTGACTAGCTCAGAAGGTGTTGGGAAGAGGGGAGGCAGATAGTTTCATTTCTTGCAAGCCTCTCCACCCCTGCCTGGTGCCTGAAAGTCTGCTCCTCAGTGACTACCCCTCCCTGTCATGTTTGACCTTCCAGTGACCCTTTTTTTGCCACCCGAACTCACCCAAACATGATCTGAACTCACCAAACTGTTCAGTCATTTTGACATTCGGAATTGATTTCGGTTCGGTCAGTTCATGTTCGGATTCAGGTTCGGTCATCCGAACAGTCCAAGTTCAGGCTGAACTCTGAACTTCCGAACTGCGTTCGCCCATCCCTAGTGGTTGTTGATAGTTTTGTGTTATTAACTTATTACTGAGAGATTGATCTCTTTGCCTCCATGCCCGGCACAGTCTGGGACCGGGATGGATGGACTCAGTTACTTTTATAGTTTATGGTATGGATTGAATGAGAAGGAAGGATACAAGCCGGCCCTGAGTCCTGATTCCCACTCCCCACTCCCTCCCCACCCGGCCCCAGGGCCCCCTCAACGCGCTTCATGTGGCTGGTCTCTACTCCCTCTGAAATGGCCACCCGCAGTCTCCCAGTTTTATTATGTTATAGAATGGGACAGGATGGGACAGCTTTCAGAGAAAGGGACCACATGCAGCAAGTTGCATGCCCGGGGGCCGGGCCAGGTGGCCACCCAGGGCAGGCGGGCAGCTGTGAGAGCTGAGTGGGTGACTGCAGGGCGGGAGCAGCAGGATTTTGGGGTAGGCTTGGTTTGAATTTGCACACAGTCACACAGAGAAAATAATGGGGGCCGGGGCTGAAAGTGCACCTGATAAAACAAACGTATTTACTAGGTATAAGACACTTTATTGCGTGACCAAAAGGTCATTGCAAATGCACAACAATAGCAAATCAACAAAACATCCAAGATCGAAATGACCTAATCCGGCATACAATTATACATATAAAAGGGACCTAAGCCTGAATAAAACTGTAGATCTATAAAACATCAAATATAAAACAAATTATCAAAATTAAATTAAAACACCATATATACTGAACTGCCGCAAGCAACATTATAATCCCCTACTGTGGTTTTATAACTTACACACAGAATAGAAAATGCGACACCCTCCATGTAGTCTCCTTACAGTTATCACATAAATAGTGAATCATCCAAAATTCACGAGATCTACCAGGGAACCCACTAATGAGGGGAAACAAAAACCTCTGCCATAAATCAGCATTATTTGCTTGGTATGTGTTGTGCTTATGCCCCCGCAGCAGCACACTTATGGGGGTCACTTTGGGGCTTTGACTTTGACCATGGTGGGCGGGTGGGGGTGAAATCTCTGAAGCTGTTTGCATCCATCCCGTCCCGTCCCATTCATAATAAAACTGGGAGACTGCGGCCGCTTCATATAGTGCAGGCTCGTCCCGTCCCTCCGACCGGCATCTTGCATCCCATTAACTCAAACCAGAAGGTTGGTTCCTTTCCCCTTTCCCATCCCCCTTTGTTCTTCATTGCTGGATGCTGTTAGGCCAGGTGAGAGGTGACCCTAATACAGGCACAGGCAGGGGGAGGAGGGTGACTAACTAACTTGTAATTTGTAAATCAATGCCTACCCTGCCCCCACCCTGCAAATCCTTTGAAATGAGAATAGCATTGGAGACACCACCGACTAACTCACTTGGCCTTAGTGACCACCTGTTCTGTCTGAGTGAGCCAGCCAGTTGTCGGAGCAGGGGCGCAATCATCCCTACCCTACTGTGATTGTTTGTGGGTCTGTGTGTGTCTGTGTATACATGACCATTATATATACATTACAGTACATTTCAGTACCATGTATTGATGAAGATTAATTTGCCATCATTAATACAGCTCTACTGCAGTGACATCACTTTTGCTTCCTGCCTTTTCATTGGATTTCATAGTAACTCCTAGAAGAAGATGTCATTTTCATCCAGTACACGGACAATGGACACTGTTTGGACACGTGCAGAGGACAGAGCCAGCTCTGCTGCAGCCTGATAATAAGGCAAGTATTTTGTTTTCCCTCCCATTACAGCCCATTCCTAATTTTTTAAAAATAAAATAATAAAACATTTATTTATTTCTGTAAAAGTACATTTATGTGACTTAACTGTTTACAGTGGCGGCTGGTGGATTTTGTGGTTGATGGGTCACTAAGGCTGGTGAAAATAGGGGCTGAGCCTAGCCTAGATGTGGAGCCAGGGCAACAGTAGGCGGAGCCAGTGCGTGACCAAACAAATAGGGCCCTANTCTATCTATCTATCTATCTATCTATCTATCTATCTATCTATATGGGATGGGGGGAATCACAAACAACACAAGGTTTCAGTTTAAGGTTTAAGTTTCATTTCAGTACAAAACTGAAATGAAACTTTAAGAAATCTAATAATCCTACTCTAAATGAAAAAACAAGGGAAGGGAATCTGGGATGGAATATATGGGAGAGGGAAAGGATTCAATGGAGGGGGGAGGGAAGAAGGAAGATTGAACACAGGGAGGGATAAAAACAAGAAATAACCACTAAATCTATCTAAGCTAAGCTAAATAAATTAATGAGAATATGGGGGTAGATGGGTTGGATGGGTGAAATGGGAGGAGTATTGCAATGGATTGGGGACCTGGGAAATGCTGGGAGAGGGAGCCTTCTGAAACGCCTGCTGTTCAGGAACAGTGACTAGCTCAGAAGGTGTTGGGAAGAGGGGAGGCAGATAGTTTCATTTCTTGCAAGCCTCTCCACCCCTGCCTGGTGCCTGAAAGTCTGCTCCTCAGTGACTACCCCTCCCTGTCATGTTTGACCTTCCAGTGACCCTTTTTTTGCCACCCGAACTCACCCAAACATGATCTGAACTCACCAAACTGTTCAGTCATTTTGACATTCGGAATTGATTTCGGTTCGGTCAGTTCATGTTCGGATTCAGGTTCGGTCATCCGAACAGTCCAAGTTCAGGCTGAACTCTGAACTTCCGAACTGCGTTCGCCCATCCCTAGTGGTTGTTGATAGTTTTGTGTTATTAACTTATTACTGAGAGATTGATCTCTTTGCCTCCATGCCCGGCACAGTCTGGGACCGGGATGGAGGGACTCAGTTACTTTTATAGTTTATGGTATGGATTGAATGAGAAGGAAGGATACAAGCCGGCCCTGAGTCCTGATTCCCACTCCCCACTCCCTCCCCACCCGGCCCCAGGGCCCCCTCAACGCGCTTCATGTGGCTGGTCTCTACTCCCTCTGAAATGGCCACCCGCAGTCTCCCAGTTTTATTATGTTATAGAATGGGACAGGATGGGACAGCTTTCAGAGAAAGGGACCACATGCAGCAAGTTGCATGCCCGGGGGCCGGGCCAGGTGGCCACCCAGGGCAGGCGGGCAGCTGTGAGAGCTGAGTGGGTGACTGCAGGGCGGGAGCAGCAGGATTTTGGGGTAGGCTTGGTTTGAATTTGCACACAGTCACACAGAGAAAATAATGGGGGCCGGGGCTGAAAGTGCACCTGATAAAACAAACGTATTTACTAGGTATAAGACACTTTATTGCGTGACCAAAAGGTCATTGCAAATGCACAACAATAGCAAATCAACAAAACATCCAAGATCGAAATGACCTAATCCGGCATACAATTATACATATAAAAGGGACCTAAGCCTGAATAAAACTGTAGATCTATAAAACATCAAATATAAAACAAATTATCAAAATTAAATTAAAACACCATATATACTGAACTGCCGCAAGCAACATTATAATCCCCTACTGTGGTTTTATAACTTACACACAGAATAGAAAATGCGACACCCTCCATGTAGTCTCCTTACAGTTATCACATAAATAGTGAATCATCCAAAATTCACGAGATCTACCAGGGAACCCACTAATGAGGGGAAACAAAAACCTCTGCCATAAATCAGCATTATTTGCTTGGTATGTGTTGTGCTTATGCCCCCGCAGCAGCACACTTATGGGGGTCACTTTGGGGCTTTGACTTTGACCATGGTGGGCGGGTGGGGGTGAAATCTCTGAAGCTGTTTGCATCCATCCCGTCCCGTCCCATTCATAATAAAACTGGGAGACTGCGGCCGCTTCATATAGTGCAGGCTCGTCCCGTCCCTCCGACCGGCATCTTGCATCCCATTAACTCAAACCAGAAGGTTGGTTCCTTTCCCCTTTCCCATCCCCCTTTGTTCTTCATTGCTGGATGCTGTTAGGCCAGGTGAGAGGTGACCCTAATACAGGCACAGGCAGGGGGAGGAGGGTGACTAACTAACTTGTAATTTGTAAATCAATGCCTACCCTGCCCCCACCCTGCAAATCCTTTGAAATGAGAATAGCATTGGAGACACCACCGACTAACTCACTTGGCCTTAGTGACCACCTGTTCTGTCTGAGTGAGCCAGCCAGTTGTCGGAGCAGGGGCGCAATCATCCCTACCCTACTGTGATTGTTTGTGGGTCTGTGTGTGTCTGTGTATACATGACCATTATATATACATTACAGTACATTTCAGTACCATGTATTGATGAAGATTAATTTGCCATCATTAATACAGCTCTACTGCAGTGACATCACTTTTGCTTCCTGCCTTTTCATTGGATTTCATAGTAACTCCTAGAAGAAGATGTCATTTTCATCCAGTACACGGACAATGGACACTGTTTGGACACGTGCAGAGGACAGAGCCAGCTCTGCTGCAGCCTGATAATAAGGCAAGTATTTTGTTTTCCCTCCCATTACAGCCCATTCCTAATTTTTTAAAAATAAAATAATAAAACATTTATTTATTTCTGTAAAAGTACATTTATGTGACTTAACTGTTTACAGTGGCGGCTGGTGGATTTTGTGGTTGATGGGTCACTAAGGCTGGTGAAAATAGGGGCTGAGCCTAGCCTAGATGTGGAGCCAGGGCAACAGTAGGCGGAGCCAGTGCGTGACCAAACAAATAGGGCCCTATCATCGTGCACAGCGTGCTATTGATCATGAATAAGAGATAACACTCCACATCATCAATTGAACAAAACCCACATTGCAACTGATCATGAACAAACCAACTTTATTCTCAGGCCAGGGAATGCAAAGATATATCAAAAACAGAAAAACAGATATATAAAACCATGCACAGATAAAAACCAGCTAAAAACCAGATAAAACAGATATAAAACCATATGAAACAGCTAAAAACCAGCTAAAAACCATATGAAACAGCTAAGAATCAGAGAAAAACAGATATAAAACCATTAAAAAAACAGCTAAAAACCATATGAAACAGCTAAAAACCAGCTAAAAACATATAAAACAGATATAAAACCATTAAAATCAGAAAAGCCTAACCCCCCAACATGTCCCCATGTCTCCCCCACCCCCCACCATGTCCATCTGTTTCCCCCATCTGTTTCTCCCCCATGTCCCCCACCCCATCATGTCCATCTGTGTCTCCCCACATCTGTTTCCCCACCCCCATCATGCCCCCATCTGTCTCCCCCATGTGCCCCCACCCTCCATCTGTCTCCCCATCATCCCCTCATCTGTCTCCCCCATGTCCCCCCACCCCCATCATGTCCATCTGTGTCCCACCCAACCCCATCATGCCCCTATCTGTCTCCCCCATGTGCCCCC
>QEPC01013498.1:6653701-6690662 GCA_003113815.1 Sphenodon punctatus | reverse complement strand
GGTTTACACCACTCAACACTATGCACTCCAGGGGAATCAGGATAAACCACACCCACTCACCTCACTCACCACACTCACCCACCACAAGGTTATGACTCACTCGCTCGCTCGCTTCCACTCTCTCAGGCTCCAATTCTCTGCAAAAGGGTTTAGGGAAAAACCAGGGGCCAGCTTCTCGAGGACTCGATTACCGGCGGGGAGGCCAGGCCCCGCCAGCACTATTTATGCCTCTCCACCCTGCTCCAAGTCAGTGTGAGGCAGGTAAGCCACGCCCCCCTGCAGGGCGTGCCGGGCGTGCCTGACAGTGTGCGTACAGGGGCGGGGCTTCACCCCCGTCGCACACCATGCTTTGCTCCACCCCCTCCAGCCCTTCAAGCGGCCCCAGGCCGCCGCCGCGGCGATCCTGCCGGGCCGCCTCCTTACACTTACCATGACGTTCGATGTTCTGATATATCTGCTCCAGGGAGTCTGCAGAATTCCACACGGTCGCCCATATGGCAGATGTCACATCCACCAGTATTTCACCTGCCATAGGATTTTATAAATTTTAAAATTTCTCAGGAAAACGTAAGTTATCAATTCAATATATAAATGAGACTATATATAAAACTAAATATATAAATATATTAATAGTCATGGACCCACTCTCTAGGAACTTATCCAGGCCCTTTTTAAACCCAGCTCTACAACTGGCCCTGTGCTTATCATTTAAATATATAGGTTAGATCCTTTAAATAACTCAATTAGACCACAAAATCCTATTTGTATTTATATTTACAAATATATATATTTCTAAATAAATATATTTACAAATATTTAAAATATATTATAAATATATTACATATTTAGAAATATATTTACAAATATAAATAAATAAATATAAATAACCATTAATGGGACTATATAAATAAGAATATGTATATAAATATATATTTAAATATATATATATTAAAATAGCCATTAATGGAACTATATAAGTAAGAATATATTTAAAAATAAATATATATTAATAGCCATTATGGACATACTCTCTAGGAACTTATCTAGGCCTTTTTAAACCCAGCTATAGTACTGGCCCTGAACTTATCCTTTAAATATATAGGTTAGACCAACAACTAGTATCAAAGAAAGCTATATAAGCCATCCTAGATAAAAGATACCATTCAAAAATTTTAGAAATAAGAAAGTTTTATTAGAAATAACATTGTAATAATTTACTGTTTAAAAAAAAATAACAGTATACAATATACAATACAAACTATGAACAAAAATAAAATAAACAATTTGCACCACAGCAACTCATTTCTTTTCCTGATCCCTGGCCCTGGACCGAAGCTGAATAGAGCTTCTACGTAGCCCATCACCGTGACCTCACCAGTCCCACGTAGAACACACTCGGGTGAAGTTCTTTGCATCAGCAAAAAATTAAAGCCGCAGTCATTTTTTAATAAATTAACATTTCGGCAACTTATAGTCACTAAAATTAAACTTTCAAAGATAAACACAGTTCTTGGAGAAAAAAGACTGAGAGGAAATTTGAACACAGGTCTCTACAGCTCAAAAGCATACTTTGCTGGCATCCTAACCACTGCACCACAGCCTTAAGATGGGCTAGTGTTATTTATTTATTTATTTATTTAATATAGTTATACCCCAACCCTCCTACAAGCAGCTCGGGGCGACTAACAAATTTCAAATTAAAACAGCTTTTAAAAACATTTAAAACAGTTATAAAAATCTCGCAAATAAAACAGGGAAAGGACAACAAGAAAATATAAAGAATAATAAAGAAGGGTAGGAGGATAAAAACCCGCTAACCCACCCTCCCCAAAGGTCTGGGCGAACAGCCAGGTTTGACAAACTCGCCGGAATGTTAAAAGGCTCGGGTCCAGGCGAGCTTCCTCTAGGAGGCAATTCCAAAGGCCCGGCCACCGAGAATGCCCTCTCCATTGTGGCCCCCCGCTTAACACGGGGGACCTCCAAGAAGGCACCCCCGGCAGACCGAAGGAGCCGCTCTGGGGGACGGAGGGCAAGACGATCCCTGAGGCATGAGGGGCCGAGACCTTTATTGTGGGTAGATGTAGATGGAACCTGTTTATTGGCTATTTCAGAGGATAGACTTGGTGGCTACTAGTGAGAGACACTGAGAGGGCAAATAACTCAAGTCAACGCATCGTGTGTGTTGAAAAAAAAAACCAGTCCCTGCCCTGCCTGCTCTGCTTATTGACTTATCAGAGTACACTGCCCTTCACTTTCATTATGCAAATCACCAGTGATGATTCCCATCCCCCCCCTCCTGGCTCATCGCGGCGCAGTGACTGGGGGGTGGGGCATTCACAGAGCTGATACTGACTGCTGATAGTGGGTTTTTAAGACGTACATTTCTACTGGATGTTTGGTGCCTGAGCTGACAGCTACTGAGAGACACTAGACTGAGATTGAGGGTAAATAAAGGCCCCGAGCCTTTTAACATTCTGGCGAGTTTGTAAAACCTGGCTGTTCTCCCAGGCCTTTGGGGAGTGTGTGAGGGTGGGTTAGTTGGTTTTTATCCTCCTACCCTTCTTTATTATTCTTTATTATTTTTCTGTCCTTTTCCCTGTTCTGTTTGTAAGATTTTTATGACTGTTTTAAATATTTTTAAGGTTGTTTTATTTGGAATTTGTTAGCCGCCCTAAGCTGCTTGCAGGAGGGGCGGGGTATAAATGTATTAAATAAATAAATAAATAAAAATAATCAGTTCAATAGGTCCTCCAGTTGTTTCACTTTCGTTACAGCCAAATCAGAAGAAGTTACTGTAAATTTCCCCAAAAGCCACATCATTAAATCCAGAAACACAAAACAAAAAATGTGGAGATTACCATACAAACATCCAAGTTGTTTATTTGTTCTAGCAAAATATTTCCTTTCTATTGATATAGTAACCACTCCCTGGTTCTTGACCCTGACTGTTAAACAACATGAGCTTTTTGAAGCCTGTATACCTAAGTGGGCAGAGAGAGAAAAAGGCCTGGTTGTTTCCTTTATTATTCTTTATTAATTTATTATGTATTATTTATTATTTATGAATGAAATAAATATTATCCCTAAATGAAGGCTGGCTCTATGGCTTATATAAGAAGCTGGATCTGTATGGTTAAACTGAGGTTACAGTAACATACTGGACAGTAGTACTTGGCATTATAACTGTTAATTAAGGAGGCAGGCAGGAAACCTCCTTTTTAGTGCGCCCTCCTTACAAGCCTTTTGTGTGTGAACTTTGTGCTGCTGCTGCTGCCCCTCCGCCTCCTGCATGTTCAGCACGACCACCTCCTCCCCCGCCTGCGCCTCCACCACCACCACCTCCTACCTCGCTCTCTCACCCTCCGCTCACCTCTGCCTCCCGCCTCGCTCCATCCCGCCACATCCCCCACTGCTGTGTGCCCTTTAAATCTCCCTCTGCGACCTGTGTTGTTGCTGGTTGCCTGACAGTGACGCTGCGTGCTTTGCCCCCAGCTGGGAATCATTTTGTTTGATTCTGGCCGGTGATTGCTGTCCAGGCGAAACTTTTTTTTGTTTCCCATCGGGAATCTCTTTGACCACACTTTCGGAGATGGTCCGGGCCGGGGGTCCAGAAGCGTGGTTGATAATGAGTATTTTCAGACGTTACGAGATCACGCTCAACCACGGTGAATCCCCACATGGTGATCGTGATCCCGTAACATCTGTTGGGGGAATGGAAGTTCCCCCCCCAGATGTTCACCCCTGTGAATCATGGGGGGGGGGGAAATCACATTCAACACACAAACAGAGGTCCTGACTGGACCATCTCCATTTGCATGTTGAATGTGATTCCCCCCCCCCCGTGATAAAGGGGACCATAATGTCTGGCCCCCTACCACGGCCTGGAATCAGCGGCTGGATTCCGGGCCGTGGTCATTGCGGGCGGGCACTGTGGCCGCATTGGCCGCGGTGCCCACCCGCCTCCCAAGAGGGCGGGTGGCCTAGGGAGCATGGGGGGTGGGGCTATGCAGCCGCACGTTGTGCCGCGTGGCTCTGCCCCCCCAGATTCCCCGCTGGGAGCGGCCAACACATCTGTTGGCCGTTACGTGTTGGCCCCGGTGTGGAATCATTAGGATATTTCCGTGGTGGGGCGAATTGAACCCCGTCGCACCTGAAAATACCCTTTGACCCCATGTGGGTATTGACTGTGGTGAACATCTGGTGGCTGCTGAACAGACGTTCAGGGTGGTTTGGCCCCGCCGTGGGATTGACCGTGGTTCACTGTGGTTGAGCGTGATCTCGTAACATCTGAAAATACCCTCTGAGTGTCTATGGGGCAATGAATGATTCTTTCCCCAAGTTCACAGAATCCTCCACCCACTCCCCCTCCACCTCCGTACAGACTGTGAGATAATATACCAAGCACACAGATAGACTGTAGGTGTTTTCAGACGTGATGGGGCCGGTTGGCCCTGTCACGAAATCAATGTATTCATCCCCCGCCGGGACGACCCCGTCATGCCCTAACAGATGAGCTGGGGCATCCTGGCGGGGAATTGTGGAGGGGCCAGGGTTTCATGGCACAACGTGCGGCCGCATGGCCACGCCCCTCCATGCTCCCCACCGCCTGCCCTCTGGGGAGACGGGCTGCCGCCACGGCCAATGCAGCCCAGCGCTCGCCCGATTTGGCCACGGGCTGGAATCCCTGTGGAGATTCTGGGTCGTGGCCACCGTCCAGAAGTGACGGCAGGGTTCACCCCAGCGGGGAATCACCTTTGCCACATGGTGGCCTCCAGCCCCGCCGCTTTGGCTGCTCATGTGGTGAATGTGATTCCCCGCCATGGTAACATCTGGGGGGGAACATCCATTCCCCCCAACAAACGTGCCATGATCACAGCCACCACAGGGAATTTACTGTGGTTGACTGTGATCTCGTAATGTCTGAAAACACCCTAAGGCAAAGACTGAATACTGAGATGGCAGAGACCAGGCTGCGAGGAATATCTCACGGATATAAAGAATTTTAAAGTCAGAAGGGCTATGACACTCATGAGATTAAATATGATGCCCACCTTGGTAGCTGAGGGCAGATTTAAGGGTATTCCGTTTGAGCTGAGATTTTGTTATTGTGGCCAAATGGTAACTGAAGACCTGCCACATTATTTATTGCACTGCCCTAAGACCACTGAGATCAGAAACAAGTTCTTTAGTCCTTGGTTCGAAGGTAGGGACCATTGGGATCAGCAGAGAAGGATGCACTATATCCTCGCAATATATCCTCGCCAACCAGAATAAGGTAATAGCACGGCGAGCTGCTGTGGGGGTATTCCAAATGGCATTATCCAGGAAGCAGCAGCTGGAATCCCCTTAATTTATCTTAAGGATAGAACTGATATCTCCGTTCAAGGATGGGGATCCCTATGGAACCCCCGTAAGGGTATTGGAATCATAAACCCTTGGCATTACCGCTCAAAATCCAGTATTACATGTCACACGCCTGTCCCAACTTACTTAAGCATCCTCCCATTAATGAAGTATCAGTCGGACTGCATACTGCAGGGGTCAAGTGTGCCGCCATAACTTAGTCCCGGGAAGGGCAAGGCATTTTTCTATCGCCCTCAGGGATTGTAAAATATTGACACATGGGGACATTAAGGTGTGGGACTGCCCCCAAGTTTTTTTCAGCCAGCCCCAATAGGTGTTTTCTGGTTAAGACACTCTCCCAGGGGTTAAGTGTGCTGCTCTAGTTGTAAGAAGGGTAAGCCATGAGAGGACTGGGATGATAGATAACTGCTCTCCTTGTGAATTTTATTTTTATTATGTGCAGCTAATATATATTTGCTGTATTTATTCTGTTTCTGTTGTATTGTAATCATATATTATTGTTATGGCTCTTACAACCCAGTATTATATGTTGTATGTTTGTCCCTATTTATTTAAGCATTTTCTCACGCATGCAGATTAGTGGGATATAAATTTGCAGGGGTCAAGTGTGCCGCCATAAGCCCTGGGAAGGGCAAGGCATTCTGTACCTTCCAAAGGGTCATACATTACTGATACATGGGGAGGTCCAGGAGTGGCCTTGCCCCTAGGTATCTCTTTGTTCTGCCACTAACTGTGATCTGTGGTTGAGATATTATAGGGGTTGAGAAAGGTATGATAGGAGAGGATAGGGAAGACATATAACTACCCGCTTGTGAATTTTATTTTCTCTTCTTTTATTTATATTTACATTGCTGTATTTAATCTTGTTTTTATTATTATTATTAACAAACATTTATATAGCGCCAGCAGTGTACCTGGCACTTTACAAAGTAATAAAATAGACACGGTCCCTGCCCCTAGGGCTTACAATCTGAGAGACAGGAGCTGGGGGAGAGACTTAGGAAGGGGAACAGAGGGAGAGACAAGGGGTCTAACATTCATGAAGATGCGAGGTCTCAAGTGCACGTACTTGGCTTGGTTACGATGAGAATGACAGCAGGCAGGTCCATGTTGCAAGGATAAGGGTAAACCGATCGTAGGTATAGGAATAGTGGCTCAGCAGGATAAAGAGTCAGACAGAGCAGAGCGAAAGAGGTGAGTTTTAAGGAGAGATTTGAAGGTATGAAGGGAGGGGGCAAGGCGGATGTGGACAGGGAGGGAGTTCCAGGCATGGGGGGCAGCAAGTGAGAAGGGACGAAGGCGCTTAGGGGAGCAGGGAAGGCGTGGAAGGGTGAGAGAAGGGACAGAGGAGGAGCGAAGTGCACGGGCTGGAGTATGGAGGGCGATAAGTGCAGAGAGGTAGGGGGGAGCAAGGTTGTGAAGAGCTTTATAGGTGAAGACTAGGAGCTTGTGCAGGATTCGTTCAGGAAGGGGAAGCCAGTGAAGCGAAGAGAGGAGGGGCTGCACATGGTCGAAGCGACTGGCGAGGTAGATGACCCTGGCAGCAGAGTTTTGGACAGAGATGAGGGGAGAAAGGTGAGACCGGGGAAGGCCAGTGAGAAGGAGGTTACAGTAATCGAGGCGAGAGATGACCAGAGCATGAACAAGAGTTTTGGCAGACGAGACAGAGAGAAAAGGGCGAATCTTAGCAATGTTATGGAGGGAGAAGCGACAGGATTTAGCAACAGAGTCAATGTAGGGTTTAAAAGAAAGGGGTGAGTCAAAGATGAAGCCTAGGCTACGGGCTTGGGGGACAGGCAGGATGGTGACTCCATCAATAGTTATTGACAGTGAGGAAGGAGAGGAAGGATGAGGGGGGAAGATAAGGAGTTCAGTTTTAGCCATGTTGAGTTTGAGTTGACGTTGAGACATCCAGGTAGAGATGTCAGAGAGACAGTTGATGAGACGAGCTTGAACAGAGGGAGAGAGAGAGGGAGTAGAGAGATAGAGTTGAGTGTCATCAGCATAGAGGTGGTATTGGAAGCCATGGGAGGCAATGAGTTTGCCTAAGGATGAGGTATAGATCGAGAAGAGGAGAGGGCCAAGAACAGAGCCTTGAGGAACACCAACTGAGAGGGGGAAGGAGGAGGAGGCGGAGTTGGAGAGAGACACATTAAAGGAGCGGTCAGAGAGGTAGGAGGAGAACCAGTTATGGACAGAGCCACAAAAGCCAAGGGAGTGAAGGGAATCCAACAAGAGTGAGTGGTCAACAGTATCGAAGGCAACAGAGAGATCAAGGAGGACAAGAATGGAATAGAGACGTTTAGATTTAGTCACCAGAAGATCATTGGTGATCTTAGCGAGACCAGTTTCAGTAGAATGAAGGGGGCGGAAGCCAGATTGGAGGGGGTCGAGGGAGGAGTTGGACGATAGGAAGTCAAGGCAGCGGGAGTAGACAACACGTTCAAGCAGCTTGGAAGCAAAAGGAAGGTTTTTGTTATATTAAAAACATATATTATGGACTGTATACTAATATTGTTATGGCCTATGGCTAAGCAAATAAACCTTTTTGATTGATTGATTGATTGATTGACATGGCAGAGTTACTGAAAGAGAAAGACAACACATTCACTTCATAGCAGCCAACCAGGAATGTGTGGCACTTACATGTGTGTACCTGTGTGTATGTCTCCACCCTGTTTCTCACATGAGAATAATCAATTCAGCACGCATTACCAATAAGTTATTATTCTTTTCCCAAAATCCCCCCATCAGGCACATAAGAGCAGCTGTTGTGTGCACAAAATCTCTCAGTGTGTGTTGTAACAAAAAAAAAGGTCGTTGCTCTGCTCTGCTTACATAAATACTTAGCAAGCAGAGCATATGGACAAAAACCAGCTAATGGATTGCGTTATACCTGTTCAATTGATAACAAGGAGAAACACAACATGTATGCAAGGAGACCTGCTTTTAGTCTGCCTGCCCAGTCCTTCCATTGCCAAGTCCTGTGTGAGGACTGAGGAAAATAGCACTGGGAGGAGATCAATCACAGTGAAGTTAACTTAAGTTCACTGTTCAACCAACCCAACTCCCCGCATGGGAGTGAGGACAGGGCACACAGGCGCAGACTCGTGACAGGTGTGGTGTCAAGTTCTCTCACTGTCACTCAGTCACTATCACTAAGCACAACAAGCAGTGTGTGCACTCAGCGTGGTGATTGCCCGCCCCTGATGGGTGTGTGTGTGTCCACCTGCATCTGTCATCCAGTCAACTTAAAACAGCACATTTTCTTAATAAAAACCATTGAAAATTGTATTTAACTTTACAGTTAAAAACCACTACTTTACAGTTGTAAAACCACTACTGTACTGCACTTAATATAACGTATATATTAGGGAACCAGGAAAAAAAAGGCAGAGAGAGGAGATTTGAACCCTGGTCTTTACAGATAAAGTCAGCTGCTGCAGGCAGCAACGTTGACCGTCACACTACACTGACGGTTAAGAGAATGATGAGATAATCCTCTTATAACACCAACCTGACACTACCAGGTCAGGTGTTTGAAGCACCTATTGAACTATATTCCCGTCCCCAGCAGCAGAGTAGCAGTTGCTTGCAGACTGAGCAGCAGCAGCAGCAGGCACCCCACATCATTCAATGTCTGATCATTCATATTTATATCAGCGCTGTGGAATAGCGCTGAAGGCGGCATAAAACCGCTTGCTGTATTTAGCAATATTTGTGGCTATTCCGCTAACGTAGGCAACATGGGATAAATTCACAAATTGCAGAAATGATGCATCTGACGCATCTGGCGGCAGCAACTGCAGATGTGCAAAAATATCGATGGAAAGTTGGCGGGACCTCACATTGCATGCTGCGGTCGCAGAATGGAATCGCGGCGTGGCAAGACTTGCTGCCGCATCAGCCCTAGCTGTGGGTGGGGAGAGAGGGAGTCTTTGGTTAACTCCTTTTCTAACAGCACGGCAGGAATAATATGTGTTAACCATTTATATCCCAGAGCCTGTTGGCCAGCTGGGCAGCCTGGGGTGATTGCCCCAGGACCTGCTATTTTTCTACTTCCAGGGGCCCTGCAATAGTCACTTTTTTTGCCAGGGCAGGGTGTGCCTCCCCAACAATGTGGCCCCAAACATCACAACCTCCAGAGCCATTCCACTGGAGGGTGCTCTTGAAGAGGTGAAATCATAGCTAAAGGGGTGGGACCAACAGGGGCCCTGTATTTTATCCTCACCCTGGTCCTCATAAATTCTAAGGTCAGATTGATTGATTGATTCCTGACTGATTGATTCCAATGAACCAGCAATACAAGAGGAGTAAGCAGAGAAATGTGGAAAGCACAGGATTAAGAGGACCACCTCCTCTAAAAGAGTGATGTAAACTCACCTCACTTTAAGGAAACTAAGCATTGACAAAAGAGAAACTACAGCAGAAAGCCCACAAATAATGCCCCCTTACCCTATCAATCAACGGGCAATGGTTTCTCCAGGAGTCAGGGTTAGCTTCTTGATCGCAAACTGAGGGCTTTAGCTCTTACAAGACAATTCTGAAAATGTTGACATTGACTTTAGTGGGTAGAGGACTGTGCATGTAATTCTCAAGGAGCAGCAGCAGTGCAAGAGACAATCTCCACTGAAGTGAATGACGCAGCACTTTGAGGATCTGAGTCTGTGCCCGTTGTTTTGTTCCGCTTCATGTTTAAGGATACAGCAATGGGTCACTGAGCATTCCATTCCTGGTGAGGTTTGATTCTTTTAGATCTATTAGCAGCCTTTTACTCTTGTTTACTATGTGCTGGGGATGGTGAATCTCAGCAGGAGAGGAGAGTTGATTTTCTTTTTCTTTGCATAAACCTTAGATGACTGTGCTGGCAATTTCTAATCTGATCAAGACTCTGTTTTGCTTTGAGCTGCTGCATACAGTCCCATCAGCTTTCCTGTCTCATGTGTACAAAAGGTCACTAGGGAGGTTGAATAGCTGGGGCTGCAGGGCCATTAACAATGCTGTTTTGATCCATATCTCTATTATTAATTCTTTGACAGTAGTACCCAAAATGTTCTATGTAGGGGTGTGCAGAAGGCACCCCATTCATTTTCATTTTAGTTTTCTTTTTCATTTGATGAAAAAGTTTACACATGTGCAAAATGACTGCTGTGCATATGCAGTCTGCCTTCCCTTGTCGAAAATGGCAGCAATGCTGCCGGTGCCATTTTGGAAAAGGATGCACTTGTGCAGAATGGTCCGGTGGCCATTTTGTGCACGCGCAGTGATTTTAATTTTTAAATTATTTTTAACTTTAAATGGCTGCTGGTGCACATGTGTGCCCCTTTCCAAAACGGCGCTGGCATCATCGCCACTATTTTTGAAATGGGAAGAACGCATGTGCAGACTGCACATGTGCAGACTGGCTGCCCTTTTCCAATATGGCAGCAACATTGCCGCTGCCATTTTGGAGAAGGGTGCACATGTGCAGAATAGCCCCAGTGACCATTACACATGCACTGTTTTTATTTTATTTTTAATTTTTATTTTTAAACAAAAACAAATGAAAGCAAACTGTTTTCATTTGCTTATTCATTCACTTTCATATCCTTAGTTACAAAGGGGGATCTGGTGGTGGGGGATGTAATGGTTTTACCCCTGTCATGGATGGATCATTACCTTCTCTGGACCAGTCTCCTGGCACATGTCTACCTCCGGAAGGGTGTGGGACCAATTAGTTGGGTCCACCCCTGGAGACTTATGGAACCAGAGAGGTTCTGGAATGCTCTAGGGGAAATACCTTCTGATCTTGATGATCGCTCATACTATGACCTTGTTGCCTTCTGGGACAACTTATTGGCTGAGGTTATCGACCGAATGGCTCCCAAGCGTCTGCTTCCAGAAGGCTGATGGCAGGGGCCGGGTTCACGGAGGACCTCCACCGAAGGAAGCAGGATGAACGGCAGTTGGAGCAATGGTGGCGTCGAACTCATACTGAAACTGACCGATTGCAGCATAAAGCCATGTCATTGCAATACAGGTAGCAAAGACAGAGTTCTTATTGCGTCTGTGAAGTCACATCGAGCAGAGCTTTTCTGGGTGGTGCAGGGGGTGGTCAATCCGGCCTCTCTCCACCTAGAACTGGAATCTTTCAGTGCCCACTGTGACATGTTTGCTGACTTCTTCACAGATTAAATTGCTCAGATTCACCACGATCGCGATGCAGCATTAGTGACAGTGGATGGATTAGAGGTACAGGAAGCCCCGCTCTGTCAGTGGTTATGGGATCAGTTTCATTGGGTGTTGCCCACTGATGTGGCTGATGCTCTTGGGACAGTCCAGGCCACCTGTTGTGAATTAGATCCATGCCCATCCTGGCTGGTGAAGGCCAGTCGGGAGACATTAGGGCCGTTGCTGGTGTGGGTGATCGATGCCTCCCTTAGGGAGGGAAGGGTGCTGAGCCGTCTTAAAGAGGCGGTGGTATGGCCTCTACTCAAGAAGTCATCTTTGAGCATTGATTTCCCGGCCAGCTATTGGCCAGTCTCTAACCTTCCCTTTTTAGGGAAGGTTATTGAATGGGTGGTGGCCTGGTGGTTACAGGAGCACCTGGACCGACTCAGTTTTCTTGATCCCCTGCAGTCTGGTTTTCACCCTGGGTTTGGTACAGAGACTGCACTTGTGGCCTTGGTTGATGACCTGCACCATGAATTAGATCAGAGAAGATCCACAATTTTGATCTTACTGGATCTGTCGGCAGCATTTGATACTGTTGATCACGAATTGTTGGTGGTGAGACTGCGGGACCGGGCCAGGGTGACTGGAACTGTTCTTGAATGGTTTCATTCATTCCTGGCAGGGAGAACTCAGTGGGTGGTTCTTGGGGAATGTACATTGTCTCCCCGGAATCTCATGTGTGGAGTCTCGCAGGGTTCTATTCTGTCCCCTCTCCTGTTCGACGTGTATATGCAATCCTTGGGTGAGGTCATGAGAGGTTTCGGTGTGCAATGCCATCAATATGCCGATGATATGCACTTCTACCTCCTTGACCCACAGCTTCACCTGGATTGTCAGGTGGAGACTATGGCGAAGGGAGCATTTCGCCAACTACATCTGGTGCGATGACTGCGGCCGTATGTCTCAGACTTGGATCTGGCCACCATCATTCCACTTTGAAAATAAGTACAAGCTCCCCAAGCCAGACAGGTTGGGGTCAGGGGCTCAGGAGGATGGGAGAAATGAAGGGGAGGGTCCAGATCATGGATCTATGCCATGAATTTATCTCCTATCCTTGAGTGCATGTCCTCATCTCTGATCCATTCCACTGAGCTCACTCTTTCATGGCTTGAGGGAAAGGACTGGATACAGGGGCCAAACCTAGGCTCTGGGACAGGGGTTAACAGAAACGTCTGCAGGGTTGGTAGTGAAGAGATTCATCTGAAACTGCCTCTCTTTCTCTCCCTGCATGCTCCTAAGCAGTAGATGAGGGCTACATGGTGTCTTGCAAGGGATAGAAGGAGGTGCTAGGAAGGCATAGAAAAGTTGAGCTTAACCTTGTGTGGGTTTTACTTTTGTTTTGAAACTTTTGTTTCAAAATAAAGATTGCTGATGATCTGTAACCCAGGGTGTGGATGGAGACTTGTTTACCCATAGAATCAACCTACAAGTAGTATAGTGTGGTTCCATGCTCAATCTCTCTAAATACAGGAAAAACTAGTGCTGAAAACAGGTAATGGGTTTGTAATTCACAAGTATCACTAGCATTTTTTGGTACTCAAACAATATCCGCAACTAAAACAGGTACTCACATATCCAAGTGTTTTTTGGGGGGGTTCCATATTTGGGGGTTTGGTTATATCAGGGTTTTTGTGGCCATTTCAGTATTTTGGATGTTTCATATTTGGCAATTGCACATGCATGATGCTGCAAAAATTACATAACTGAAATAACAAAAAAAACAACAACTGAGAAACTTTAAATAGAAAGCTGATATTGGTTATTACCTGATGTAGGGATATACACCACTTTTAAACGAGGGGCGCTGAAGCGCCTCCTGAATGCTGCGTTAAAGTAAAGCTGCCAGAAGTGATGTTCTCCACGTTGCCGCCGCCGGCGGCAGCTGGCAACACGGGGCTTTGGAGCAGCGCGTTCTGAAAGCCTGAAAATTGAAGTCTTAAGAACACGCCGCTCCAAAGTCCCGTGTCGCCAGCCGCCGCCGCCGCCGGCAACAGGGAGAATGTCACTTCCGGCAGCTTTGCTTTAACGCGGCGTTCAGGAGGCGCTTCAGCGCCCCTAGTTTAAAAGCGCCCATAGGGGAGCAGAGATGTGGAATAATAAGGCTTTTATCCAAACCACCATTTTTCTGATCAAGTAGTTTAGATTTGACATGTTTACCTGTTTATCAGATGGTGTGGTGTAGTGGTCAGAGTGCAGGGCTTGGACCAGTAAGTATGGGGAGGCTCCCAGTTCAAATCTCACCCTAGTCATAAATTCACTGAGTGACCTTGGGCCAGTCGCATATCTCTCAGCCTAACCTACCTCACGGGATTGCTTGTGAGAGTTGAGTTAATTAGTTGTTAATGTTACATTTTTAAAAACTTATTAATTGTAAGCCACCCTGAGCCTAAGGGATAGGGTGGGATAAAAAAAATCTAAATAAATAAACATGCCTTTCAAGTGCATTAAAAGGGCCAGAAACTCTCTTGCTTTCCATTCCACTTTGTTTCTTGTTGTTCCATTATCTCCCCAATTGTCCTTTCAAATGCTCTTCCTGAAAGGTAGCCTGGAAAGAGAAGTTTGTAGCTTGAATTCCAGTCATTTTGTATCTCTCTCCTGAAAGAGGGACTTTGAACCCTGCAAGAGGGACAATGGGATCCAGCAAAGAGGGACCATCTCCTCCCCCATACCTCCTTGTCATCTCTAAGGTTAGCTGAAGCCGCCCCCCCCCACCGCAAAGTTTCACCATTGCAACGTGGCTGGACAGAAAGGACACACAGAGAGAGCCATTCTTGGTGGCTGCTCCACAACTTTGGGACTCCCTTCCCTTGAAGATTCATAAAAGTCGTAATGAGCATCATCTGAAGGTGATGTAAAATTTATTTATTTAGCCAGCTATTTAAATGGCAGGATTAGGATTTGGGGTGTATTTTATGGGCATTTTATGTCTTTTTAAAATATGGTTTTATGAATATTATCTTTATATTTTATACGTATGATTTTAGCTGCCCCGAGCCTCTGGAGAAGGGCAAGATAAAAATCTAATTAAATAGGGAATGTTGGGAAACATGGGCAATTCTGAAGTATGGATTGGTCTATGGTGGTTGGGGCGGTCCGTGGGTGCACACTAGGGCCGTAGCAGAATGTCACAGCGGTAGCTATTTCTGCCGGAAACAGTGTTTCCGCAATTAGTGATACGGCGTGGCAGAGGCTTTCATTCTGCTAGTTTCATTCTGCTACTTCCACAGGCTTCGCAAAATAGCAGAAACATGAAATTTTTGCTACTTCCGCCATTCCGCCAGCACCACAAAATAGCAGAACAGCGGTTTTCGGACAGTTTCCGCAATTTTTCCGCAATTCTGTAATTTGCAGAATGCAGGCAGAATTAGCGGAATCTCCGCAGAAAAGCCATGGTGTGGCGCGGGCAATTCCGAAATGGTGGAATGGAATCGTAGTGCGGTAACAGATGCTGCCGCATCAGCCCTAGTGCACACCGATCGCCCCGCATCCCCCTGCATGGAGCAACCAGCATTTTTTCCAATTGCCCATACATGCGGGCGGGGGAGAGAATGCGTGGTGCAGCCACTTTGCATGGGACGCTTCGCCGTGTGGATGATGGGTGTCCATGCGTGGGAGCATCTCGTATAAAAAGGGCCATTGACAGCAGCCTGATCCAAAGCCCAATGGGATCTTTTCCATTGCCTTCAATATGTCAGGCCATTATTGAGTACAAAGATACCACTATCATACAATTGCTGTTAGAGTAATTCTCAGGATAGTTAGCACTAGTGCCAACACTTATCACCACAGGCATCCTTCTGTAGTGAATGGCATGTCGGTGCTAAATGTCCTAAGGATTACTCTGTGAGAGCAGATTAGTGCTTTAATGTTCTAATGCTGCACCCTGAATTGGTCCATTTGACACTGCACCACAGAGAAAATCCACTTTTTGCCAGCAATGTCTGTTCAGGATATATGCCACCAGATGATTTATCCCACAGCTGCTCCAAGCCACCACTGTGTTGTTGTTTATTTACTGACACTCTTTGCAGAGGAGTTGGCCAGTTTATGGGAGAGCAATGAAACAGAATGACTAGAAGGGAAACAAAATCCCCAGATCACCAAGTAGTGCAGAGTTCCAGAAATGTAAAAGGGAAGGGGAGGAGGGGAGGGAAGCTATAAAAATTGAAATTGCTCTGAAGGGCCCACCAGACTGAAAATTGCTCATGAATCAGGAGGGACCCCTTCTGCCAGTGACACTGATGGTTTCTTTAACCTGAAAGTGGACCTCTTCCTTCGAAAGCCTGACAGAGCCCATTCCTTGTAAATTGTGGCTTGATGGCCTGTCACCTGGCTTGACACTGGGGGCACAAATGCGATTACTTCAGTGCAATCACAGCATGGAGAAGTTAATAAAATGTATGTCACCAAGAAACCAATTGTACCTGCAAGGGAAGAAAAGGTCACACGTGAATGCAAGAAGCTGGGAATACTGCATAAACTGTTGCTAGAAACCTACCTTGCCATTATTTTTGACCACTCAGAGCAAACGAGATAAGCACTCAAGCATTTATTTATTTTTTTAGATTAATAAAAAACCAAGATGAGCACTCAAGGAGAAGTATTATTTATTTTTGTTTAGATTAATAAACTTTGGGTAAGTTTCCTTTCATTCTCCTTGGATGCCTGTCTGGCTTTTCCAACAGATCAAGTTGTTTTTTGCTGCCTCACTATGAATTTTAAATGTTCCGTTTGATAGTTTGGAAAACCTAGCCGACTCCATTACTTTATTCCTTTAAAAAAATTCCCCCAAACTGTAAAATCCCAGAAGAACATGGCAATCTGCCCTCTGAATTTCAAAACAAACGTTATTCAGCTCTGGCAATGCTGTCAATCTGTTCTGTAAATGTTAGTAAACACAATGGCAATACAATTTGATTTTTATAAAGGAGCTTTCATTCAAAATGGGTCTCAGACATTTTTCAGTATGAAAGATGACAAGAGTATAAGCTATCCTTACAATAAGAGCAGAATGAAAACAAATAAGAAGAGACTGTAGAGTGCAAAAGGTGATGTAGCAATAAAACAAGTAACTGAGATGAGTCTTATGCTGACGCCCATCACTGGAAGTATCTGAGCACATACTAATTGGAGTATCAAGGGAGATAGTTTCAGATGAGAATTTAAATCAGATGGATGAGGCACAAATCTAGAGGGACCTAAATTGTTGGGTCACGCTCACGCCCCCAAGTGGAATCATGCCATCTACGGTGGGGGGTTTTTGTATTACAATTGATATTTAATATGTTTTGCATGGCTGTGTTACTGTCTGGGGTCATGGAATTAAATCTAAGCCACAAAAGGGGTCACATGGGCAAAGAGATGGTGAACCCCTACACTAATCTTGACTATACTTGCAACAAGGTTGGCATAATGGGAGGCAGCCCAGCCCTAACTCATTGCAGCACCAACAACCAGTCATGGTTTTGATGCCTCCACAGGCCACACCAGATGTTCCTTAACTTATCCAATGGGACAGGGGGATGGGGTGATCACAGTGCTAACTCTGCTGTATACCATTCTGGCCACTCCATCTCAAAAAGGATGAAAAAGAACTGGAAAGGTACAGAGAAGGGAAAGAAAGATTATCAAGGATTTGGAACAGCTTCTATAAAAGTGACCTGTATATAGGTTTTGGGTTTTGCAGTTGTATTTAACCTCTGTCCTTTTCATTGCTACATTGGCACAACAGAAGAAGCAGGAAGTGGATTTACTTTTAACAAAACTGAGCAACTTCTAAGGTACACAGACCCGTCCACATAATGTCCTTTGCTAAACAAACTCTAAAAACATATATGTATCTGGTCTGATAGTAACTGGTCCAGTAATACTTCTGGTACAGTCAGCAAGGTCAAGTTACCTTTGGGGAGTAACAAAAAGTAATGTCTTCAATAGAGGAATTAATTAAACCACCCATGAAAACTGATTCTCCACAACTTACGTGCTGCTTTTTTAACTGCAGAGTCAGAGTTTGGGGTTATAGAAAATCAGTCTTGTCCTGTTTGGATCTGTTTCAATCAATATCTTCCACCAATGTGGAGGATTTGCTTGGAGTGATGCAGGCAACCAGTTGTGAATTAGATCCTTTCTCATCTTGGCTGGTGAAAGCCAGCAGAGAGACATTGGCTGAGGTTGTCAATGCCTCTCTTTGGCGGGGAGGGGGAGGATAGAAAAAACACTCCTAAAAATGTAGTTGTTCAGCCCTTGCTTAAGAAACTATCCTTCACTGCTGACTCTCCAGCCAGCTATTGACCTATTCCTTGCATACTTGGACTGGTGGAGGCTGTTGAGGTGAAATAAGCCTGGATGCAAGAACTGAGATACACCTGAATCAGGGAAGAACGGTTATCACTTATGGTGCGAGTTGCTTCGTTGGGAGAGTGTTGTGCCCAGAGCTGGGTGTTTTGGTGGCTACTGCCCTGAGAGTGATGGGATTGCCAGACTGAGAAGTGTCTGAGAGCCGACAACATTGCCTTCAGGTGACATCATTTCCACCTCCCCCCTGCACTTATTGACTGGGATGGGGATCCTTGATTTAATTGGCGCCTGCTGTGATGAGGACTGGAATTCCCCTGACGGGGCTTAAAAGCATATTGCATCTGGCACCGTGTAGTTGGTGTGTGCCATGGCTGCGCACCCAAGGGCTGCGCATGCAAGGGTGTGCCCTTGTGTGCGCAGCCTTAGGTGTCGGTCGAGCTAGGGCCCCCCGCCCTTGGAATTTGTTTATTGGAATATGGATGAGCGCAAGAGGAACAGAAGGTCCAACTCCTCGGCATTTGCCTTGGAGTTGCCATGTTTAAAACAGCCAAAAACGTTGTCAAGAACAGGGTGGTCCCCACCCAGGTATCGACTGTTTCTACCTATAATAGGTTTGATATCTTAACTCCCGATATAGAGGAAGATGCTTTGGGATCACAGTGCATGAGCAGTAATACTCCTATTGAACATTTTTTGATTGATGCACCCTCTAAGGAGCCTATTGGAGACACAGGTGCCAATGGACCTGGGACTGATGGACCCAGTAATTTTGTTTTAAGGGATTTGTGTGTACAGGCTTTTGAATCAATTTCTTCTCTACAGGGTGCTCTTATTAAATGGGGAGATGTCCTGCTTGATGTTAAAAGAAAATTACAGCAAGTGATTTCTGAACCGGGTATTTATCCACAGTCTACCGAGCAGCCCATGACTGGATCATTGGCTCAGGTAGAGGAAGAAGGAGTTTGCTCTGCCCAATATAATATGGAAGATGCGAAAAAAATCTTCCTTTTCAAGAACTAGGTTGCTGGATGGGGGAACATCTACAACACATAGGGTGATTTCAGACGTGACGATATCACAGTGAACCACGCTCAATTCCGCGTGGTGGCTGTTGGGGGAAACGGATGTTTCCCCCCAGATGTTACCATGGCTGGGGATTGCATTCGACACGTGAGCAGCCGAAGCGGGGGGACCGGAGGCCGCCGCGTGTCGAATGCAATCCCATGCCGGGGTGAACCCCGGCGTCTCATCTGGTCGGGCGCCACGGCCCGGGATCACCAGCGGGACCCCAGGCCGTGGTGAATCCGGCCCGACGCGGCGGCCTCATTGGCCCCACTGCCCGCCCGTCTCCCCGGAGGGTGGGCGGCGGGAGCATGGAGGGGGCGGGGCCATGCGGCCGCACGTTGCGCCGTGCGGCCCCGCCCCCTCCCAGATTCCCCGCCGGGATCCCCCCGGC
Organism: Sphenodon punctatus; assembly: GCA_003113815.1. Taxonomy (NCBI): domain Eukaryota; kingdom Metazoa; phylum Chordata; class Lepidosauria; order Sphenodontia; family Sphenodontidae; genus Sphenodon; species Sphenodon punctatus. The sequence goes on along the minus strand of QEPC01013498.1, from coordinate 6,671,332 downwards.
ATGTCTGTTGCGGCGTGACGGGGTGACCCCGGCGGGGAATGAATAGGGTGATTTCGGTACGGGGCCAATGGGCCCCGTAACGTTTGAAATCACCCATAGAAGGATGACGGTGGTGAATACATTAATTTGGATTCATGCTAGACCTTTATGGAATGGGGTTATTCCTAATTGGAAAACTAAACATATGGCTGCGTGAAATTTTTAATTCCTTTCAGGGATAAAATTATTGTCGGAGGATACTAGAAGAGTCGTTCCCCTAAAGCAGCAGCCCAGCGGCTTGAGCTTTAAAATCTATTTTTATAAGGAAGACTGGGTTTTGAAATTATTTCAGGCCCGATGTCTGTTAAAACAATGGGGTGTCTCTATCGACAGGGTATTTGCCCATCTACAGGCTAGTCCTCCTGGCTTGTGTAATGGTAGACAGAGTCAGGTCTTGTCCCCAGAAAGGGCTGATTCTATGGAGCTGGGGATGTGTTGTCCCCTAATCTTCTTAGGGCCCAGGCTGGGGACAAGAACAACAGTAGAGGGACCCAGGCCCTGGTGGGGGATCCCAATTGGTATGAGGCCCCCACTAACAGTTTAAGAGCTTTACAGGCATCGGGCTTAGATGATCAACTAGATGGCAATGTGCCCTCTGGACAGTTGAAGTCTTTCTCTCCTAAAGCTGGGTTATGGTTGAAGCTTTTTGAATAATGTTTCAATCAATTCTTTACCAATGTGGACAAGGCTAAATTAATAGACATTTTTGACTCCTTGTCATCTTTAGAATAGGACTCATTTTTGGGGAAGTTGATAGCCATCCAGGATAAGTTTGTGTGCAAAGTTCTTGATTATAATGCCTCCTCGGGCACTCACCAGGCCTGTCATGATCCGATCCAACTAACAGAAACGGGGGGTTTATATGACTAACCTTTATGTTAAGACCTTTATGTTGCCCCCTTGCTGCCCCAATCTCCCTTAACCATTTTGGCTCCCCGTGTGAGAAATTCTAATTTGACTCAGGTACCTGGGAGGAAGTCGTGTATCCCATCAGACATGGCGATTCCCAGTACATCTAAAGAGTCGGCCCAGATAGGAGTTGAAGCCCAGGCATCTGTAGTACCCCCGCCCATTAAGGATCTACCAGGTGCTGTTCCATCTGTGTCACTCAAGTGTTTGCCTCAATGTCCCATTGTGTTAAGCCCTCGCTTGAATAATTTAGTTTCTGTAAAAAATCTGGGATTCCCTCTTCGAGGGACCTCAGTTTTTGAATAACTCACGGCTGCTGATCTTATATGCAAGTCTATTGTACTGGGTACTGTGGGCTGATATTTAACGGACCATCTTGTTTATTATTAGGATGTTTATTCTGCTACACTTTTAGGTTGAGAGCCCTATGTTATTTTATTTTAGGTTTAGTTTTAATTATATTTCTCAGAGGTTTATTCATTATTTGATGTTAGGCTGGTCCTTCCCTTTCTGTGTTAGGGCATTTTGTATAGTTGTATGATTGAGATATCCCTTCGGGGTTTTATGTATTTGTATTTATGTTGTTTGTCAAAGCAATGGCCTATGGCCACGCTTTAATAATAAATTCTATGAACTAAAAAGAAAAAAGAAAAAAAAAGAACTAACAGAAATGAGAGAGCTTGCTCCTTGTGAGCTGGTCTCTCCTGCCCATTTAGCAGATGCTGGGATTAGTTCTATGGAGGTGGTAGTGTGTGTGGAAAAATCAAAGGATGGGATTGTTGTTGGCTCTCGGGATTCCATTTATAATCGTACGGGAGTGGACCCATCACAGGGAGACGAGGGCTTGGTTCAAGGACATGTGGCCCTGCATAAGGAGGAGGGGTATGTGGATGCTAGTGGTGGTAGTAGGCCCTCTTCTAGAGGGATAGTTGTTAATAGATCTATCTTTGATAGTAGCAGGGCCCCTAGAGAGGGTAGTTTTTTAGCTCCCTGCAAGCCGGTAGGGGATAGACCTAGTCTGGTTGATCCAGTTGTGGCTGGGGCTGAGACTGGGAACTTAGATAGAGGGTGACTAGGGGATGAGCAGTCTATGGACGATTTGGGGCCAAAATATAAAATTGCATCTTGGAATATAGCAGGATGGACCTGGTTATTGAATCACGAGGTGTGGGATTTTCTGGATGCACTGGATATTATTTGCATTCAGGAATCTTGGCTCATGGATGCTTCTATTGTTCTTATACCATGTTTCCAAGTTTGGGACTATCCTGCAATTAGGCCTGTGAAATGTGGTCGACCTTCCAGAGGTCTTCTTAGTCTCCTGAATAATTCATCTTTACTCTCTGGTAGACGGCTAGATAATTCCCTCAGGAATGTCCTTGCTATTATGTTTCCTTTTGAACCAGGTGGTGGAGTTATTTTGCTCAATGTCTATATTCCCCCCAAATTGGCATGTGAGGTAGCTTTTCGGGAGCAGTTAAGTGATTATATAGATGCACTGAAAAATGCTTACCCTGGTGTGCCCATTGTTATTGCTAGAGACTTCAACGCGAGAATTGGGAATGTCTCTTCTTGCCAGGCAGGCGTATTGGGGATTGATGAATCTGATGATTTCTTCTGGCCTGTTCAGGTATCTAGGGATAAGGAACTTAATACTCAATACTCAGGGTGCTCAATTTTTGAGATTTATTTATTTAGGACGGTGGAAGTTATTGAACGGTGGATCTGCCCTGGACCCAGAGGGACAATATATATATATATGTCACAGGCAGGCTGCAGTGTAATAGATTACTTTTGTGTGCAAGAGCCTTATTTGAATAGATGTGACAATTTTGAAGTAAGGTTTGAAGGACTTGGTGATCATTTGCCCATTGTAATTGATTTTCTATTCTGCAAGGATGTCCAAACGGAAGCTGGACATGTAGTATCTTCCTCACTGTCTAATGATGAGGATTTATTCGATGCCATGAGCCAGGTTCGCTGGTCAGATAAAATGGGCGAGGGAAGTTTTGCTCTGTATGACAGGAAGGATTTGATAGAAATTAGACAGTGTATCCTGGACGTACAGCTAAAGGACCCTAGTCTGCTAATAACTTATTATTCGACCCTTGTGGAGCAATTTAAGAATTCACTGATACCCAATACTTCCTCCTCCAAGTCTGATAAGTCTAGGAAGACTTCTCCTAAATGGTATGATACTTAGTGCCTGAGGCACAAGCGTTGCCTCAGGCACTGGAGTAGGATGGTAAAGTGGAATCCTACTCAATCTTCTATTTTGCAATTAATAATGGAGAAGGCTACATATAAGAAATTAATAAATGAGACTTCGCATCCGCTTGAATGTTTGTCTTCTCCCCTGTCTCTCCCACTGTCCCCTCTCCCTGTCTCCCTCTCCTTGTCTTTTAGATTGTAAGCCACAGGCAGGGACCGTGTCTGTGTCTGTTATGTACAGCGCCAGGTACATAACCGGCGCTATATAAATGTGTATAATAATAATAATAATAATAAAGGAAAAGAAAAGGGACTTTCAGTATAAAGTGTGGCAGGAGTTGACCACTGCTTTTAAACAGCGAGATTTTACATCATTTTGGGCATTGGTAAACGTGGGATTTAGATCTTCCACTCCCCAGGTAACCTTGGCTGCTAATGTATGGTTATCACATTTAGGGAGGATTTTCTCACAGGTTCCTGATTTTTTTCTCATCTTGCAGGACGCCTTGAGGGATCTTCCCCAATGGCCTCCTGTGGACTGTGAGGAAATTAGGCTGCTACTTGGCAGAGTCTGTAGACGTAGAGCACCTGGGATAGATGGTATCCCAGTTGAGATGTTTCTTCATAATCTCGACTGGTGGGTACTGATCCTTGTTTAATTCAATCAACAACTATGGAATCATCCCAGCAGGATGGAACATTAGTGTTGTGATTCCTATTTATAAAAAAGGGGACAAATCTCTCCCCCAGAACTACAAGCCAATCAGCCTGATTAATGTGATTGCCAAACTATATGCCCAGTTTTTATTTGGCAAATTGGAAACCTAGGCTATTATGGATGATTATTTCCCGGAAGCGCAGGCAGGTTTTCGGCCGGGTCACTCTACAACCGATCACTGCTTTCCATTTAATCACCTACTAGAAAAATATGTGAGCATCAGGAAGAGCAGTCTGTTTATGGCCTTTTTGGACCTGCGTTCAGCATTTGATTTGCTCGATAGTAATATCCTTTGGGATAAATTGTTCAACACCAATATGGATCAGAGGTTCCTATATTTGGTCCATAGGCTGTATACTAATACCGCTTTGAGAGTTCGGTTGGGTAGAAGCGGTTGGCTCACAAATCAGATGCCTGTGATCAATGGAGTGAAACAGGGCTGTGTCCTTGCTCCTTTTTAATTTAATGTTTATATTAATGGGATAGTGGCAACTGTGACGCAAGACTATTTCCTTCCAGCAAGGGTGTTGGGACGGCCTGTAGCTATCCTTCTATACGCGGATGATAAGGCAGTTCTTTCACCCTCCGCGTTGGGTATGTGGAGAATGTTAGAGGCAGTTGGCCAATTTTGTGCAAGAATGCATCTTTCCATAAATTATGGTAAGACTAAAGTGTTGGTTGAAGGGAAGTGCTCTAGGAAGTATAGGTGGACTCTTGATGGAACCGACCTGGAACAGGTTACAGCGTACTCTTATTTGGGTCTATGCTTCACTGAAAACGTCAGTTGGTGGAGACATATTGAGGTGGCCAGACTTAAATTTCAGCAGGCAGTGATGGGCCTGCTGAGGTTCTGGAGGCTTCATGGTGGTAGACTGATGGTTCCAACGCTGAAGCTTTTTGAACTAAAATCAAGACCATGTGCCCTTTATGGAGCCGAAATCTGGAGGTTGGCTGCTATTGATATTCTTGAGCTTCCCCAGAATTAGTTCTTGAGAACATTGTTAGCAGTGCCCAAGTGCGTTCCCTCTTGCTTACTGCATTTAGAAACTGGAATTATGCCCATGAAAGTCAAGATTCTTATGGCAGCACTGAATTTCTGGAGCGGATTGGAGGAAATGTTGGAGGATAGGTTACCTCGCTGGTGGTATGAGGAGGCCAGGTCATGGCCCTCCCCATACTCATGGTGTAGCAAGGCCACTAGAAAGTTGTTTAAATTAGGTCACTCCCCGGAGCTACTCAGATCTCTTCCTCGATGCAGTAGAAAGAAATTAATTCAAAAGCAGTTAGTAGACCAAGCAATTCAGATATATTTAGGGGTGATTCAGGTGCTTAAGTGTGCCCTTTTTTACAAGGTGTTTAAGTTCACTTCTGGATTAGAGATATATTTAGATCTACTGGAAGAGCCTGGTCTATGTAGGGCTTTGACTCTTTTGCATTTTGATTTGATACCAACAAAAGTACTGCTAGGAAGACGTAGTGGGATACCATATGAAAATAGATTGTGTGCCTGTAATTTAGGATGTGTAGAGGACTTTCTCCATATGTTACTTTACTGCCCTCTAACGCAGTATGTGAGGGATTTACACCTTGCCCCATGGATTGCTCTGAGACCATACTCGCCTCCCTCGCAATTGTTGTTTTTCTTTACTAGTGCTAAAGCAGCAGATACTGTTGTTAGTTTGGCCTTAATGGCTCGTGATCTTTATAAGCGCTATTCATGTGCTATTTGAAATTTGAAATGTATATTTTTTACTGTATGTGGGGATATATTGATTGAAAATTTTACAGTATATTTATACTGGGTTGTATGATTTTGAGTATGTTTATTGGGACATTGCGAAAGCTAGTTCCTGTAATAAACTTACTTACTATTCCTAGCATTCCCTTTTTAGGGGACATTATTGAACAGGTGGTTGCCTGACAGCTCCAGGCTCGTCTAGATGAAACCAGAACCCATTTCAGTCAGGCTTTTGTCCTAGGCATGGCACCGAGACTGCGCTTGTGGCCTTGGTCAATGATCAGTGCCTGGAGATTGACAAGTTCTTCTATCATCTGTGACAGTGAAGAACAAATGTTCACCATCTTTTTTGTGGTATCCTTTTAGATATTATACCCGGTTGATCTTGTTAGATCTTTCAGCAGCTTTTGACACAGTTGATCATGAGGTGTTGTTGACACATCTGCAGGATCTGGTGGGGGATGGGGGGTGGGACTGCCCTTGAGTGGTTCCATTAGTTCCTGTCTGGGAGGTCTCAGTGGGTATTGATAGGCAATTGCTTGTTGTCCCCTCATGACCGCCCCTGTGGGGTCCCACAGAGTTCCATCTTGTCTCCCCACTTGTTCAATGTGTATATATGAGGCTTCTGGACAAGATCATTAATATATTTGGAGTGAAGTGTCATCAGTTTTCTGATATACCCAGATCTACCTCTTTTTAACATCTGACCCAGGTCCTGCAATCTTAGAGCTTACCCGATGCCTGGTGGCTGTTAGCGACTGGATGAGGGTGAGCCAATTGAAGCTGAATCCTGACAAGACAGAAGTGATTTTGCTTCGGCAGCCCTGTGACTTGGGGGAAATTGGGACTCCTGTTATTGATGGGGTCCGGCCTCCTCTGGTCAATCAAGTTCACAGCCTTGGAGTGCTTCTGGATTCCTTGCTGGGTCTGGATCATCAGGTGGCAGCAGTGGCCAGGAGCGCTTTTCAGTTTTCACCAACTTCATTTGGTGAGGAGGCTGTGGCCTTTTCTTTCCGATTAGGACCTGGCCACTGCCATCCATGCTTTCATTACCTTGAAGCTAGATTACTGTAATGTGCTCTATGTAGGACTGCCCTCAATGACTGTTCAGACGCTGCAATTGGTGCAGAATACAGCAGCCCGCCACTAGCAACCTATAGATTTTTGGGCACTGCATATTGGATACTGGCTTCCGGGCACTGCACAGTGGCTACCAATAGCTTTCCGGGCACAATTCAAGGTACTGTTTTTGACCCTTTAATTAATTTACTATTATTATTATTATTATTATTATTAGCATTTATATAGTGCCAGCAATGTATCTGGTGCTTTACAAAGAATAAGATAGACACGGTTCCTGCCCAAGGGCTTGCAATCTAAAGACAGAGGGAGGGGAGACAGGGAAGGGGGAACAGAGTGAGAAACAAGGGATGCGACATTCATGAGGATGCAAAAGCTCAGGTACATGTTCTTGGCTTGGTTGCAGTAAGTTGGGAGTTTACAGATAGCAGGTGGGGGATAATCCTGGGTGGGAATGGTTAGCAGGAGTTAGGAAGGGCGGAGCAACAGAGGTGGGTTTTAAGGAGGCACTTGAAAGTGTGGAGGGTGGGATCCAGGCGGACGAGGGCAGGGAGGGCATTCCAGGGGTCCGGGGCAGTAAGGGAGAAGGGACGAAGGCGGTTGGGGGAGCAGGGGAGGCATGGAAGGGTGAGGGAGAGGATGGAGGAGGAGTGGAGTGCTCGAGCAGGGGTTCGGAGGGAGCCCTAAATGGCCTGGGTCCCGTATATCTGAAAGACCACCTTTCCCACCATACTCCTTTCCCCTGCAGTCAGCCGGGAACACCCTCCAGTGGGTCCCACCTGATACTCTTGTGTATATGATGAGGGCAGATTCTTGGTTGCTGCCCCAGTGTTATGGAACTCCATCCCCCTTGAGGTCTGTCTGAGCTTGGGCATCTTTCAGAGGTGGTGTGAAACTTTTCTTTTTAGTAAAGCATTTGTGGGTGAGGATATGAATGAGGTGGGAGGTTGTTGAGGGGTTGGGGTTTCAGTGGGTAGTGTTTTTTGTTGAATTGTAGTTTAATGTTTTGTAAATTGTATTTTATGTTTTTGTAAGCCACCTTGAGCCTTCGGGGAAGGATAAAAATCTAAATAAAATAAATAAATAAATGTAAGGACAAAATTTCCTGTCTCTGGCCAGTTACACATTAAGGTCATGAACCTGCAATTATGTAGGACTTGTTAAAGTGGGGAGCAATGCTCTTTCTCCAAAGGGATTTATTCATCTCCAAGGAGTTTATTCATCTGTACTGGAGAGAGGCAATTACCTCCCCCTCTGTCCTTTCAGCACTTCCTCATCTGTGTTTCCCTCACAGTACCTCTGCTTCGCTGAATACTTTTTATATGAGCCCCTTGTAATTCAGACTTCCAAACAGCAGTTCTCTGTGAGTTCCCAAGAAGGAAAAATCAGTGGTTTAATCAAATCATTTTACCGCCTCAGTCTCTCCCGAGGCAATATCTGGAGGAGAAAGTGATGGCGAGCGGCTGAAAAGGGGATTTATGGTGGCATGGGGTCGAACAAAAAATTGGTAGTCTGGGTTTTTCACTGGATTTCTTTACAATATATTCCTTAAAGTAAGCCTCTAAACTTATTAAGTGCAGAAACTATGATATTGTATGTGCCAAGTACAAGCCAAGTACGTGCACTTGAGACCTCGCATCTTCATGAATGTTAGACCCCTTGTCTCTCCCTCTGTTCCCCTTCCTATGTCTCTCCCCCAGCTCCTGTCTCTCAGATTGTAAGTCCTTTGGTCAGGGACCGTGTCTATTTTATTACTTTGTAAAGTGCCAGGTACACTGCTGGCGCTATATAAATGTTTGTTAATAATAATAATAATAATAATAATAATATAATATTGAATTCCAGTCCTTAAGGGCTCAGGCCTCTTCTTCTAGAATATCCCCAAGCTATAAATACTGGCTTCCTGATCGATCAGTTCCATTATATTTAGGAACGGTCATAAACATAACCCTTAGGAAGGCTTTTACTTCTTTAAGGCTTCAGGTAATGGCAACCGAAGTTTTACACAGGTTTATTAAGGTTTGCCATATAAGGACTGTATGTGTATCGGTGGCTCAAATCAAGTGGAAAATCTGGTGCACTATCTTTTACAATGCCCTCTATATACATGTCCTTGAGATCAACTATTTAAATTGATTAATTCTAGGCCTGAGTGGTCCCTTCTCCGATTGCTGGTATACTTTCTCTATGATAAGAGAGTGGAGGTGACAAATGCTGTAGCTATCTTCGGAGAAGCTGCAAATAGATTAAGAATTCAGCAGTTAAAATTGCAGCAAGGTCTTGCTTCTTGGGGGACATTTATTTATTTATAAAGTATTTGTATTTTTTGTTTTGCCCTTTCGCTTTGTCACAGTATGTTTTTATTTATGTATGATTAATTATTATATGTATTTTTGTAAATCTTGTGTTATATATAGTTGTCATGGCTATATGCCAGTACAAATAAAATATATATTTGATATATATTTGAAAAAATCAGTGGAGAGGAAAGCCCTCTTTAATACCTACTTTTCCCTGTTCATGGGAACAAAGGTGCTAGGGGAGAGCTCCTCCAGAATAACTATCCTTGTTCATGAGAACAAAGGTGCTAGGGGAGAGCTCCTCCAGAATAACTATCCTTGTTCATGAGAACAAGCCCTTAATGTGCATTTTAATTCTACCCTCATTAAAATTAACGCACAAAGTCATAGAACTGTAGGACTCGAAGTGGCCTCAAGGGTCATCTAGTCCAATCCCCTGCTCTAATGCCTATAGCATCATAGACAGATGCTTGTCCATGCGGGTACTGAAAATATCCAAGGAGGGAGATTTCACAACTACCCAGGTACCGTAACCCATTGCCCAGCAGTTTTTACAGTTGGGAAGTTTTCTCTCTAATATTTAACCAAAATCTATATTGCAGCAATATAGAATTCTATATTAATTAGCTCTATTAATTTTAGTTGCTCTTATCTGTATCTTCTCTGACTTGTCAAGAAATTTCTTGAAGTGTTATGCCCCAAAGTGAGGATAATATTCCAGGTGAGGTCTCACCACTGTCAAGTAAAATGTCATCACCACCTACCGTATCTTGGAAACAATGCACCTGCTAATGCATTCAGAAATATTCCATGTGTGCATTGAAGCTGTAGGATCAAGGCTAAAATTATGTATGTATCTCATTTTATTTTATTATTTATTTATAATAAATAATATAAATCTTCAATCTAATGTGCAGGAGAGTGATGCCCATTAGCCTTTATGTTAGCTGAGAGTCTAACCTTCCCAGGAGCTTTAAGTGTAAGTGCTGACAGATGTCTGTACCAACCAGCTGTTAGTTCCAAACAGCTGATCAACATTTATTGCTTTCCCAACCCAATACACCTTGTAGGAGCACATGTTTATTGGCAAGAGTTTCCGTTCTCCTTTCTCTAGAAAAAGCAAGTGTCCATAGTCCATCACTATCAGCAGCTGAGGATTCCTGAGCAATCCTGCCTCAAATTAAAATCACTTAACGTCAACTTATTAGCACTGACTTCTGTCAGTTCCCATCCACCTGTCTGTGCCAAACAACTGTTCAGCACTTACTGTTCAGCACTGTTCACTTACTGTTCAGCACTACAACTGTTCAGCACAGCTGAGCAAAGTGATAAGGGATACACTGCTATTTTGGGTTAGAGCTGAAACAGGCAGCAGAATAAATATTCACCATTCCCCCTCCACCTCCAATTTTGTATAGGCTGTAGTCAACCCAAACGCCATTTGTCATGACATTCGAGCAACCACATTTTCACAATTTTGACTCTCATGTTTGTTCATTTTCATTCATTTTTTTGCACTTGCATCTCTTCTGGGTTTTCATCCACCCATCAGTTTTTGCTTACAGACTTAACTGAAATGACTCAAACAGGCAAACAACATGAATAAACAATGTGAAAGGATGTAAAGTGGGTAACTGAAAAAAGAGTGGTCTCTGATTCTGTTCATTGCCCATTTCATGCATTTTGGCTTTTACTGTTTGTATTCAACAGTTTTGCCCATTTCAGCAGGTGCCAGTTTCAGTTCTAGTTTGGATGAACTGGATTGTCAGAAAATTGGAATTCAGGCAATGGGTGTTATATCCTACTTGTGTACAGACTGACACAGTCCAGGTCTTTGCAAGGTTATAAAGTATGGTGAGTGATAATGCATAGATATGTGCAATTGAATCATGGACTGACTTATTTACAGAAAGAATGCAGACCTGCCATATAAATAGATAGGGCCTGGTATGACCCGAGAAAAGATCTTCAATGGGAGCAATAATTCTCATTTAAGATAGCAGGAAAAACGCACAATTGGCTTATAACTCTCATTGCTCAACAGGGTGTGTATTCTTCAGTCAGTATATAGGCACCAGGAGAGGTCAGGGACACGAAGAGCAGCCTGACTTAAATGGAGATGGAAAAGAGTAATTCTGACAATTGCTTAATGTAACACAATCCTAAAGGAAATTAGGTCTTCTAAAACCAATGATCTCATGGGCTCCAATTTCTGCTTTGTCACTGATTAATTGACTTATACCAGTCACTCGATGTATTTATGTATTTCTTTGGATTAACATAGAGGCTCAGGTTTAGAACATAATTAATATATCTATATAAAAAATGAAACCACTAAAATATAAACTATAACATTTCTATTAAGACACTGTCCCCTCCTGCTAAAGTCTTAGTCAAATAAATACATCTTATATTGTCTCTAGAAAATCCACAGCCTTGGTCTATGGTGAACCTTCAGGCAACAGGAGCAGCTACCGAGAATGCCTCTCTGAGTGTCCTTGCTGTGTGGACTAATGGGTCCTGTTTGCACTTTCAGATGAACCTCTCAATTTTCAGACACTGACATACGAGAGTAACACAACATTAGGGCCAATGAAAAATCCACCTTGAAATGTCAGCCTGTATTCATGGAAATTATTCACACATTTGGATACACCGCCAAATATCCGAATGATCTTTGTCCAGTGACAGTGAGACATTGAAGAAGTAGGGATGGGCGAACAGAATGCGGTTCGGATGTTTGGATGTTTGGTCGTTCGGTTCGAAACCCGAGTTTGGGTTCAATGGTTCGGTTCAGCCGAGTTCGGGTTGGCCGAACTTGGCCGAACAGACAAAAATAGCACTATTGAAACCGAAACTTAACCGAAACTTACTTTTTGCCCCCTGAGAAGACGTTTTTCCTGCCCCAAAACTCATCCGAACACAACCAAACTGTTCGGTCATTCGAGAGTTCGGTTCGGCCGTTCAGTTCGGATGTCCGAACTCTGAACATCTGAACCGCGTTCGCCCATCCCTATGAAGAAGAAATGTACACAATGCTGGGTTGTAAATTAGGAGTTACCACTCAGGAAGAGGACCTTGAAGTCACTGTAGAGAACACATTGAAATCCTCAGCTCAATGTACAGCAGCCGTCGAAAAAGCAAACAGTATGTTAGGAATTCTTCGTAAAGGGATGGAGAATAAAACTGAAAATATTGTTGCTCACCCCACTTCCCCGAGTGGCAGGAAGTTCATGGGGCAGCTTTGCTGAGTCAGTCAGCTTTGGCACGAGTTGAGAACCGTCTGTGTTCTAACCGTCTACCCTCTCACTTAAGCAGCCTCACGTCCTCCTTATACCAGGGAAACCTGCACTGCCACCACATAGTAAGAGGACCCCTGGGTTCCACTGTGTCAGTGTCCTGGGTCAGCATAGCATACTACAGATCAACCAGACCATCAACAGGGAGGCCATCAAGGTCAGTGGATAAATCTCCCAGAGTTCTGGAATCCTATTGGATCCATTAGTCTCGGGGGTGGATCATCCTAACTGATTCACCATCCTGATGGGGAAGTAAGGAGGGCAGGGATCTGGGCCCTCAGAAGGTAATGGTCTGAACATGACAATGGTGTTGTAATGACACCTCCAATAATCAGAACCCCTCTTTCCAGCTAGTGCAGAACCAAAGATCCAATGTGTGTCCAGCCTCATGCGTCAGGCCAGATATTATCTGGGATAAGCACATGGTTGTCATGGTAGCCACAAACTCCTGCTCAGTCCCTGAAAGGCTGGCCTCAGCATATATGGTGAAATCACCCAAGACAATAGGACTGGGTGATCTCAACATCACCTGTCAGACCAGCTTGGCTAGAGCAGTCGGGGAGTCTGTTGTGAAGCAGGGTGGTTGGTACATTAGCAGAATCCCCAGTCTATCCCAGGCCTCAAACACTAGGTGGTGGACACACTCTATGTTGGACAAGTCAGACACTGGATACCTTTGGTAGACCAGATTGTCTTTACAGACCACCACCACTCCACCCTCTGCCCCATCCTAGACTGATGTTGCACTGAGTACGCAGCTGGCACCATCTGGACCAACACAGGCCCAGAAGTCTTGTCCAGACAGGTTTTGGTAATGCATTCAGTTGCCTCATCTTGGATAAGATCATGGATGACAGTTGTTTTATCCACCACTGACCTTGCATTAAACAGTATCAGGAACAGATCAGAGGCTCCACTGACCAAAATACTCAACTCCCAAATATTCCAAGATAGGGGGAGACGAGGACAGAGGGACAGACACCAAGTGCCTACCCCTGTACCCATGATGACATCCCCCCCCCCCAATACCTCCCCATGCTCAACACAACCCCAGTCAGTACAATATCCACCCTAATAACTCTTCCCCCAAGGGAGTCTATTAGCCTATAAGCCCCTTGGGGCAGAAACCTGGCTCTAGTCATAAGTATTCAGTGCCAGGGATATTGCTGGAGCTGTATAAAGAATAAGTAACAGGAATGAATCTTGGATGGAGCTCCATAAGTGAAAGCAGTGTAGTGAAGAGTCTGCCCTAAAGTTTTTCTGATGTACTTTGCCTAATTCCAAGTGGCACAGGCTGTGAAATGTAAGGTAGAGGGCACCTCATGTACAGTCTAGCTTTCTCAGGATTGTTGCAACACCAATCATTTTGTATGTCGCCTGTCCCTCATTGAAGTGGACAAGATCCATTGGCTAGCTTCAGGAAAACCAAAGGGATCTCAGAGTTAAGTATTGCCATAAGACTCAAAGTTGATGTGCTCCGACTTGTGAAGGGATGAGAATTTACAAATCGGATGGCAATTGGGGATACTGGAGGGAATCACACACAACTACTATTGCCCCTTGTTTCCTATGTTTAAACCCTTTGCTGGGAAAGCAGAGATTGCTTCCTCCCTATTCTGCTCAAGGTTTTGAGGTCATGGGTCTTTCCAAGAAAGTAGTGAATAGAGTATCTCCCCAGTCATCCTGGAATTCTCACAAGCCAGAACCAACCATCACCACCAAATAAAAGCAAATAGAGCCTTTCTCCAAATGCTTTATCCAATTTTTACAACTTAAAAAAAACAATTGGGGGGAAATTAGGAAAATACATTTGCACAAAATCAGGCCTATGAAATTTTCAGCAGATCCATCAGTTGAGTTTTTGAAAAGCTGGGGAGGGGTAGGGAGTCAAAAATCAGATATACAATGACAGACTCTTTCTTTGTTTATCAATGGAGAGGCAAGCACCTCTACCTCACATCTGCCAATTTGGCAGAGGGCTCTAAGTTATGCATCTGAAATTTATTTATTAATTTTATTTATCATTAATTATTTATTATTATTATTATTATTATTATTATTATTAATAGTAGTAGTAGCAGTAATTAATAGGGCAATTTAAAATGAAAAGTAGCAACTTAGAGAGAGATGCTTGAGGGGAAAATGAAAGGAGAAAGTGCTGAGGTTCTCCTGACAGTAGAAGGCGCATGGAAGGAGATAATTACTCTGCTACAGTACAAACAAGCAACACCACCACCCTTAGAGCTGTAGCCTGCCTCCCCATTTTGTTTGGAGGGGTAAGTACTTCTCTCTTATCCTCACTTTAAACACCCTGCCCATGGGAATGCAGGGGAGGCTAAAGTGAGGTAGGAGGTACTTACCACTCCAAAGGTGAGGAGACCAAAATCCAGGAGGAAGTCACCTCTCTGGCTCAGGCTGTAGTCAGATGTTTGGAGACTAAGCCCTGCTTGCTGGTTTCAGAAGGTGGCTCAAATCCTGGCGCCCCTGCATGATGGAAACCCTGAGAAACTCTTAACACTTGTGATAGTAAAAAATGCCACTCTCTGTCGATGCACCGTGCATATTTACAGTCAGAAATTAAACACACTTGTATGGGAAATGAATAAAAACCAGTCCACATCTCGCTCCTCTTCTTGCTTTTACTGCATTAGACAAGTGGGTTATGCATACTCTGTGCATCTGCTTTATGGGTTTGAGAAGTAATCAAGTGAAACATTTCAGAGCTAGAACACGGCAGGCACTGTTTCCCGATTGCTTGCATAATTCCCTCAGGCTAGGCTTGCTGGGGAGGGGGGGGGTGTCTCCCCACACTGAAAAAACAATTATATTTTGAAGAAAAACAATGTAATTGCTTGTTGGTTAAACTAATGGAAGGGAAAATATTGTATATTCTGGCAGTAAGAGATCCCCCAAATAGATTGTTTTATTACTCTTTTTGGAATTAAAAAGCAGGGGAAACTTGTTTTGAATGTTGAATTCACTGTTGAATTATTTGTATCGTGCTCTCTGCCTAAAGCGCTTTACAGTCCTCACAACAATCCTATAAGGTAGTTCCTTATTATTCCCATTTTTAGAGCTGAAACAGAGAGCACATTCACTACCTGCTGCAATACCCACATTTTCAAGTAGTCTGTCAGGTGTCTGATTGGTACCTGAGTCAGATAAATGACTACCTGAAAATACCAAATGTTACCAGTACTGAGTTACTGATTTACCGTTCTATCAATTAGTACAATGGTAAATATTGGTAAAACAGTAAATTAGTACGGAAATTGGGACTGGAAATAAAAAAAAATCAATACCAGAAGTCAGAAATCAGTACCAGAAGTTGGAAAAATGGTACAGGGGAGCCCGTTGAGCACTAATCAATACCAATTAGTACCCCATGTTACCGGGCCGGGTACAGGAATCTTGATGAGTATACCCGTTTTTGCAAGTATACATTTCAGCTCGACCCATTTTATGGCTGAGGCCACCCAGTGAGTTCATAGCTAAGACAGGATTTGGCCCTGTTCTCCTAGGTCCAGCTCCAACATGACTAGGATACGCTAGCTTCCCAATCAAATTGTGATGACAATTACTGCCCAGGAAAGGGGCAGAAATCCTCCTCTTTGTAGCGCCTCCTACTCGTGGTTAGGCCAAATTGCAAGGGACATCACCATTTCAAAGGGGACAGTGATGAGGTAGGGCTGTGCATTAATGTGGCTGCTGTGATACTCAGAAGACTCCGGTACAGAAACAGTATGTCAGGTGAGAGCCCAGGCTGAATTGCAACAGGATCAGGACCAACTGCAAGTTGGAGCAGGATTAGGGCCAGACAAGAGTCAGATCAGGATTGGACACTCCATGAACATTGTCTTGGTCAAGCTAGAAGTCAGTCCAATCCAAATAACAAGCCAAGCGTAGTCCAGAAGTGAAGTTAACTTATGAGGCAGGTCAGGAACTCAGTACTAGAAGATCAATCCAATCTGTAATGGAACAGAACTAGAGCTGGGCAACACCAAGAAGCTAGAACTAGGCCAGGCAGCAGAAAACAAAGTGGGAAGGCAGGTTCAAGGACCAAGAACCAGGGAATAGGCTGGAAGCCATCTGGCAAGACTAAAGAACAGGCCTGTGTGTTGCTCCACCTGGCTTCCTTTTCCTGTTGGGTGCATTTGAGTTGGGTGTCCTGGGTTCTGACACACTTCAAATTAGGTCTTTTTCAAAGTGCATGGGAGCACACAAACATGGGTCTGACCAAATGTCAACATGGAAAACAGGACAGTGCTACTCATCATGTAGCTAACAGAATGGGAAGGCAAGGGTCCTTGAGAATATGTCTGCTATGGAGGAACTGGGAGAGGACTGTAGATTGATGAGGAGACACTTCTACTGCTAGACAGCTGTTCTGGGAGTAGCAGCCCCTTCCCATTGATGCCTGACAAGAAGCAGCTTCCTCCCAGTCTGCCAAAAGTGAAACTGATTTCTCCTAGGACGTGGCTGCTGCAGATGGACTTGATGTTTTTCTCCAGTTATTGATTATTTTGGTATTTGTTCAGTCCCATTGCCCTAACAACATTGTTGTGTAACTGTTTCGGTATTCAAATGACTAAATACCAAAATATTTAAATGACCAAAATGAAGAAACCAATAGGCAAATATCATAAGAACATAATTAGTGTCATGCTGGGTCAGAGGAATGATCCATCGATCCCAGCACCTGTCTCCAACAGTGGCTAATCTTGGTCACTAGGAAGAAGTGCTCAATCGGTCACTATGGGGCAATCTGTTCCCTGTTGTTCACTCCGAGCTCCCGACAGTAAGAGGTTACATTCCCCAAACCTACCTGGCTAATAGCTGCTAATGGACTTATCCTCCAGAAACTTCTCCAACCCTTCTTTAAACCCGGCTATTCTACTGGCCTTGACCACATGGCAACAAATTCCACAACTTAATTGTTCATTGAGTGAAAAAATACTTTGTTTTGTTTGTTTTAAATCTGCTGCCTGTTAGCTTCATGGAGTGTCCCTAGTTCTAGTACTATTTGAGAGGGTAATAACCATTCCCTATTAACTCATTCCACATATGAAAGAATTCCAAGCTATATAGTAGAGGTGGGACCCTGGGCCCATTACCGGCTACCGGATTTACCGGTTACCGGTTCTGCAAAAACCGGTTTCCTGGATTAAATCCGGTATACCAGTACCGGATTTATTTCATTGAGTTCAATGGGGCGCTGTGTCCCCATTGAAATCAATGAAATAAATGAATTCCTTCCCCCTCCCCCTCCCAGGCTGCGTGGGTGGAAGGGGGGACACCCCCCACCCACCCTGCCCAGCCTGGATTTTTGTTTAAAAA
>QEPC01013498.1:6634887-6653228 GCA_003113815.1 Sphenodon punctatus | reverse complement strand
GGGCTCGCCTCTCAGTCTGTTTTTAAACAAAAATCCAGGCTGGGCAGGGTGGGTGGGGGGTGTCCCCCCTTCCACCCGCGCAGCCTGGACTCGGGGAGGGTTTGTTTTTTTTAACTTGGGGCTTGAAGTTTTTACATTGCAGCCATTTTTAAATGGCTGCAATGCAAAAAAATCCGGTACCCAGAATCCAGTACCCTGGACCGGATTACCGGGTCGAATCCGATAATGCCGGTACGCCCAGTACCAGCATTATCGGATACCGGATTTTACCGGTTTCCCACCCCTACTATATAGTATTTGGCCTACAGATCCTTGACAATGCTTTAGCTTAAAACTCCATTGCTATTGTAATACAATGCAGCTTGCAGTTTGCTTAAGAAGCTAATGCTAAAGCTAAAGCTATTCAGGTTGGGTTTTTTTGCTACACCAACAAGGGCCCCCACTTCATGGAAAATAGCACTTGTGACTACACCTTATCATGCACACGTAACACATCTATGTACCCATATACTTTTCAGCTCCCTGTGATTTCTCTAAGGTTGAAATGTGCACCTGGGTGGGATCCTATTACATCTGTGGTCACACAGCCTGAAAATGGTTGCCCGCCAACTGGGGGGAGCAGCTACTATATAGGGTATATTCTCCCAGCCATCCGTGTCCTAGACACGCCCCCAAAGGGGGGGTCCCCAGAAGTCTCAAACACTAAAAAACACTGGATTACGCACCTGCTCCAAATGAGCTGTTAAGTATGCCCATTAAAAAAAAAAACCTTTAGTGGTTGAGGCCTTTTCGTTTTTTCAAAAGCCTCAAAAGGGGGGAATTATGAAAGAATTCCAAGCTATATAGTATTTGGCCTACAGATCTGCCTCCCCCCCACCATGGTTTGAAGGCTGGGTTTAGAGGGGTGGGGAAGGTGGAAGTTCCTAATGAGGCGGAGGGCATGAACATTAGAGGTAGGTTCCCATGATCTTTCCGCGGGACCACAATGTTTATCAGGTAAAATAGGCAGGAACCCGAAATACGGGAATCCAGTACAGCCTTGACCTCATACTCGGGCCCCCCGTGTAAGAGGAGGGGAGGGGCAGGCATGTCCCGTTGGACGGCAAAGGCAGGGGTATGAGCCCTTTTCAGGAGGGAGACATGGAATGATGGGTGGATGATGTGCATATGGGGGGGAAGACCCACTACATAGGTTACATCGTTCAATTTCTGGGTAACAGGGAAAGGGCCCATATATATATCGTCAAGTTTGGCAGAGGGGTGTAAGGACGGATAATTTTGGCATTTGACCCGTACCATGTCTCCTACTTGAAAGGGGAGCCTGGGGAGACGTCGTTTGTCTGCGGCTCTTTTGTATCGTAGACATGCTCTTAAAAGGTGTCGTTGGGCAGCATGCTGAGCCCGGTGTATGCTTTTTACCAAGGAACCTGCAGCAGGTACAGAGGTGAGGGGTGCATCTGGAAGATAAAGGGGTGGATGAAAGCCATAGGAGACAAAAAAGGGGGAAGTACCTAGGGAAGCATTGGGACCATTGTTGTACGTGAATTCAGCGAGTGGGAGATGGTCCACCCAATCCTCCTGTAAGTAAGAGCAAAAACAACGTAAGTATTGTTCTATATGCTGGTTAACGCGTTCTACTTGTCCATTTGCCCGAGGGTGATAAGCGGTAGTAGGGAGAAGCTTGACTCGTAGGATAGAGAAAAATGCTTTCCAAAAACGTGAGATAAATTGAGGGCCTCTATCTGAAACTATTTCTTTTGGTATTCCATGTAATCGTACCACTTCCCGAAGGATGAGCCGGACTGTCATAGGAGCGGAGGGTAATCCTTTACAAGGAATAAAATGGCCCATTTTGGTGAAATAGTCCACGATGACGAATATTGTATCATATCCAGTTGCCTTTGGAAGTCCTACTATAAAGTCCATGGCTATCTTTTGCCAGGGCCCCTTTGGACCCTCTGTTAATTGTAATAATCCAACCGGTAATGTTCGAGGTATTTTGGTTCGGGCACATGTAGAGCAACCTTGAACATAAAGCTTAATATCTTTATGAAGGGAAGGCCACCAAAACCTTCGACGAATAATAGAAAGGGTACGCTGAAACCCAGGGTGCCCTACCAGTGGGGAATCATGGTGGGCCCACATTACCTGTGGTCTATATTTAAGGGGAATAAATATTTTTCCTTTATGAAGGTACAATCCCTCCCTTCTTTGAAAGCTGGGCTGGGGTTTCTCCTTTAAACTCACCGCCCGTAATTGAGCCAGAGAAGGGAGAGTAGCGGCAAAAATCCGGGGAGAAAGTAAGGGTCCATGTAGATCACCTTCTTTCTCTGTAGGCGTGTAGTATCGGGAGAGGGCATCTGCCATCGTGTTCTGGGATCCAGGACGATACTGTATCACAAAAGAGAAACGCGCAAAAAACAAGGCCCACCTTGCATGTCTGGGATTATTAATACGGGCCGATTGTAGGTATGCTAAATTCTTGTGGTCTGTATATACCAAAACAGGATGAGGCCCTCCTTCTAAGAAATGTCTCCACGCCTCAAAGGCTGCCTTAATGGCCAGTAACTCTTTGTCCAAGATAGGATAGTTTCTCTCCGCTGACGTTAGCTGTCTGGAATAAAATGCACAGGGGAGACGGTGTCCTGAGGAATCATGGGTCTGAGTGAGAACAGCTCCAATGGCTACATCAGATGCATCTGCTTCGACTATGAATGGTCGGGAAACATCTGGGTGTTGTAATAAGGGTGCTGACATAAAGGTTTGTTTCAAACAAATAAAAGAGTTCTGTTGAGGGGCCCCCCACTCAAAGTGTGCCCCCTTCTTTAACAACATCGTGAGGGGTTTTGTCAAGTCAGCATAGTGAGGAATGTACTGGCGATAATAATTTACACTGCCTAGAAATCTTTGTAACGCCTTAACCGTGGTGGGGGGCGGCCAGCGATTGATGGCTTCAAGCTTGCAAGGGTCCATATGTATCCCCTCAGGGGAGATAATAAACCCTAGAAAGGGGACCGTGGACGCATGGAACACGCATTTTTCTAACTTACAGTATAACTTGTGATGTTTCAATCGTTCCAAAACAGTCCGTACATGACGAACGTGGTCGTTCAAGGAGGAGGAAAAAATAAGAATGTCATCAAGATATGCTACAACGTACAGGTCCAATAAATCCCTCAGAATATCGTTTATAAAGTGTTGGAAAGTGGCTGGTGCATTTACCAAACCATATGGCATTACTAGATACTCAAAATGGCCAAAACGAGTGCGGAAGGCCGTTTTCCATTCATCCCCCTCCTTGATCCGCACCAAATTGTAGGCACCCCTCAGATCTAACTTGGTAAAAATGGAAGACCCTTGGAGTTTACCGAGTAGTTCAGAAATAAGGGGGAGGGGATAGCGATTCTTAATGGTAAGTTGGTTCAATCCCCGATAATCTATACAGGGCCTGAGATCCCCCTCCTTCTTTGGTACAAAAAAGAGGGAAGCCCCCGCAGCTTCCCTCTTTTTTGTACCAAAGAAGGAGGGGGATCTCAGGCCCTGTATAGATTATCGGGGATTGAACCAACTTACCATTAAGAATCGCTATCCCCTCCCCCTTATTTCTGAACTACTCGGTAAACTCCAAGGGTCTTCCATTTTTACCAAGTTAGTTACCGGGAGGTCCCTCCGTTCCCCCGGCTCCTGGCATTTCCCGACCCCAAAGGGCAAGGAGGTTTTATTGGGGCATTCCCTTGAAAAATGCCCCGTCTTCCCACAGTAGAAACAGAGGCGAAGTTGGCGTCGCCTTTCTCTTTCTTCTATACTAAGGGGTCCCCGTACTACCCCAATCTGCATAGGTTCAGGGCCTTCCTGAGTCACCGGGGTTGAAGGGGGAGTGGGAGGGGTTCGGGGGGACCACCATCCCATTCCCCTACCCTGATCTCGTCTTCTTTCTCGTCTCCGTTCCGTAAGTCGCTCATCAATTTGGAGGGACAAGTTTACCATATCTTCTAAGGTTACTGGGGTAGTTGCGGCACAAGCCACCTGGTCCTTAATTTCGTCGTTAAGACCCTGACGGAACAGGGCTCGAAAGGCGGAATCACTCCAGTCCAGATCAAACGCTAATTTTCTAAACTGTGTGATATAATCCAAGAGGGGGGTCTTACCCTGATGCATGTGGAGGATATGCTGCTCAGCGTCTCTTACCCTATGGGGGTAGTCAAATAGAAAGCGAAATTGTTTAAGAAAACCTTTATAATTACGTAATAAATCATCATCGGCTGCCAGTAGAGGGGTAGCCCAATCCAACGCCACTCCTCCCAATAGTCCCACAATGTAGGCTACTTTGGCCTGATCGGAGTTATAGGTAAGGGGTTGGGTTTGAAAAGTAAGGTTGCATAGTGCTAGAAAACCTTGACAAGCCTTTCTATCCCCGTAGAATTTATCGGGGCGAGGAGCCTTAGGTTCTCTAGGAACAGGAGTAAGAGGAGAAGACCCCCCAGTTGCTCCTCCTTCAGCCTCCATAGGGAAAGGCTGGGGCTGTTCCACTGACTCCTGGAGAGCCCGATAACGGGCTCGGAGATCCTTATTTTCCCCTCTGAGATCCTGGACCTCCATTGTAAGGGACTGGACTGTATGCATGAGTTCCTGAATTTGTTCAGAAGTCATGATTCCCAAGGAAAATGAGGAAGGGGTGCCGGTAATTCTGTCACCGGGGAGGGGGGTATAGAGGGCGGAAAGGTAGGAAAGGGTCAGAAGGACTGAACCCCACAAAGACAAGGGGCGACCTCCTCTCAATACTAGGTTCCCTCGGTGGTATACAATGTCCCTCAGGATAGAAGGTGGGCTTTCTCTCCGAATCAGAGAGCAACCCTTGTCATCATTGGGACTCAGGGAGAGGAAGCCACTTGCCCCAAAGGCACAAACAACACCAGGGAAGGGATCCAGATTCTCAGGGGAGTACTCAGGGTCCCTGGGCACCGTGGTGGGGGGTGTGAGGGAAAAGGGGAGGGGGAAGGGGAATCCCAGGAGGTGGGTGTCTCAGGAGGGGGATGGGAAACAAGGGAGGAGTGAGGGGGTAGGGTACACCCCCTCACTCCTCCCTTGAAGTTCCCAGATGCCCCCGAGTCGACCAAGGCCCTAACTATTAAAGAATGGTGACTGTCCCACTGTACCGTAAGGGAGACATAAAGTTGGGACAGCGGCAAGGCACCACTCTTCTGTTTAAGGAGGGAATTACAGCCAGTTACTGGGAGGTCCCTCCATTCCCCTGGCTCCCGGCGTTTTGATAAGGAATAGCAGGGAGGAACCAGGGAGGAACACGACTTGATAAGGAATAGCAGGGAGGAACCAGAAAATAATGAACAAGGGGTAGGAAGTACCTAAACCAGGGATTCACCTTCCTTTTGCACAGAGACAAACAAGACAGACAGAATATACTCACTCGCTCACAGACTCACTCCAAAGGGATCGCTTACAGTCTCAAGGCACAACCAAAACCTGACACAGAAATCTCCAAGGCAGTAGAGGGGCCAGTCTCTCACAAGTGATTACCGGCGGAGGCTCATGGCCCCTGCCTGTACTATATATAGCAATCTTGCCTAATTAGTTAATGAGCTCCAGGCAGGGCGCCACTCCACCCTGAAGCCCTGCATGAGTTTCCAATTGCCAAGGGAGGGGGGAGGAGCTGGACCCAGAACATGCTGCAGCGTGGATCAGCCCCACCTCCCAGCTCCGTCCCAGTTGCTGTTTCGCCGGCCATCCCTATTCTGTAGCAAACACGCTGACATGATCATGGGGTGTTGTTGACATGTGTGGGATCTGGCAGGGGTGTGCAGGACTGCTTTTGAGTTGTTCTATTCATTCCTGGCTCTGAGGACCCAGAGGGCGGTGATGGGTGGTGGATCATCATACCCTCGGAAGTTCCTTGTGAGTCCTGCAGGTTCCATTTTGTCTCCACTTCTGTTCAGTGTGTATCTGAGGCCCCTGGGAAAGATCATTTTGAGATTTGGAGTTAAGTTCCATCAGTTTGCTGATAACATCCAACTCTCTCTCTCTCTCTTTCTTTTATCTGACCCAGGTACTGCAGTCTCGGTGCCTACCTGGTGCCTGTCTTCATTGGGGACTGGATGCAGGCAAGCTGAATCCAGACAAGACCAAGGTAATGATGGTTGGCCTGCCATGTGAACTGGGGGACAAAGGAACCCGTTATTGATGGAGTCTGGTCTCCCTTGGTCACTCAGGTTCGCAGCCTTGGGGTGCTCTGCGATCAACTGCTGTACCTGGATTGCCAGGCTGCAGAGGTGGCCAGGAGTGCTTTTCACCAACTTTATCTGGTGAGAAGGCTGTGACCATTTTTATCAGAAATGAACCTGGCAACTGTCGTCCATGCCTTCGTAACCTCGAGACTAGACTACAATGCAGTCTACGTGGGGCTGCCCTTGATGACTGTTTAGAAGCTGCAGTTGGTGCAGAACATGGTGGCCCACCTTCTGTCAGGACCATTACACCAGTGGGTTGTCAGGAGCATTACACCAGTACTCAAGAGTCTCCACTGGCTGCCAATAGCTTTCTGGGCACGATTCAAGGTGCTGGTTTTGGCATATAAAGCCCTAAATGGCTTGGGCCCCAGGTACCTGAAACACCGCCTCTTCCCTTATGTTCTCTCATGGCCTCTGAGATTGGCCAAGGGCACCTTCTTGCAAGTACCAACTGCCTGTAAAGTTTTTACAAGGGCATGCAGAGAGGTGTTCTCAGTGGCTGCACCACAATTATGGAACTCCCTCCCTTTGGGGGTCTGCCTAAGCCCAAGCGTGCTAATATTCCAGAAGAGATGTGAGACCTCTTTGTTTGGCCAGGCATTACTCAGGTAGAGATAGGGTTGGGTGGGATTGGGTGAAGGACAGGGAGAGGGTTATTGAGTGTGGGTGGTTAGTTGCTTGTATATGTTTTAATGTGTTTTGTAAGCTGCCCTGAACCTTATTGGAAAGGATAGGGTAAAAATGGGGAAATACATGAATAAATACATAGGAACAATGGAGGGGAACATAGGGAGAGACAGGGATGTCTTCATGAAGCTAAGAAGTTGTGGGTGCATGTGCTTAGCTTAGTAACAAGGGGATGAGGGGAATCTTGAAGGATAAAACAGACAGTAAAGGGAGCAATCTATGGGGCGAGGAACTGGGGAAAGATTGATGCCAGAGATAGGTTTTTAGGAGGGATCTGAAAGTTGGGAAGGAGCAGAGTGTTTGACCACATTCTGACAAAACAGTTAATTCAGTGTAGCTAAGTCTTACTTCTCTTTTATTCCTGAAGCATTCAGATGAACAGAGTGTTAAACAGAAGATATTCAGAAGTAGGATGAGAAGTGTGTATTCCTGAAACATCAGGAGACCTACTCCCCTTCAGTTCATATTTCAAAGTAACCACTCATGTCAATCCTCATCAGTGTGAGAGCAGTGACCTTGGTTTAGTATCACTAGCTAGGGGTGGGAAAACCGGATCTTCCGGTATCCGATAATGCCAGTACTGGGTGTACCGGCATTATCGGATTCAACCTGGTAATCCGGGCCGATTCCCGGTACCGGATTTTTTTTACATTGCGGCCATTCAAATGAATGGCCGCAATGTAAAACAAAAAAACCCACCAAAAAAACGCGTTTCCCTCCCCCTCCCAGGCTGTGCGGGTGGAAGGGGGGACACCCCCCACCCACCCTGCCCAGCCTGGATTTAAACAAAAAAATTCCCCTGAGTGTCCCACTGCAGCTCCGGGCCGACGACGACAATCCAGAGCCAGCTGCCCCAGCACCAGCGGCCATCCCAGCAGCAGCCGGTAAGTATACTGTATGATCCCTAGGGGGGGGGGGGTTAACACCCCCCCCGCCCAGGGATCACCCTACTTCCAAGTTCCCGCACCCAGGGATCTCGTACCTTCATTGAGCTCCAGCGGTCCGGAGGCTTCAGGGCTGGCTGTGGCTGCCGGCTTCAGACGCTGGTAGGCCTTCCCCCCCAGGGATCATACAGTATACTTACCGGCTGCTGCTGAGACGGTCGCTGGTGCTGGGACAGCTGGCTCTGGGTTGCCGCTGGCGGCCCGAAGCTGCAGTGGGACACTCAGGGGAATTTTTTTGTTTAAATCCAGGGTAGGTGGGGGGTGTCCCCCCTTCCACCCGCGCAGCCTGGGAGGGGGAGGGGGGAGGAATTTTTTTATTCCATTGATTTCAATGGGGACAGTGCCCCATTGAAATCAATGGAATAAATCTGGTACCGGTATACCGGATTTAATCCGGGAATCCGTTTTTTTGGAAACCGGAATCCAGTAAATCTGGTACCCAGTAATTGCCCTGGGGTCCCGGCTCTAATCACTACATCTCAGCTAGGGGGAAACTGACACAGTGCTGTGCCACTTCGATTTACACTGTTAGTCCAAACTCTGCTGAAGGAGAGTAGTTACTTTAATGTTGTTACTTTGGTTTACATCTGTTTGTTAGAACATGGCCTGTGTGTGCTGGATAGGGAGTTCCAGGCAAGGAGAGCAGCACGACAGGAATTGTGCGAAGATGCTTTAGAAAACAGGAGGCTTTGGGGGTGGTGAGGCATGGTAGCAGAAGTTCCCAGCTGAGAACCTAGCAGGAAACGAGGGCAAATAGAATAGGTAGGAAAAGGGCCATGAAGAGTCTTGAAGATGAAAAGAAGACTTTTGTGCTGGATGTGAAGGGGAGAGGGAGCCAGTGGAGAGAGTAAAGAGGGGTGGGGGTTGAACATGATCAAAGCATTGGGGAAGGTATCAACCACTGCTAAATTCGGTGGCTCCTCCTTACACAGAATCTCCTTTGAAGTCAGCAAGAGTTGTGTGTCAGTGGGGACTGCTGAACTTGGCCCCTGTGTTGTTTGTTTTGCCAGCAGTGAATATTCAGTAATTGCAACTGTTGAATATCTTAAGGCATGCATATTCATTATGCCATGGCGTTTGGGAAGCTTCGCAGTCTGCGGCTAATGTGCTGAATCAGATAGTAAATCAACCTGATTAAGATACAAAGTTCAGAGTGAAGAAAAACACTAATTATGCATTCCAGTCTTTGGAGCTGAGCTGACCTTCACACCAAATGGATAGCTATGACACTTCTGAAGAAAAATGCAACCCTGGGAGATATCAACTCCACTAGGAGTCCAGAGCCAGCCTAGCTAGAACAGTGGAGAGGGAAGGACGGCCAACATGCTCATTCAGTAGCCTCAGCAAAACGTGTTCCCTGGCTTTTACAGTTCCCAGGCCCTGTTTAAATATTCTGCTATCTTGATGAAGGGGAATTGTTCAAGGGTTCCATGGCATTCTACAAGATGCAACTCAGCATAGAGCTTGACTGTAAATGTAAGCGTCCCCCATTGGGTTGCCCTCCATATAGTTTGATCTGCAGACTCTAGGGATGAAAATAAAGGAGTCAACAGCCCACATTAGCACCTTCCAGGTGGGTGTTCACCTGCCTGTGTATTAGGAGTTCACCAGATGTTTGGCCACAGCCCCCACTCATGGCATCGTCAAAGGACATCGCAGGCCGCACTGTCTCTGTGTGCTAATGTGCGTCTACGTGTCCGCCTCCCATCTATTAGGTTCCCCTGCAGCCTTGCCTGCATCCAGGTCTGCCAGCACCATAGTTGAACCTAGCGCAGCTACTAAAGAGTGATCAGCCATAAAGCCGATGCAAAAGAAGAGAGCTGCAAGAGGAGAAAGTCCTTCCTGCACCCCCGCACTCTCCTCTTGCAGTGGCATCACAGCTGATTCAGTGCTGCTTCTGATGGGAAGGTGGGTTGCCGTCAGAGAACGCTTCTTCCCTGGATGTGACACCCTCCCTCCCCCCACCCCCCGCTCCATTAGAAGCAGCACTCATGTGCTCAGGCTGCTGCAAGAGGGAAAAGTCTTTCTTACAACCTTGCTCTCTCCTTTTGCAACCGCTTCAGAGCGAATCGCTGTAAAGTTGTTGCAAGAGAACAGTTCTAGAGGTGTGCATGTCGTCTTTGTGATATCGGTAACGAAAATGAAAATTGTAATTTTCGTTATCGTTATTGCAATAATGAAAATGACAAAAAAAAATAACAAAACCAATAATGATAACAAAAGTCATTATTCACTTTGTTATTGCCTGGAGTTGTTTGTTTTTTTTAGAGGGGAGGAGGGAGTAGACATATGGGAGCCAGAAACATTGTTGAACTCTTGAAACGGGATGGGAAGGATCTGAAGGATATATCTCTGGTCAATGAGGGGAAGGACCTGATGGATGTATCTCTGGCCAATGAGCAGCACAAGCAGGTCCCAGCAGCTGAATGGCACCCTGTGATTCCTCAATGCCTCTGCCTCCCAGAACCAATCAGGAGGGCTCTGGGATCGGGCACTGCAACCCTTTATATTGAGCAGGGCTAGGCTGCTTTAGTGTTTCTGTTAGCTCTCTTGCTTTGTCAGGGTGCATTTGCAGAAAATGGTGCTTGCACTATTTACAAATATATCCCTTCCCTACCACCCAATCCTTATTCCTTACCCTTACATTTTAACTTTTTCCTTCCCTTGCCTGTTTCCCCCTGTAGGTACACATATATAGAGATAGATTAGGTAGTATAGTTTAGTTATATAGATAAGATAGATTAGTAAATTTTAGATATAGAATAAAGATATATATACCCTGAATTTTCCTTTTCCCTTCCCCTGTCTGTCTCCCCGTGTCCATATATATTAGTTGTAGATAGATAGATAGATAGATAGATAGATAGATGTTTTATTATGTATATTAGGATTATAAAATATGAATTTTTGTATTGTACATAGGTTAGGTTTAGCTTAGATTCTGTGTTTATTATATCAATAAAACTACATATTGTGTACAATATATATTGTGTGCAGTTCTTTCTGTATCACAATGAGAAGGGGAAGGAGTTCAACAGCTGACAAATCTGGAGCAGGTGGCCCTGATAGAGGATGTGGCCGTGGTGCACGTGGGCGAGTTGGTCAATCTGCCAGTGCTGACACTTCTGCCACTGGTGGCAGACCACCACCCAAAATTAAGAGACCAGCATTTTTCACCCCCAAGCTGCAGGTCTTATGAGGGGAAGAGGCAGCAGAGATTATTGGAGGAAAGGCATCTATGGAAGACAGGGAGCCCCAGTCTTCCACTAGCACTGGTTCTGTAGGAGGGAGCAAAGGTGGGGTGCAGCAGCAGCAGTGAACTCCTCCTGAAGCACCAGCAGCTGGCACTGGGAGCAGTGATATTGCACTGTGGGCAGCTGATGTAGGGAGGAATGATGGTGCTGTCAATGTGGGTGCTGTCGCTGGGAATGATGCAGGAGCTGGGACTGGGGCACCCACCTCTCCTGTTGGGCAGGCGTCCCCCTCTGGCACCACCCTCCATGATTTGGAGGATTTAGGGGAGGACTTTTTAGGACATCCCAGCAACGTGAGCAGCCCATTATCCTCATTCTCCCCCAGTGTTTCTGTGACTAGAAAGAGGGCATCCTCTCCCATAGGAATGTGCGAACAGAACGTGGTTTGGATGTTCAGCTGTTCGGTTGTTCGGTTAGAAAATCGAGTTCGGGTTCAGTTGTTCAGTTTGGCGCAGTTCGGTTCAGCCAAACATTCGAAATAGCGCTATCGGTACCCCCAACATTGTTTCCTTCCAGTGCACCAGGAACTGGCAGAATGCCTTAACAGCATCCTTTTCAGTGCTTATACCCTACGTAAGCCTGGCCTGCCACTCCCTTATCTGGAGTGCCCGGAACTGCTCCATCAACCTATAAGAACATAAGAAGTGCCATAGTGAGTCAAATCAATGGTCCATCAAGACCAGTATCCTGTCCTCCAACAGTGGCCAATCTCGATTGCATGGGAGAAGAACCAACAGTCACAATGGGCAATCCGTTCCCCGTTGTTTACTCCCAGCTCCTGACAGTTCATCCCATAAGATACTTGGTTAATGGCCATTAATGAACCTACTCTCTAAGAACTTATCTAGTCCTTTTTAAAACCCAGCTATACTACTGGCCCTGACAACATCCTCTGGCAACAAATTCCATAAGTTTATTATGTATTGAGTGAAAAAGTATTTCCTTTTATTTGTTTTAAATCTGCCGGCAGCTAGTTTCATGGAGTGTCCCCTAGTTCTAGTACTATTTGAGAGGGTAAATAACTGTTCCCTATCTACTCATTCCATACCACTCAAGATATTATAAACCTCTATCATGTCCTCTCTGTCTTCTCTTCTCTAAGCTGAAGAGACCCAGCTTTTCAAGCGTCTCTTTGTACGGAAGCCATTCCATACCCTCTCGTTGCCCTTCTCTGTACCTTTTCTAGTTCAGCTATGTCTTTTTTGAGATGGGGAGACCAGACCTGCACACAATATTCCAGGTGTGGTCACACTATTAATTTGTATAGAGGCATCATGACATCCTCAGTTTTATTCTCTATCCCTTTGCAAATAACTCCTAACATTCTGTTCACTTTTTTGACTGCTGCTGCACATTAGGCTGAGGATTTCAGTGTATTGTCCACAATCACTCCCAGATCTTTTTCCTGAGTGGTAACTCCTAGCTTAGTACCCAGCATTGTGTACTCATAGTTTGGGTTATTTTTCCCTATGTGTATCACTTTGCTCTTGTCCACATTAAATCTCATTTGCCATTTAGATGCCCAGACACCCAGTCTCGTATGATCCTGTTACAGTTCTTCACAGTCTGCTCATGTTTTAACTACCTTGAATAACTTGGTGTCATCTGCAAATTTGATCACCTCACTCTTAACGCCCTTTTCCAGATCATGAATGAATACATTAAACAGCACCGGTCCCAATACAGATCCCTGGGGCACACCATTTTTTATATCACTCCATTGCGAAACCTGACCATTCAGTCCTACTCTTTGCTTCCTATCCTTTAACCAGTTACCAATCCATAGTAAGACACTACCTCCTATCCAATGACTTTTTTCTTAAGAGTCTTTTATGCGGGACCTTATCAAATGCTTTTTGGAAATCCAGGTACACAATATCTACCAGGTCTCCCTCGTGGTGGCCTGGAAACCCTCTAGGTAGTTTGGCACCATTTTCCTCAGCAACCTCCGAAATGCCCTCACTTCAGGGATGTCCTCATCACATGGGGCTGGGGAATCATCAGAGGAGCTGCAGGGGGAAGGATGGGAACGACCCCTCTTCCGATGCAATTTCCTTCTCCCCTCCACTTCATGTTGTTCTTCCCTCCGAGTGCTGTCACTGCCACCAGATGCACTCCTCCTCACCTTGATGAGGTGGACAGTCTTGATGTGGGAGACGAGTCCAGATGTGGTCCCCTGCGGCTCCCTTTTTATGTTTTTGTTGCAGACCTAAAGAACATAAAAAAATAGGAACATAAGAAGTGCCAAACTAGGTCAGACCAATGGTCTATCAAGCCCTGCCTGCATTCTGTCTCCACAAGTGGCTGGCCAATCTCTGTCTCTGTGGGGGATTTCCTAATAAGTCATAGGGCAATCCATTCCCTGTTGTTCCAGCCCCCTGATTTACCTTGCATTGTGCGATACCACCTTTTGGGGTATGGTAATGTTTCCATACTGCAAATCTTGTTGACCTGCTTTGGCTCTGAGACGTCTGCCTTGATGTGGGGCTTTTGTCACCAGGATCATCATCACCATCTCTGAAACAAGAACACATAGCACCTACATAATATTATGCAATCCTGGTGATGTCTCCAGTCCTTCCAAGCCCAATACCCATTCTCCCACACCAAGTGGATGAATGGTGCTGCTGCCTCCCTGCCTCTTTCCCTTTCTCCCACCTACACCACCACCACCTGGGCTGCTGTCTGCAAGTTGAGATGTTGGCATATCTTAGGGGTGCTGCTGCTGCTGTTCATGCCTGACTGACCACCCGCCTGCCTTGCGACCTGCTGCTCCACTACCACCTGCTGATGCCCACTGATGCTGCTGAAAGAGCCTCTCTCTCTCTCTCTGGCAGACCCACAAATAATACACGCAAGTCCTGCCCTTCCTGGGGTGCTGTCTGCAAGTTGAGACCCTGGCATGCTTTGGGATGGTGATGCTGCTGCTCATGCCTGACTGCCCGCCCGCCTACCGGCCTGCTTCTCCACTGCGAGCGGCTGATGCCCGCTGATGCTGCTGAAAGAGCCTCTCTCTCTGGCAGGCCCACAAATAATACATGCAAGTCCTGTCCTTCCTGGGGTCCTGTCTGCATGTAGAGACCCTGGTATGTCTTGGGCTGCTGCTGCTGCTCATGCCTGATTGCCCACCTGCCTGCCAGCCTGCTGCTCCACTGCCACCCGCGGATGCCCACTGCTGGAGGAACCTCTCTCTCTGGCAGACCCACAAATAATACATGCAAGTCCTGCCCTTCCTGGGGTGCTGTCTGCAAGTATTGACTCTGGCATGTCTTGGGGCACTGCTGCTGCTCGTACCTGACTGCTAGCTCACCTGCTCGCTAACCTGCACACCTGCAAGCTCGCTCTAAAGGATAGTATTCTTTTTGTCCCTCCCTCCTCAAAGTTCTATAGAACACTAAATAAAATAAATACAAATTTTACAAACCTGGCAGTGTCTCCTCCTCTGGTGAGGATCCCACCTCCACCACCTCATGAGATGGTCCAGACTGGGCCTCCATGTTTTGTTCCTCTACTTCCTCCTCAGATTCTTCCTGCTTCCTTCCATCCTCACACAGACACACACAACCAGATAACTAGCCACAACAGACACACACAAACAGGCAGCCACACACCATGCCATTGCACAGTCGATCGAACTATTGTTTCCGGTTTTGGTATCGTTCCTGGTCTTGTGCGATCACGATACCAAAAATCAAATCTTCGTTGGTGCACAAAATCGATATCAATATCAATAATGATACCAAACCCAAAATCTTCATTTGAAATCGTTACTGATATCGATAATGACAATGATAATGAAAAATGACATTTCGTTAATAACGATAATGATAATGACACATTTAAATAACAAACGCGATAACAAAAAACGAAAAACGACATGGGACCCTGGTACACACCCCTAGACAGTGCTGCTTCTGTTGGAATGAGGGGGGGGGGTGTCACACCCAGAGAAGGCTTCTTCCCTGGCTGTGTGACCAACCTTTCCAGCAGCACTCCCATGTTTACGATGCCGTTTCCTACACCCCTGCTCTCTCCTGTTGCAGTGACTTCACAGCCAATCACTGTGAAGTTGCTGCAAGAGGAGATTGCTGCTTCTGATGGAAAGGGGGGGTCATATCCAGGGACAAAGTCTTCTCTGACTGTGACCCTGTCCCCCCCTTCCATCAGAAGCAGTGCTCCCCTCTTGCAGTGACTTTGCTGTGAAGCCACATTATGAGGAGAGAGCGGGGGTATAGGAAACAACTGCCTGAGTATGGGAGCGCTGCTTCTAAGAGAAGTGAGGGGGTCACAGCCAGGGAAGAAGCCTTCTCTGGCTGTTACCCCCAACCCCTTTCCATCAGAGCCAGAGCTGGGGGGAGGGGAAGCACTGAGTGATACCACACCATCAGCCAGGGCTTAATTTGAGGGTTCAAGGAGGGTATGAGTCCCAGGAAATGTTCCTGCTAGGAGTGTGCACCCCAAAATGTGACAGACCAGAGAAAGGCCCAATATTGGCCATTTCAGGATTAGAAATGAAAGCCAGAAAAAAAACTGGATGATATATTTGATTTCCATTAATGACTTTTCTGCTCTGCCCCCTGCACTGGCTGTCATATAGATTATCACAAGAATCCCGGTTTTATATTCAGCTGAAGGGAGGAAGGTTAGTGGTTGCAAACCAATTCAATTCAATTTATTCAGCGACTAGCCACAGATAAAAACTGCTATATAAAGAAACCAGAAAACATGGAAACTTACATAAAACCAGTAAAAAAATGAGAAGTATCCACAATTAACTCATCTTTTCATGGAGAAGGACTGCTAGGAAGGCAAAAGATGCCACTGAACAAATGTTAAAATCAAAAGAAGCAGCCAATAATAATTCAAGCTCATGCCTTGCAGAGTGAAATCCTTTGCCTGCCAGTACAGGAACAATCCACCGCAGTCTAAACTCCTTATAAAAACAACATTGAAAGACAACGTGCTCCAGATTTTCTGATTTTCTTGAACCACATGGGCATGTTCATTGCTCATGAGGAATCTGGTCATATTGGCCTCTGGTCACGGCTGAGTTGAATAAGTAAAAATGAAATAGGGCATAAACTCAAAAGAAGGATTATGTAAAACCCACAGGTAGGCTCCAAATTAAAGGTACTTTTAAAAGATGGATACCAAGACTCTGCCTTCCAGCAAGTAACAGCTGCTAAATCTTCCTGGTGAGCTATGTCAATCAGTCTTTGTTTAATCAGACTAATTCATTGTGCCAGTGTTTTGTCTAATAAAAGTTTATAGGAGAAACCTGCACTGTTAATCATATTCAAGATCATAGAAATCCAGGGATAAACCCGGCTTCCTTTATGTTCTATCTGTTCTAATAAACATAAATTAGGTAAACAAGAGGTGTCCAAGGTACAGGGCATGTGCAACATGTGTGGTCGCACATGGGCCTAGACCAGTCTGGGCCTCATGCCTGGGGGGCAGAGCTCAGGTATGAGGTCAAATTATGCAAATTAGGCCCCGCATCAAAACTTTGCACATGGCCCTGCAAATTATTATTCATTATTAATAATTATTTTATTATAAAAACATTCTTAGCCCGCCCCCTCCTGACAAAGGCAGCTCGGGGCGGTGTACACTATAAAAGCATAAAATGTACATATAACTTAAAACAAACAATAAAACCATTAATTCCCCACCACCAACCCTATCCCATCCCTCCCCCTACCCATCTCTCTCACCAAACACCTGGCGGAACAGCCAAGTCTTACACTGATGCCTGAAGGAGGGAAGGCCCTGGGCCAAATGAACCGCTGCTGGGAGGGAGTTCCACAACTGAGGCTCAGTGACAGAGTATGCCCTCTCCAGTTTGGTGCCCCGCCAAACACGGGTGACCTCTAAAAGGGTGCCTCCGTCCGACCGCAATGCCTGTTCCAGAACCTTGGGAGTGAGGCGGTCCTGCAGGTAGGTGGGGGCCCAGGCCATGTAGGGTTTTAAAGGTCAACACCAACACCTTGAATTGGGTCCAGTAGGCAACTGGCAGCCAGAGCAGAGAATGGAGCACCGGTGTTATGTGCTCCCAGTGGCCTGTACCCATCAGGAGATGGACCACCATATTCTCCTCCAGCTGCAGCCTCCGGACCATCACCTTGGGTAGCTCCACGTAGAGTGCATTACAGTAATCAAGACTTGAGGTGATGAAGGCATGGATAATGGTGGCAAGGTCACAGTCTGAGACATAAAGCCGTAACCATCGCACCAGATGTAATTTTGCAAATGCACTCCTTGCCACAGCTGCCACCTGGACATTCAGGATGATTTCAGATGTTACGGGCGGGCGGTTCACCACAATGAACCCCCAGGGGGGGGTGAACAGCACAACCACGCCCCAGGGTGGAAAAACAACCCGAACAGACATGACGGGACCTGGACCACGGCCGGGAACCGGGCCAAACCATCACAGACCGGGGCAGCACAACAGACGTGCAGCCAAACCCCCGCCGTGGTCAAAATGCCCAGAAGGCACCGGGCAGGGGCGGGACACAGACATGGCCGCCTGAGGGCAAATGAAGCCAAAAGCCACACAAGGGAATGCCCACACAAGGGAAATGGGAAGGGAGGGGGGAAGAGGGAGAACAGGCTGACAGGCAACACACACAGCACACGCACGCGGACCCGCAGCGGGACACACTGCATGACCACATGCCCGGGCACACACACACACACACACAAGGGAAAGGTTGGGAAGGGGGGGCAGGGGTGCCCAGAACACAGCACGAGGAACAATGGGAGGGACGAGGGGGGGGCGCCGGCAAGGGGCAAGGCACAGGCAGCAGCAACCCCCACAGCACCCCAGTCCACAGAGGCGCCCCCACAGCAACAGAGACAGTCTCGGGGGGGGCCGGGACCCCCGGAACAAGGCACGATGGGGGCCCGCAATGCACATCGAGCCCAGCAGAGAGGGTTCAGGAGGAGGAGGAGGAAGGGGGCCCCACAGTCACAGGGGGGCAGATGGAGGGCAGCCAGGTCCGGTGGAACCACTCTGCAGGTCCAGCGACACTCCGACACCCCCCCACCCGGGGAAAGAACACGGTCCAGTCTGGGGGGGGCCAACCCCCAGGTCACGCAAGCACCCATGGGGGGGGGTGCAG
Source organism: Sphenodon punctatus (assembly GCA_003113815.1). NCBI lineage: Eukaryota > Metazoa > Chordata > Lepidosauria > Sphenodontia > Sphenodontidae > Sphenodon > Sphenodon punctatus. The sequence goes on along the minus strand of QEPC01013498.1, from coordinate 6,634,974 downwards.
TCGGTGCCAGGGCCGGCTGGAGCGGACCGGTAGCTGCACACGGGCGGGGCGGGAGGCCACACGGAGTGCCCCACCCAGCCACTGGGA
>QEPC01013498.1:6616468-6629599 GCA_003113815.1 Sphenodon punctatus | reverse complement strand
CCCCTGCCCCCCTCCCGGTCCCCCAGGGTCACCCCGCCCCCCAGGGGGGTCTCCTGTGCCCCCTGGTCCCCTCCCTTTGGTTGTCCTTACCCTTTTCCTGGGTGCCTCCTCCGGGCCCATTCCGGCCGCTGTCCCCGGGGCATCGCGACCCAGCTGCAGCTGTGGGTGTTGTGCCTGGGCCGCCTCCCTGGTCGGGTGCACCCCTGTGCCCCCCTCCTCCGCCTGTGCCCCCTCCACCTGCATCGCTGCCCCTGCCTCCACCTCCTCCACCTCCTGCCCCGCCACTGTCGCTTTCTCTGCCTCCGCTCTCTTCCACCTCCCTCCTCGCTCCATCCCGCCACGCTTGCTTGCTGCTGCTTTCGCTTTAAATCTCCCTCCGGTGGTTGTGTTGTTGCCGGTTGCCCGGCAGCGATGCTGTGTGCCTTGTCCCCGGCTGGGGCTCATTTCGTTTGGTTCCGCACGGGGATTGGCATCCAGACGTTACTTTTCCTTGGTTCCCGATGGGGGTCCATTTGACCACGCTTCCCGGGATATTCCCCCAGCTAGCCCGGGAAGCATGGTTGAAATTGACCCCATGTGAGTATTGAGCATCACATCTGGTGCGCGCCGAACAGACGTTCGGGGCCCTTTGGCCCCACCGCGGGGTTGAGCATGGTTCACTGTGGTTGAGCGTGATCTCGTAACGTCTGAAAATACCCTCAGATGGAGCTGCGAATCAAGGAGCATCCCCAGACTATGAACTTGAGAAACCAGGATGGGGTACACCCCATCAGCGATGGGGGCTTCCACTCCCTCAGCCCTCCCCACCAACATCACCTCTGTCTTATCAGGATTCAACCTCAGGTCCCTCGCCCTCATCCAGTCCCCCACAGCTGTCAGACATCAGGTAAGCAACAAGACTGTGGGGCCTGAGTCCACTTAAAATGAGAGGTAGAGCTGAGTATCATCAGCATATTCATGACAACACACTCCAAACCCTCTCATGACCTCACCCAAAGGCTACATATACATGTTGAACGGGAGAGGGGACAGAATAGAACCCTGCGGGACCCCACATGTGAGATTCCAGGGAGCAGATGTACAGTCACCCAAGACCACACGGTGAGTTCCACTGGTCAGGAACAAGCGGAACCATTCAAGAACAATCCTGCCCACCCCGACACGATTCTGCAGCCAAGTCACTAACAGCTCATGGTCAACAGTATCAAAAGCAGCTGACAGACCTAACAAGACCAGAAGGGTTGACTGTTCCCAGTCTAAAATGCAGCGCAGGTCATTGACCAAGGCCACAAGTGTAGTCTTGGTGCCATATCCCAAACAAAAGCCAGACTTCGAGGGGTCCGGGAAACTGATTCAGTCAAGATGGTTCTGGAGCTTCTGGGCCACCACCCGCTCAATAACCTTCCCTGAAAAGGGAAGGTTAGAAACAGACCAGTAAGTGGCAAGGGCGTCAGCATCAAGGGATGGTTTCTTGAGCAAGGGTCGCATCACAGTCTCCTTAAGAGACCCTGGGACCCTGCTCTCCTCAAGGGAGGTGGTGACCAACCATGCCAGCACCAACCCCAACATCTCCCTGGCAACCTTAACCAGCCAGGATGGGCAAGGATCTAATTCACATGTTGTGGCCCTAACAGCCCCTAGGACATCCCCTGCATTGGCAGGGGTCACCGACTGAAATTGATCCCACAAAACAGGACAAGTCGGGGCATTCATAGCCTCTGGTTCCCCAACTGTATCAACGGGGCTGGCCCTGCCAAGGTTCAGAATTTAGACCAATATTTCAAACAAATTATTGAATTGAATTGGGACGACTCCCATTTCAAGATGAATAACTGAGTCTGGCACATACTTAGGTACAGATAACAATTGCCTTAGGAATTTGTTTTGTGCAATTTCCAAAACATTGCTACATGAAAAGGGCAAGATTTCAGCGCCATACAATAATTGGGCTTGGGGTTTAACCCTTAATATTTTAACTGCTGAAGTCACCTTGGAATAATTTGAAGCAGCCATCAATTTTAAAATTCACTTTTACAAGCAAGAGGCTTTTGTCCTATGTTTATTCCAAGTGCCAGAACTGGAGAAAGTGATATCTAGATAAAAATAAGAATCAGCCTGAAGTAGCTGGTGACCATCAAGTGTCCAGTTGAATCTAGTAGGCTTCTTCCCCATAACCATAATTTATTGGCAAATTATAATTCTAATTAAAATAATAATTATGGAAAAATAATATGACTCATTACTTAGACAATAGCTATTGAGTATAACCAGCATCCCCTGCAGACCCTTCCATGTTTGGGAAAATAAACCTATATCATCCGTGTACAATAAAATAGATAGAAAACACGTCCCTAGTTTGGAGGGGAAATGCTCCTCTGAGTTCATTACTTGAACAATGTCATTGATGTACAAATTAAAAAGCAAGGGTGCAAGAACACAGCCCTGCTGGACACCTGACAAAGTGGGAAATGTGTCAGTTAATGCTCCTTCAGCGCCATCTCTCACCCGTCCCAGAGTATTTTGATATAATAAAATAAGTTCTAGCAAATAAGGGTGAATATTTAAAGTCTTCAACTTAAACCAAAGCAAAGCACAGTTTATAGAATGCCTTCCTTAGATCAATAAATGTGAAAAATAACTTGCCTTGTCTGATAAAAGTATATTTAATTATAAGATGGGCCAAAACAAAACAATTATCTATCGTAGACTTAATGGGTGTTAACAGATGTCTTCCTGGATGTCTGTCCCACCCGGGGGAGTGGGAGGGCTTCCCCTGGCTGGGCAAACTCTGGCTTCAGGAGCAAATGCTTCCATGGCTCCCCCGGCCAGGGAGGGGGTGAGGAGCAATGTGTAGCCACCCAGTCATGTCACCGCACTCCTGGCATAATCCCATCTCCTCGCCATGGTAGGCAGCCATGGCCACCTATTACAGGCAGCCATGGCTGGGTGCCATGGCAATCCACCATACCAGGAGGAGCTGGCGCCAGAAACAGATGTTCCCACCTGGTTCTGCCTGCTTCAGCCCAGCTGGGAGGCTGCTGGACCTGGACTGTGGGCCCGCTTTGATCCGGATCCACAGTCCAGGCCCAGCCACCACCCCAGTAGGGGTTTATTCCAGGTCGACATCTAGCAGGCCCGGAACAAATGTACAGACATGCCACTGGCCCAGTCAGGTCAAAGCGGGCCTAGCCAGGCCAGCAACATGTCTGTTAACACCCATTCTGTTGAAACCCGTCCGGTTCTTCTATTGGGTTAAACTCCTTGACCCAAGCTTCCAAATTATTTAGAAGAAATTTGGAGTACACTTTCCCAATGACTGCCAAAAGACTAATTGGCTTATAACAATAGGGATCATTTTTATTACCTTTTTAAAATAAAGGGATTATAATACTTGTACTCCCTCTGGAGTACATTTTAAAAAAGTAATAGAAGTGAAAAGTTTAGCTAGTAAGGGAGCCCACCAACTGGGGCACAGCTGAAAAACGTCTACAGGCAGGTCATCAATACCAGGAGCTTTGTTACATTTAAAAGACTGAACAAGAGAAATCACCCTCTGCTCTGAAATGGTAAGGGAACAATACATATAGCCTAGCCAGAAAATAGGGTTTATTTCCCTACTTTGACCAGCTCTGGGGCAGAGGACGTGGCTTGTGAGGCAGGGGATGTAGTTTCTAGGGCAGGCTTGGGCCCTGGCAAGTTACATTTTTTATAAATTAAATGCTGTCGGCAGCACATAAAATGCAGGCAGGGGGCTGTCCGTTTATTAGTTCTACATGCTAAAAACATGTGAGTGGGGGGTTGAGTGGGGGCTGCATGGACCAAACACAGAATCCAGTGGGCTATTGGGTGTCTTTAGACACAATGTCAATGGGTGTCTGAATGTGTGTTCTGCCTTGATACGAACACTGGTTTGGCCCTGTGTTCATCATGTGGAACTGTTTAGACACACCCCCCATCGTGGGACAAATCAGTGTTTTGCTTGCCACCTGATCTCTGCACGCGAGCACTGCCACCTTGTTCCCCATGTTGTACCTGTTAACATACCACGCACTATCATTAGACGCATTGCCCACGTGTTCAGCTGAAACATGCAAGCTGTCCTTGTGCTGCAATGGTGTTCACACTGCGTGCTCAACAGGTGGCCAAATTGGTGTTGGGATTGTTACGGTGCTTACACACAACGGCCAAACATGTGCTTAGGGGTTTTGACACCTGATCTTTGTTATGTTTAAAGATGGCCATTGTCTTATTTATAAACACCCTAGATTTTGACCCAGAGTCTCTGCGTGGACCCTCTCTTTCCTTGGGTTATACAGGACACGAACTGGGGCCATGTTGGAAAAATGTGTTGCCCCTTGAAAGCTCATTTTTGACTGGGAGGATCCAGAGGGTGGTGATGGGTGATGGGCATTGGCTTGTTGTACCTTTGGGAGCTCCCTTGTGGGGTCCTGCAGGATTCCATCTTGTCTCCACTCCTATTTAATGTGTATCTGATACCCTGGGAAAGATCATTTTGAGATTTGGAGTGAAGTGCCATCAGTATGCTGATGACATTCAACTCTAGCTCTCTTTTTCATCTAACCCAGGCCCTGCAGTCTTGGTGCTCACCCAATGCCTGACTGGATGAAAATGAGCTGATAAACTGTCAAATAATACATGGATACTGTTTGGTAACCGTTAGTTGTCAGTGATAGGCTGATAGTGCAAACAAAATAAGCTGAAACAGTTAACCACACAGTAAACAGTACCTTCAGCGCACTGACTTCGGTTACAAAACGGTATCCATTTATTATTGTTGTCAGTGCGGATTGGTTACCACAAATCTAGAGGTAGTGGTTACTGAGAGGTACTTTTTACTGTGTGGTTAACTGTTTCAGCTTTAGTTCTAATGACTGACGATGGTGCAGAATAAGTCAAATACCATTTTCTTTTTAACAGGAAAAACTGGTCAGAATTAGTTTTCTTCTGCTAAAGAAGCCTTATTTTGTTATCAATATCAGCCTATACAAAAGGACAACTGATGTGTATTAATGAGAAGATATCATCGTAAGCCCAGGAAAGAAGTTCATTGCCTAGACAGCTTCTCGGATGACAGCTGAGATCGACTAGCAGTAGCTTCTGGAAATTCTTCATAATGGACCAAAATGGATGTGGAGACACCCAGAGAGATTGTGGTTATGGGAAAATAAGTTTGCTGGATACTGAAATGCCAACGAATCTGCAGAGGTGCACTGAGAAAAATGGGCCATTAATCACTGTGGAAAGCTGCATGCTCTGTACAATACTCACCTTGTGAACATGAAAAAATATTACTGTAATGAGAAAAATATGCCCTTCAGAAGTCTCTCCCAGGTGCGCTGCATAGTGACTGCAGTAACTCTTTGGGACAGATAGTTTCCTGTCTGTAAGTCTTTTTTATTCTTTTTAAATTCTCTTTTTAAATTCTTTCTGCACCAGCTTCTCTTTGTGCCATCTGCATTACCTTTGCATCTCTTCTCTCTAGAACCATGGTTCTCAAACAGGGATGTGGGAGTCGCTATGGGTGGAAACAGGAGAAGGAGCCCAGCTGACAAACTCCTAGCTTCACTCTGAGTGACCTGGGTGAATTTTGAAAAAAGGAGGTAGTCCTAACCCCTTCTGAAACATGAATTTTGATTGGTGCTGTAATCTCCAATTTAAATCCATGCTCCAGAAGTAGGTAAGGGTTAGGCGGGAATCTTGCTGGGAAACTTACCAATTCATTCAGGTTCCTGTTCAGGAATGCCTTTGGTACTTTTGATACTTTGTCAGCATTTTTGTCAACTGGAAGTAATGTGAGTGCCAAAAAGTGTTTTGCAGTGCCGTAGCGTAAAAGTGCCAGAAAATTGCCAGTGGTAATGGTGAAAGTAGCAAATGGGTGAAAAGCATCCCAAATGTGAAAAATCATGCAAGCATCCCCCACCATAGTTAGATGCAAGGTTTAAAAATAAGCAATGATTCACTGAGAGGAAGACCATTTTTGAACTAGGAGCTGTTGACTACATGAGAATAGACAGACTGAGGGCACCATCCTCCATTAATTAAAGCTGATGGGAGTTGAGCCATTTACTTTAGTGCCATACGTATGAAGTGTCCCTCATGTCTCCATTTAAAACAAGCACTATCTTTACTTATTTAAATTTGTATCCTGCCTTTCCCCAAAGGCTCAGGGTGGGATGTACACCTGTAGTTCCCAAATTTATACTCCCCAAGGATGAACCAGCTCCAGTACAGCAGGCTTGGATTTCACTGGTGTTGGTGTCATAGGCATCTCTAGTGGCTGTGACCATAATATGCCCCTCTTCCACCCCCTCCAGGTAGGTCATAGCACTGGTGGGGATGTCCCCTTTCTGCAGCCATAGTCAGCCCAAAATAAGCACCCATTGGCCTGGAACTATCTCCAGTAGGGGCACGGTGGCACCTGAGATATTCTGAGGATGAACATTAACCATTGGTCCAAAATCTTAGCAAGCACTGCTCTCTGTACTTGTCTGCTTAACAAAATATCAGCCACTGTTGTCAGGCTGATTTCCAGCAGAGGTGAGCTTTAAGTGGCTCTTACAAGCGGTGGGTGGGTGGGTAGGCTTACCTTTACCCAGCAGATTTATGCTGCTGTTGTTCAATCACCAGATTCCCTGCCATAGTTAGGAATATAGTGTAAAATAAATAAAATGCTTAAGTGGAAAGGAGCCAAAGACCCATTTTCTAAAATGGCTTAAGCACGTAGGAACCTAAATCACCTAGAAAATCAATGGGATCTAGGCCCTTCAACAGCCTGAGCCTCAAAATGTTGTACAACAAGCAGGATCCGTGAATTCTGTGCTGCTCCAATCGTGGCCATTTTTGCAGAATTTTGCATTTGCCCAAATTTTAGCTATTGCCTCTTCCAGGGCAGAATTACAGCCTGAGCGGGCAGCACTATGAGCAAGCCAATAAGATGGCAGAAGTGTGCGCTAGCCAAAAGGCGCTGATACTGTTTTTTTCTGGAGTATATTCCAAGGTTGTGGCATCCTGTGCCACAGTTGCCGAAGAGGAGCAGTCCATGATGACCAATCAGGGCCATGTCTGGCATAGAACACACCAGCCCTGCCTGCAACCAGGCATTGGCTGGCCAGCAATATCCTCTCTCTTCTCAGCCTTGGTGGCTGCTTGTGGCTTGGAAGCACTCTGCTGGGAAGAACCCAGGGCTGCTCCCACCTGTAGTAGCATGTGTGAACTCCTGCTATCGGATTTCACATGCGTTGCTTGCCTCACCCGCAGCAAGAGTGTGGAAACATTCAGAACAGCAGATTTTATACCTGAGGATTTCAAATAAAAGTTCTCCTCCCAACATTGCACACACAAATCAGCCCAACCAATTGCCAAACTGCAGACACTTAAAAAAAATGTCCAGACTTGGAAAGTCTCGCTGTATGTCCATATTTATCTATTTTTTATGCCTTATGTCATACTTTGTAGCCACACTGTCTGGAGTTCTCTGCTGTTTTCAGCAGTCCTTTAAAAGTCCTGCACTTCTAGCCAAATCTTTTGCTGACTTTTTTTTTTTTTTTAAGAGTTGTTTTCTCCACTTATAAAGCTTCCAATATTAACCAAGCTGCTTTGGCCTTGGAGCAAGAGTGATCTAATCATTAGGGTGAACTCAAGACTGGGGTTCCTTTCCCAGCTCGGCCACCTACATGTGATGTAACCTTTGGCAAATCATTTCACCGCTGGAAGTTGCTTTTTTCCCTCCTGTCCTTTATTTGCCTTTTCCATTTCAACTAAGTTCTTCAGAGTCTGGCTATATGGCCACCATCCACAAACCACTTACTCCAAATTTGCAGGCTTCAATGGGGCAACACTGAAATAAATGACTTGCGAATCATGACCTATGGGTTTATGCAGAGAGGCATCAGTCTCAAAACTTGTTTACTGCAATTGTCATAGAGCCAAGATGATTTTTCAAAGCAAAGATCATTTTTGTTTAAAATGGCTGATTTGTCACTTTCCTGATGATGTGGGAAACTTACCATTTGTTCAGGTTTTTGTTTGTCATTTTTTCTCAACCCAGAAATGACAAAAGCGATGACAGTGCCATAAAATGCTGTAAGATGCCCAAAGTGTCAACATTTGCCGGTGGAAATACTGAAGGGGGCAAATGGGAGAAAAGAAACCAAAATGCAAACACTCCACGGGATTCCGGACACTTCAGCATTCACATCGATTAGGGAATGGCCAATTTAATTTGGGCTCCAAATCGTTGGGGACTGTCTGTGACATGGAAGGACTTTAGGATCACACATAAGCAGGAACAGGACTGGAAATGGAAGCAGGATCGGGTTCAAGCAAAGACCAGGAATGGGCACCCAGGAAGAGACAGGAAGCAACCGTGTTGTTCCACCCAGCTTCTTGTCGCTGCTGAGTGGACGTAAATGCTATATTCTGGCAAGCAGCTAATCAAGAAGTGGAGAGGGTGTGGCATGGGCTGGACTACAGGCCTGCAAGGCAAATTCAGGCCATAGTCAAGGTGGCTCAGGCCGTTTTTAGACGTGCACAGCGGTGCCCATGCTTGTTTACCAAAAGACCCGGCAGCCCGATTTACACATGACGCCGCCACCGAATACGCGCATGCACGGGTGATGCACATCCATTTCTGGCCGCGAACTGACCGGGTCGACGATCGAGGCCGGTCATACGCGGCCGAAAATGGATGCGCATCTCCTGCGCATGCGCGTATTCAGCAGCGGCGTCACATGTAAATCGGGTTGCCGGGTCTTTTGGTAAACAAGCGCGGGTGCCGCTGCGCACGTCTAAAAATGGCCTCAAGAGGAGCTGGCCACTCTCCCCAGAACTCTAGATGCTTTGGTTCAAGGATCCAGTTCTTCACAGTCATGGGCCACTCTAAATTGTGGTAGGGTGTAGTCCCCCTGGGAATGAGCACAGGGCGAGTACTTTCTAATAAGCCACTTGTAGTTGACTAATTGGTCCTAGCTGGCAGCAGGGGTAAAGCTGCCGATTCGCTGAGGAAGAAGGGCAATGAACTAGACTGAAGGAGCATGCTCAGAAAAAACCCACCAGGGAGAGGCCTGTATAAAGAGGGTCCCAAGATGGCAAGAGGTGGCTAGCAGACTGGGATCTTTCCTCAAGACCGTGTCCGACCCTGGCTGGCCAAGGGACCAGGCTGGATGGTAACCAGACTGAAACCCAGAGAAGGGGGCTTGGCTAGAAGTCAGAAGGACTAGCACTCAAGTGGGACTCGCCCATTACAAAAGGGTGCATGACCTCATGGCTTGTCTTCTATTGGATCTCACCTTCCAAATTGTCATTTTGCTTGGTTGTTCGACTGGACTGATTCCTGATTTGATCCTCTGGTCTTTACGCTGAGCCTGCTGTGACTGACCAAATTGATCCTACAAAGACTGTCCATGTTGTGTCCCAATATATTGGGAACAAATGACATTCAGAAAAGAATGACAGATGTTGTTAAACCTGGGATGGACTAGTCTGGATCTGTTATTAACAAAGTCTGCAACATTTAATCCCATGTCATATCAACTATAGAGCTGGCTAAATAAAGGTTACAAAATAATTTTAATCAGAAAAGTCATTTTCCCCCACAAAGTTCTTCAACACTAATTTCTGTGTTACTTAGATTCCATCTTTCCAAAATGAACTCAATAGCTGGATTTCAGCGGAGAACAAACCTCAGGAATTTGAGGTCAAATGGTGATTGTTTCAGAAATGTATATCCAACTGTAAACACAGAGCTAGAATGGAATATTAACTCTTAAGGAATAACCAAGCTGGTACTGAAAAGATCCTTCTTGCAATATTCCACTTAAACCCCTTCTCAAATCTGCAGTTTCCCTCCATGTCCACATTTTACCGACTTCACCGACACTGGCTTTCCATTTAGTATCCTATTTTACCTTCAGTTTCATGGCTCCCCACCGTCTGGCCATCAATCTGGTCTGTGGAACCCTGCCAATGCATTTTGAAAACCTAATTATACTGCACTCACTAAATGTCCCTGGTCTGTCAGGAGGAACAGAAGGGGGAGGGGGGGGAGTCAAGTACAACAAGGCATGGACAGTCTTGGCAAAATCAAGAACTTAGAGAAGTCAGGCAGGAATAAGACCATATAGGACATTATGCCTATATAGAGAAGCCAAATGACAAACCCGGATTCAGTCTGGAGCTTCTGAGCCATAGGACAAGCTGTGCTGAGCATTCATAATACTAGTGCTGTAACTCGGTCCTTGGTTTCCCTCGGTGCCTTTGACCTCAGTTTGCTGAATCCTGAAGTTCTGAGGAAGGGTCCCACAACTTCAGGACTTGGCAATACCTCGGCCAAGTTCAGGAAAATGGAGCAGAAGGCAGTGGGTGCAGGGAAGTAGGTAGCAGTGGCCAGGGCAGGGAAGAGAGCTAATGGGGCCAGGGTGGGGGGCATTCACCAAAAGCCACGGGGAGCTGGGCACGCTGCTCTAGTCTGGACTCTGCTGCTGTGCGTTTAACTTTTGAAGGTGGTGTGTCTGAGCATGCTCCTAAAGCTGTCTGGAAGCATGCTGGGAATGTAGTCTAGCTTACTCCCAGACAGCATTAGAACGCAGTTCTAGAATGCAGAACATAGAGCGCATTCCCACATACAGAAACACGCTGGTGTTTGTGAATGCTGGCAATTTAAAAATGCACCTACATTCATTCACACCAGCATGTTACTAGCGCATTCAAACTACTTTGCAGAATGCGCGAGTGACATTCTGACTGACCTGCATCATGCAGGGAAGGAGGCATCAGCGGCGGCTCCATAAGCGGCTGCGGGGGGAACCGGAAGTGAAGAGAGGACTTCCGGCCACATGCGCACGGGCAATGCAGCGCAGCGTTCTTACAGCAGGAGCCATGAGGGTCTTTGGACACGTGCTTCTGTAAAGGTAGGTTTTCGCTGCCCTCTCATGCGTTTAATTAACAAATGCAATTACAGCAAATTAAGTGCATGGAGACTTTCCCACAGCATTAAATTATGCGGGGGAAAGAAACAAGTGCTGATTTACTGTATGTGGGAATGTGCCCATAGACTCAGGAAATCCCCGAGTCACAGCCCAGAGACTAACCACCACTATGGTCAGGATCCAGCCACTGGACCCGAAGTAAAACAGGCTTTCACGTCTAAAAGCCCACTTCACTTACTGCAGACTGGAGTGGCAGGGACAGGGGGTGCCATGACAGCCACTGCTTCCCATCAAGCAGGGGTCAGGCAGCTGCATGCAACATGGGGGCAGAGCTGGGCAGACACACATCCATGTGTCTCCCCTTCCCAATCTCTGTCATGTTTGTACAGAGGCCAGGCAGATTCCCAACCGGTGTGACGGTTCCCACCATCACCCAGGTAAGTCTGTGGCGGCAGTGGGAGCTGTCATGTTGGTGTTCACCCATCGGGTGGCTCACTGTACATGTGACTAACCGTGGGAGAAATCAGCCCCAGGGTATTCACCAATGTCTTCTTATTTCCAGTTTGGTTAAGAAGTTACATACTCAACTTGAGGGTATTACTAATCTTTTGTCAGTCCAAGGTGATCATCTTCAAGTATTGGTTGATCAAGCGCTTGCAGTGGGCTGTAAATGTTCAGGAGTTAGTGTGAATTCTGGGGTGCCTGAGGGTACACAAGCCCCAAGGGGAAGGCCACCCAAAAATGAGTGTAGAGGGCCTGGTTCCTCCCAAAACCAGTTTGTGAAGGGCTGTGGGGATGGAGCAGCTGATCCCCCCAGGATGAGAGGCTCTCAGCCCCCCTCACTTTATTCAGTTAATGATACAGCTATCTCATTATACACATCTAGATGTGTATAAGAGACAGGTGTATCCTCTTCCCAATGGGGCTTTTCCCCTGTGGCCTACCAAGTTTAACATCCAGCAGCACTTTTCTACTATTTTAGCCCACAACTTTTCATATAGGCAACTCCAGTCTTTTCAAATTCTTCCTGCCCCAGGTCATATCCAAAGATTGGTTATTTATTTTCGTTCCCCACAGATGGTTAGCTACTTGTTATCCAGGGCTGATTTGTTTGCTTCTTGGGGGGTTTTGTTTGGGGAAGTATTAACTGACAAGGGGATGTGCCCCTTGGGAACAAATTCAGATCCCCTGGCCTTATCAACCCTCTCCCCAGGTTTAGCTTCCTCTGGCACAGTTAGGGTTCCCTTGGGGAAACTTTCTTTCTTTAGGGGGCAGGGCCAGCAAGCTTCTAAAATATCTATCAACACTAGATCCACCCAAGTGGCCATGTCTTCATCCCAGTCTGAAAATGTTCTCCCAGCATCCAATTTAGTCTCGCAGGAGATTCAGCAGGTGATTTCCCTGTCAACTCCACCAGCCATAGACGCTATGGATTTTGCTTCCTCAGTATTTTCTGATTCGGCTAACTTGGGGGGAATAGGACTGGAAGTCCCTCCAGCAAAGGTTTCGGAAAACGAGACTGAAATGTTTGAGACAGAGGCGAACAAGGGGGTTCGTAGTACCCCCTTGGACAATTCAATTCAGGTACCAGAGGGAGTCTCAGGGGTAGCAGTTCAGTCCACCGTTTGACGCAGGCAGTGCTGAGACCAATCCATCCTCGACATCTGCTCTTGGAACTGTGCTGGGTGGTTAAGGCTCTCTTTTTACCCTGACGTTAAAGATTTTTTGAAGAGGCATTCGATTATAGTCCTCCAGGAGACCTGGGCTTTGTCCCCGCCCTGTTATACCGCCTATGTTGTCCCAGCCTTGCAAACTGCAGCTAGGGGGCGTTCTAGTGGGGGTTTGGTCTGTTTTGTTTCCGATGCACTCAAAACATCCGTTGTCGCGGTTTTTCCTAAACCCCCCCTGTGGTTTGGTAATGGTCTTCAACATCCAAGGTCCCTTAATTATTCTGGCCACAGCTTACATTCCTCCAGTAAATGCCAAGTCCTATAACTTTACCTTCTGGTCATTGATTAGGGAAGTGTTAGTGGACACAGTGCATTATTATTATTATTATTATTATTAAACATTTATAAAGCGCCAGTAGTAACCTGGCGCTGTACAGAACATACAATCAGATGCGGTCCCTGCCTGTGGCTTACAATCTAAAAGACAAGGAGGGGGAGACAAGGAGAGGGGACAG
>QEPC01013498.1:6599164-6609626 GCA_003113815.1 Sphenodon punctatus | reverse complement strand
AATTGAGGTTTTGAAATTGTGAGATGTAACTGTTAGTCTGGTGATCTGCCTGCTTTTAAACCTGGCAGAGGAGGTGAATATAACCTGCCTAACTGAAATTGCTGGATTAAGTAATGTAATGTCCATTCAATGTTAACCCTGGGAACTCTTTGCTTCTGGCTGGGTTATGCCCTGGCTCCACCTACCATATCCCTGACTCCGCCTACCATATCCCTGGCTCCGCCCCTAGGCTAGGCTCCGCCCCTAGGCCTGCCGGCCTTACTACACAAGTGCCCCTCCAACATCAAAACCCACCAGCCGCCCCTTGTAGCAGGGTGGTTTAGAAGCACCCTGCTTCTTTAAGTTGAACAGGTGAGCAGCAGGCACAGCTCCTTTAAGAAGACAGTCAAGGAGGGTAGGATGGCAGGTGTCATCCAAGGATGCACGTGAGGTGGTAGATGAGAGCCGGCTTTTCCAGGTGCCTGAAACACAGAGGGGCCAGAGCTGAGAAGCTGGGCAGAGAAAAGTGGCATGCTGGAGCTAGCCATTGAGAGCGGCCAAACCAGAGGTGAGGTGGAACCAGCACTGGAGCCAGTGAGAGCAGGTCCATTCTGGGTGGTTTGGCAGTGACCCAAGAGCAGGAGTGGTAGACTCACAAGAGAGCTCCAGTGAGGCCAAGTGCAGGAGGTGCTGACCCCAAACCCCACCAGGAGGAGGATAGCTGAAGATCCCAGAGAAGGCTCAAGTTGGGCAACGAGAGGGACACTGACTGTAACCCCAGCAGCTTGAGAGCATGGAGTGAAATGGAACTATGGAGGAGACAGCCAGAGAGGAAGGTGACAGAAGTGGGCTGTGGGAACCCTTGCTTGGACAGTTTTTCATAATAATGGGCCACCCTAAATTGTAGTCAGGTGCAACCCCTCTGGGAGTCCAGCCAACTCAGAACCCTTCAATATAAATGCCCAGATCCACTGGATGTCCTGGTCCCCCTGTGCCCTCGGCCAAAAGAGACAAATAAAGCTTCCATCCTCTGGAATGACTTTGTCCTATGCAAGTGGTATAGCAGAGCCCTTTTGATGTCCAATCTGTGGAGCGCCTCCTATCCCTGTGAGGAGTGCAGTGGAGGAAACAGGGCCAGTAAGGAAATTATCTGTCCCAGGTGAAATTCCAAGATGACGTTGCGGCAAAAGGCCAGATAGTGTCTCTGGACCACCCAGTTATTATGGAATGTTAGATATAGGGTGCTTTCAAATGTGATAGTGGACTGGCCTGCATTGCCACACTTTACCACATTTTGGCAGAGGGGCCACCGTCATGTTTGTTTTCCACTCCAGATGTTGGCACAGGATAGGTCCCGGCCATGGTGGCGGTTAGCACGGGCTGTGGCTAGGGGAAACCTGCACTAGCTTCCATCATGGTCGGGATCTACCCTCCCGAGTGGGAGTAAAGTGGGCTTTCACATTTGAAATCCCACTTTACTGGACCCAGTACAGAGTCCACACTGGTTCTGGGTGCCATGGCGGCTGTCACTAACTGCCAGGGATTTGGGGGGGGGCACTGAGCTCAGTACCAGGGTAGGGCCAGGTGGATGCACATCCACATGTCTCCCCACTCTCCTCAGCCCCCATTACATTAGTTTGGGGACCTGGCAGGATGGAGGCCCCTCTCCAGAGGGGTTAAATCCATGATGGAGCCCAAGCGCTGTCACGTTAGAAAACAGCCATAGTGGTTTTCAGGACAAAACCTGCAACTGACTCTCCTGCTGATGTGATTGCCACCAAAAAGTCATCTTAAAGGAGAGCAGGTCCAGTGGTATGGGGGCCATCAGTTCGAAGGGGCCCCTCATGAGAGTCCGCAGGACCACATTAATGTCCCACCCTGGGGAAATTGCTCAGACTGGGGGGAAAAAATCCCTGATTGCCCCTTTAAGGAAACAAGAAACTAGGCTCCAAAGTGTTTTTACATGGCCTCATAGCAAGCTCTAGTTAAGGCCCACCTGCTGGCCAGCAGGATCCTCCACACTAATGTCGAGTAACTCTGTTCTTCCTGCTTCAACAGCCTGGCCTCAAAGCCATCAGGTGCAAGGACGGTAGGTTTGGGTCCCTTGTGCTAGGCTATCAGGTTCGGGTTCCTTGGTAGACACCATCTGGGTCCCCTGGAAATCTCCCTGAGTTCTTGGTACCAATACTGTCTGGGCCAGTCTGGGGACACCAGGTCACTGCCCCCATGCTCTGCAACTTCCAGAGTTTTCAGGGAATCAGAGGAATGGGTGGGAAGGTATACAGCAAGCCCGCTGGCCAGGAAGCTACGAAGGCATCCCTGCACAATGCCTCCCCTTCCCTTGCTCTTGAGAAGAACCAAAGCACCTTTGCATTGTGCTGTGGGGCCCAGAGATCTGCCACTGGCATGCCCTATGTGTGCACAGCATCTGAAAGACCGTGTGCTGAAAGACCCACTCATGGGACCCTATCAGAGACCTGCTGAGGCCATTTGTCTTCCAATTGTCCTGGCCCGCCACATGTGTGGACACCGGGGAACACTACCCTGGGCAGACACCATTCACACAGGCTGTGTCTCTGTCATGGGGGCAACACACCCATTTGGGGGGAGATGATACACAATTTGGGGATATGTGTAATGTAAATAAAGGGTTAACAGATTGTAAACTCAGTTGGAGCAAGATACTGAATCCAGTTGCCAGAGTGGGGGGGAGGTATTCCCTTTGTTATAACAAGTAGGCAGTTTATTGCCAAGCAACGGTCAGGTCAGCCCAGCCGACTTGTTACAATGACAATAGCCAGGAGACACAGGAAGTGACCTGGGGCCTCCTGTGAGGCAGAAGAAGGAAGTTCTTCTTCAAGAATTAGGACTCTTCCATCTTGGACTTCAACAAGTTAACAGCTCAGAGTAGTAGCGGCTGCAAGAAGACAAACTATGGACTAAAGACTTTGCCATTTCACTAAGGAATTGGGCCCGGTCTTCAACATCCAGACCGAGACAGCATCTGATGGACCTGTATTGTACCTCTTAGGGTAAGAGACAGTCAGGGAATATCAGTGGATTTAGAACGTGTGGACTTTATGTTTGATTTATTGACTTGCACTATCTGATCAACAGCCTTGTACTTGTATGTACTCAATATATGTTTTATAATCAAGCGTAGCGTGCTTGTGTCTTTATTTGGCCTTGGGGAATTCACTTGGGGGTACTCCTATCTAGGTGAGAGCCTAGACAAATCTTTTTCATGTAAGACAACCCCACTGCAAAGTCTTCCAAGCTACAGGTGGCCAGAGAACGTTCTCTGCATTACGGCTGGGCTGGGAGATCAAGGGGAAGCTTGGCTAGGGGTGCGGACCTCTGAAAGCTCCCTGATTGCAGTGAAGGTTTTCTGATCACGTGGGGACCCACGCAGGCACAGGCAACTGGGTTGTGGCTGGCCTGGTGGGCATACGTGGGACAGCCTCTAAAAGGAGTGAGAGGGTCCCAACCCCGGTGACAGTCTCCTACATCAGAGGGAAGGAGCAAACCCCTTCTTGCCTGTTCAGGTAGAACATTGCTACCACATTGGGTGTCGATCTGAAGGATAGATACCCAAAATGATTGATGTTTTATTTTATTTTATCTTATATTTTATGTTTATATTCATATTTTTTTGACTGTGTTTGATATGTTGGTTTCTTTGTTGTTAAGTTTACGCGAGGGCGAAAGCCAGTGCTGTAATAAAAACTTGACTTGATTTGACATTGGGTGTCTTTAGATGGACCCAGGGGTGGCCACTCTTGGACCTGAATTGGGGTGGCCTGTTCCAGGGAGGCAAGCCGTGCATTTCCCATGTGAATCCCCACCTGTACCGGATTATACGGACCCAGCAACTGCTGCAGCCTGCAATCCACCTGCATGGTGCCTCCTCCCCCACACCACAGATCTGTGGGTGGATCATTTGATGCTCTAGGCTGCTGTCCACAGCTCTATGGTATTGCCAGGGCATCCCCAGCCAGCAGCCATCTGCCGAGTAGACAGACCACAGCTCCACCTCTGGTCGGTGCCCCAAGTTTGGGCAGCCTGCTCCACTGGCGGTGTTCTGGAACACGGCTAGCAGGACTGGAGCGAGCAGGTGCTGCCAGTGCCTGCTTTGCTTCTACTCTGCCTGCACATCTGGAGGCCCACCTTTACACGGACAGGCTACCTGGGTGTGAGTCAGAGCAGAGCTGTGGGTGTTGCTCATGTAAAAGCACCCATTGTCCATGTGAATGAATAGCAAATTAGTGCACACAGGTTGCATTCGGATCCTGCATGCTGGAAGAGGCCTCCTCACTCTCCGCCCCACACAGAAAAGCCCAAACGCAAGCAACTCAGCTCACCTTGAGCAGTGGCAGGGAAGGAGCAGGGGAACAGTGGCAGTCAGGACTCAGAGGAACAGCCAGCACTGCAGCTGTCTGACTCAGAGAGTAAGGCTGTCCTTGTCTCTTGCTGGTCAATTGCCATCCAAAACTGGATGGCAATTGGCCAGCAAAGTCCCCTCCCCCTCCCACCTCTCCCCTAAAGCTCATTGGAGCGGTGCCAGGCCAATGCCATCACTGTGGCACCATCTGCTCCAATGAGTTTTAAGTTGATCCGGAAATCTGGCAATCGGTAATAAGCACAGGATTTATGGATTAATCTCTAACTGCCATTTTTGGGCAGTTACAGATTAATCTGAATCCGTAATGCTCATTACTAGAGCATATACAGTAGAGTCTGTTTAAACTGAATTTATCTGGTCATGTAAAAAGCTTCGACATCAGAAATTCTACTTAAGCAGCTCTTAAGGAAATGGATTTAAAGATGGAAAAACCTGATGCTCAGATTAATGAGCACCATGTTTCTACATCTCCAGTCCCCTTCCTGCCCATCAGAGGCAGAGAATCAGAGTGGACAGCAAGATAGAGGTGTGTGTGTGTGTGTGTGTGTGTGTGTGTTCACAGTCAGTGTGAATCTGCATGTCCAGAGAGCTCGAGAGAAGTGATGTTCTCTAATGCCCATCTCCAGCCTGCCCGACATAAGACTCACCCTGACCGAGTACATATTTGGGCTGAAACTCAATCTTGAGTTTTTTCTCGGTAATTGTTAAGATTCACGGTTCTCAATTAGTTTTAAGTGAGAAATGATAATCAAGAAAAATGTCGGTTCTCAACTTTTCTTGGTTGAGATTTTTTTCTCGAAATACCGTTTACTATGATTTACTGTATACCAATTTACCATGTACTGCATTCATCCCAGTAATTTGCATGTGCAAAATAGTATATTGCATTTTGTGCATGCACAGTACCAAAATGAAGGCCATACACGTTAAGCAGTACAGGGTAAATCGGTATACAATATCTGGTAAATTGTGCTAAATGGTATTTTGAGAAAAAGTTCTCGACCGAGATCTCAGTCTGTTATCGAGATTGTACTGAGATCTCAGTGACAATTCTCAATTCTCGTGATATTTTTGCAAGAAATAAATGTTCTCCTTTCAGCCCTAGTATAGTATTTTATTTATTTAAATTTTTATCCCGCCCTTCCCTAAGGAAGGATCAGGGTGGCTTACAAATGTATATAAAAACACATTAAAAAAAAATATCCATAAAACCAGTTAAAATACAAGAACCCTCCTAAAATACAAGAACACCACATATACCTCTCAAGCTGTTTTAAGATGTGCACGGGGTGGGGTGGGGGTTCGCACCTACAAATCATGCGCCAGTGAAGCAGCGAATGATTTAGATGAGCAGGAATGAGCAGGGATTGAGATGAGCAGGGATGCGCCTTACCCTTGCTTGCGCTTTCTTTAAAGGCGATAATGAAAGATCTCAGTGTGTTAGCACCTTTAAAGAAAGCACGAGCAGGGATAAGACATGTCCCCCCTCGTCTAAACCCTGCTCGCACACTCCGTCACCAGTGCATGATTTGCAGGCGCGAGCCCCCACACATATCTAAAAAGGCCCTAGTCTTACTCCTGAATAATGTTGCTTGATGTATGATACAAAGGCTAGCTAGCGAGTGAACAACTTAATAAATTGATTTAGCTGTTTATGTGGCCTTAGAATGAAGTTACTCTATTCAATTTCTCCTCACCTGTGTAATATTGCATAGGAACAGGCCTCTTCTGAAATCTGAAAGATTCAGATAGCAGTGAATTGCTGCTTTCAAAAAGCAAAAGCTAAGAAGAATATTATGTGACAACTGCCTGAGATCCAATTCTGCAAGGTGACAAGTACTTCATGCTGAGTACTCTCCACTCTCATGGAGATGGGAACTCAGCTTTTTCAGGATCTATCCATTTCAAGCTCATTCTTTCCTTGCTTTTGAAACGTATCTCCAGAGTCAGGCATTGTCCCATTGATTACGGAAAGAGTATAATGGATCAAATTAATTTCTAATGTAACACCATTAACATCAAAAGAATCCACATCAGAGAGGAGTATGACCCTCACGTGTGTTTGTTGTGGAAATGAAAGGTACCTTGGCAACTCATACATGGCATCCCATACATAAATAAAAACAACAACAACACAAAAACTGATGAAAGAGGAACACTAATAAAATGACATTTCCAATATATCAGTTCATTTGTACTGAAGCAGAAACAAATGGCATAGCCTTTCCTAGCCTTTAGGAATGCAAGCAACAGCTTGCAATGCTTTGACAGCCAGCCAGAAACGGGGTTCATAATGCTGCCTACTAGATCTAAAACACTGTGACATTTTCTCTTGCCCCAGAAATGTCTCTATAAGCATGGGAAATAAACTACCTGTAAGGAACCGCCTCCCCCAGTAAGAGTTTGGAGAAGGATATTCATGAAGTCTTTTGAAACAGACTCAAAGTTGATAGTAGCAAAAATATTGCCTTAACTTCTGAAATTGGACTCGACATATACAGACTACTTTGGGCTAACAAATCAAAGTGAACGTTAAGTAAAAACACAACACTTCTGAATGGTATTTTCTTCTCATATTCGTGAGCGACAATCCACATTGCTGCAGAGAACATTTTTGTAACTGTATTCATTTTTTTAATTAACAGAAACAATAATCTTTGCAATAAAATCAGGGTGGTGGCTCCCAGCCAAATTCATTAAAAGCACTGTAGGAGGCATCACGTTCTAAAAAAGCAAAAAGGTAGAAATCTGGATCTTGCACATCTGGATACTTTGCTCATCAATAGGCATTGCTTGATCCTTGGATGAGTGAAGCATCCAGATGAGAAGAAGCCACCACAAGGGGGGCAAGGAAAGAGTGCGGAGCTCCCCCTCTGCTCTCTTCTTCCATCTCCTGCAGTAGACTCAGTCCCTGCCCACCCCAAGCTGACCATTTATCCAGAAAGTTCTCTCCCCCGGGACCCTGTTCATACAGACACTCTTATCAGGATAAATTTCACATCCCCTAAGGCATTTGGATGAGCAGTCTCTATTGTATTATTATTATTATTAGCAAGCACTTATATAGCTCAAGCAATGTACCTGGTGCTTTACAAAGTAATGGAATAGACAGGGTCCCTGCCCTAGGGCTTACAATCTGAAAGACAGGGGCAGGGGAAAATGAAGGAAGGGGAACAGAGGGAGAGACAAGGGGTGTAACATTCACAAAGATGCAAGGTCTCAGGTACACATGCTTAGCTTGGTTACATCAAGAATGATGGCTGGTTGGTCCATGTGGTGAGGATATGGGTACACAGACCTCAGGTAACATTGTACTGGATGGAGGGTATCAGCAGGAGTTAGGAGAGGGGAGCAAGGAGCTGGGGAGGGCAGAGCTGAAGAGGTGGGTCTTGAGAAGGGATTTGAAGGTACGAAGGGAGGGGGCGAGGTGGATGTGGGCAGGGAGAGAGTTTCAGGTGTGGGGGGCAGCTAGGAAGAAGGAATGAAGGTGGTATGGGG
Source organism: Sphenodon punctatus (assembly GCA_003113815.1). Taxonomy (NCBI): domain Eukaryota; kingdom Metazoa; phylum Chordata; class Lepidosauria; order Sphenodontia; family Sphenodontidae; genus Sphenodon; species Sphenodon punctatus. The sequence continues at coordinate 6,601,747 of QEPC01013498.1, read as the reverse complement.
AGCAGGAGAGGCGTGGAAGGGCAAGAGAGGGGACAGAGGAGGAGCGGAATTCACAGACTGGAGTATGGATGGAAATTAGCGCAGAGAGGTAGGGGGGAGCAAGGTTGTGAATAGCTTTATAGGTGAAGACTAGGAGCTTGTGCAGGATTCATTCAGGAAGGGGGAGCCAGTGAAGAGAGGAGAGGAGGGGCTGCACATGGTCAAAGCGACAGGCGAGATGGATGACCCTATAATAATTAATTATTATTATTATTATTATTAGCCTGGTTCTGTAAAATTTATTTATTTCAAGTCATTAATTATATATAGGTCCCTACCCCAGTGGGCTTACAATCTAGGACAGACAAAGGAGACAAAAGAGGGGGGAGCAGAAGGTGAAACAGGAATACATTCATGACGTCAAGAAGTCACAGGTGCACATGCTTAGCTTAATTATAGGGGATCCCTGGGTAAATCAGGGTGCAGACTGAGGGGATGAGAAGCTAGCAAAACCCTGATGGAAGAGGTAGGTTTTCAGGAGGGATCTGAAGGTTGGGAATGTATGAATTGGGAATACACTGAATGAATGTATTCAGGGAGGGAGTTCCAGGCATGAGGGGAAAGGGTGAATACATTTTGAGGAGCAGGAGGCTCTGGGGCAGGTGAGGGTGGTAGCAAAGAGGCATGGAGCTCCTGGGCAGGAACAAACACAGAAAGCTAAGAAGGGGCAAGGTCACAAAAAACCTTACTTCAGCCCTAGTGTAGTTGGACTCTGAAAGAGGTGCTGGCCACTGCTGGAAACAAGATCCACCAACAAGACGGGCTGTTGGTGACAGAACTTCTGTCCGTACTTAACTTTCATCAAGCAATTCATAGAAGCTCTAGTAGAGAGGACTTCTCGGAGCTCAGAAGGTGGCATAAAGTGGAGTTTCTCCAGCGAATTAGTATTGGAAACCAAAGTTGCCACTCATGATTTCCAGAACTGCTGGAATTATAGATCTCATCTTTCATCAAAGAGGACTAAGAGGACAGGGTGGTTTCTAGACTTTGTGGCAACAGACAAAAAAGCTTGAACACATGACCCAAGTCAGGACCTTCTAAAAAATAGAAGGCCTCACCTCTGGAATCGTGGTTAGATTGGCCATGATACGGGATGGGCCAAAAGTTATGTCTGTAACGTTGGCCCATCCTGGATCATGGCCTAGACCGCGATACTGGATCGGGCGCAGCGCCGGATTGGCTGCTGCGTCTGCCCATCTTCCGGAGGGCGGCCGGCCGGGGGAGCATGGGGTGGTGCGGTTGTGCGGCCACACGTCACACCGTGCAGCCCTGCTCCCTCCCCATTCCCCGGTGAGAATCAGGCCGGAACATCTAAAGGACAGCTGGCCTGATTCCTGACCGGGATCCGAAACAGATCCCGGTGCGTGATTCAGCGTGGCGGTCCTCCAGGCCCGGCACGTCTGAAATTACCCTTAGAATTCCGTGCTTTTAAAGCATTTTATTCACAGTCTACTAGTCTCCGTATATGGGTTACTGACACAGCTAGTCTTTGACAAGCCATGCAGTGAGGCATAGATCAGTGGCTTCCAAACTGTGGGTCAGGACCCCAACTGGGGGTCAAGGCATCTGCGGATGTACTCACAGTCCCCTTCAGTATTCAGGATACTCTGTATGTCTTTGTTGGTTTCTCAGGTAATAGGCAAAAACCTTGGGAAACTATTGGCCTAGTGGGATTTTCCTCTCCAGCTCTGTTATTTATCATGTCTACTGCACTTCCAGCATTCAAAGGGCTTTCAAATTATTATCTGGAAGGCCTAGTAGTGGCCTGAAGCGCTCCAGAGCACCGCCGCCGCCGGACCCACCACCGGACCTCCCACTGCCTACCCAGGGCCGCAGTCCCGGTACCACCAGGTAGGGTGATCCCTGGGGTGGGGTGGGGTGTTAAAAAAAAGTTTACGAGGCTGGCCAGGGTGGGGGAGAGGAGCTCCTTAGCACCCCTTCCACCCGCGCAGCCTGAAGGGTGGAGGGAAAACTGGGTTCCTCCCTGCCCCTGCCCGAACGGGCTCAGAACCTGAACTTTGTTTGGGCGGTTCGGGCAGGGGGAAGTTCAGATTTGGGGTGTTCACAAATGCGCCGAATACCCCGAGTTCGGGCTAAACCCCGAACTTCTGAACCGCATTCGCACATCCCTACTAGACTACACTGGTTCATGAAAGAAGAAAGAAATCACTGTTGCATTCACTAGGTTTCAGGGAAGCAGAGTCAACAGCTGAAGCTGGTTGTCACTTTTTTCTTCCATTTAAACACCACTCTACCTGTTTGGTGCACAAAGCAGGATTGGGCCCACAAAATATATACAGCAAAGATTATTTATTTTTATTTATTTTATTTTATAGATTTCTATCCCGCCCCCTCCTGCAATGCAGCTCGGGGCGGCTAACAACAGTAAAAACACTTAAAATCAATTAAAATACAAATATAAAATACATCAGTAAAACAGGGCAAAAGACAGTAATAAATAAATACATGGGTGGGGGATTAAAAGTCACCCCCCCCCTCCCTCCCAAAGGCCTGGGCAAACAGCCAGGTCTTACAGTTCCGCCG
>QEPC01013498.1:6557179-6579152 GCA_003113815.1 Sphenodon punctatus | reverse complement strand
GAACCGCGATAAGCGCTCATGCCTGTGTCTCATATATTAAATTGGCGGAATGCGGGAAAAGACCGCTGATTGTATACGGCAACAGTAACGATGAAGAAATCGGTGAAACACATACATTCCGCATCTGCGAATTCTTGTAGTGAAAGAAATGCAGAATTGCGGAGTACCGCGCGGAATTCTGCGAGGTGCAACATGGGATGCCGAGGTTTAGGAATGGAATCACGGAGCGGTAACAGCTGCTGCCGCATCAGTCCTACTTCTTCCTCCTTGGTGTTGGCTATTTTGCATCCATCATGACTGCATATACATTATTCTATTATTAGCGTCCTTTGTATTTTTCATTCATTCATCTTGTCTTGCAATTGTTCAGTTCAGTTCATATTTACAACCAGTCTGAGGAAGGACCCTGGGAAGCTTGGTAGTTTTAATGCCCTTACGGGCAGGCTCGGTCCAATAACCACTTTGTATCCATCTAGAAACCAGGCAAGGCAGATTCTCAAGAAAGAGCCTGGTTAAATCTGCTAATAAAGATGTATCTTCTTCATGTTTTCTCTTAAGACTCTTTCATAGAACCCACCAAACAGCCATTTTTTTGTAGAGAAAAAAATATTAGGAGATGATACTACAGCTGCAGAAAGATTATGGTTGCCCTGTGTCAGAACTTAGTGGGACTCAAACCAGGAGCTTCTGGGTTTTGAAGTCACAAACCATTCTTCTTCACCACTACAGGCCTCTGACTGCTAGCCTGCTCATCGTTGCTGATATGGACTACCCACAGCAGCACATGCCATGTTCCCCTGCTTACCTGACTGGCTGCTTTCAGGCATGCCTAATAGGAACCTGGCACTGGGTAAAACCATTCTAACATTTCCTGCCCTCTGATCATAGAATCATAGAGTGGGAAGGTACCTCAAAGGTCATCTAGTGAAGTCCAGCCCCTGCTCAATGCAGGAAATTCGCAGCTACAGCATCTTCGACAGATAGCTATCCAGCCTCTGTTTGAAAACTTCCAGCAAAGGAGAGCCCACTGCCTCCCTAGGCAATTTGTTCCACTGTCAAACAGCTTGCCATTAAGAGGTTCTCCCAAATGTTTAACTGAAATCCTTCTTTCCTGTAATTTGAACCCATTATTTCTAGTCTTCTTGCCTTCAGGGACAAGAGAGAACAAGTCTTTTGCCATCCTCTCACGGGCTTCTCCTCATGAACTTTGCCTAGCCTGGTCCCAAGCTCCGTTCTCCAACCAGCCTCTCCACTTGCTCCTATGCCTTGTTTCCAGCCCTATTGCCTGTCTTCCCTGAGACCTTGTTGCAGCCCTCCTCCTCCCACCTGTACTCTGCTCCTAGTCCTAGGTTTGGGATATGGTGGGTTAGATGGAAATGGAATGGTGCCTTGCTATGACATCCAGTCACTGGGCTGTCCTTGGTCTTGTCAAGACTATGGAAATGGATTTGGAAGCCACGTTCCTATGAACAGAGATAAAATGAAATAACTACTTCAATTTAATGAAATCAGAATAACTAACTACTCTACTTCAGTAGTGTCCACACACAGAAGTAACTACTTCAGTTTTCAGTTAAGCAGAGAGGTAACTACTCCACTTCAGTAACATTCAGAGAACAGAGTAATTCAAAGTAGTATTGCAGCCATCTCCTCTCTAGCTAATACATCATGGTTGCTGAAACCTGCTTGACACCCTCACATGAATAAGTGCTGCTCACACAAAAAATTGCTTCAAAATACAAAACAAAGGAAACTTGCGCCTGAATTTTCAGGACTACATACCTCTTTTCCTACTGCTGAATAACATCCATTTATCATTCTGTTCATGGGAATGCTTCAGAAGTACAATCAAAGTAAAGTGCAATTACATCAAATTAACTGTTCATAGGAATGTGAGTAGAGAGATCTACAAAACAGTAGGGGTGTGCATTTCTTTTTTGTTATTATGATAATGAAAACAAAAACAATTATTTTCATTTTTGTTATTGTAACAACAAAAATGACAAATAATAATAATGAACATGAAAGTGAAAAGGAATTTTTGTTTTTTAAATAATGGCACAAAACGGAAAAACATATTTCTGGCAATAACATTTTTGTTTCATATTCAATTCTGATTAAACACAGGGAGAATGTACCCCCAACAGAGGGCACTATGTGTACCAAACTTAGAAAAGTTTGGATAAAGGGAACCAATTCTAGAAGCAATTGAATGTTGTGATCTTCAGAAAAGCTCCATAGACATTCCTGGCTACACCTTTTCTATCTTCCATCTAATTTACATGAAACCTGGGAAGTTTATGTCACTCCACTAGTGTACCAAGCCTACCAAATTTCAGAAAGATTTCATAATGTGTCCTTATGTTATAAGCTATTAACTTGAAAATACATTTCTGGCTGTAACATTGTTATATTCTATCTTGTTTATAAGTAATTTAGCAGATATTTATCACACATGTTCCCTGTCATTTCTGCTGAATTACAGGACAATTTGATAAAGGGACCCAATTTTATAATCAGTTGAAGTTGTCCTGTTGAAGATCATTATTCAGATAAATAGCAACAAATGCAGTGTCAGTCAGAGGCAGGCACCTAGCATGGCAGGGGGAGGGAGGCTGTAGGAGGGAGGATGGGGACCAACCCAACAGACTGACAGACACATTCACTAGCCAATTACTGCATACTTCCAGCTTTACTGTACCAATCGGTGGTGACTACAAGGCAGACATAGGGGGCAGCCCTCAGGCGGGCATAGAAGGGACATAACTGGGACATTGGGGATAGAATCCAAGCAATCAGGAGAAATAGTTTACACATCCAGACTGGCCAATCATCACAATCACATCCGGAGCACCGTGACAGAGGATATAAAAGAATCTCTATTAGCTCTTTCCTAAGCAGATGCTTCCGATTTCCCAATAACAAGTGGGGGAGAAAAGTTGGGATGGTCACAGCACAGAATGTGGATATTTTATTGACATTTCTGCTGGCCAATTGGCATCACAAATCGATCTTATACCACAGTGACACGTAAGAGAATCCCTGGTATAGGCTCATTCTATACATATGCTGTGCAGGCATATAAAATTTGGACCCTTTATTACAGCTTTCTGATATTTGGCAGAGATGTTCCCACAAGTGTGAGATACATTCCTGCCAAATATTGTGTACACAGGTTGAACTAAAAAGATGTTAAGTCAGACATACATTTAGAGGTTAATTGCTTATATCACCAGGACCCTTTATCCAATCCTTCTGAAAGTTGGCATAGATAGTAAACATGAGGAGGGGTAAAAACCTGCCAACTTTCATCAACAGTAGATGGGAGGCAAGGAAGTTACAGCCAGGAAATTATATGCAGATTGTTGCAAAATAGCATAATTCAACTGCTTATAAAATTGGATTCCTTTATCTGATCTTTCTGGAATAATGACTTCCATTGCAGTTACAAACCTTCCATGTTTAAGCCAAATATAGTGAACAATAAAAAAGTTACAGCTGAAAATGTGTTTTCCATTGAAATCAAAGGAAAACAAAAACAAAAGCAAAAACAAAAATGAAAATTTGATATATATAAAAACAAAAATGAAAGATTTAAATAACAAAAACAAAAAACAGAAACAAAAAACGACATGGGTCCCTAGTGCACACATCTACAAAACAGGGAACTATCTTAAATTTAAAAATTTCCCCTTCTCCAACTGTCACTTCCAGTTTGAAATTACATTACAACTCTCATCCACTCTTACTTACTAATTAACCAGAGATTCATTAGCCAATGCTGGATCCTGAATTTTTCCTAATAAAAATAGATCCCTTAGAATACTGTTGATCTTCTTGATTTGTGTCTTGCTGAGGGTGGCACTTGCAGCATGCCAGTTCCAGGTTTCAGTCGCAGTGTCAACTGGCTCACTGAACAAAATGTTCTTGCTAAATTCCAGTCTCAAATTAATAAAAATTTTAGCTGGCAGCTCAACCCCAAACTCATCTAAAGTAGCTCTGTGCCTCATCTAGACATTGGACAATCTATACAGGTTGCTTAACACTATTTTAGAAAACCTCCCGAGCTCCTTGTTCCATGCCAGCTTGGAACAGGTCTTTCAAATGTTCTTGGCTGGCTCCAAAACAGCTGATAATGCATTTTCCAGGCAAAGTCCACACATGGCTGGCTCCAGCCTGTTCTGCCTGCATCAGAGCAAATATTTGGAATGGCACCTGCCTCCACCAAACAGAACTCAGCTGCACTTCTGGAGTTATTTCACCCTTCCAGTCGTGCTTTTTTATGACGGGGCTGAAGATTCGCCAAACAATTCATTTTATTCTCAATGGGAGAATTAGAGCATAAGTAGTGCCATACTGAGTTAGACAAATGATCCATCAAGCCAAGCATCCTCTCCTCTGACAGTGGCCAATCTCGATCGCGTGGGAGAAGAACCAGCAGTCACAATGGGCAATCCATTCCCCATTGTTCACTCCCAGCTCCTGAAAGTAAGAAGTTCATCCCGTAAGATTAATTGATTAATAGCCATTAATGGACCTACTCTACAAGAACTTATCTAGGCCTTTTTAAAACACAGTTATACTACTGGCCTTGACAACGTCTTCCGGAAACCAATTCCATAAGTTAATTATGTATTGAATGAAAAATATTTCCTTATATTAGTTTTAAATCTGCTAGCAACTAGTTTCATGGAGTGCCCCTAGTTCTAGTACTATTTGAGAAGGTAAATAACCATTCCCTATCTACTCGTTCCACACCACTCAAGATTTTATAAACCTCTATCATGTCCCCTCTCAGTCTTCTCTTCTCTAAACTGAAGAGACCCAGCTTGTCACGCCTCTCTTTGTACAGAAGCCGTTCCATACCCTTATCATTCCTGTTGCCCTTCTCTCTTTCTAGTTCAGCTATGTCTTTTTTGAGATGAGGTGACCAGAACTGCACACAATATTCCAGGTGCGGTCGCACCATTCATTTGTATAGAGGCATTATGACATCCTCAGTTTATTCTCTATCCCTTTGAGAATAACTTCTAACATTCTGTTCACTTTTTTGACGACTGCTGCGCACTGGGCTGAGGATTTCAGTGTATTGTCCACAATCACTCCCAGATCCTTTTCCTGAGTGGTAACTCCTAGCTTAGTACCCAGCATTGTGTACTCATAGTTTGGGTTATTTTTCCCTATGTGCATCACTGTGCACTTGTCCACATTAAATCTCATTTGCCATTTAGATGCCCAGGCACCCAATATAGTAAGATCCTGTTGCAGTTCTCCACAGTCTGCTCATGCTTTAACTATCTTGAATAACTTGGTGTCGTCTGCAAATCTGATCACCTCACTCTTCATGCCCTTTTCCAGATCATTAATGAATACATTAAACAGCACCGGTCCCAGTACAGATCCCTGGGGGACACCACTTTTTACATCTCTCATTTGTGAAAACTGACCATTCATTCCTACTCTTTGCTTCCTATCCTTTAACCAGTTACCAATCCATAGTAAGACACTACCTCCTATCCCATGACTTTAATTTTCTCAAGAGTCTTTTATGTGGGACCTTATCAAATGCTTTCTGGAAATCTAGGTACACTATATCTACCGGGTCTCCTTTGTCCACATACTTATTTACACCCTCAAATTCAGAGCCAAGCCACTGACTTGTCAGAGCCTAAGGAATTCTGTATCTCCAAAATTCATTATAGTGATCATCAGACTCAGAGCTATTGTGCCAAGGGGGCACGAGTGGAACATATTTCACCTCCACAGACTTTTTACGAATTGAGTTAGCAATAGCAAAATCCAGTCAGTGCTTTGAACATTTTCCCCCAAGGCAAAATGCAGCCTCTCTCCTCTTCCATGCACTTCTATCTAAAATCTACCAGTAGGCAGAATTAGTTTGAATCACAGTATAGCTGAAATGCTTATCCATGCAAATGTTGGTAACTGCCAGATTCACGGATACCAAAATCTGGCACTGATTGGTTACTGAGTCATAACTAATCGTTAACCAGTGATTTAACTGATTTACCAATATTATGGTTTTCATGGTTTACTATGTTGTCACTTTCCAGTTTCTTCCATGGTTATTGGCTCATTCAAATTTATTTCCTGTTCACCCCCTCCCCCCCCCCCCCAATGTGGTTTCAAGTTTAACTTGGTTTCCCATTAGATACCTGGTTTTTGGCCCCATTTGGAATTTTGGAAGGTCAATAATAGTATTAACTGGTATTTTGGAAAGTCAATTAACCAATAACTGGTATTTTGGAGACTTGATATATCCTCTCCGTATTTGGTTAATGATTGGTTAACCATTTGACTATCCAGAATAGCGGTTATTAACTGTGTTTACAAAATTAAGTATTTGTTTCAGCTCTAAATTCACAGCTCTGCTGTTCTGCTTTGTATCTCCAGAACTAATGATGTGTTGTTTACCTTTTACTGTGTGTAATTTGTAGCACAGCAAGGCATTGCTCCATTCCTCAAGAGTAGCAGCAATGTGGAATGCACACACTCATGCCTGAAGGTTTAGACAACTTTTCCTTCAGTCATTTTTCCTTTCAGTAGACCAGGGGTGGAGAACCTGTGGCCCATGGCCCCACAGCTGTTTTTGATTTGGTTCCTTTCCGGTTCTTGGATCTGGCAAATGAATTCAGTTCCTACTCTCAAGAACAGAAAGAATAGACTCAGGGAAAAGAAGTGGAGTTGAGGGCATGCACTCAAAGATAGGGGATGATTCCATGGCATAAATCCATGATCGGGACTCCACTTCCCTTCTCCCATCCTGGGCACTCCCCCTTAGGCCCCTCCACCCCCTACTTTTATGCGGCCTGTGGACATGGTAGTAATTTTCAAAGTGATCCTTGGGAGTGAAAAGGATCCTCCTTCTTCTACCAGACTCTGCGCTCCAGTTACAGCAGCAAAAATACCTCCACATACTTCCTGTCTCACCCTAGTCACTATGGCAAAACGTCTGTTGGGTTAGACTGTGGGTTAAGGGTGGGAGCCTTTTTTTGGGGGGGTCTGGAAACCACATTGGGAATTTCTAAATGACAGATGGTCCACACTAAACACTAGAGAGAGATGCTGACCCATGTCATCAAAAATTCTGTTTCATCTCGTGCTTAATCCCTACAGTCCAGTGCTTCAGTGCTAAAATAGAAGCATTATCTGAGAGAACAATGAGGAGAAATTTGAATGGTGTTGGGAAGGAGCTGTCGAGTGTGGACCACAGAGAAATGTGGATGTGGCAAAGAGGTGGGGAAGAAGGCATGCTGAGACAAAATGCAGGGTTGGAAGGTGCTCAAGGCAGTGGAGAAGAGGGGAGGGTCTGGGTTATGGATCTGGGCTATGGATCAAGCTCATGGATCAAGCTCCTACCTTCGACACCCCACCTATTTCTCTGCTGCCTTTCCCCTGAACATGATCCTGCAGTGCTTGAGGGTAGGGCCCAGCGCTAGGAATGAGAAACGGGGCAAATAAAAATCAGCCACAGGCCACATTTGTTCTGTGGACCAGGGGTTCTCCACTCCTGGTCTAGAGAACCATCATCTTAAATTGAGAACTTGGGCTCTGCAGGATTTCCCAAAATACTTTCCACCCCACATCTCCTGCAACACTCTGACTTTCTAGGATGACGGAAGTGCACCAAACTAAGATACATAATCTCTCAATATTTCTGAGCCTCGGTTTTGTTACCTGTTCAACAGTGGCTAACACTCCTGTTTCACTAAGAGCATTCTTACCATTTGGACCAAGTTCCACATTTGGGAAAGCAGCTGTAATTACCTACAGGATTTGCATGCATGCCAGTATTGCAGCTGCTCATTTGAGGAATTCTTTAAGAGCAATAAAAATAAATAAATCTGTCATTTATGAGTTAATAACAGCCATATTCCCATCATCTGTTATGGCACCTATCAACATATGTAAAATGGACAGGCAGCTCTGTGGAGAAATCCTACGTAGAGACTTTCTGCTTCCCTCTGATTCATTCAAAACTGTTTACATCCTGTTATAAACAAAAACAGTGAGGTTTTATTTTGGGGTGGGGTTTTTTATTGCTTTATTACCTTTTAAAATTTGAGCATAAGGGAGTGTGTCATGGATCTGGGATCAAGACCACTTGTGTAGTGGGGTAGGAAAACAAGTGTTGTTTAGAAAACCAGACACACTCCAATTAGTTTTGAACTCTCCTTTGGCCAATAGTCAGTGGACACTACTGTTGATTTTAATTAGAGCTTCTTGATTTCTGCCAAAGTAGCAACAGCTAGCAAAACAAATTAGGTTTTCCATCATGAGCTGAAACCTATCTTCTTGCCCACATGGGCATGTGGATCAAGGTCGGCTGGATAGAGGTGAAACATAGTTAATTCCATAACTGTGGTTAATAGCTGAAATTCTGGATAACTAATGGGCTAGCCAGTCAGTAACTACATACTATGGTGGTTAGCTAACTGACTATCTGAATACCAGTTAGTAGTGTTTCCATTTAACCAAAATATTAATTTTATAATGTAAACAGTAAAGTAAGCAGTAAACAGTAATCAGTAAAGACGTTGTACAGCTTCCCCTATTGTGCTCGTTTACAACTTAGGCTCTGTGTCACCACACTTTGCCTTGGTCTTTCATCCCCAATCCTCTTCCTCTGTAGGTTGGAGGCAACACCAAAGCTGCAGACAGTGCTGTATAAATGTTTAGTAAGAATTTAAAGTTTGGAACATATTGTAATTAATAAAATGGAATGGCCATTGGAAGGAATGGCGGCAACAGCAATGAGCTTGGAGGATGGAGATCCCTTGGACTGGGTTCAGCACTTTGCATAGCAGGGCTGGGTTGGGCAAGCCTGGGGGCTTGCTAGGGGTGTGCAAAACTTTCATTTTCATTTTTGTTATTGTAATAACAAAAACAAAATATATTAATAATGAAAACAAAAACAGAAGTGTATTTTCATTTTTGAAATAATGGGGAAACACTGAAAAATTTATTTCTAACTATAACAATTTTGTTTCTTCCTCAGTTCTGATGAAACCTTGGGGAACTGTACCTCCAATGGAGGGCACTATGTGTACCAACTTGCGATATGATTGGACAAAGGGAACTGATTTTATAAGCAATTGAATATTGTGATTTTAAGAAAAGCTGCATACGCATTCCTTGCTACAACTTCTTTATTATTAGAGTGCGGGAGTGTTCCAATAGTGAAGGTGTGTTCAATGTCCATTATAAAGCCTCGACATTCTATTTGCTATACAATTGGCATGATTAAAGTTAGGAATGTGACATTTGTGGTAAACGATCACTGGCATAAGTAGTACATGATGTTGAGATTTCAGCCAAATTGGTTGGATAACAGCTGAGATATCACAGTTTGGGAACTGCACTGTGAAAGCCTGTTTTTTTCAAAAGTTAGACCATCTCAATCTCAGCAGGGTAAACGGGTTTTGTGTTGGTTGGGAGGAGGTGTAAGCCTTTTAGAAAATTCGAGGAGGCTGGAGGGGTGTGCCTTTGGTTTACTTTTTGAATCTGGTTAGTAGTTTTTAAGTTGTCAAATTTCATGTACACTGGTTGGACTACAAAAACATTACAGTCATGTACACTGTTGGACTACAAAGACGTTACAGTCAGACATACATTTATAAGTTTATTGCTTATACCACCAGGACCCTTTCTCCAATTCTTCTGAAAGTTGGCATAGATAGTATTCTTGGGGAGGGGTATAAACGTGCCAAGTTTCATTCACACAAAATGTGAGATAACAAAGTTACGGCCAGGCATGTATATGCAGATTTTTACAAAATAACATAATTCAACTGCTTGTAAAATCGGATTCCTTTATCCAATCTTTCTGAAATTTGGTACACATAATGCTTTCCATTCGAGTCACAATTCCTCCATGTTTCATCCAAATATAATGAGGGGTAAATGGTACAGCTGAAAATGTGTTTTCCATTGAAACCAAAGGAAATTGAAAACGAAAGAAAAAACAAAAATGAAATTTTGAGATTTATGAAAATGAGAATAAAAGATTTAAATAACAAAAATAAAACCCAAAAATGAATAATGACATGGGTCCTTGGTGCACACTTTTAGGACTTCTCCAATGGGTTTTCCTGGGAGACAGAGTCCTTGGAGACCCCTCCACCAGGGAAACTGCTTTGGCAAGTGGCCAGTCTGGACCCACTCTGAAAAACACTGAACTTAGTGGGAGACAGTTTCCCCACCCTGGGACTCATCGGTTTCCATAGCAGGGCTTTATTTGTCCAGGGTGGGGGCTTACCAAAGATTTTCCAGGGGGGGGAGGAAATGGGGGGCCACACCCACTCCTCCTCCACTCTACCACACCCACTCATTCAGTCCCCCCTCCCACACCCCAAGTCACTCACCCCCTCCCCCAAAACACGCCCACACTAGCACAGTTCCCCTTCCTCCAACATGCACCCCATACACTCACTCAGTTCCCACTCCCCCTAGACACCCCCACACACACTCATTCACTCATTCCCCACTCCCCAAGACACAGACACCCACACTCACGGCCCCCTACCCAAAACCACTCACATACTCCCCTCCTCCTCCCATGACACACTCACTCTATCCCACAAGGAGGAGCTGCCACCACCAACAGCAGCAGCAGAAGGCCACTGGGTGCTTTCCTTTTTCTGCTAATGAGGCCGCACTGGTGTTTAAAAGCCCAGCACTACCGTGTCTGGGTGCAGTGGGGCTGCGGCCATGTTTCCTGTCTGGCATTCTGGGACAAAATTTCCCAGCATGCTGGACTAGAAAACATGCTGGCATGGGGCCTTCCAAAGTCACAGTGGCCGTGACTGCAGGAGCAGCAGCATCGGGCAATGGGAGCAACAGGTAGGCTGGCAGGTGACTGAGAGGCAGGCGGACATGTGGGGGTTGGCAGTAGTTCCTCGCCCCCCTGCCCACGCTGCTGCTTCTGGTGCTCGGGTGGGGTGGGGCGCAGTATTCTTTAAGCTCTCATTTAACTTTATGGAATCCTAACTGCAAGTGTGTTGCATAAGGGCAGTTTTGCATTCTTTCCATAGAATAAAATAAGAGTTTAAATATTTTATAACTTTAAAAATCCTGGGCCGTGTTTTAAAAAATAAAGCCAAGGAACACCTAGGCCACAGGCTTGAATTTTTAAAAATGTTTTCAAGCCCTGACACACAACTAACACTCGAGGCTGACCAAATTGAGACGGTTGCAAATAAAGCAAAAAACTCTGCTCCTCAGCCTCCTGTTTTTCAACTGTTCAGTCTCCCCCATTTTAAGTCTAATTTCTCTGAAATTTGGACAGAGTAAATCTCTTTCCCAAGTGACCCTCCGAACAAATAGAATGTTCTAGCTTTATAATGATGCATACAACATGCCTTAACTATAGAGTGGATTCCGCCGCTCTATAATGACAAAATTTGTTTTATCGTGATAGTAAGGCTTAGTGAGGTTAGGGCAAGGAGGCAGGGTGACAGAGGTGCCCTCACTTTCCACATTTGCTACACCACTACTTCCCAGTCTCTCAGCTTCTAAGGTTATTCAACCAGATACTGGTAAATTGACTTACTAAACTGTGCCCAATTGATTCAAAGTGGGTAGTCTGGAAGGATTGGCACTGCTGTGTTAGCTCTGAGACACAGTGTATGGAGACCAGTCCCCCATTTCTAACAATGGGCAATGGTAGAGACTTCGGCAGCCAGGTGCCATTTAAGCCTCAGTGACTTCTTTACACAAGACGTTTGAATGGTTTGGAATTATACTGCAACATGCTGGGAAGAAAACTGAAGATATGGAAATCACATTTAGTGACTGAAACACCGTTCAAGCTGAGAATATCACAAACTAGAGGGCAGAGAGAAATCAAAGACTTGGAAAAAAATAAGGGCCTTGAAATGATGTGCTGTACTATGGCCATCTAGTGGCCATTGGAAGAACTGTGTGTGTTTTTCGATAGCCCCGGCTTGTTGACACGCACAGGGGTGGAAGGGTGGGTGGAGGAGGCTTGAGAGAAATGAGACAGTTAGAAATGAAGAAGCAACACGACAGAGACCTGAGAGCAGGGATAAGCTGCGTCTCTGAGTAAACAAATACCCCCCACTTAGAAACAATTTCCCCACTAGGAAACAATTTAACTGCATGAGATTACTGATTTCAGAAGCCTGAACTGTCTAACTTCAAGGATTTGCTAATTATTTGATCAACAAGGGAAATCAAACAAATGTTTCCCACAGAGTAAAAAATAAATAAAAATTCCTTTGCAGAATAATCTTCAGAAGTGCTCACTCATTTTGCATTCCTTGGGTGCATTTGGGAATACAAATATCCAGACACCCAAAATTAGAGAATCCTTCTTGTGTATTATTTTATTTCTGTTTATGGGCAAATCTAGACTAAACTCTTGTCGGGACTCAAAGTACAAAACCTCTAAGATGCTTGGAAGTCACTAAAGTTTCCTGCAGTGCAAGCTCCATTAGAATAATGGTAGCCAGGGAGAAATATTTAATTCCAATGACATGAGCTCTGACAGCCTGCACAAAATGAAGGCTAATCTACAGATTGATACATTTCTGCCAAGGTAAAAATGGAAATTAAAAAGGAGAGGATAGGATGTTCTGCTGGTATAAATCAGAATTGCTTGATCAAAGCTGATTAATCTATTCCACTTTAACCCAGCTGAGGGACTGGGGAAGGTGACAAAACTGGACTCGTATGAGCACTCCAGAGTTTAAAGTAGTAATGCCCATGCGACACTATTCAGGAAATCTCTTCCCCAAATCAGCACAGATATATCATGTAGTAATCATGAGTAAGGATGATATCCCTTTAAGAGCCTGCTTCAGCTCAATCTCATCTTGCAGAGGTACTTGGAGTGGTTACATTTTTCTGACTGGAGCAGTCTGCACCAGACAGCAAGGGTGATAGTCTAGAAACAGACTATCTCCTTCAAGTGGTGTTCCAAACCTCATTAATAGGAAGCCACAAAACACCACAAAGTGTTTGTTTACACATCACAAATAAACCACAGCTAAATCGGCAGTGAAAGACTGGCCAGCTGATTTCCAACTGTGAATGGTAGAAGTCCAGTGTCTCTCTGAAATCATCTCTAGATAACTAAATGTGCCAGTCATATACGTGCACAATTTGACTTTACCCCAAACTTAGAAGGAAGCAAAGTCTCACAGTTAGTCAGCAGTGTCAGGGCCCATAGGGCTCAAACCAGGGCCCATGTGGCTCTGGGGCAGGTGCATGCTTCCAGTGGGCAGGTGCTCCATCTGGGAGCAGCTAAAGTCTCTTGCCTAAGCAAGATACAAATCCCCTGTGCCTGGCAGCAGCCTGGCCTACAGAGCTTCTGATGGCTTGGGTGTGGCACGTGCAGGGATTAGCTGGATGAAGGTATTTAGATCTCCCCTTGGAGTCTGCCAGTGCAACAGGTCATAGTCGAACTTCCTAGGCCGCTTGGCTCATCACAGTCCCTGTGCTTCAGTCCTTGTTTACCTCCAGCGTTGTCTGCTCTCTGGTTTCTGCATTCCAGCCCTCACTACTTCCAGTTCCTGCACTCCAGACCTCACTTACCGCAAGCTTTCCTTGCCTTCCAGTTCCAGCTCTTCAGCCACCCTCCAGCCCTTACTCCAGTCCACCAGACTGACAACTTCCTGGTTTCAGACCCCTTGTCTTGCCATTTGGACCTTGCTTTGGAACTGCCCCCTTGTAGTGTTCCCTTTTGTACTTTGAGTCCAGTGGTGTTAAACTGCTTCTTGGTTCCATACCCCTGCCTGTACCTGGATGTTGCCTTGCTCTCCTTCTGGTCTGGTGACATTGCTGTTAGTCCTGGCCCTGGCAAGACTGAATGTCGTCCCAATCCTGAACTGCCACCCACAACCAGGCCCTTACAAGCAGCACTCCCCACCTCCAATGGAAAGGCCCCTCATTCTCTGCTTCCTACCAAGTGGCAGCATATTCCAGAAGCAAGTATCTTTTACAGGACTTCTCCTCATCAAGCTGTGATGGGGGTTTAAAGCCTTAATCATGTAGCTAGCAAGGGTGAAACTGTAAAACTATGAGGACAAAGGGCTAAAGCCACCCCACAGCTATCCCACCACCTGTGAGCAGTGGATCAGCCCAGCAGCAGTGGAGCTCCCCTGCTCTTGCATGTGGCACTTGCAGTAATCAGCAATGAGCCAACTACTGTACAACTATCCTCCTCCCCCCAACAGCCGTGTCAACCCAGCTGCTGAACAGGGACAGCTGGGCAGGCACCTACATGCATCCCATGCAAGATTAAGGGCAGGTGAAATGCTGCCAAGTGTCTGGGTAATTCTAAAGGGTGGGGGGCCAGGATGTGGCACTGCTGCTTCCCCCCTTTTCCCCTATCCTCCTTTGTAGGGATGGGCAAACAGAACGGAGTTCGGAAATTTGGTTCCGTTTGGTTTGGTTTGAAATTGGAGTTCGGAAATTCGGTTCGGTTCGGTTTGAAATTCAAGTTCAGTTGGAAGTTTGGTTCAGTCGACTGAACAGACCAAGTTCGGTTGAATTCCGAACTTCCGAACCAAGTTCGGCCATTCAAAACCAGGTTTTTTGGTGTGTGTTGCCACTAGGGATGGGTGAACAGAACGGAGTTCGGAAATTTGGTTCGGTTCGGTTTGAAATTCGAGTTCGGTTCGGAAGTTCGGTTCAGTCAACTGAACAGACCGAGTTCGGTCCGAACTCCGAACTTCCGAACTGCTTTCGCCCATTCCTACTCCTTTGAGAAATACCTGGTTGCATCCCTGGTGACTAGGAGAAAGTTCTCCTCAGCAGTCAGTCATTGTATAGTAGTTGGGGACAGTTGACTTGACTCAGAAAAATAATTGAGAGGCTTGAAAGAGACAGGAGAAAGCATTAACTGTGTGTCTGTAAACCAAGATGTAGGGTCTTGGATCCATCCCTAGGCCATTTTTAGACGAGCGTGCGGTGCGCTCATGCATGGTTTCCAAAATGCCGTGAGATGGGATTAGACGAGACACTGACACGAGTCACACACACAGGAGGGGGACGCGCATTCTTTTCCGGCCGCAATTTGACCAGGTTGGCGATCGAGGTGGTCAAATCGCGGCCGGAAAAGAATGTGCGTCCCCCTCCTGTGCACGTGACTCACGATAGCGTCTTGTCTAATCCCATCTCGCGGCATTTTGGAAACCACGCGCAAGCGCACCGCGCACTCATCTAAAAATGGCCCTAGTGTAGCATCAGCAAAGTCATGGTGTTAAACCAGACCCAATAAGCATGTGTAGTACAGATGAAACAGATATAGTTCTGTAACTGCAGTTAGTAGTCAAAATTCCAGGTATGTAATTGATTAACCAATCAGTAACTGCATATCACAGCAGTAAACCAATTAGCCAAATTACTGATTAATACCACTTTACAATAATTGCATAATTGATTTACCATGATTTTTCTGCATTCTTTTATTTCTGGATCAATAGCAAAGCAGCATCCATTAAATCTGAGTCAGGTATCCAATGGGAAAGAGAATTAAACTTGAAACCAGGGTCCGAGGGAGAAGCAGAAAAGGAGTTATGGGAAGCAGAACTAGCTGGTATCTGCAGAATGGATGAGAAAACAGAAGCATTAAAATAATAATTATTATGAATAATAAATAATTCCCCTTAATGCCCCACACACCCCTCCCCTGCACCACCCACTCAATCCCATCCAACCCTAATAAAAATGGCTAGCATTCCAAAACTGATAGTCCATTTGGTTACTACAGATTCAGTGGATACCAAGATCTGCATGCATAAACCTTTCTGCTCTAGTGTGTAGCTAGCATAAATGAGAATACAAGACAGCTGGCAAAAAAGAGTCAGTGCTGTGTGCAGGTTTCATTTCATTTGGCTTCCGGCAAAGAAAGGAAAACGGCTGAGTTGCATTGACACCTGGGAGGCCTCCAAATGTTTCAGCAAAATTAAAAGTGATGCATTTAGCCATCTCTGCACAGGGCCAAGTCGGTGATTTCATTCCGAGTGTGTGACAAACTTTTATGATAGTTGGCTACAAATGAATTAAACTCACCGGGTTTTGTCTGAGTGGGTTAAATGTTGCCATGTACTTCTAGATTAGAGCTAAAATTAGTATTTAGACTTGAGGTGAGAACAGTGTTCCTGTATTATCAGGAAATATCTATTTTTCAGGAGTGCTTGCAACTATTTGTTCCTCACTATCCATTGAATCTGCAGTGGTTTCCCACCATTTTTTTGGTAATTTCTCGTATTTTTCAGTATTTGCTGCCAATTACTTTCAGATATTTTTGTTGGTTGCCAGCATTACGACAGTTTTTGGCATTAAAATGGAGAAAACAAGGGTTAGCCCTTGAAATACACCAATCAAAACAATTTACAAGAAGTCAAAACAAGGAGCAGTAAGGGAAATGAAAAAACAGGGGTGGGGAACATTTTATGTCCTGGGGGGCCACACTGAATATTAGTACAAGCTCCGAGGGTCACATGGATGTTGGGGTGCTTAACAGGTATATTCAGAAAAGGAGGGCCCACATCATGGATCTGGCCCATGGATCTATCCCCTAGCCTTGTGTGCAAGCCCTCCTCTCTGCTCCATTATCCTGAGCTCAGTTTTTCAGTGCTTGGGGGTAGAGACTGGATCCAGGAGCCAGATCCAGGCACTGGAAAGGGGCCACATAAAAAATTGCCACGGGTCACATTTGGCCCTCGGTTCCCCACCCCTGTGATAAAAGTTACATTGTGAACTTACGATTGTACACAAGCAAACATAAGCAGCATGAAGGGAATGTTACATATAGTGTGGCTACTCCTGCCTAGGAAGAATTACCATAAGTACCAAACAATGACAATTACTGAACAGGAGCTAGCAAAAATAGTGAAAAAGCTGGTAAGTTTCCTCATTATGCGAACACGGGCGAATAGTCTGTTTCTGACAGAAATAGCTTTTGCTGCAATTGCTCAATTCAGCACTACAAGTATCTGCTACTATCCAGTATCCAGCTGGATAGTGCGGTATCCAGCAGATACTAAATGGTATCCATTTTGTGTCCAGTGGATATCTAGTTAACCAGATTACCATTTGCCAAAATACTGTTTAATTACTGTTTTACTTTCTTTTCTTTTTTTTATTCCCTCCCTCCATCTGGATTGCAGTAATGCCATAATGTTGTAATGCAGTAAATGCCGGTAATCAGTAAATGGTAATATCTGGTATTGAATAATTAGCCAGATATTAACCTAAATACCAGATATTAACTGTGGATATTCTTTGGTTATCCGTTTCAGCACTAGAAAGACAATTCCAAAATGCAGGACAAGTGTTCCCAGTCCATGATCCTTGTATAAAAGACTACTGAAGTCTACACATCAGTTGGTTCAAATTTTGTGAGAGTTTCTATCCTCCATGGTGCAAACCTTTTCATTACAGTTGTACCTAGCTTTTGTGTAACATCTTTCGTCCCAGGTATCCCACAGCATTATACAATGTTCACAAGAGTCATTTCCTGCCTTGCTGTACTGGAGGATTAATGTGTTTCTGTATAATGCTCATTTATTTTATTTATTTATTTATTTATTTATACAAGGATTTTTATCCCACCCCCTCCTGTCTCTGGCAGCGTGGGATAGCTTACAATAAGAACAGTAAAAACAATAAAATACAATAAATAACAATAAATAACAATATAAAATTCATCTAAAAGGTTTTTTAATCCAAAATAATTTAGCCCCCCCATCTCCCCCACCAAAACCCTGGTGAAAACGCCAGGTCTTACAATGGCGTCTAAAGGAGGGAAAATCTGGGGACAGATGGATGTCTGCCAGGAGGGAGTTCACAGCCGTGGCGCCGCCACCAAGAACGTCCTTTCCAATGTCACACCCACCCACCCCCCACCCCCCGCTGCACCTGGGGTCTTCAAGAAGGGCGCTCCCAGCCAACCACAGAGGCCGATCCGGAATCTGGGGGGTGAGGCAGTCCTGCAGATAGGTGGGACCCAGGCCGTTTACGGCTTTATAGGTAAGAACCAACAGCTTGAATCAGGGCCAGAAGGCAGCCAGTGCAGCAAGCACAGCACAGGTGTTATATGCTCATGGTGCCCCATCCCCATAAGGATGGGGCACTGCATTCTGCACCAGCTGCAGTCTCCGGATTGTCACCATGTAAAGCCCCATGTAAAGCACGTTACAACAGTCCATTCTTGAGGTGATAAAGGCCCAGCTCTACCTACTATACCACCCCCCTGGAGACAAGGGTGTAGCTATAATAGATGTAGGCCCAATGAGGCCGAGGAGTTTGGGGGGGGGGCTACACCCACATGGAATGTGTGAATAGGCAAATAGGTGATTAGCACCCAAGAACCTGGGAGGCACACCCATGTGGAATGAGTGCATGGGCAAATGGGCAATTAGCACCCACTGAAGTCTTGCT
Source organism: Sphenodon punctatus (assembly GCA_003113815.1). Classification (NCBI taxonomy): domain Eukaryota; kingdom Metazoa; phylum Chordata; class Lepidosauria; order Sphenodontia; family Sphenodontidae; genus Sphenodon; species Sphenodon punctatus. Next base: position 6,560,723 of record QEPC01013498.1, on the reverse strand, counting down.
AAATGCTGCAGCTTAAGAAAACACTGCACCTAACCGGGTTGTACTGGCAAGGGCAAAAACAGAGGAGGTTCCTGGAAGAGGGGAGGGGGATGGAATGCCCATCTCCATGACTGAAGTAGATAAGGGACGCATATCATAGCTCCATTCAAGGAAGCCTATCATAGCCCCAAGTCCAGTCTCTCCTGATTGCTGCATGACTTGCCTGTTACCCCATTCTCCACTTCTAGTATGCTCCTGGGCAATTCCTCCTCAGTCGTCTCAGGTGATTCTCCTTTCTCTTACCTAGCGAGGTCCAGGGTTCGACTTCCTACCTTAGCCCCCACACGCTCAAGCCTGGTCCTGTCAAGCCTCCCCCAGGTGCGTTGCTTTGCTTGTCTGCTGCTCAGCTGCTTTGCAGTGGTGGCTTATTGATTACAGCCTCGTGGCTCAGCTCTTCTCTCTCTATGTGGCTCCTCCCCAGATGCTATTACGTCATTGGGACGTCCCGCCTGCCAACCCGCAGGCAAGGCCTCTCTCACCTGTGCCCTCAAACGCTCTCAATTACTTCCAGCTGTCCTGTTCTCCCTACAACTTCCTCATTTAAAGGGTTGGCATCTGACCTCGCCCACCAACTCTTAAAGGTACAGGGAGTCCAACTGGATCCCCATATTACAGGGACCAGTGGTAGCTCTGGTGGCAGAGTGCTTGAAAAGAAATGAGAAGGTTGGGGGGTTCAAGGTTAATGTAGGCAAAGAATCTTTTCAAATACACAATTTGCATAAGCTATGCCCTTGTTTTTCCAAGGCTGGCCTTGTCACAGTGACACATGCCCTGGTGACCACAAGGCTTGATTACTGTAATTTTTCTTCTATGGGTTTCCAGCGGTGCTTTGTGTTCCTTACAGCTTGTTCAGAATGCGGCAGCATCATTCCTTAAAGGTTTGGACAGCTGTGATTACTCCTGCCTTGTGTTCTCTGCAGTGGCTGCCTGTAGAATGACAGATGGTATTTAAATTGCACTGTTGGTTTTTCAAGGCCCTAAACAGTATAGGCCCTGGCTATATTAGAGACCTGCTCCTGGAGCCTGCACTGATGGTTATCTGAGCTCAGAAAACACCTGCTGCTTGGGGATCCCCCCCATCACACCTTAAGTCAGCAGGTGATCAGGCCTTTGCTGTGGCAGGCCCCTCGGGGTGGAACTCTCTCCCTTTGGATGTCTATCTTAGCTCCTCCCTCATCATCTTTAAAAAGCAAATGAAGACCTATTTATTTTCCAGGTGTTTTTATGATCCACTGCTGGTTCCCCTCAGTGTGTTTTTCCACCAACCCTGGAAGTTTTAGGCCCATAAGTCTTCTGAGCATTATCGCAAAGCTTTATGCCAAGCACCTGCTATCCTCTCTAAATGACTGGTTGGTTGAGTCCCAAGTTTTATACAAGGAACAGGCAGGGTTTCAGGTGAACTCTCGACCATTACCTAGTTTTATCCCATCTGGCAGAAAAGTATTATATATTAATATTTATTTGCGGCCAAAGCCAAATTAAACAGATAAACAAACAAAACATCTCCCAGGAGAGGGGAGTACAATAAACCACATGCCTCCCTACACCCCCTGGGAAACCCAAAAGATCACACTATAGTTACAAATGGAGATATATCAACATTCCACAATCCCTCACTCTTGATCAATAGGTTGCCTAAACTTTAAGAACAATACACGGAGACTCAGAGCTGCCATGAGAAACTGGGCGATAGCACTAGTAATTTGAGGGTCCTCTTCCCCCAGCGCCAGATAGAGAAGATTCTGTTCGGTTCTACCCGAATATCTCTGAAGAAAAGTAAAAAGATACTTGGCGCGAATGTGAACAGTACATGTTGAACCGTCTCAACACATTTTTTACATCAAAGGGGCACAGCCGCTCATCAAAAGCTAGTGCCCTCATTTGCCCCTCCAGTAAGGCTGTTGGCAAAGCATTTAGCCTTGTACATAAAAACAAATATTTCCCCCGTGACACTATGGCTGAAGATAAATAACCAGCCATAGTCAGAGATGATCTAATAAAACAGAGATAATCTGCCACATGTGGCGTAGCTCTAATACTTGCTATCTCCTCCTGTGAATCCTGATCATATAGCCTGCGGATAATCTCAGACATCACTTCCCCCAGATCTTTGCCAACCCAATAATCTAAATGGAAACCTAACTTGCTGAGGAATAACTCCACTGCTCGCTGCCAAAGACTCTTAAAGGTATCCTCCCTCCAATACCTTATCAACCCCTGGTTCTGAGTAGTATATAACCTGGCCCAAAATTTCAAAACTAGGGCCTAGGCCTCCATGGACCATCTACGTTGACCCAGCTCGGCCCTAATGGCCACAAAAGGGGTACCTAATGAGATCTTCAAAAGATACTGGAAGAAGCACGCCTGGAAGCTGTTAAGTTTCCCCACCAGGGCGGTGGCATAAGGCAGCCAAACTTCGCCCCCATATAAAAGTTGGGCTCAAACCTTGGTATGTAGAACCCTGGCAGCAGGAGCTATTGCCCTTTTCCCCGTGCCAGAAAACAACCCGGCAAGAGAGAAAGAAGTTCCTTTTGCAAGAGATACAGCATTTTCCACGTGCCCCCTCCAGGTCCCCATTGAGTGAAAAAGTAATCCCAAATAACGGAATGACTTCAGTTGAGAAATAACTTGATTGCCCACACTCCACCGGGTCTCCTGACGAGAGCTAGAGAATATCAGAATGTGGGATTTCCCATAATTTATCTTGAGCTCGCTCTGGAGACAGAAATTAGATAAGCAGTCAAGCTGCTGCCTTAACTTCACCTTTGTTTGAGACAAGATAGCAATATCGTCGGTGTAGAGTAACACGCCGATTGAATGCTCAGCCAATTTGGGGGGGTGAAAAGAAGGAGAAGCTAGCAGCAGTACTACCCCATTAATAAAAAGTTTGAAAAGGAGGGGTGCAAGCACGTAACCCTGCCTTACCTAGGCCCGATGGGATCCAGTGTTGGAGACTCCAATTCTTGCCACGTTGGGAGTAGAGTACCGATGTAATCCTGGACAGGGAGGAGCGTGCCGTCCTAGCTTTAGTGTTGCCCCCAACCTGCAAAGGAAGAGGATTGGAGTTAAAAGACCAAGGCAAAGTGTGGGTGCATGGAGCCTAAGTTGTAAGCGAGCACAGTATGTGAAGTCATACAACATCTTTACTGCTTACATGATGCTCCCGCCTTAACACACAATTTCTAGGTTTGTTAAAGTTTGCTTGGTATGAATCTGCCTTAACTAAGTTTGTAAAACCGTAGGTTTTTTGTTTCTCTAATATGTAAACAAACCCTGCAGTTAAAGAGCTCTGCAAGGGGAGGAGGGGGAGGGGAGTTAATCCTCCTCGTGCTGGGCTGCTCCCCCCCACAGTTTTCCACTCAGTGGCCAGAGAGCTAAAGGGAGGCGGGAACTTAGAGAATGTCGCCCAAGCCCTCAGGGAGCATGAGCTGGACATCGACCCAGAAACGCACTGCTTTCTGGGCAATTGGGGAGGGAGTGGGGATGTGCCATGTGCTCCTTGACT
>QEPC01013498.1:6545229-6557079 GCA_003113815.1 Sphenodon punctatus | reverse complement strand
AAGATGCATCTCCATTGTATTATTTCAGAAACAGTTAATGAGATATAATTTAATTCCAAACTAGCATTAAGGTTTCCTCCATTGTTTCCATTGGCCTTTCCATGTCAACGTGTATCCTGCTCAGCTTTAGTGTTGCCCTCAACCTGCAAAGGAAGAGGATTGGAGCTGAAAGACCAAGGCAAAGTGTGGGTGCATGGAGCCTAAGTTGTAAGCGAGCACAGTATGCGAAGCCATACAACATCTTTACTGCTTACATGGTGTGGAAGTTAAGGCGGGAGCCTTAACACACAATTTCTAGGTTTGTTAAAGTTTGCTTGGTATGAATCTGCCTTAACTAAGTTTGTAAAACCGTAGGTTTTTTGTTTCTCTAATTATTATTATAAGCATTTATATAGCACCAGCAATGTACCTGACGCTTTACAAAGAATTAGATAAGCAAAAACCTACCTAATTTAGTATTTGTTTTAGCTCTATTATTTATCTACACAAACACACACTCAGCCTAAAGGAAAGAAAACAGATCAAGAAGAGAGAGAACTGGAGCCGTTTATCTAGTATCGTCAATGCTTCCTTCTCCCCTCAGCTCCATCCCAGCTAGCAAACATCTTGGGACAGCCATATTTCCCAGTCAAAGGAGACTGGTCCTTAAAATAATCTTGTCCCCATTCCATCCAGCTGTGTTTGCCACCCCACATTCTACTATTTTAATTTTCTTTGTGTTCATCTGGAGCTGCTTCTTCTCCAGATTCGCTGTGTGTCAATCTCAGGCTTTGCACTTATCTGTTAATCTGACCCATCTATCAATAGTTTTCCACTCATCCCTCCAAACTGTTCAGCCAAGAATTTTAGCCAGCCTTCTATCATTTTTATGCGTGCAGCTGCTGCCGCCGCTGTCACAAGGTCACCCTTGGAAATGATACCATGCTTCAGTGGGTACTTTTCACCTAATAAAATATACAGAACACTGTATATCAATCATATTGTTCAGAAACCAAGTCCTGCAAGGGAGGAAAGAGCTGAGCTGTTTCAGACTTTCTTCTTTTAGCCTCCACTCTTGTGGCTGGAGTAGATAGATATAGCGGTTTCTTGGTTTAATTCTGGAGTAAGAGTGGCACATAGTGGCCAAAAATATCCCAACTTCCAGACACATAAGGCAGGGAAATGCCATGAGCACATGTTTGCAACTGAGAGGGAGCTACAGCATGGAATTAGTGACAGTTGCAATTGCAAGGGTGAATTTCACACTGAAACCTTGTGACTTGGTGTTTTGAAACCCTCCTTTCCCGGGTTTCTATCTGTGGTGTAAAGGTGTGGATAAGGCTATGTTCACATGAAACTCACAGAGTGTAATTATCTACCTGTGGGTAAAGTAACCCAAATCCCTGTCTGCTACATGAAAATGTTTACTCCTGGGTAAAATGTCATAAGCCTACCACAGACTGACATCACGGCCCGAGGGCAGGTTCGGAAGCTTCTCAATTGATCAGTTAAATATAGTGACTGCTTATTATTTGACCATGGTCAAATATTGCCAAGTATTCTATGAAGCCAAGCATGGCCTTTTGGAAAAGGCAGCCTGCCTTTTGTATTGCATCGTGGTCAGAGACACATATTTATTGCACAGAAAAATCAAGATTCTGCAACTAGGAAAGCCAAATTCTCTAGAGAAGGAAGACAAATTCCCTTTTCAGAGAAGTGGCAGAAGCTGAACTTCAGCTGCTCTTTCCCATGGCCAGTGTTTCATTCTGTTGAGAGAAGGGTTAAGAAAACATGTCTTCAGTATGAGGGATGGAGATTTATGTGTGAGGCCAGGCACAGCAGCAGAGCTGAAACGAATAGTAAATTTTCTATCTGTGATTAATATCTGTTATACTGGGTAGTTTGGCAGTATCCAGCCATTAACCACTTACCAAGACAGCTAACTGACAAACCAAACACCGCCACAATGGTTAACCAGTTTATCATATTACTACGTATTACTACGATTAATGTCACTTGATTGATGTTCTTTTGGTTACCGTTAATAGTCTACTCTGCTGGTAAAAAACTGTACATTATGTTTACCTGAAGTTCATGTTAGCAATTGAACCTATTTTTGATAGATGGAACTAATCTAATTATTTATCTAAATGAATGATTACTTAAGAGTTTAGAATGTATCCCGTTTTGTGTGGTTTGGCAATGGCCTATGGCTACGTTTATTAAATGTTTGATTGATATTACCATGTAACCAAAATCCAGATTTACCATTTTTACTTCTGGGATCCCACTCAGTGGTATTTGCTCTGTTTCAAGCAATCATTTTTCCAAGATGCAAACACTCCTCACTCCTCCCCTCCCCCTCAACTATATCTTTTATTTTTAAAAAGTTATTCCATTTTTTTACCCCGCCCTTCCCACAAAGGCTCAGGGCAGCTGAGAAACATACAAATTCAGTTAAAAAACCCTAGACCTACCCCTCGACCCTCTCCCTAACCCCCCTCCCCCATCAAATCCAACCCAATCCTACTCCAGCCTACCAAATGCCTAGTCAAACAAGAAGGTCTTACATCTCTTCTGAAAGATGAGCAGATTCGGGCTTAGGCGGACCTCAAGGGGAGGAAGTTTCATAATTGTGGAGCAGCTGCCGAGAACACCTCCTTACGTATCCTGGTTGTATGAACCTCATGGGCAGTTAGTACTCGCAGAAGGGTGCCCTGGGCCAACCTCAGAGGCCATGATAGACATAAGGAAAGAGGTGATGTTTCAGATACCTGGGCCCCAAGCCATTTAAGTCTTTATACATCAAATACAGCACCTTGAATTGTGCTCAGAAAGCTATTGGCAGCCAGTGCAGACTCCAGAGCACTGGTGTAATGTGCTCCCGGTGACCCACCCGCCACCAGAAGGTGGGCTGCCGAGTTCTGCACCAACTACAGCTTCTGAACAGTCACCAGGGGCAGCCCCACATAGAGCACATTGCAGTAGTCTAACCTCAGGGTTACAAAGGTATGGCTAACAGTGACCAAATCCGAGTCTGACAAAAAAGGTTGCAGCCTTCACACCAGACTAAGTTGGTGAAAGGCACTCCTGGCCACCGCCACAACCTGGCCATCCAAGGCAGAATAGCTGATCCAAGAGCACCCCAAGTCTACAACCTGAATGACCAATCAGCTCACCTGTCTCCAATGGCAGCCAGGCACCTGGTAAGCACTGAGACTGCAGGACCTGGGTCAGATGAAAAAGAGAGATAAAGTTTGATGTCATATGCATACTGATGGCACCTCACTCCAAATCTCCTCACAATCTTGCCCAGGGTCCTCAGATTCACATTGGGTGGGAACAGGGACAAGATGGAGCCCTATGGAACCCCACAAGGGAGCTCCCAGGAGCACAATGAGCTACCACCCATCATCGCTCTCTAAGTCCTCCCATTCAGGAATCATCAGAACCACTTAATAGCAGTCCCATGCACCCCCACCAGGTCCCATAGTGGGTCAACAGGTCAACAACACCCCCTGATCAACTGTATCAAAGGCTGATGAAAGATCTAACAAAAACAGGGTACAACTTCCCCTGTGGATTTCCATCAACCAAGGCCACAAGCATAATCCCGGTGCCATGCCCAAGATGAAAACCCAAATGACATGGGTTCAGGAATCCAATAGCATCAAGATGCGCCTGGAACTGCAAGGCAACCACCTGTTCAATAACCTTCCCTAAAAAGGAAGGTTAGAGACAGGATGGTACATGACCAGGGAGTCAACATCACGAGATGTTTTCTTGAGCAGGGGATGGACAACTGCACTTTTGAGCCCATTGGGCACCCTGTCCTTCCCAGTCCTAGTCCGCAACAGCCCCACTGTCTCCTGGCTAGCTTTCACCAACTAGTACAGACATGCTCGCAGCACTCCAAGCCCTACCTCTCCACATCAGCGAGTGAGACCAATAGAAGCCGATCCAAACAAACTGGACAATACTGAGCCTCCCCAACCCCAAACTCTGGCTGTACTCAAAGTAGTAGCACCCAAGTCGATCCAAATACGAGCCACTTTATCCACAAAGTAGGTGGCAAACACATCACAGTGGGCAGCTAATGCCTAACTTCGGGTGGATACAGCCAGGATTTAAAAGCTATTCACCCCCTGGAAGAGCTTCACTGGATGGCACTTTGCAGATGCTGTGGCAACAGAAAGTAATCTTTCCTCACCGCTCCACATCTACACCATAGTCTTTCAGAAACAGTCTATGTTATAGTCAATTGGCTATGGCACGGGTTTATTTAATTAATTAATTTATTTATTATAAAATTTGTACCCCGCCCCCTCCTGCTAAAAGCATCTCGGGGTGGTTAACAGCATATTAAAACAGATTAAAAACAACAACAATACAATTAAAAACCCCACAGTAAAACAAATTACTCCCTACCCCACCCAGCCCATGTCCCTCAGGAAAGGCACGGCGGAACAGCCAGGTCTTACATTGTCTACAGAAAGAGGGGAGGTCGGTGGTCAGGCGGTCCTCCAGTGGGAGGGAGTTCCACAGCCATGGCACAGCCACAGAGAACATCCTCTGCAATTCGACACCTGAGAAACCCGGGGGACCTCGAGGAGAGCGTCCCCCAGCCAACCAGGTTGAGCACGCTCGAACCATCTACCCTCACACTTTAGCAACCTCAGGTCCTCCACATACCAGGGGGACCTACACTGCCACCGTGGAGAAGATGGAAACCTGGGAGTGGAGCCAGCCACTGTGTAGATAGCTCAAGTCAACACAGCACAACAGAGAGGCTGTCAAGGTCAGTGGGTAAATCCCACAGAGATTTCTTGAATCCTACTGGATCAATTAGTCCCTGGGGGTGGACCATCCTACCTCCCCCAACCCCCACAGGGGTAAAAGAGGGGTAGGGATCTGGACCTTCAGAAGGTAATGATCCGACCATAACAACAGAGTTGTAACACACATCCATGAGAGGAGAGAGGGTAACAGATACCAGGTGCCTACCCCTGTGCCTGGATGGCATTTCCTCCCCCTGCCATGTATCCGTATGCCCAGCATGACTTTAATTGGTTCTACAGCTGCCACAGTGGCTCCCCCTTTCCCCAGCTCTACAAAAAGCCAGACGGCATCCCCTGAGCTCAACAGCCCTGGAGAGATATTGGCCAGGGAGACAGGCTGGTAAAGAACCCTACCCACATACCTTTGCTCCACCTCTCACCAGGGAGGGGGGTATAATAGCCCCCCACACCTATTCCCCACGTCACTCTCCCCAGGGAGAAATCTTTCCCACAACCCATCCCAGCCACCCCCATTTCCCTTCCTATAAAGGGACTCCCGCCCATACCTTCCCTCTCACTGGGGGGTCACATAGGGTGGGCATACCTCCCCTTTAAAAGAGGATGCTTATGAAAAATGCATGGTTCAGGGCTTCACTAGAACCAATGCAGCCCTGCAACATGTATTTTTCATGTGTCCTCTTTTAAACGGGAGGTATGGCCACCCTAGGGCCATAGTACTACTCCCTACTCCCAACCCCCTTCCCTCTCACTGGGGGGGGGGCACAGCACAACCCATCTGCCCTCCACCTCTGGCCATACCCACCCTCACTGGGGGGGGCATGGCCCCATTCCCTAAGTCCTGTCCTCCCATGCCCATACCCCTTTCTCACTGGGGAGCCATCAAATAACCCGCATTCTCCCAGCCCGTATTCCCTCTCTGGCTACTGGCCTCCATTTTTTGTCTGTGCGGGTGATAGCTTGAAGGAGGAGGAGAAAAGAAATTATGGGCAAATGAAACTAGTCAGCAGTGAAACTAGCCGGTAACCACAGTACTGACAGGAAACAAGAGTAGTCATTACCAGTGGACCCACAAATTCACAAAATGGCCTCTCTACTCATACTTGGGAGGAGAAGGAAAGCAGCAGTGCATCATGCAAGCACAGAGCAAGCAAAACAAACCAGAAATCCTTAGGCCATTGACCCAATAATATTATGTGAAGTCCTTAGCACTGCACATCATGAAAACAGCAGCATGGAGTTCCACTTGTCCCCAAACAGAAAACATGCTACACACAGTTCTGTCGCAATTTAAAAGGTGTCTGAGCTGCTACAACAAACCTTCCTGTAAGGACTAGTTAGTGAACCAAACTGTGGCATGGTCTTCTCACAGATAAGCCTGCAACATCCCATGCCCAGACTTCAAAAGGGCAGGGCAGGGCAGGCCAGAGCCATTTTCAAATGCAGAAAATATTGCAACAAAGATTGAAAATCTTTTCCATCAAAGCCCCTAGATCCTCCCACCGAACACAGAGAAAGCAGACAGTTTAGGTTGGAAAACAGTAAAGAAAGGGAACACCACTGATTTTAACAAACCATTTTGTGGGGGCTCCAGCTCCACAAAATGGCCACTGTCTTTTTTGCACATGCTTTTGGCTTGGGAGAGGAGGGAAACCAGCAGTGCATCCCTTGCAGTATGCATTGCAACTTGCACAGATCGTACCAAACTAGAGGCCAAATATTCAGCTGCTCACCTCAGAACATCTACTTGACATTCTAGGTCAGCAGCTCAATATTTGACTTCAACCGACCCTTAGACACAAGAAGTTGTTCACACTAGTATAGTATCTATCTCTGCAACAATAGCCTTTACTTTATTAAAGGTTATTGCAGTGCAGAGATACTACTAGTAGTGTGAACAAAGGATATTTAGCACTTGGAAACCACTGTTGCATTACCTAATGGAAATGGCTGAAAAGCTACTTCTGCCACTACTAGTAGCAGAAGTAGTTGTGGTTTTTAAGTCTATTCCTTCAAGTTAGAGTACACCACACAGCAGCAAGTTCAACTTTATTCAATTAAAAATTAAGAATTAATGTCTTTCTTTAGGCAGCTAAGCACAATCATATTTATTTATTTATTTAAATTTTATCCTGCACCCTCCTGCTCACAGAGCAGCTTGGGGGCAGCTTACAACACACACAATCAATACTTACAATTCATAATTAAAACATACTATTACCCACAATTTTAAAATTAATTAAAAATACTAAAAATATACTAAAAGGGCAGAATCAATCTGTATGTAATAACCATATGTGATATCATCCCATAATAATCACTATTTATTATAACATCCCCCCTCCTCCCAAGACCAGTCCCCCAGCCCCCGGGGCCCCCCAAAAAAGCCAAGGCCAACCCCCAGCCGGGTCCCCAATGTACTCACCCAGTAGGCCCAAGCCCAGACAGAGAAGGCTGAGCTCAGCAGCGTCTCCTCCCCACTGGAGGACAGGATGCTGGGCTTGATGATGGACCCTTGGTCTGACTTGGCGCTACCTAACTTGCTTCCTTGAGATGCTTAATATTTATAAAATATTATAAATAAATAAATAACAGCGACCCGTAATTTGAATGAAAAAGATTCAGTCTGACCACCAGCTGGCTGGCCAACTGCAAACTCTCTCTCTCTCTCTCTCACTGAAAGAGAGATAAAATGGTGCCTGTGTGGAGTCACCTTGATATATGCTCTGGTCTCTGGAGCAGCAGGCAACTCCCACCCTCACACCATGTGAGAGAAAAAGCCTGTGCTGAGTGAGACACTGAATAAAATACTTACACAAAAAAACACAAGCACTCTCCACTACCCCCGCCCCCCCTGTAGTTGCTGTTCTATCGGCCAATATCACACACACACGTCACAACAGTCACACACACAAACACACATCCATTGCTCCCCCATCCCTCTCCTGCCCCCTCTCCTGCCCATAGGGCACCAAGGGCTAACAGCCCATATAACGTTGCTGTTGCTGCCGGTTGCCTCTCCATAAAGCTCCATGAGATACTGCCCCAAGCGATCCTGGCAACGCGTTGCTCTTTCCTATGAACACGTGGCCAGCACTGGGGACAGGATTTTAAGGTAAGTAAGGTACCGTACTGGGCACATGGGAGGCCAGGAGGGGCATTGCCCCATCCGACCTAGTGATATTACCATGTCTGGTGAAGTCATATCAGACAAGGGGTGGAGCTAACGTACTCTTCTGCCTCTTTAACCCAGCCATCTGGTGAGTGCCACAGAGAAGGACTTGTTGGCGCTGAAGGAAGGTTCTGGCTTGGGACGGGGCCCGATCAGCAGGGGCCATGCCACTTCCAGGATTGGCACTGTCGATGCAGCCACCGATGCCGCCATCATGCCCACAGGATGGGGGGAGACTGCTCCTGTCAGTGCAGGAACCCCCCCACAGCTCCGTTCAGAGGCTAGGGGCAGAGCCACTGACGTGCTGTCACCCCCAGCAGGGACTACACCCCCAGCCTCACTCCCGCGGTGCTCAGAGCGCTTGTGTGCGCTGAGGGAGACAGAGGATAAAGGCAGCTCCTGAGCACACAAACCTTGCCAGTGATTAGAGCCCTAGTGTCTGTGAAACTGGCCCCCTTCCTGTTGTTGCAAGTTCGATTGGTGATATTCCTGACCTTGGTGCAAGTTGGTGCGAGTGACTGTGGTGTGAGTTGGTGTGAGTGGCTGGAGTGAGTGTTTGTGGTTTGACTTTGGGTGTGGCTGCAGGGATCCTTTCCCCTCCTTCCCCTTTTTTATGTTACTGGGTTCCCTCCTTGTGTGCTTGTCTTGTCCACTCCCAGACCCCTGAGAGGCTTCACTCCCTAAACCCTTCAACATCCTGCACTTCCCAGGTCCCTTCCCTTACCCCATGGTGCATGTGTATAGTGACAACTATACGGCCTTGCGCTCCTCTTTGCCACCATGTGATGTTCCAGGCTGGGGGTTTTTAACTCCAGAAGCCAATCAAGATCCTGAGGGTTTGTTTATGAGCAAGACCTGGTTGTCTGGTGTGAACGCGGGTGTGTCGTGTGTTCCCTATCCCCTCCTTTCCCTTCCCTGTATTTCCACAAGATGTTTTGCACATCTAAAACCACCCAATAGCCGAATTTTGTACTTGGGGCCTGAAATATTGAATTTAAAACAGCAAAGAAGAGGCTAATAGTGTTTGCTTGAAAACAGTGCCTGCTGTGAGCAAGAGTCGTACCTATTGGGAATGGGTTGCGTGAGTTCTGTAGCTCCAGAAAATTAACTAGTTAATCATTTTACTGCATTACCACATAATACTGCTTTGCATCATTTACCGAACTTGTTTTATTGTTGTTTCACTGCTGCCCCCTACTGGAAAATAGTTCCGTGCCTTTCTGCTTGTGACTGCTTTTGAGAATCTTGCTTGCCGATTTTGTGGAGAAACAGAAATGCAGAGTTTGAATTTGCTTTATTCAACCCCACATGTTTGCTTGTTATTCAGGCCTGCAACTGGTCAGACTTTTTTTTTTTTTTTTAAAAGAGCCTGTTTCCTTGGACAGGTGTTTGGCTGTCGGGGATAGGGTGTAGATACTAGGGATGCTGGTCTGGATGGGCCTAGTTTACTTGCAGTGCAGCCCTGCAACTGGCCAGACTTTTTTAAAAGGGCCTGTTTGCTTGGACAGGAGTTTGGCTGTCTGGGTACTGGGAGCCTACCCTCGAAAACTACAGGCAGCCAAGAAGAACGTGAAAATGAAGAGGGTTCTGGATAATGGTACGTGATGGCATGGGGATTGGGAAGGTCTTGGACCTCTTCTTTGGGGGAGAGGTCCATAAAGAAGCAAAATTAAAAATGTCATTCAAAATGCAAACATCTAAAGTAATTTGCTACTTTTTTCTATCCAGTTTGTCTGAGATCTGGCATGATTCCACACCTTGCCTTGCTTTCCTTTCCTTGTGAACAGAGGTGAAAGTAGGTAGGACCACAGCAGAAGAGAAGGCTGCAGACAACAAGGAAACTCTTTTCCCCTGAACCCATCTCTTCCCCTTCCTCTTCTCATGCTCCAAAACCAAACCCTTTTCCTCCTACTTCTCCTCTGTCCTGTCCTCTTCCCTTTCATTCTCTTCTGATTCGGCTTGTTGCAGCACAGGGAGCTATCTCAATCCTCCAAGCCAGAAGGAAGGCTTGTCCCAAAGCCTACACCTTCTGAAGACTACAGGTGGCCAAAGATGCCATGAAAATTGAGGATTCAAGGGTTCAGGATAAAGGTAGGCAATGGCAACATGATCAGTTTTTTTAACCTACTATGGTTAATTTGGATCTGGTGGGAAAGAGAGTGGACGGGACCCCAGTAAGAGGCCTCTATCCCCAGTGGCAGTGCTTTACACATCAGCGTTCCCAGCATTAAGTAATGTAATGTCCATCCAATGTTAACCCTGGGAACTCCTTGCTGCTGAGTTATGCTACGCCACTGGCCTACCATTGCCCTGGCTCCACCTACCATTGCCCTGGCTCCGCCTAACATTTCCCTGGCTCCACCCCTAGGCCTGGCAGCGGCAAAACCACTGGTGGCAGGTTCAACCCACCGGCACCCACTGCCCCACCAGCCTCCAAAACCACCAGCTGCCACTGGACCCCACCCATTAAGCAGCACAATGCCATCACAAGTCAGTCCCTGCTTTCATCAGGTGACAGAATTTGTAGTTTGGGGAAGTAGACAGGGATGCTTAGCTGCAAGTTGTGGGTGCTATCCTAACACCTTTTAATACAAGCAGGGAGAGCCTTCAAATGATACAGCACAGCATTAAACACATGCACTTGGAGAAAGAATCAAAGAAGGAAAGAAAATCTGATAGGGGCATAGCTCAGAAAATGTGCTCTGTGTGACATTCAGAGAGAGGAACCAATGATGAGGTAGAGAGAAAGAGGACTTTCTGTTGGTAATAAAATAGCCTCCTGATCACTTAGATTAGGGGGCCTGTAGAAGGGATGCTTTGGTGCCTTCTCGGTTTGGTTGGTAATTCTTCAGAATCAAGCAACATTTGAGCATTATCACAATATGAGCATTATAGTATATTGTTTACTACCCTTAAACATTATCGTATATTGTTTAAGGGTAGTAAGAAGAATCCTGAAAGCATTTTACATGGCAAACAATTGTCCCTGAAGAAGAGCCTCTTTGACTCAAAACACATTGGGTATATTCTCTCGGGTGGGGAGAAAGTCTATTGTCTGTATGTCTGGATTATCTATTTCTCAGTAAAATATTTTGTATTCCTTATAGGAGCCCATGTTGTTGATTTTATATACCCCAGAAGGTTAATACAAGACAATTCCTCCTGCAGTACTGTTTCCCCTTCAATAATTCAATTTTCTCAGTGAGATTTCCTAGACCCGCATGTTTGCTTGCTATACCGGCCTGCAATTGGCCAGACTTTTTTTAAAAAGGGCCTGTTTCCTTGGACCGGTGTTTGGCTTTCTCTAAGCTTGCAAAGTGCCACACAAACATAGGGTGCTATTCCATATTGTTAAATGTAACCCCCTCTCCCCACTCTTTAGGGATCCGACCTAAAGGAACAGCACTGGGTAAAGTGCTTTGTTGTCTCTGGGTGCGATGCTCGGGAGGGGGAATAGCACATACAAGTAGTTAGTGTTGGTGCAAGTCCATTGAAATGAATGGAATCTGTATCTGTGCTTGTGCTATCCCACTGGACAATTGCACAGCCCCACATTTCTCTAGGTGTCCAGGTTTCCAGCACAAGGACGAGCTTCAGTCTAAGGGACGTAGCTAGGTTGGAATGAGCCCAGGTACAAGAAATGAACTGCCCCCCTCTTCTACATCCTCTTCTCTCTCCCCCCTCCCCCCCACCTCTTGCTCCCTCTGCTTGCTGTATCTATGCCCTAGAGGCTGCAGCTGCCGGCACTTGCTCTGTCCTGTATTGCCCGTCGGGTGGGTTTCACGTGCACCGCACACTGCAAACATTTCCGCCTCTGATCAGTCTCCACCCAGCTATGCCACAACAGAACAGGATTTGTGCCCCTCCCACCCCAACTTAGGACCTGTGTCCCCCCCCCCCCCC
>QEPC01013498.1:6529163-6542277 GCA_003113815.1 Sphenodon punctatus | reverse complement strand
GCACCAGCAGCAGCAAGCAGGTGAGTGGGGCTGATGATCTTCCCCCAGGCTTCTCAAAGGCTTAATATCAAAGGATATTAATTTAATTGTTAAGCGCTTAGATGCCTGGGTAGCTCCAAAAGTTGCATGTTCTTTGGGGGGTCCAGATGACTGAGGAGCTACCATCCTATTCAATCTGACGTTTCTGCTCTCTTTCTTTTGGTCATTTTAGCAGCTTAATAAATCTGGACAGCAGCCTTTGTCTATCTCAGCCCTCGGACATCCTTCTGGAGCTTCCACAGAGATGCATTCTCTCCAGCAGTCAGGCACAGACTGGTTGTGGGGGCACCACTCCCTCCTAGTGGGGCCCCAAACATGACCACCTTCAGAGCACCACAGAGGTTGCCCCCAAGAGGGATGGGCCCCACATTTTATCTTCACCCTGGGCCCCGTAAATCCTAAGGCCGACCCTGTGGGCATCAGCCTATATGAAGGGAAACCAAGAAGTGGCACAGACCTGGTCCCACTCCTAGCTCCACCTTGGCAATAGAGCAGGTGGAGGAGTGCAACTTACTTCTCTTTGTAGGATGGAACAGCAACTGTGTTCCCAGGAGTTATCTTGCCTTCTTCTATGCCTTCTAAAGCTCCTGTTGGACCCACCCAGCCCCTAAGCACAAACACCCCAAGTTAACAATGTATTTTTTATAGCTTTTTATGGAGAGAAATAAATTGAGTTTAGCTAGTATGGCCAGATATGCACATTTTTACAGGACGCTTATGAGAAATACAAGTTGCAGGGCTCCACTGACTCCAGTGCAGCCTATATTTCTCATAAGTGTCCTGTAAAAATGTGCATATCTGGCCACCCTACGTTTAAGGGACTTTTTAGATACATTGGTGACAGAAGCATCAGTTTAGTTTTGTGAAAGCAAGGGATGCCTGCAGCCAAGAAGAGTCAGATAAGAAGGTTTTGAACTGACTTTATTTGATAGGGAAAGACTTGGCTCAAACTGTAAAATTGGTTTTGTCTGGCTGAGGTAGAGGAAATTCACTTACAGCCATTCTAGTGCCATCTGGTGGTGTTTGAGGAAAACGCACTAACATGTTTTGTATTCATTTTGAACAAATCATAGCTTAGAGGTATGTCAGAGGCTAGTACTTACGCTGACAACCTTACTGATAAATAAATAAACCACACCAAGAGGTAGTCAGGTTGAACAGAAATGCTTACGTTAAAGCTGATTGAACAAAGGAAATGGACAAAAAGCAGTTTAGTTTCTGTATGTTTTACCCCTGCTAATTATGAAAGAAGGAAATTAGTTTTTGCAAAGAGACGTCTTGCCCCAACATACCTTCTACTGATCCAGATCCATCAATCGGGCCATTATTCTTGGTCTGTTCTATTACAAAACGCCACTGGAGTATTGCAAACCCAGCCTATTGCCTTCACTGCATGTAGATGAGTAGCTCTTTGGGTCAGGAACCTGATTTCTTTTCTTGTCTAGAAAGTCTATGATGGATGCACTCAACCTAAATAAGTAGAGCCCAGTCTGGCAACTATTTAGTACAGAGAAGCAGGGGTCGATGTTTTCTTTTAATTGTAGCTCTAACCATAACCATCCTGTGTCTGGGACTGACTATTACAATCGTCTTCTTTCTGGCTTTTCCCATTCTTACCTTGACCAGAATCCTCCACCTCGCCTGCTGCTCTGATCATATTCACCCCCTCTTCCCCTCTCTCCACTGACTCCCTCACCCCCTTTGCATCTTGCAAAGACTTCTTGTCCTCATCTTGAAAGCTCTTCATGGCCTTGCCCCTCCTCTCTATTTTTCTGCTTTCATTTCCTGCAATCCCACCTAAGAACTTTGAGTGTTAACAAATGAGATGTTCGCCCATGTAGCCCCCACCCACCCACCCACCAGGGGGGTATTCACCTGCCCGTTTATTAGGTATTCTCCCCCACCAGCCATGCAGCCTCCAACCACTGGACACTCAGCCCCCACTCATGGTGGGGTCTCAGAGAATGTGTAGCTTGCCGTGCGGGCAAATGCAGGCTAATGTGTCCGCATCCCATCAACTAGGTTGCGTGCAGTGCCTCCACGCATACAGGAGGAGCCCCAGTGTCAGAGAGTCACAGGCGAAAATCCTAGAGCGTCTGAGAAACAACCGCTTCCTGCCTCTCTCTCTCTCTCTGGTGCTGTCAGTAGGGGCTGCCCGCAAGGGCATGAAACACATGCAGGGAGCTGCCTGTTTATTAGGCTAAACATGCAAGTGTAGGCTTCACAGGCTGAAGACTGACTCCAGCAGGCTATTGTCTCATTTGTTAATACCCTTCATTTCTGCTATACCACCACCCTTATGCACCTCAGAGTCTCCTAGTCCCTTCACTCCTTCTCCCATGCCTGGCACTCCCACCCTGAGCATATAAATTCTGCTTCCTTCGTTCTGACCTTCAGCTCCACCCCCTAAACAACTTACATCTTCCATTAGGCTTTCCTTAACTCCTCACCCCTGTAGATTGGTCACCGATGCTTCACTTGGTACTGTCTTCAGGATTCACACACACAGCTAAACCAAGCACGTGCTCCTGTCACTTCTTTAATCTATCCCCTTTTCTCCTTATGTTCCCCTCTTTTGTTCCCCAATTCCCCAATTCTAGATTGTAAGCCCCTTGGGGCAGGGACCTGTCTCTAGTCAACTCTGTTCACCAGGCACATTGCTGGTGCTACATAAATAATGTATAATCATTTCCATAGGACTCCCTTATACCCCTTCCCATATTTACTATCTCCATGAACTTTCAGAAGGATTGGATAAAGTGTCCTGGTGGTATAAGAAATTAACTTATAAATGTATGTCTGACTGTAACATCTTTGTAGTCCAACCAGTGTACATGAAATTTGACAGGGCTGTATATCAAACTTTCAGGATCATCTCTGCCAAATATCAGAAAGATGTGATAAAGGGTCCCAATTTTATATGCCTGCACAGCATATGCAGAGAAGGAGCCTATGCCAGGGATTCTCTTACGTGTCACTGTGGTATAAGATCGGTTTGTGATGCCAATTGGCCAGCAGAAATGTCAACCAAATATCCTCATTCTGTGCTGTGACAATCCCAACATCTCTCCCCCACTTGTTACTGCGAAGTCAGAAGCATCTGTTTAGGAAAGAGCCAATAGAGATTCTCTTATGTCCTCTGTCACAGTGCTGCAGGATGGGATTGTGATGATAATTGGCCAGTCCGGATGTGTAAACTATGTCCCCTGATTTCTGGGATGCTATCCCCAAAGTCCCAGTTATGTCCTTTATGCCCACCTCAAGGGCGCCCCGTCCTGTAAAGCTAGACGCAGGCAGTAATTGACCAGCGAATGTGTCTGTCAGTCTTTTTGTTTTCTCCACATCCTCCCTCTTACAGTCCCTCTCCCCCTGCCATGCAGGGTGCCTGCCTCTGACTGACACTGAATGTGCTGCTATTTATCTGAATAATGGTCCTCACAGGAACAACATCAATTGCTTATAAAATTGGGTTACTTTATCAAATTGTCCTGCAGTTTGGCAGAGATGACAGGGAAGGTATGTGATACATGTCTGCCAAACATCTTGTACACAGGATGGAATATGAACATGTTACAGCTGGAAATGTATTTTCAAGTTACTGTCTTATACCATCAGAACCCTTTATTCAATCTTTCTGAAAATTGGAAGGTGTGTTAAGCTTGTGGAGGGACATAATATTCAAAGGATTCATGCAAATTGGATGAAAGACAAAGAAGTTGTAGCTGTGAATGTGTATGAAGCTTTTCTTAAAATCACAACATTCAATTGCTTCTAAAATCGGTTTCCTTCATATAATCATTTTGAAATTTGGTACACATAGTGTCCTCCATTGGGGGTACATGTTCCCCTAGTTTAATCATAATTGAATAAGAAACAAAAGTTTATAGCCAGAAATATGTTTTTCAGTTTTTCCCTTTATTTCAAAAACAAAATGTCGTTTTCATTTCTATTTTCATTATTAGTATTTGTCATTTTTGCTGTTGCAATAACAATAATGAAAATGATAATTTTCATTTCATTATCGTTATTGTAATAGCGAAAATGGCATGCACCTAGGAGTAAACCCCTTTTGCCCAACCAGCTTTTAGTGGCTTCAGTGATGCACAGGATCTTTCAACTACATAGCACCCAACAAGGACCACACCTGCACTCAATATGTATGCAACATATATTGATAGGATAGCAAGCAGTATTGATGGTACAATAGGCAAGCAAAACGGCCTAACAATGAGTGTCTCACCGATCCAGTTCACCGTCAGAATCCTTTGATGCTGGTGCATATTGCTAGTGGGTGGTGGAGCTGAGAACCCCACCTTTTCTGTCTTGGTTTTTTATACAGTTTAGTTGTTTCAGCCTACCTGGCCACCTGACCATTACTGACCAATCTAGTCCAGACCCTCCCTTTTGGGCATCCCAAAGTGTGATTTTTGGGCCGGATCACCGGGCTAGAATTGACCAATCCAGGCTTGGTCCATCCTTTTTGGCAACCCAAGGCAGGATTCTAAAGTCAGCCCACCTATGGCACCCCCTTAATCTTCTTTGCCCTTCTTATCTTTGACAGGGTAAAGTCCGTGGCCTGAATCCATAGCTACTCCCTGGAACCCAATGCACTTTCGCTTTGGTTGCCAAGCCAATATGGATGCCTGCTAGCTTCTTTATTTTGCTTGACCAAAGTTTCTTATAAACTGCTTAAAAGTAAAATATCTTTATGAATGTGTCTGTTTACTGTGTGAATGTGTTCATTGCTGTTTCTATGTGTGCTTGTATACAAGCATTCTGGATCAACTAAAATCAAATGATATTTGTATTTTGATCAGGTCTTCTATTAAGTAAAATACTACAGGTGTGTGTGTGTGTGTGTGTGTGTGTGTTTTCCCCTTTCTGTCTTTTTCCTAGCTGGGTGTTCTAGTAAAGGAGTTTGGAGCATGGTTCATGGTAATCTGACCTCACTTGTTTGAGCACCCCAATATTTGAATGTAAATGAGTGTGATCTAAAGATGTGTCTAGAATGCAGCTGTACTGTTGCCAGAACCTGTTAGGAGGCGCTCGTGAATTAGCAACACCATTGGGCGAGAAGCACAGAAATGCTTCCGTTATCTGTTCTGGCACCGGTTGGGGAGATTTTGTCTCTGTGTTTATTTCAGAGCAAGCTGACCTGTCAAGTTTTGATAGCTTGTTATTTTGTTATTTGGTACCAACTAAGAACCACCCTGCCCTTTGCGTAATGAATTTGCAAAATTTGCTCAATTTTGTCTTCAGCTGCAGGTTTTAACCCTTATACAATATTTTCATGGGCCTGCTTTTAGCATCTGTTTTTCTGGCTCACCCCAACTGCTGCTGTCACCTTGACAGACAGTGGTCATGACTGTCACCCCTATATCACAACTCTTGCCAGAAGTGGATGTCTGGAGGGATGTCCATACAGTTCCCTTAGGACCAAGAACAGCCAAGCTGTTATTTCCACCCCTGTTACCGCTGGAGTCTTCTGGTGGCAGGCCATGGGAGGAGGCTCTGAGCCCC
This sequence comes from Sphenodon punctatus, assembly GCA_003113815.1. Classification (NCBI taxonomy): domain Eukaryota; kingdom Metazoa; phylum Chordata; class Lepidosauria; order Sphenodontia; family Sphenodontidae; genus Sphenodon; species Sphenodon punctatus. The sequence goes on along the minus strand of QEPC01013498.1, from coordinate 6,536,718 downwards.
TATCGGCATTGCCTAAACCCACTGGACTGCCTGGGAAATGATGCTTTGATATGGGAAGGGCAGAGGTTGAAGGAAGCTATGCTGCCCTATCTCTGGGATCAAGAAGAATCCTGATCATTATAAAGTGTCTTGTGGCTCTCTGCAATATGAAAGTTTTTTTATGCATCTCCTGAGTTTGGGAACTTTACCCACCCCTGGATTATTGGTTTGTTTTCACAAGCATGGATAGTTACTTCAGAGGACCACCTCCCTCTACGTCCATTCCCATAAGCAGGGGGAGCCAAGGAGTTATCTCTTCCCTTCCACTTATCTCCCTGCTTGAGAATTTTCAGGGAAGTGTCAGCAGTGGGAACTGGAATAGCTGTCAATGAGACAGATGTGAGGACAGCAGAAAAGGAGGAAGTGCATGATAGGTTGAAGTTGTCCTGGACAGCAGATGACTTGCAGGGAAAGGTGATGATTACCTTCCTCCAGACCACATGAGAAAGCTCCTCAGAGTAAGAGCCTCCCTCCCTAGTGGGTTAGAGAGGTAATTCACTCTCCCTACACACATACTCAGGGGAGCACAGGGGAGGTGCATTAGGAGGTGCTTACCTCCCAAAAAGTGCTTGTGAAAACCAGCCTAACCAAGAGTGAGATTCATTCATGCAATGAGAAGAGTTTTGATAGCAACAAATGCAAAGTCTTGTACTAACTCACTGGTAATAATATTTACATGTACAAAATTAGAGGAGGGTGGGATGGCTGAGTAAATCAAGCAGCTGCTGCAACACACATTAAAAGGAGGCTATTTTCAGCCTCTTTTCCCAATGCTGTTCAGATAATACTCTTTCATAACCAGACTCTGAGAGGGCTAGAGTGCAGTCTGGTCCCTCTGTTTCTAGCATATAATAAGCAAGCATCCTGCGGGTGTATTTTTACTTTATTTAAGAGTTGATGGGAGAGACCCAGGGGGGTCTCTCCGATATACACACTCATGCCCCGCAGTCGCAAGGACCCTTGTAGCTTCTTAATGGTCCCTCAGGGTCTTATAGTGGCTATGGGAACAGGCTACGAGAGCGATTCCCAGCCGAAGCTCATCACAGGGACTGGCGAAGAACAAGTGCCCACTCTATGTATCCACTCACCCCCAGGGAACCGGGGAAGGGGGGTGAGGTTCAGTGGTGGTTCAGGGAAAGGGGAACCGAGGACCCAGGAATCCAAGAAGGTAGGGATAGGGCGCTCTCACAGGAACAAGGGGGGCTAAGGTACTCTGGGAAGGTTAGGCTCACGCTCTCAGCAATCACTCGTTACTTTCACTCACTTACACAATCACTCACCTTGCTCTCACGGCACGCACTCAGTCTCTCTCTCTCCATCCTAAATGCTCGCACTCCACACCAACGCCGCTCAGGGGCCGGTCTCATGGAACAATGTCCGATCACCAGCAATGTGGACTGCCTCAGTGCTGTTGAAATAGCCCTGTCTTGTTGCCTTGCCTGAAGGCGTGTGTCCCACTTCCGGTTCCGCCCCAGGCATGCGCTGTGAGTCCCCAGTTGCCGGGAGACCCAGGGACGCCGAGCATGTGCGTGCGTCCCCCGGGTCAGATGCTCCTGACGCATGCGGAAATGCGGCCGGGCGAGGAGCCGAGCGGCGGCGCCGGAGGGGGAGAGTTCCCTGTAAGCGCTGCCAACTCTGCATCCCTCTTCTCCCCCAAACCCGGGACCTGACAGTTGGGCTTTATAGGATGATGGGGCTTGGTGGTTTTCATATATAAAGGGAGTCAGACTAAGTAAACTGGTGTGCCCTTCTGATCTTAGACTAGGAGATAAAGAGGTCACCCCTGATATTATAACAGTTGAGACATAAGAACATAGATGCTGCCATAGTGGGTCAGACCAATGGTCCATCTAGCCCAGCATACTCTCTGACAATGTCCAACTTTGGTCACTTCAGAAAAGTGCACAACAGGTTATGGAGTAAGCCATTTCCTCCTGTTCATTCCCAGCTTCTGACAGTCAGAGATCTCATCTGCTAATGAACTTGACTAATAGCCATTTAGGCACCTGTCCTCCAAGAATGTACCCAACCCTTTTTGAGCCTAGACACAGGTATTCACCTTCACAACATCCATTGGCAAGGAGTTCCACAGGTTAATTGTGAGAAGAAGAAAAAACAAGAAACCCCCACCCCTAGCTATGGTTTGCTTGAGACCTGCTGCCAGTTAACTTGTCTTGAGCAATGCAACTGATATCTTACCCGTTATGCCTATTAAGAACCTACTTGTCCAAACAGGACTTGAACCCATATTCCCCAGCTCAAGAGGCTGCTACTTTACCCATTGGGCCTTGACTTAAAGTAGCTGGCAGAAAGGAATAATTGGTGGAGACAAAGAAAGGAGGAATATTAGTTCTTTTGATAAAAGTCCCTAATTTGATTAACTAGCAAGCACAGCAAAGTAAGGGAGAAAATACGCATCGGGAAAGGAGTTAGTGGAACCCACTACCTAAATCCTTCTCTTTATAATAAAAATTGCTGCAAGAATTGCTTTCGGCTTAAAGGGAAAAGGTAGGTTTAAAAGTATTTCCAATTTCTTGTTTTAAAATGCATTTTATGCCCCATTTACATTTTCATTATTGATGGTGTTTTTCAATAATCCCTCCTGCCAGGAATGAGATGACCAAAACCTCAAGGCTCTTTACCTATGTTTATGATTCAGAAAACAAAAGATAGATTTATTCTGCTTCAGCAAAGAACTGGGATGATTTGATTTGATAATCACTTTCTAAAATACCCCAAAGTTCAATCTTTGGCTAATGAAAAAAACAACTGGAAAGTTGTTGGTTTTTTCTCTTGAGATTTCAAGTTTGTGCTAGCCAATGAAACTGACAGACACAAAAGAATCAGGGCTAAATTGTTTTCTCATTTACACTGCGAGAGGGAGGGAACCAGCATAACACTATTCACTGCAATGGAAGTAGTCATGATGGGGTGAGAGGGAACAGGTCCATTGGGTCAAATTCTGCTTTAAACTGACCTATATACAGGGTGATATTATTACCAATTTCTATACTGCCCTTTTCTGCAAAGGACTAAACCAAAATAACCCCAACCTTACTCAAACTACAATAAAATGTACAATTAAAAAAAACAACACAACAACTTAGAACCTCCCCTCCCCCTTGCAGGCCTGTTCCCCCTCTCAGAGGGGAGAAAGGGCTGGCATAACCCCCAAGCCCCTGGTCCCCTCTAATAGAGGGTTCTGGCATAACCTTCCATTATCATAAGCCCCTAGTTCCCTCCTCTTCTTCCAGGGAGAGTAGTGACCCTCCCACCCCTCTATCCTCCCAACTCTCCCCAGCTCCCATATATCCTTCTGCTCTCCACTGCATGCCTTTAAACCAAACCAATAATAAATATATGGTAACAAGAAGAATAGGAAAGATGCAGAGATGTTAATACACGTAACACCTTATCTGTGTTTGTGTGACTGCCAACATGGGCAATCCTGAAAAGATATGAGGTTGTGTACACATAACAGCTCATGGGTCTTTGCAGCTATACTCGGTGGCCATCAACGAGCTGTTGGGGAGGGAAAGTGGGCATATTGGCTGGTGGCAGGTCAAGGAAGCAGTAGTGGCAACAGGAACAACATTCATGATGGAAGGGCCTGGGAGCGCCTCGATTGTCAGGTGTTTGGCAAAGGGGCCATCTAGGCAGCTGAGCTCCTTTATATAAATGCATGGGGCATGGGCCAGGCCTATCCACCCCAGGATGTGATGCAAAGTGGGAGGAGCTTAGAGCTTAATAACTCGACTATCCGTGGTAGCATTGTCTGTCACTTTAAACAGAGTCACTGTGGGGAGCACATAAATGGACTGTGCTGTGTTTGTCTGGGCTTCTCCTAGTCCAGCAACCATTAGCCATTCCACAGGCCTAGGGTCATGTTTGTTAGGCAATTGGGGCTAGGGCTGCTAGCTCTCCCAGATAAGAAACTGTGACAATGTTAATTTGCATAAATTTGCCTACATTGATCTGTGTATATTTATGCAAATTGAAAGGATTGTTCAGATAGAGCTAATAAAAAAGATAGGGGTGGGAGGTAGGTGCAGGATAGTTGGGTCAGGGACCAGGTGCAGGGCCTTCATTGAAGGAGTAAGGGTAGTTGAGCAGCCCTCAAGCACTGAGGAGTTTCCAGGGCAGGGAGACACAGCCTGCTTCCCCACTGCTTGCAGTCTTGCAACGACCCAAGGTGCTGGATATCCTGGATCAGTTGCACCCTTCATGTCTGCCTCTTGTGATCCTGCCACTCCAGCACTGTTGGAGAGTCACACAGTCACTCATGTCTCTTGTGGTCGCTTCTCAGCTCCTCTCCCCCTTTATGAAAAATGAGAACCCAAGGCTGGGGCAGCAACATGGAAAGGACCAATTCCCATAGGAGCCAACGATTCCCCTGCTGCTGATTTCAGTTTCATTTCCCATCCTCTCTCTCACTGCAGTGAAGGCAAGAATGACCAACCTGGGTTGGCTAACCCCATTCAGCACCCTCTCCTCCTCCTCAGCTCATGTAGAAACTATAAGGTCATAGCTGACTAACCCAGAGAATTATCAACTAACCCTGAGAACTATTGGCTTAACCTTGATCAAAGACATGATACTTGAATACCCAAAAATTCAGGGTCAAATCCTGAGTGGTGGTAACCCCAGCTGACAATTGTTGTGGGGCTGCATCTATAGGGATGTGCGAACAGATCACGGTTCGGAAGTTTGGTCGTTCGGTTGTTCGGTTGCTGAGTTCAGGTTCGGTCATTTGGTTTGTTGGCGTTTGGTTTGGCCATTCAGCGATCGGTTTCGGTTTCAGTCTAGCTATCGCGTGGTCCCATGATCACATCGGAAGCCAGAAACTGGAAACTCAAGTGCATGCGGAGCTTGTGTGGGGAGAGAGCGTGTGTGTGTGTGTGGCTGGCTGGTGTTTGTTTGGTTCTGTTTTGGTGTGTTTTGGCTGTGTTGTGAATTGGTTTGACTGTGTTGATTTGGCTGGTTGGTGAGTTGGTGTGGGTGACTGTTTGCTGTTTGGCTGTGTGAGTGTTTGTTTGAAAAAAAAAAAATGAAGAGGGTGCAGATTAAGTGTCGGGCCTGGGGGAAGACGAAGGTGGCGGTCCCAGAGCTGGTGGTGGAGGAGGAAGAAGAGGTTCCTGCTGCTGCTGGACCTTCAGTGGTGGAGGAGGAGGAGCAAGAGCCGGCAGGCACAGGAGGTGCTGCCATTCCTACCAGGTTTGTAACCTTTTTTTTTTTTTTACTTTGAGGACAAGAAGAATACTATCCTTTAGAACGAGCTCACTGGCGTGCAGGTGGGTGCATGGGTGGTGAGCAGTCAGGCACAAACAGTGGGCATCAGGTGGTGGCAGCGGATGTCTGCCACAGAGAAAGAGGGTACTGTAGTGTGGGGGGGCTCTTCCAGAAGTCAGGCACGAGCACAAGCACCCCCACCCAAACATGTGCTAGGCTAGCAAGGGTCTCCACTCTCCAGTTGCCATTCCTACGCACCCCAAATAAGGGCAGGATTTCCACGTGCCAGCCAGGGTCTTTCCAGTTGCCATCCATAGCACCCCAATGAGGGTAGGATTTGCACATACCAGCAAGGGTCTCTCCATTTGCCATCCCTAGCATCCCCTATTAGCACCCCAAGGAGGGCAGGATTTGCACGTGCCAGCAAGGGTCTTTCTAGTTGCCATCCCTAGCACCCCAAGGAGGGCAGGATTTGTATTTACCAGCCAGGGTCTTTTGAATTTGCACGTGCCAGCCAGGGTCACCATCTCCTGTTGCCATCCCTAGCAGCCCAAGGAGGGAGGACTAGAGGCATCATCATAAATGCATGATATTACTTAGGTGTTGTTTATGTGTTCCTGTTTCAGAGAGGGTGAGGAGGAATCAGATGCCGGTGCTGGTGCCAGTGCACGCAGGACACCGAGGCAGAGGTCACCAATGCCACCCCCAGACAGCGGGCGGACAAGGTCCGATGTCTGGTGGTGGTATGAGAAGGAGAACGGATTCTCCATCTGCACGGTAAGGCACAGGGGCTGGAACAACAGGGAATGGACTGCCCTATGACCTGTTAGGAATGGAAGTCCCCTGCAGAGAGAGATTGGCCACTCACCCACTTGTGGAGAGAGGATCCAGGCAGGACTTGACATACCATTGGTCTGACACAGTATGGCACTGCTTATGTTCCTATCTTTTTATGCTCTTTAGATCTGCCAAAAAAGATTTAAGAGGGCCAGAGAGGGGACCACATCGGGGCTCATTGCCCATGTGGAGAAACTCCACAGGGAGAAATTAGGCGGCAGGACTCTGGCGTTGCCGTGGAGTTGGAGCATCAGCACCAGAAGAAGGAGGGGAAGGCAATGTGAAAGAGACGCCATCAACACCCTTCCCCCTCCTCCATCTCCGATGTGGAGTCCCCTGGGCCACAGGAATCTGCAGCAGCAAGAGCCTTTCGGGCCGAGGTGGAGAGGCCCACCTAGGACTTTGTGGCTGGCCTACAGCAGCAAGCAGCCATCATGGAGAATTGACTGGTGGAACGGTTCCAGGAGGTTGATGTACATGAGAAGAAGGTGGAGGTGTACTCACAGTATGTCTCCAAGTACGTCTCCGCTGAGATGGCTGACCTGTAACTCTTCCACCAGTCGGTCTCCAAGTGGCAGGTGGCCGTGGCAGGGGCTGTTGAATATGCCGTCCAACATGGCTGCCAAATGCCAGCGGGTGTGATGCCCCCTGCCCCTAGCTCACATGCACCCCTTCTGCCTTTCCCTCACGTTCTAGGGGGCAGGCCCAAAGACTGAGTAGAGATAAGTTTCCTTTCTAATTTAAAATGTTTGGGGTTTTTGTTTTATAATGTTGTTGTTTTGTTAATAAAAGTTATATTTGTTGTTATTGTTATGAGCTTTGTTTGACCAGTCCATTTTTTATCCCTCTGTGCTGGAGTTGTGGCTGGCAGGTGGGCAGAATCTCATACAGCTTTTCAATCCCTACCAGCAGCACCTGGCACCACATGTAGCATAGTTAAGGTATTAACCCAAAGATGTGCCAGGCAGCAGCAGGGTCTCAACTTGCAGACAGCCCCCCAGGAGGGGCAGGGCTTGTACCTGTGTGGGTGTGCCAAAGAGAAAGAGAGACAGGCAGTGGGCAGCAGACGGTGGGAGCTGGTGGTCGGAGGGACTTTTTTTCCAGCAGCTTCAGTGGGCATACGTGGGTGGGTGCGGAGGAGTAGTCAGGGTGGCAGGCTGGCATATGGGCACCAGGCTTCTGGATGCAGTGGAATGGAATGCAGCCCCCAGTGACTGGAATGACGGTCCCAGAATCTCGTTGATGTTTTCTAGGATGGGCGGGCTTAGGTACAGAGGAATGACACCCTAAAGCCTATTGGAGGAGTTGAATGATGTCCCTAGAGTTAGTGCATGGTTGGGCACACTTCATCAATCATGCGATAGGTGGTAGCAGGTACAGGAACGCACACAGGCAGGCACATATAATACGTTGTGTTATATTCCATCTCATTCTGGTAGGTTTGCTGCTG
>QEPC01013498.1:6473836-6504302 GCA_003113815.1 Sphenodon punctatus | reverse complement strand
GGGCATCCAGTGGGGCTGTGTGGGGCTGTTCCATGGACTCTGCGGGGCTAGGAGGTGTTTGTGTTGTGGGGCCGGCTCTTGTCTGGAGGTGTCTGTGCTACGGGGTACTTCTGTTTTCTGAAAACTGCATCCCTGCCAATATAATTGGAGACAGTTTCCTACTATAAGGATGCTGGACAGAGGCGAGGATGGGGAGGCGGGGGGGGCCAAGTCCATTTGTTGTCCCTGGGCCCACTCCAGCTACGCCCCTGCCCAGGGCACCAGCCCAGAGAAGAGCTGCTGTCCAGATGCTTGACAGACCCATGCTGCAGCTCCACTTCCAGACAACTGTTGCCCCAGCAACACCATAGTGTTGCAGGCACCAGGCTACAGCATCAGGCTATCACCCACAACTCTATGATGGGGGTGGGGGGCACGGTGTGGGTGGACCACAGCCAGGGGAACCCGCTGGATCTGTCAAAAGCAGGGGTGGAAGCAGGCGGATGCGGGGATGTACCCATGGAGCAGCTCCAGGAGTGGGCTGCCTCCCTGTCCGTCTAAAAACCCACAGTATGCCTACCAGCCCCTCTCCTCAGGGGATTGCCCCATGCACCAATGGAGATTTCAAACTGCACCCCCAGGCTTTGAGTCTGACCTGCCTGTAACTTCAGCCCAGAGAGTTGGCTGTGAAACCAGAGGAGAGGTTCAAAGCACCCCCAGCTCCACATAATCTGCTACAACTGCCTGGCCATGACCGAAAACTGCTGCTGGTGTCTTGCTAAAATTAAGCCATTCTATGGACAAAGTGTCTCTTTGCTCTACATGAACATATTGAAACATTTATCCCAGCATCTTTCTTTGCTGCTTCAGACACTTGATGCCTTTCCGCACCGCTAGTTATCACACTTTTAAGACACATAGTGGAATTTAGCCTCATCATCCGTTATGGTACTTAGAAAATAAAATTTCAGGTCCAATCATGATGAACATGGGAACTTTGATGAGCTCATCAAATCATTGCATACAGGACAAAATAAAGCTGAGGGGAGTTCAGAGTCAAGCTTGCAGAGTCTATTAAAGGTAAAACCATAAAATGTTATTTGAAAGGAAAAATAAATTTAAAAAAACAAACCCTTCTTTCAACCAATCAACACAAAACATTCTCCGAGACACTCGTCTGGCAATTCATAGTTCGTGATGTGAGACAATTAATGGGGGAGCTTCAGAAGTCTAATTCGGAGAGAGGAATTAATGATCTCTGAGAAAACTAACTCGCGCCCCACTTTATGTAGGGTCTCTGAAAACAGATGTACAACCAATTAATATTGCTACATTCCCATTAAATGCATATTCTCTTGTATGTCAAAGAAAGTTATTCATGTAAACAATCCTGATAGGTATTATGCTGCTATTCTGAATGCCAAAGACCGTGAGGGTGACCACCTTTCCAGAGGTACCACTTAGGACTGTGTAACATGACATACTAGTCAATCTAATCTGGTGGTTCTAGAGCTCCTATGGGTTCTGAAAAACACAGTACACCTGTTGAATGTACTCTGCACAAACCAAAACTGGCAGTGTGGCAAAATACACACACTGCTGTGTTAAGCGGTAAACCAGTTCCAGCAACCATGGGGTTACCTGAGACAGGTGTCCTAACATGATTCAACCAGCCAGCCAGCCTGGAAAAGGGAGTAGCCAATCAATTTTTAAAAGAGGAGGATTCCGTGTGGGTGAAAGCAGTCGAAGGCTGGTGAGGGGTAATGACGAGAGATCTGTAGATGACTGGAGTCAGGAGGCAGCTCTGCCTAAAGCTCAGACTGGAGAAGGGGCCAGTGAATAGGAGCTGAGGGGGAGACTGCCTGTATTAAGGGCTGAGAGTCTGTCCTACAGAACGGTCCGTGAAAGGGAACAGCCCCCCGGCTGTAAAAATAGGAAACAGACTTACAGAAGCTAAGAAAACAGATCCAGAACAAGGGTCTGAAAGGCTGGGAGAAATGGACTATAAGCTGGGGGCTGTGGTCCTTGTGTTAGTGCTACCTCAGTTAACCTTGCTGAGAGAATTACAGTGATTCCTGTTTAGTTATCCTGGAAGTTAAATAAAGTTGTTGTTCTAAAAATTAAAGAAGTGTGTGGAGAGTCACTCACACAACAGCCATGCCAGGCTACGCTAACTTCTAGGAAAGGAAGAGAGACACATACTGAGTGCACACAGCACCAGAGGTGAACCAGATGGGAAAGTCCCAGGTAACCAGTTGGGGAGTAACCCTTTCTGGCCCAGGCAGCTACCTGTATACCCGGGTGGTGGCAGCGGTGATAGTGCGAACCACTGGACAGAAGAGATAGAGAAGCACCAGGCCTTCCATCACGGACAGTTTGGGTAATAACCAGTAACCATTTGCACTTTGTTTTGGTTATTTCATTTTGCCTCTTTTGGGGTGTTTTATTGGTCACTTTGGTTACATCGTTTTGGCAATATTTGCACTATTGCACATGCACGATTGCTGAAAATGATGCAACCAAAATACGGAAATGACCATGTTGTCCAGTTCTAAAGGGCTCTCCCTCTGGCCAGGCAGCCCCATGCAACCCCGGGTCCCTCCTGTAACTCAGGCCTTCCTGGCCAGGCACTGTCCCTCCTGCAACCAGGTAGCTGTCTTCTCTCTCCAGGCAGAGCCCTCCCTGGCTCCTGCCTTCCTCATGTCCAGCTCCACACCTGGGCAATCTAGGGTTAAAGCAGAGCTCCCCTTAAGCTCCTGCTTTCGGATTCCTGCATGTCTTCTTCCCAGGCTAGCCCAGCTGGTGCTAACTCTGGCTGGTGCTACCTCTCTTTAAAGGGCCAGGCTCACTCAGCCAGCCTGCCCTGCTAAGTCAGCCACCCCCTGGTGCACCCAGGAACTCCTGATTCTCTGGGTTAGTCATATCTCAAAGCTTTATTGTGGTAGCAAAGCTATCACAAATCGCACTACACAAACAACATACAAAAGTAACATACATAAAATGACTAAAAGAAAACAGTCTTAAATACAAATTCCCTCCGCTCACTTCTGGCATTGACTACCAGTCAGAGCCTTACATGACTGATTCCCCACTGATATACTTCAGAAGGGGAAGAACCAGGAGCAGGAAAATATTTGACAAATATACACCAATTATTAATACAAAGCTACACTCCAGTCTTAACCAGAAACCTGCAGGGCTGCCTTCCTCTTGGCAATAGCTATAGCACAGAAATTGACCACTTTGCCAGATATTGCCCTATTTGTATCACCCAACAAAGTTATCAGGGTGTCCTGTTGTGAACAGGCACCCAAATTATTAATTATAGGCTCCAAGTATGTCGAGCGTGTATCTTTATACATAGCATAATCAAATAAAACATGAACTACAGTTTCGACTGACTGTTGTGAACAAAACTTACATATTCTTTGGTCAAGAGGAATCTTGGCGAATCTGCCCTCAGTTAATGCAGAGGGCATAAGGTTGAACCGAGCCAGGGGCAGGCTACCCTATGGGACCAGTTAGAGACTGTATTTAAATATGAGGCTTTTCCACAAGATGGAGTGAGAAATTTATACGCCTGTGCTATTTTCTGAGAAGCTACAGTTTCAGAAAGGGCCTGTTTCTCTTGGTCCCAAATACGAATTCTCACCAACCTAAGAGCCTGAGAATGCATCAAAGAAAAAAAGTATTCCTTTGAAAAACCTAAATGGGCTATTCACTGGGAGACACATTTCTCCCAGGGGTCATCAAGGTTAGTAGAAAAAGCTTCATGCAAAAGGCTCTGTGGTGGTGAGAACAGCAAGTAGAGCCAATATTTTAAAACTGCTTGTTTGGCTATAGAAGCAACTGATGGTAGCCCTTGTTCTGCTAAAAGTAGCACAGCTGGCATGTTTTTGGATACATGCAAAATGGAACGCAGGAATCCATTTTGCACTCTTTCAATTTCTCCTAACGGGGATGGGCCCCAGATAGGGATCCCATAGAGAAGCTGCGATAGAGCCTTCGCCCTAAAAGCTTTTACTACTGGGGCTACCAATCTTCCTCCTTTAGAAAAATAAAAGCCCAAGATGCCTTTAGAGGTACTTAATACTTGAGTTTTAATAGCTTTTAAGTGTACCCGCCAAGCTATTTTTTTGGCTAAATAAACACCAAGGTATTTATATGAAGAAACTTGCTCAATCTGCCTGACCTCAATGAATCATCTGTAATGAGAATGCTCGTTGCCCATTACCATTACTTTAGTTTTCATATAATTAATGGTTAAACACTCTTCCACACAGAATTTGGCAAAGTGTGACATAAGTCATCTCAGCCGCACTTGAGAGCGTGATATTACAACGGTCTCATCCACGTATAGAAGAATTGGGAGACATACAGATCCCAATAATGGCAGATGGAAAACAGGATTTTTCAAAACCTAAGTAACCCCATATATGTAGATATTAAAAAGAAGTGGCACCAGGAGACACCCCTGGTGCACACCTTTTGTTGTACATACCGAGGTCAAGAGGGATCCTGAGTCCTGACTGGTTTAGACGGACTCATAAGGAAGTGTTTTGGTGGATGGACACTATCAAAGAAGTAACCTGGAGTCAATGGAAGTTTGCCGCAGTTTGAGCCAAAGCCGCTCTCTATTAATTGTGTCAAAGGCGAATTTCAAATCTATGAAACAAAAATATAACCGAGAACTAGAATTAGAATTAAGATGGACATATTTAGTTATTAATTGGTCAAGAACATAAATGTGGTACAATGTAGAACAGAAACCAGCTTGCTCCTGAGTAAGGAGTCCCTCATGCTCTACTAATTCCACCAACTTCAGTAAAAGGTACTTGGCATTGTCAGCTCCGCTGCCCATAGAAGAATTCGGGGCTGCACAGGCCGACTCCGCAGGCAGGGAACAGAGCCCTGTCTTAGCCCGGCCCCGCCCCCAGAAGAGACGCAGCACGCAGGACCTCCAGCTGGGGTATCCCCAGCTGGAAGCACAGTACGGCCCGTGGCCATGCCCCCGACGTTGGGGACGCATGGAGGGATTCCCCCGCCCCTGTCGCAGCACTCGGAGCACCTGCGGGCACGTACAGGGACGGGACTTAGCAGTTAAAAGCCAGCACCGCCTGGGCAGCGGCACTGGTGATTGCAATTGAAACCGGCCCCCCGATTGAGCTTGGCAGTGTGTATCTGAAAGAGCGAGAGATAGTAGGCGTGTGTGCGTGGACCTCCCTTCCCCCCCTGGACCTGTGAGATTGCTTGTGAGTGTAAGAGCATTCGTGGAGATTCGTGAGTACCTTGGCCCTTCCTCCTTTCCCCTGGGGTTACTACACCTTCGTGTGCATTCCTTCTGTTCCCTTCACTACGCCTAGGACCCCCACCCTTTGGCACAGTTCCCCCACGTACCTTCCTCCCTTCCCAGTTCCCTTCAGGGTGTATGTGTTAGGGTTGTTGGGGCAGTAGGGATGGGCAAACGCAGTTCGGCAGTTCGGAGTTCGGTCCGAACTCGGCCTATTTGGACGACCGAACTCGAACCCCAACTCAAACATACCGAACAAACCGAACACCGAACGGTGAAATGGCTGAACAGTTACACTGAACGGCGAAATGGCCGAACAGTTCGGTCAGTTCAGATCGCGTTTGGATGAGTTCAGGTGGCAAAAAAAGGTTCACTGGAAGGTCAAGCATGACAGGGAGGTGTCAGTCACTGAGGAGCAGACTTCCAGGCACCAGGGGTGGAGAGGCTTGCAAGAAACAAAACTAATTATCTGCCTCTACCCTTCCCAACACCTTCTGAGCTAGTCACTGTTTCTGAACAGCAGGCGTTGAGTAAGATTTTTAGATTGCTTTAAGTTTCATTTCACTTTTGTAATAAAATGAAACTTAAACCATAAACTGAAACCTTGTGTTATGCACTGTACAGACTCATTAAGTATGTAATGTATGTATTTCACTAGACTCCTCTTCTGTTTGTGATTCCCCCCCATCATAGATAGATAGATAGATAGATAGATAGATAGATAGATAGATAGATAGATAGATAGATAGATAGATAATAGAGAGTTGTAGGAGTTAGCTTAGTGATAGAGATAGCGTTAGTGATTTAGTTTTAGTGTTTGTAGGAGTAGGTCTGTGTACTTATTAGATAATCCATTTAGTTCATAGCATTTAGAATAGTTAATAGTTAGATTTAGTGTAGAAAGATATATATAATATTAGATTAAATAAATAAATTTTTAAAACCATATAAAAACAAAAAAACAAATAAAAACCAAAGAAAACCATATAAAACCCAATAAAAAACCAAAAAAACATATAAAAAACAAAAGAACACCCAAAATAACACTTCCCAAACAGCCGAATGGCCGAACCAAACAGCCGAACAGCCTAACCGAACGGCCTGTTCGGATGACCGAACTGAACAGCCAAACCCGAACTTGGCGAACTAGCCAAACTACCGAACCAAACGGATGAACCGAACGCAGCCAAACTGAACTGCCGAACCGAACGGACAAACCGAACGCAGCCAAACCGAACGGCCGAACCCAAACTGTGATCTGTTCACCCATCCCTATGGGGCAGACACTTGTCTCCTTGCAAACCCATGCCCAATGATGATAGAGGCCCGTTCTCTGTGAATAGAGGTAAGGCCTAACTACTATCCTGACGGGCATTTATCCAGTAGGGCGCGTGCCCTGTAGCAGGTTGACCAGTGAGCGCGAGTGGGTGTGTGTGTGTGCCTTTTCCCCCCATCCTGGTGACAGGCATAAAGTTTCTCAATTATAGATAATAAACTAATCTGTCTATAATTAGATGGGTTATTTTGATTCCCTTTTTTAAAAATAGGGATGACTATACTCTTGGATCAGTTGGTGGGAAAAACACTGGTATTATTAAGTATTTAAATAAAGGGTATTTTCAGACGTTATGAGATCACGTTCAACCACAGTCAATTCCCTGTTGTGGGGAATGGTCCCGTAACGTCTGTTGGGGAACCAGAAGTTCCCCCCCAGATGTTACCCATGCTCAATCCCCGCCGGGAATCACATTCACCACATGATCGGCTGAACCTGCAGGGCTGGCACCGATCACGTGGTGAATGGGATTCCTGGCAGGGATGAAGGGGCCTGTCACATCTGGATGGCGATCACAGCCCAGAATCCCTGCCGGGATTCTGGGCCGTGGTCATTTTGGGCGGCCTCTGCGGCCGCATTGGCCGCAGCACCCGCCCGTCTCCCCAGAGGGTGGGCAGTGAGGGAGCGTGGGGGGGGGGCAGGGCCATGCGGCCACACGTTGCACCGCGTGGCCCCTCCCCGATTCCCCGCCAGGATCCCCCAGCACGTCTGTTGGCCGTGCCGGAATGATCCTGACGGGGAATCCAAGGGTTGTTTCTGTGACGGGGCGAATGCCGCCCCATCACGTCTGAAAATACCCAAAGTTGACAAGACTGGGGCCCACCACGAGATTTTAGCTTTCAGCAATTTGGTTGGAACAAAGTCAGGGCCAGGTGCTTTATTTGGTCTCAGTTGTAAAATTAATGGCTCTATCTCCTCTGCCACCACAGGTTGCCAACTCGGCAATCGATCTATAGGGGCCAAATTTATTTCCATGTTTGCAGGTGGTTAAAATAAAAGGGAGGCAAAATGAGCTTCCCATTTGTCAGCAGGAATACAAGTATCTTTTAAAAGAGACACCAGTCACCCTGGTCATTTAATGATTTTTCAAAAAGAATATGAATTATTATTGTCCAGGGCTGCCCTAAGCAATTTGCCCAAGGATTCATCTATAGAGACTTGTTTCTTAATTTTAATCAGCACTTTATATTCCCTTTTAGCTTGAAGGTACGTCTGCAAGGCCACCCTTTGGTTTTGACCCGTGAGTTGGTGAGCCTGTCTCTTCAAATCACGTTTGGCTCTTTTACATTCCCTATCAAACCAGCAGGGATAAAAATTTCTCCCCTTGGGCACTCTAGGTGTTGAGATGGCTAAAAGGGGTTGCAAAAGATCAATAATTGCTGGAAAGACAGGACCTTATCTGGAGAAGATTTTATGTTTTAAATTCTGAATCTGGTCGGACTCCAACAGGGACAATATAGACATATTGAGGGAAGATGACCATTTGATCCTCCTTTCACAAAAAATATTTGCAGCGTCTAAATCCTTCTGGAGGTCATCCCTCTCGTAATTAAAAGTACTATTAGACTGGAGGGCAAATTCTAGGGATTGATGGTCAGAACTTATTGAAGTACCTACTGTAAAATCAGACTAGGGGGAGAACTAAAATAGATATTAAAACATAATCAATAGTTCTCCTCCCATGACTGGCTATATAAGTGAATTCGCCCAGTAGATCTCCCGAAGTAGAACCATTGAGTATGATCAAACCAGGGTTCAGCGTGGCGGGCCAAATGGCCCAACATGTCTGAAATTACCCAGTATGCAAGTCAAACATTTCTATTAGGAGTGGGACTCTACTAATTTCAGTTTTGGTTCTCATGTATTTCGGTTCTCATATTGGTATCGGTTGTATTGAATCTTTTGCATTGATTTTTGTATCAGATTTTTAACATTGCAGTTTTCCCATTGAAGTGAATGGGAACAAACCGCAATGTTAAAAATCCGATACAAAAATCAATGCAAAAGATCAGATACAACCGATACAAAAAAAGAACTGAAAATTCGGATTAATCCGAAATGGCCATTATCTGGTACTTCCGGTTCTTTCCGAAACCGAAAGTCCCATTCCTAATTCCTATGTTAGGAGGAAACTAACACCATTTTGTACAAGACTTCAGCTTCCCTGGATCCAGCACTAGCACCATCTGGGTGGGAAACTCTGCTGGTACCAGCATGATTGAAGTGCCATGGGCTTGTGCCAGTTGCGTAGCACTTGTGTGACCCTTTCCCTGAAGAGTTAGAGTGAATAACTATGTTCTTTGTGGAATGGGTGGTCCACCCATGCAGAGAATTCAGCACCAAATCTGGCATTCAGAGTGGATTTTCTTGCTAGGCCAAGGCAAACTTGGTAGAACATGTTTTCATTGCTTCATTCTCTATTCCTCCTTTATTTCTACAAAAGTGCTAGCCCAGTAGTTTTATTACTGCCATAAAAACATATAATGAACTAAATACAGGTTCCTCCACATAATTCAAGTTCCTGGTCTGTTTGTTTATTCATTTATTTACTGTTTTTCTACCCCATCCCCTCCTGCTCACAGAGCAGTTTTGGGCGGCTTACAAGATGCATAAATAAAACATAATAAAAACACACACACCATTAAACATTAAAATGCTAAAAATAAACTGAAAGGGCAGAACTCTCTCTCCCCAACCCAACCCACCCCACCCCACCCGTCTCCCTCTCCAAAGGCCTGGCAGACCAGCCAGGTCTTACACTGTCTTCAGAAAGAGGGCAGGTCCAGGGCTAAGTGGGCCTCTATTGGGAGGGAGTTTCACAGTCTGGGAGCAGCCACCAAGAACGCCCTCCCCATCGTCGCCACCCAGCCAACCTGGAGGATTTCTTATCGGGTGTCCCTGGCCGACCGCATGCAATCTGGGGCCTGAGGTGGTCCCACAGGTAAACCGGGCCCAGGCTGTTTAGGGCTTTATGGGTCATTGCCAGCACCTTGAATTGGGCCCGGAAGATAATAGGCAGCCAGTGCAGAGAACAGAGCACTAGTGTAATGTGCTCGCAGCAACCCATCCCCGTTAAGAGATGGGCCACCGCATTCTGTACCAGCTGCAACCTCAGGACCATCCCCAAGGGCAGCTCCACATAGAGTGCGCTACAGTCGTCTTGTCTAGAGGTAATAAAGGCATGGATGATGGTGGCCAGATCCGAGTTGTACCAGATGTAACTGAAAAAATGCTCCCCTCGCCACAGCCTCCACCTGGAGATCCAGGCAGAGCTGTAAGTTGAGGAGCACCCCCAGACTAAGGACCTGTGTGGCCAAAGGGGGGTAGACCGCATCAATTATGGGGGTCACCACCACCCCCAACCCTACCCACCAAAATTACCTCCGTCTTGTCAGGATTCAGCTTCAGATGGCTTGTCCTCATCCAGTCCCCCACAGCTGCCAAGAACTGGGTAAGCACCAAGACTGCCAGGTATGGGTCTGCAGAAAAAGAGAGGTAGAGTTGTGTGTTTGTTTACAGGGGAACTTTGTTGTTGGGATGGAATTACCCCTCTAGGGGCTCTGGAATGGCAGTTGGAACATCAGGACATGTGTTAGTTGGAGACTCATCCAGGCACTGTCTGTTCCTTTAGCCATCTTGTTCCCAGAACTCCTGAGTATGCTGGATCCCATCAGAACACACCATACTTATTTAACTTGCATCTCTCAGAATTCATGTGTCCTGCAGGCCTTGAACCTGGTTCTGCCAAGACTTTGTGATGCACCCTAGGTTGTAGAATTATAGAATTTCAGGGTTGGAGGGCTCCTCAAGTGTCATCTAGTTCGACCTCCTGCTCCAAGGAACATGTTACCACAGAGCAGCAGTGATGGGACAGTGGAGCTGTAACCTGCAGTTGCATAATTTCTAACAACTCCACCCAAGACCTTGTGACCCATCAGGTCAAACCAGTTATCTGATTGGCTCCCAGCAGAAGCACGACTGGTCCCGAGTCTGATGGCCTTCCATTGGGCCTGCAAGACATGTCTGTTCTCCCAGGCCTTCGGAGGAGGGGAGGGGAGGGTGGGCTAAAAAAATTTATGGGGGTATTTTAAAATTGTTTTAAATATCTGTGTGGATTTTTATATTGTGATTGTTTATTTTATGTTGGAAACCACCCCGAGATGCCGTAGACATAGTGGGTGGTATATAAATGGAATAAAATAAAATAAATAAATAAATATAACTTCCTGTGCCTCCTCACAATTCCTGTCTGTGCAAACAGAAGGGTCCAGATTCTTCTGCACTGTGCCTAGAACCCAGTTTGCCTTGCCTTGTCCGCCTGTGCCTAAACTTTGTCTGAGGTCCAAGGCCGCCTCTTGTCTGATCTTTGACCCTTGGACTGCTTCTTTGGTTCTTACCGCTGCTCAGACCATGGTTACTCCTTGGCTTTGGCTCTGGTCTCTGATCCTCCCAGCTTCAACCCCTCTGAACTCAGACAATGCTTGTTGGCAAGGCCCTAGGATCCTGCAGTAACTTATTCATGGCCCTGATCTTGCCAGAACTCACTCAGAACCTGACAGTAGCAAATGAAACCACCCATCATATCACCCATCTATGAGGCAGTCACTCCATTTCCTGTTATGCAGTCAAGGTATAGGTGTCCCAGAATTACCCACCATCTCATATGGTACCAGATTGGCAGTGGCATGGCAGGAATGTGCCCAAATTAGAAAGAAGTTAGATTAGAACTAGATGTGATGAATTTTTAAAATGTTTAATATAAAAAAAAAAATTAAAAAAAGATGTCACCTCAGGGCCTGATTACTTAAGATGGAGTGAGGGAGAGAAAAGTGCTGAAATGCTAAATTATGTTTCCAAAATGAATATACCAATCTAACTTTTCTTGGCAATGCATTTGAAATCACCATTCTGCAACACAAAGTTTTCAGACCATAAAAAGCTATGATCCTAAAACTGCTACTCCAGAGTAGTTCCATTAGAGTCGATGGGGTTGCTCTGAAAAGAAATAAAAGGGGTTCAGCTGCTTTTCTGCACCCTGGTGAAGCAGGTCCCTTTCAATTTCCGGGCTCAAGTGGAAATACTACTGTGTTTGAGAGGGTGGAGAATTACTCCTCTTCTATTTCTAGTAATGACTCTTTTGTTCAATCAAATAGGCATTTATTCAATAATAGCAGCACAATTAACATACCAATTATTACGAAGACACTTGCACGTAACATATAATCCCTCACCTTACTCTGACTACTTCAAATACATACAAAAGCATATATTCTTACATGATCAGAGGTCAACGGTCTGGTTCCAGAAGTAAGGCAGGTAGGGGGCCCAACAATGTTGAGAGAGAGAGAGAGAGACTAGCTGTGGCACGTGGTAGGACCTCCTAAGGAGAAGTCCCAGAGAGGGCCAAATCACCGAGCTCATCGGCACCCTGATAAGGGCTAGTGGCCAAGGACTGTGAAGGCAAAGAACTGATCCAGAGGCTGGCCTTATATACAAGTTTCCCTTATTACTTATTCATGTTAAGGGGCTGTTTACCTCTTATTCCAGAATCTTCCCCTTATGGCTATTCATCATTGGGGCTTTTTCTGCTTAGTCATTGGGGATTTGCCCTGACTGATAGGGTCTGGTCCACCCCTCCCTCCGGAGGGGGGGTCTGACCCTTTGGCCCTGGGTTGCCCACATTCTTCTTAGAGACATCTGGTTGTCTGATAAGGCCATCTTTCCTTGCTTGTACAGTTTAACTCTGTTATCAGTTTCTGACCTTCCCCTTTGTCCCTCAGGGTTCCTGTGAGTTATAAACTATTCGGTTTTGTTTGGGAACACAGAGTTTCTGCTCACTCTCAAGCATCATTTTACTTCCTCTGACCAATTTGACCATCTTGCTCCTGACACTTTCTGTTCTTTTAAATCAATTAATGAATACATGTACTAAATAATGTCTTACCTAATTTCTAGCATTTTACATAGTCCTAAATAACAGCTACAATGGCCTACACAAAAGTTACATTCAAAGTGTTACATACTTATAAATCCAGTGTATACTTTTGGTTACATTTTAACAAAGAGTGAGTTACAATAGCATTCAATGTCTGTTCTGGCACATTTGTGTCAGAGAAGCACTTCTGATTTGGTTACATTGTAGCAAGGAAATTATCATCTCTTTTAGGCCCAAGCCATATCATAACAGCTCCAGAGTATGCAACTTTACATACATATATATTGTCAGGGCTAGAGCCCTTTCCCGACGAGCGGGGCATTACTCCCTGGAAGCACGAGCCGTGGAGACCCCCGAGGCCAGCCGGCCGAAAGTATCAAGCCCCCAGACCGCCGTTCAAGGGGGCGAAGAAACCCCCGCAGAAACCCCGCAAACCCCGGAGGTCCCTATAGCGTCAGGGGCGGAGCTACAATGCCTTGCCAGGGATCCAGAAGCGCCGACAACGTCAGGGGAGGAGTCAGCAACAACCACGCGGCGCTCTGCACGCCTGCAGGCTCAGCGGAAAGGGGGCGGAGCAAGACCTATTTAAACCCGGAAGTGCGGGGACTCAGTGCCGGCGATCAGTTTGCTGTGAGGCCGGCCCCTGGGAGAGCGTAGACGGACCGGAGGAAATTGAGACGAAGGAGTGTGTGGAGCGTGAAAGGAGTGTGCACGGAGAGCGAGTGTGGTGTGTGAGTAATAGTAGGAGAGAAGAGCGTGTGGAGGAGGTGAGGTGAAGGGGGTTGAAGTGTGGGGGGTGGTGGAAGAGCGGCGCACGTAAGGGCTTATCCCATTCTTTCAAAGGTTTCCGTACCCTCATTCCCGAGTAGTTCCTTACCCCCTACCTTCCCGCATCCTGGTACTCCTTCCCTTCCTGCACTGAGCCCTGGGTGGCACTGTTCCTATACCAATTGCACTGTGTGTACGTGGGGGGGTTGTGTGCACAGGGGGCAGGGGTTTTTCACCCTGTATAGGGAACCAGAGGCCTGCTCCCACATCCCTCTGATCGACACCCCAATGATGACAAGGCCCTGCTCTAATTAGAGTCGGCCACCTTACAACCTGAGGGGAATCTTTCAGTAAACCACGTGTGAGCCTCTCTCTGGGGAGTACAGTTAAGAGCGAAGGGCGATAGCGTAGTAGGGCTAAATCCACGGTTCCCTGCGGGATCCCTTCCCGAACCTAACAGTATCGCCGGCATTCAGGCCATGGATTTGGCTCAACAAATGGAGGCCATGGAACGGGCAATCCAGGCGCTGGCCCTGGAATTGAAAGACCTTAAGGAACACGGGGCAGCAGGAGGCGAAGTCGACCTAGGGGGAGAGCTGGTTCCCCCGCCCCCGGTGGGTAATGAGGAACCACAGGGGCGGGAACCCCGACACCCCCCCATACAGAAGTTTGGGGGAGACCGAAAGCAATTTCAGGGGTTCCTCGCCTTATGTAAACTGGCCTTCCAGGTACAGCCCCGCACTTATGCATCTGGAACGGCTAAGGTGGCCTTCATTATAGGGCACCTAGAGGGTCTTGCCTTGGATTGGGCGACGCCACTTCTTCTTAAAAACAGCCCGCTATTGCACGATATTGATGGGTTTCTCCGCGAATTTCAGTTTCTATTTGATTACCCGCACCGGAAAAGGGATGCGGAGGCCGCCATTATGTCATTGAAGCAAGGAAGAGGACCTCTATTGGAATATGTAACTCGATTCCAACAACTAGCCGTAGAACTTGGATGGGCGGACGAAGTGTTGAAAGTCCTTTTCCGCAAAGGTCTTCATGACGAGATAAAGGATCAGCTTGCCTTAGTCGGTACCCCAGAAAAATGGGGGGAACTTGTTAATTTAGCCTGCCAGATTGACGAACGCCTTTCGGAAAGACGTAGAGAAAGACGACAAGAGACCCCCCGAAGCTGGGCGCCTCGGGGCCCGGTATTGGATGTAGGGGCCGTAAAGACGGAAGGGCCCGAACCGATGCAGATCGGGGCATCTCGCGGACCCCTTGATGCCCAAGAAAAGGAGCGACGGCGGACTGGGCGGCTCTGCTTTTATTGTGGGTTGGCGGGACACTTCACAAGTTCCTGTCCCCAGCTACCTCCCCATCGTAGGGGCTCGGGAAACGAAAGAGGCCGGGGCGGACAGGGGGCGTCCCGGCCACCCTTGTAAAGCCTCCCGATGTTAGAAGCCATCAAATTGCCTCTACGTGGCAACGCGGGGACCAAGTACAAGTCCCGGTGATGCTCCAGGTTCAGGCGGGGAAGGCCATTGTATTACCTGCCCTCATCGATTCGGGGGCGTCGGGAAACTTTATTGACCTTCAAGTAGCTCAACAGTACGGGGTTCCCCTAATTCCCAAGGCAAATCCAGAAGCCGTTTTCGCAATCGATGGATCCCCCCTGGTCTCGGGCCTGGTAACACACGGCACCCCAGAGATCGAAGGTTGGATCGGAAACCATAGGGAATGGCTTGTGTTGGATGCGGTAAGCACCCCCGCCTTTCCAATAGTATTGGGAATTCTATGGTTGAAAAAGCATAACCCTTTTGTCAATTGGGAAACCAAAAGAGTATCCTTCCCGTCCTCACTTTGTAATACTTGCTGCCAGCCGCCCCCACCGCAAGCCAAGAGTCCCAGCCTTCTTCAAGCCACTGTGACCGACCCAGCATTACCTGTTGAGTACGAGGACCTTGGGGATGTTTTCCGCAAACAAGAAGCCCTCCAACTACCGCCCCATCGACCCTATGATTGTGCCATTTCCCTCCTCCCGGACACGATTCCTCCGTACGGGCGGATTTATGCGTTATCCGAACCCGAGCTAAAAACCTTAAAGGCATACATTGACGACAATTTAGAAAAAGGTTTTATCCGACCATCCACTTCCCCCGGAGGAGCACCGCTCTTCTTTGTGCCCAAAAAGGATGGGGGGTTAAGACCATGTATTGACTATAGGGGACTCAATCTTATCACCGTAAAAAACAGGTATCCCCTTCCCCTTATACCAGAGTTACTTAATAGGCTCCAAGGAGCCACGATTTTTACCAAACTGGACCTTCGCGGTGCCTATAACCTCCTACGAGTAAAGGAAGGGGACGAGTGGAAGACTGCCTTTCGTACTAGGTACGGACATTTTGAATACTTAGTAATGCCCTATGGTCTTGCAAATGCTCCTGCTGCATTCCAGCATTTGATAAATGATATCTTTCGAGACATTTTAGACCAGTTCGTTATAGCTTACTTGGACGACATCCTTATTTTTTCTTCAGAGCGCCGTCAACACATACAACACGTCCGTACTGTTCTTACAAGGCTTCGACAACATCGTCTATATTGTAAAATGGAAAAATGTGCGTTCCATCGAACGGAACTTCCCTTTCTGGGGTTTATAATATCAGCCCACGGAATCACGATGGATCCCGTCAAGATCCAGGCCATCCAAGACTGGCCGGCACCCCCGGCCGTCAAACCTCTGCAACGCTTCTTAGGGAGTGCGAATTATTATCGCCATTACATTCCCCAGTATGCAGAACTTACAGCCCCATTGACTACCCTTTTGAAAAAGGGGCAGCAGTATAATTGGGGACCTGAGCAACAGAAGTCATTTGAATGTCTGAAGAAGGCCTTTGTGAGCGCCCCGATACTTCAGTATCCGGATTTTACGAAACCTTTTATTGTGGAAACAGACGCTTCCGGTATAGCCATAGGGGCAGTACTCTCCCAACCTCGAGACAAAGAACCCATACCTAAGCCCTGTGCCTTCTACTCTCGTCAGCTAACTCCGGCCGAAAGAAACTACACGGTGCTCGATAGGGAGTTATTAGCTATTCGAGCGGCCTTTGAAGTATGGCGCCACTTCCTTGAAGGCGCCCGTCATCCCGTCCAGGTAATTACGGATCACAAGAATTTAGTGTTTTTACAGACAGCCAGGATTCAAAACGCACGCCATGCGCGGTGGGCCCTTTTTTTTGCCCATTTTTCCTTCCAAATAGTTTATCGCTCCGGAAAATTGAACACCGTCGCCGATGCGCTGTCACGCTGTCAGGAAAAATCCAATGAACTTGATACAAAAGGGGAAACCCTCCTAAAGCCACAGGCCTTTATTGCTGGAGGACTTACGTTGCAACAGCTCCGTACATGGGCGGCGCAGGATCCCTTAACGCAAGATTTAGAAAAATCTCCAGCCACTGGGTTACCCATGCACCAAGGGCGGATTGTCGTACCTCGGGCCGCAAGACAAAAAATCTTGTGGGCCCATCATGATGCCCCACTTGCAGGACACCCGGGGCAGAACCGCACCTATCAGTTGCTGCAGAGACATTTCTGGTGGACCACGATGAGGCAGGATGCCCGGAAATACGTACAGGGATGCGCAATATGTTGTCGCACCAAGGTTCCCCGCCGAAAACCCGTAGGGCTGTTGCAACTTGGGCCTCTACCCCAAGGACCGTGGCAGCGAGTAAACATTGACTTTATCGTGGAGTTACCCCCGTCACAGGGGTATACCACGATTTTTGTAGTCATCGACCAGTTTACGAAATTAGGTCATTTTATTCCCTGTAAGGGACTTCCCAACGCCAAACAAACGGCACAGTTATTTCTGCAACACGTTGTCAAACACCACGGGCTTCCCCGAACCTTACTCTCTGATAGGGGGTCACAGTTCACGTCTCGCTTCTGGAAGGCATTATTCTCTACGTTAGGAACTCATCTCTCCCCCACTACAGCCTATAGGCCTCAAGCCAATGGGCAGGTAGAGAGGGCAAACCAAACCCTCGAACAGTATCTCCGATGTTACGTTAATTACCTCCAGAATAATTGGGTTACCTACCTCGCCCTTGCCGAATTTGCTTTTAATAACGCCCCGCATGCTGCCCTCGGCACCTCTCCCTTTTTTGTGTCATGTGGGTTTCACCCGCGGCTAGCGCTCCCCGAAGAACCTACCCTAGAAGTCCCCGCCGCGGGAGCCATGATTCAAACACTTCAACGCTGCCATGCCTATGCTCGACAAGCCCTCCAGGAAGCCCGTCAGCAATATAAACGTACCGCGGATCAACACCGACAAGCGGGCCCCAATTATCAAGTAGGGGATATGGTGTGGGTAGATCGTCGACATTACCAATCCCTACGTCCGTCAGCAAAACTAGATAATCGGTATATGGGGCCATTCCCCATAGAACAACAGGTCAACCCCGTAGTATATCGAGTCACCCTTCCTCCTACGCTTCGAATCCATCCTGTTTTCCACGTATCGTTGCTTAAACCCTTTCATCCCCCTCTCTTTCCGGTACCTACGGCGCCCGGACCAGTATGTGAGATTCAAGGAGAACCGGAGTACGAAGTCAAGGCTCTGTTAGACTCCAAACGAACTCGTGGTAAATTATTTTATTTAATCGATTGGAAGGGGTATGGCATTGCCGACCGTTCCTGGGAGCCGGCTGGCCTGGTGCATGCCCCCCGTTTAGTGCAAAAATTTCACCGTCAGTACCCCTCGAAACCAGGACCCCATTTGCTCCATCATCTTCCTCATAGACCCTGGAGGGGGGGTGCTGTCAGGGCTAGAGCCCTTTCCCGACGAGCGGGGCATTACTCCCTGGAAGCACGAGCCGTGGAGACCCCCGAGGCCAGCCGGCCGAAAGTATCAAGCCCCCAGTCCGCCGTTCAAGGGGGCGAAGAAACCCCCGCAGAAACCCCGCAAACCCCGGAGGTCCCTATAGCGTCAGGGGCGGAGCTACAATGCCTTGCCAAGGATCCAGAAGCGCCGACAACGTCAGGGGAGGAGTCAGCAACAACCACGCGGCGCTCTGCACGCCTGCAGGCTCAGCGGAAAGGGGGCGGAGCAAGACCTATTTAAACCCGGAAGTGCGGGGACTCAGTGCCGGCGATCAGTTTGCTGTGAGGCCGGCCCCTGGGAGAGCGTAGACGGACCGGAGGAAATTGAGACGAAGGAGTGTGTGGAGCGTGAAAGGAGTGTGCACGGAGAGCGAGTGTGGTGTGTGAGTAATAGTAGGAGAGAAGAGCGTGTGGAGGAGGTGAGGTGAAGGGGGTTGAAGTGTGGGGGGTGGTGGAAGAGCGGCGCACGTAAGGGCTTATCCCATTCTTTCAAAGGTTTCCGTACCCTCATTCCCGAGTAGTTCCTTACCCCCTACCTTCCCGCATCCTGGTACTCCTTCCCTTCCTGCACTGAGCCCTGGGTGGCACTGTTCCTATACCAATTGCACTGTGTGTACGTGGGGGGGTTGTGTGCACAGGGGGCAGGGGTTTTTCACCCTGTATAGGGAACCAGAGGCCTGCTCCCACATCCCTCTGATCGACACCCCAATGATGACAAGGCCCTGCTCTAATTAGAGTCGGCCACCTTACAACCTGAGGGGAATCTTTCAGTAAACCACGTGTGAGCCTCTCTCTGGGGAGTACAGTTAAGAGCGAAGGGCGATAGCGTAGTAGGGCTAAATCCACGGTTCCCTGCGGGATCCCTTCCCGAACCTAACATATATATACATATATACACTCTTCACACCTCTTGGCAGGTGCATAAGGCATCAACCATCTTTTGCCATTTATATTAATCCATTGAGGCCTCTTTATCATGCTTGTCATAATGAATCTGCTGATGTCCTCTTTATTTGTTCTTTCCTCCATATTTCTTGGTCTTCCATCTTTTCTTTTACCCTTTGGGCACCAGTAGTGTTAACTGCTTTGCAGTCCTTGATCCTTCAGTTTGTTCAATGTGACCCAGCCATCTCATTGTTCTCTTGGCTATTATCAGGGCCCCATGTATTCTGCAATTTCTCCCCCTGCCCCCCCCCACCTCAAATTCTGCAACTAGGAAACAAATTCTATGAGCAGAAAATCCATATTCTGAAAACAAATGTATGCAAATTAATTAAACCTCATAAATTATACAAATTTTGAATGTGAATGAATTTCCCATCATGCCACTGCATCAATATATTATATTTATATTATTGTATTTTTCATTCTTTTTAAAAATTGTTAGCCACCCCAAGCTGCTTTTACAGAAGAGGTGGGGGTATAAATAAATAAATATTAAAATGGATATGTTAAAAATAAAAACATCATTCATGTCCAACATAATCTTTTCTTCAGCAGCTGTAAGTTAACACAGGGCTCCATAGGCTACCTACAATGCTGACTTCTGATTGGCTAGCTCTCCTCTCAGGCTGTAATTCTGCACTGGAAGAGGTAATTTCTGCAACATTTTTGCCAAATGCAAAATTGGCTGTGATCACAGTAGCACAATTCTACAACACAAAGAAGATTTTATATTATTAAAAAGAATATATTATTATACACGACACCATTATATATGATACATTATACATGACATTGTATTTTATGTATTATGTCCTGTTTTACTTCTTTATTCTTCATATGATCAAATCTAGAAATATACAAAACCCAAACTGAAATCCTGAGAGCTGACCAAAGCCTGAAGCCATAACCAATGCAACTTCGTGGAAATTAATTAGGTCCAACATGTCTAATCAAAGCACTCTTTCAAACAGATAATTGCTCTTCAGACAAATAGTTCACTCTTTTAGTTCCACTCTCCACCAATTATTTATTGAAGGATTATTCCAAATATGTCAATTTAAAAATCTGAGAAACCAGCAGCAGAAGATTTTCAAATCCTGACAAAGAAAGAAGAGGTCATTGTGCTACGGTTTCCCATGCGTACTTATCTCATGTTGTGCACAAGGATTAATGCTTTTGATGCAGTAAACAGCACTGTATAATAAACATCTGTCACAGTTATTTACATGGTATTAGATACGCTTAATAGTTTGCAAAATCTAATTGTTGCCTGTTGCATTGTCACCATCACAAAGAGTATTACTTAAATGTGCAAATAACAGACATTTGTTACAACTACACTGCATAATCCTGGCTCAGTAAAGAACATGTCTCATTCTCTTTATTTCCAATCTTGAACATAACTTCCAAATACGGAACGATGGAAATTCTGCTTGTGAATAATCCACTAAGAGGTGACATTTGCCCATGCATGCATGTAGAAGAGGAACCACAACATATGTTGGGGCACATCCAGTACCTGCAGATTTGGATATTGCAAGCATTAATAGCGATGATTAATCTGGCTACTACAGTGTAGGGAAAAAAGACAAAGACATAAGCATAATGTCATCAGAACGTGTGAACAGAACGCGGTTCGGATGTTTCGACATTCGGTCCGAAACCCAAGTTTGGGTTTGGCTCTTCGGTTCAGCGAAGTTTGGCCGAACATCCAAAAATAGCGCTATGGATACCGAAATTGATACCAAATTTGAAGATTTTTTTCGGTATCAGTATCACTTGGCCCTGGGACCACCCCTGGTCTCCACCCCTGGTACTAGGAAGTTTGCTCCTCAGCTGCCTCCCCCTTCCAGTCACGTTTTTCCTGCTCGACATCACATTTTTCCCGCCCCCAAACTCATCCGAACTCACCCTAACATGACTGAACTGTTCGGCCATTTTCGAATTCGGTTCGGACATTCAATTTGGATGTCCGAACAGACAGAGTTCGGGCCAAACTCTGAACTGCATTCACACATCCCTACAAAACACACGTATGGTCCATAATTTATAAGAATATCAGAACATAAGAAATAGTAAATACCACACTGGGTCAGTCCTCACCTTTCACTTTTGCACCATCTCAGTCAAATCACAAGTAAATTCAGCACAGTGAATTCACTTGCTTCAAGTGAACCAGTGCAGATATGACTGACCTATCCAGTCAGCTATAGGAAGAACTGGGGAGAGAACCAGGATGGGGGAACCTCTGGGTTGTGGACCAAATCCAGCCCATGACTTTTTCCATTTAGCCTCTTTCCAGTTCCTTGATCTGGCCCATGAATCCAGTCCCTATCCTCAAGCAATGAAAGAGCAATCTCATGGGAAGGAGGCAGAAATGAGGGCATGCACTCAAGGATTGGCAATGGATCCATGGTATAATTCCATGATCTGGACCCCCTCCTCTTCTTTCCCCTTCCATTCCATTCCAGTTTTATTTATACCCCGCACTCTCTCAATAATGACTCAAGGCGGCTTACAACATAACAAAAATACATTCCTGGGTTTGTTATCCCACGCAGGGGACCCAGCTCAAAAACAAAATATTCACAATATATCATCAAAATACAAATGTAGCACAATCCTCTCCCATAACCCAACTGATGTGCCTGATCCACCACATCCTCTATAACAGAGGAGTTGGTTCCATTATCAGTCCTCCTATCCCCTGCTGCCACCAGGGAACATTTAGCCAACTCCACCCCTTTCTCACCAGGGGGAGTCAGCCCCACCATCCTCCACATCAGTAAACACTACCATCCCCAGCAAAATACACAAACCCACAGACTCTCCCGCCTCCATCTCATAGCCCAGCCGAAGGGCATGGCCAAAGGGCAGGCCCCTTTGAACATGCCCCTTCAACACGTGCCCCCAGCACGAGCCTCTAGCATGGCCTCTGCCCACTCCCATTGTTATGGGGAGCATCCCGGAAGTAGCTGTGGCCAAACCCCACCCCCGCAAGGGCTGTCTCTTATACACATCTAGATGTGTATAAGAGACAGAACCCCACCCCCGCAAGGGGGGGGAGGAGAAAGAACCCCACGGCCCCCAGATTGTAACAACGGGGGGCCCTGTCCTCGCAACCACATACAGTCTCTGTCCTGGTTGACCAGGGGGGTACAGGGGGTGAAGAGTGCTGCTGCCATCTGCTCCATCCCAGCTGGCCTCCCTCTGCTCCTACACACCGCTGCCGCCTCTCTTCTCACTCCGGTCATTCCCATTGTTATGGGGAGCATCCCGGAAGTAGCTGTGGCCAAACCCCACCCCCGCAAGGGGGGGGAGGAGAAAGAACCCCACGGCCCCCAGATTGTAACAACGGGGGGCCCTGTCCTCGCAACCACATACAGTCTCTGTCCTGGTTGACCAGGGGGGTGAAGAGTGCTGCTGTCATCCGCTCCATCCCAGCTGGCCACCCTCTGCTCCTACATGCCGCCACCGCCTCTTTGAGCTTGCTAAGAGGCAGGAGATTGATGGATAAGGGCAGGAAGTATAAAGGGTTGAGTTCTTGTATCTGAAGAATGCAATCTGAATAACCTTGTTCAGATGAGCCATGAAAGTGGGCTCGAATGTACCATATACCCAATGCTGTTTGCAGGGGGACAATGCAGCACCAGGAAGGACAGAGTCGAGGTGGAATCTCTCCCAGGACTATGTAGTGTCAGTGGCGGCTAGTGGGTTCTAAGGCTGGTGGGGTGGAGGGCAGGGCCAGAAGTGGGTGGGGCCCTTAAGCACACCCCTTAAGGCACCCTGCCCCCAATTCCTCACTGGCCCACGGAGCCAGGATTATGTAATGTACTTGTAACAAAGGTTTGTAATTAAATGAGTTGTTTGCCAATATAAGAAATATTCTTTGTCATGGTGACAGAGAATGCAACAGGCAACAAATAGATTTTGCAAACTATTTTGCAAGCATATCTAAGACCATGTAAATTGTACTAATTTCCATAATAGCCCATGGGAGGGAAATCTCCATATCCTTCACTGTTGTACAGAACTAAATGTGGATGCTTAACAACATGTGCACATTTTAAATGCTATTTATTTAAATTAGTGGGGGAAATGGCAGTAGTGTCTATTTTTTTTCCCCATGAAAACCTGATTTGGGGGGGGGGGAATTAACCATTGTACAGAAACTGGATAAAAAAACCCAGCAAATATTGTCCAGATATTATTCCTAGCAAGTTGATCCCAGCGTTCCTGGGGGGTTATTGCACATCTGACATTTCTCCATTTGGCTTAGCTGGGGAAATGCCAATATTTTGATTACTGAGTAAGATATGAAACACTACAGCATCAGTGGAAACACTACGCACTGCTGTGGGTTCTCACTTTGCCATATACTGTGCATTGGCTGAGGACAGTATAAATTTTAAAAGGGGGGGGGAAGCATCCCAAATTATTCTGTATTTCAAATTCCTATTTATTCCTGTCAAATTTCCGGGTCTCAGGAATTGTGCTGAACCAACACCATTTCCCCCATAGGCTTGGAAAACTCAAATGCTGTTTTTGGCTGCTTGCAGATGGCATATTGATCCATTTTGGAGGGTGAGAGGTAGAGGTTTGGCTCAGAGGAGCAGCCAAACACCAAGGCCAGGTCAGGAGAAAAAGGGGGCAGGTGAGCCCCCAGACTGGGGGGTGGGGTGGAGGAGAAAGTACAGTGGCAGGGCTGGGGAGAAGCAGAGGATTGTGCAGACACAAAGGAAGGTGAGGAGCATGCGTGGAATGAGGTCAGGCTAGGAGACAAAGAGTGGGGGACATGCAAGGATTAAAGGACATCTGAGTGGTAAGGGGGGGTTGAGATGTATTCTTTGCTGCTCTTATTGCATCTGCAAAGTCACGTTCAGTGGAGCTTTTCTGGTGGTGAAAGGTTTGGTCAGTGCTGCCTGCCTCCGCTTGGACCTGGAGCAATCCAGTGACCGCTGTGACCGGTTTAGCGAGTACTTTGTAGATAAGATCACTGGCATCCACCATGATTTCGGCACCAGTTACCGCAGAGAATCATCTTGGGGCTATGGATGCCCCGTCCTGTCTTGTTTTGTGGGATCGGTTTCAGATGGTGTCACCTGCTGATGTGGAGTCCTTGTTGGGATCTGTTCATGCCAATACTTGTGAGCAAGATCCATGCCCGTCCTGACTGGTGAAAGCTAGTCAGGAGACGCTACGGCCATTGCTGGCTGGGGTGGTTAGTGCCTCCCTTCGGGAGGGCAGGGTGCCTGACTGCCTAAAAGAGGCTGTGGTTAGACCCCTGCTCAAGAAACCATCTCTTGACGCTGATGCTCCTGCCAGTTATCGGCCGGTCTCTAACCTTCCCTTTTTAGGGAAGGTTATTGAATGGGCTGTGGCACGGCAGCTCCAGGAACATCTGGACCGCACCGGTTTCCTTGATCCCTCCCAGTCTGGGTTTCGGCCTGGGTATGGTACGGAGACGGCATTGGTGGCCTTGGTTGACGATCTCCGTCTGGCGTTGGACCAGGGTCGTCAGACCTTACTGGTCCTGCTAGACCTTTCGGCTGCATTCGACACAGTCGATCATGAGGTGTTGGTGACTCGCCTGCGGGACCGTGCTGGAATTGGCGGAACGGTCTTGGACTGGTTTCGTTCATTCCTGGCCGGGAGAACTCACCGGGTGGTCTTGGGGGAGTGTACGTCTTCCCCCCGGGACCTCACGTGTGGAGTCCCGCAGGGTGCCATTCTGTCCCCCCTCTTGTTTAACATCTATATGCAGCCGTTAGGGGAGATCGTGAGGGGGTTTCAGGGCATGCAGTGTCATCAGTATGCTGATGACACTCAGCTCTACCTCTCCTTTTCCATCGACCCAGGCCATGCAGTCTCCTTATTTTCCCAGTGCCTGTCAGCTGTGGGGGCTTGGATGAGGTTGAGCCATCTGCAACTGAATCCTGACAAGACGGAGGTGATGTTGGTGGGCGAGGGCTTGGGGAGCCTGGGGGTGGTTGAATCTCCTCTTGTTGGGGGGTTCGCCCTCCCATGGTCTCTCAAGTGCGGAGTCTGGGTGTGCTCCTCGATTCGCGGCTCAGCTTGGAATCTCAGGTTGTGGCCGTGGTGGGAAGTGCATTTCGGCAGTTACATCTTGTCCGGCAGCTTCGGCCGTATCTCTCAGACTCTGACCTCGCCACTGTCATCCATGCCTTCATCACCTCGAGCCTGGATTACTGCAACACGCTCTACATGGGGCTGCCCGAGAAGCTCATCCGGAGGCTGCAGCTGGTGCAGAATGCCGTGGCCCATCTCCTGATGGGGGCGGGTCACAGGGAGCACAAGACACCAGTGCTCCGGGCTCTGCACTGGCTGCCTATAAAGCACTGGGCCAGGTTCAAGGTGTGGGTTTTAACCTTTAAAGCCCTTCATGGCCTGGGCCCTGCTTATCTGCGGGACCGCCTCACTTCCCATGTGCCCGTGCGACCCATGAGATCGTCCGTGAGAGCCTTTTTGGAGGTTCCCCGGGCAAGGCGGGCCACCGATGTTAGATCTTTTTTGGTGGTCACCCCTGTGCTGTGGAATTTGCTCCCGGAGGAGGCTCGACTGGCTCCCACTCTCCTGCTGTTTTGGCGTATATGTAAGACCTGGCTGTTCCATCAGGCTTTTGGCTAGGGGTGGGGATGGAGATGGGGGCTTTTCCCCATGTACTGTATTTTAAATTGTTTTTAAATGTTTATATTATTTTAATGAATGTTGTTCGCCACCCCGGGCTGCCCTGTGGGCAGGAGGGGTGGGATATAAATTTAAAATAAATTAAAACATTGATTTAAACTGGACATTTGATTGCATGTGATGGCATCTACTGATGTGTGTTAGTATTTGATCTTGGGTATTACATTACATGTGTTTTCACTTGAGCATTTCATTGAAGTCATGTGATATGTGGGGGGAGGAGAGAGCATGTGGTGAGAAGTGGTTTAGGGAAAAGGAGAGGAAGGAGTGTCCTGGCTACTTGTCCATGTGATGTTCACATTGTTTTTAATCTCACATGAAATCAGAAATAATGGGTGATTCCTGTTGGACTGTATGCTCACGTTCATTTCTTGCATTTGCCCCCGTTCTGAGCTTTGGTCACGTGATCAAAATCAGGGCTGGCCTTACTGCAGGGCAGACTGTGGTGGCTGCTCTGGGCCCCGCCCACTGCCTAACAGCACCGACCCAACCCACCAGCCTGCCTGTCCCCCTCAGCAGCAGATTGGGCCCCCACCTGATGCTGCCGCTGCCGCCACCACCAACAGTTTCAAAGGCCCTGTGCTGGCAGTCCCAGCATGCCAGACTTACGAAACATGGCAGTCCCAGCATGCATGCACACACGCACATGGCGATGCAAGGCTTTTAAACAGCAGCAGCAGACGAGCAAGAAGGGGGGGCCGATGGCAATTCCTCCCCTCCTCTCTTGTGCATGCATGTGCACGAGAGCATGAGAGAGACGTGTGTGTGTGTGTGTGTGTGTGTGTGTGTGTGTGTGTGTGTGTGTGTGTGTGTGAGAGAGAGAGAGAGAGAGAGAGAGCGAGAGAGAAGGGAGTCTGTGTGTGTGAGAAAGAAGGGGGTTAGTCCCTCCCCCCGATTCCCTCCTCCCATGGCTGTTCCCCCTTTCCCTGTGTGCCCCCCATCCCCATGACTGCCACCTTTCCCCCTGCCCCTCATGGCTTCTAGAGGGGAGGAGGGAAGCCACCACCCAGCCCAAGGAGAGACCCACCAGAATATTTCTGCTGTCCCCTCCTGCCTAGCAGCCTATGCCTGCCTCTGACTAATCACCAGCCCAACCAACCCATCCCATCCCAGCAGCATCTGAGGTAAAGGACTACCCAGCCAAGAAAATAACTTTCCCCCTCCTCCCCCAATCTGAGCTAATTTGTGCTGCTGCACCCCTCGGGGGTGGAGTGGGAGCTTTGGGAGTGAACTGGAGTCATCTAGGGGAGGGCTTTGGAAGGGGCTGGGGAGTGCTGTGCGGCGTTATTTGATCTTTGATTAGTTTTCCAGTGCTTTGGTTTTTGAGATCCAAGCCCAAATCCAGGAACTGGAAAGGGACAACATAATATCTTTCTGAGGGCTGTGTTTGCCCCCTGGGCCTGAGGTTCAGTTCCACACCCCTGCTTTCATGTGGGGTGCTGTGGCCATCTGGGGGTTGTTGTGTATCAATTAAACCAGTTGATACACAGATCCCATATATTACATATTTAGCTGTACCTCAAGGCAAGTAGGAAACCACAAACAAATCTAGCCCTAGTTTTAGCAGCCAATCTAGCAAAAATGGCTACTCTCCAAATACATTCTGAGTTCCTGTCATTTAAAAGCAACTCCAATTTCTGGGTAGTATTATAAAAAAAAAAAATGAAGCCAGAAAAGGCATAAGCCAAAATTCCCATATAGACTTGTGCAGGGAGCATATAGTGTGGGAGGAGATCCTCCACTACTCCCTCCCCTCATGGACAAAGTCACTGAGATCTTTCTACATTTCTGTAATGGTCATCTAAGATGGCAGAGTCAAAAATCTGCAATCATAATGCGATAAATGATTTCCGCAGGGAACAATTCTTAAGACACAGAATAATTTTGCATACAGTGTTCTACCTTCAAAAGGGGAAACCATGGTGACATACTATACCCCTGAATTGCTTCAAGGTTATACTGTATATCTAAATCCTTAATCTTGGTAATAATCTGCACCATATCTTTCCTAGCAAGACTAAACATTAACCCTAGCTCAAGAAAGCCCCAGATATGTAAAAGCCCCTGAACACAATTAAGCCACGAAAATTTAAGGGACAATAAAACACTATGCTGTTCCTCCAAGCGAGGAAGACGGTCTGGTGTCATGTAAAAGACTCTAACCCAAAACCTGACTAATCTTTGATAGGTTATCAAGGTAATAGAGGGTTCATCCACTTCAGCTCTTAACATCGAGGCTGGAGCATATTTTGACAGAACAAGTAGCTTGCGCATGACTATGTTCTGGGGAATTTCAATAGGTTTTAAATCCTTCATCCCTCATATCTCAACTCCGTACAGAATCTGCACAACTGATTTCCTACAAAACAATGAGTAAACCAGAGGACTGCCTCCATAGACCTTAAAGAGGCCTTTTTTGCCTCATGTACATGCTGATTCCAATCCCGTTTGTGGAAAACAAATTCCAAGATACTTGAAATATTTAACGTGCTGAATAACATAATCATCAAGGAACCACCTGCACACTTTAGGGGTACGCCAAAAGACCGTAACCTTTGTTTTATTATAGTTAATGCACAAGCATTCCCGTCTATAATAAACAGAAAGGACATCAAGCAGCCTCTGCAAACCAATTGGAGTTTGGGACAGAAGAACCATATCATTGGCATACAGCAGTACCGATACTGGGTGAGCTTGAACACTGGGTGGGAAAAAGGAATCATCAGACAAAGCGGTAACCACATCATTGATAATAAAAAAAATTAAACAGAAACAGGGCAAGAAGGCAACCCTGTTGAATGCTTTTATTTACAGGTATCAGGTCAGTAAGTTCACCCACATGACCTATCCTAACCATAGCCATAGTACAGTCATAAACAGTCTACCAGAGCAGCAACAGTTGTTGATCTATTCCCGCCACTTCCAGATTGTTCCAAAGGCACTTTCTATCAATAGAATCAAAAGCATACTTTAGGTCAATAAAGCCTGCATACAACCACCCCTTTGGGCGATTAGGGTGTTGTCTGTGTCCTGTGCTTCCTTTAATCTAAATCAGATTTACATGTTCTTTCGTGCACGTTGTATTGACAGGTTAAAAATAACTTATGGCAATTCTCGGTAAAGTGGGTGGGGACAAGCCCCTCCTCCCCCCCATTTCGTCTCCTCCCTGGGTCCCACATTCTAAGGCTGGCCCTGATAGCGATTGATCCATTATTGTATTTAATGGATCTTCTATGCCCATGTTACCCAATCCACTGGGTTATTTCATTACCAAAGAAAAAAGGAGGCGGCAGCTGCACACTCCAAAACAATGCCTCCCACCCTCACTGACCCACTGGTAAGACCCACTCTCCCCAAGTCAAGCCCCTTTCTCCCCATCCCCCGATCCCCCCCCAGGCAAGGCTCTCAGGGGAAAGCCACCCCCTCCTCCCCTTGGGATTTCATTGTGTGGGTGGGAGGATAAGAGCACGAATGGCTGCCGCAGTTTAGGGAGGATAGCTGGCATTGACATTTCTGCAAGACAATGCACATTTAAACTTCACAGTGAGTTTCCTTAATGTTTTAAAAAGTGCTTGAATATGTACTAAACTAACGTTAAAGAGAACTCACATTATTGTCAGAGCTGGAGGTTGCTTGTCCACGTTACCACATCAGGGGAAACTTACGAGAAGAAAACTCGCGCCGGTGAAGCTCGGACCATGGGTGTAGGGTTAAAAGTATCATCGAAGGCGTCTCACATTGTTTTCAATCACGGATGGCAGAGATGGATTTTGCGCCCTGTCATCTGTTGATCAAAGCAGGTATTATGAAGTGTGAACACACACCAGGGACTGTGCAGATGATGTATGTAGTATACCCAATGAATGATTTTTTAAAAACCACGAGATACTCCTGATGATGCTTTCAACCCTATGCCCATGTTCCAAGCTTCACATTTTTTTTCCTCACCATGGATTTTCTTCTCGTAAGTTTCCCCTGGCCCAGTAACATGGGCAAGCATATCTATCCCGAACATCTGTGATGAAAATCACATGAATTTCAATTATGGATGTGAAAGGGTACGTACACATATTACACAATCTCACGTTAGATAAAATAATTGCGAGATTATGTAACATGGGTGTGACAGAATTGGGACCTCTCTGCCCCAATCTGGGCTAGCTATGACTCAGTTTTCCCACTTATAGCTCCTACTGGGTCAGCTGTCTGCAGAACTGTTGCAGCCCCATAAGGAGTTAACTCTCTTAGTCACCTTTGCCTCAGAATTTCCCGAAGCACAACATATACGAACTTCATCAGGTTCATCTGAGCTTAATGGTTCAGAATCACCACAAACTGTATTACGTCCAAAGATAGAAACCCACTTAAGCATACAGGCTTTGTTAAAAGAAGTTTACTATAAGAATTAAGATTAATATGCAATACAAGGCTGTGCTCAGAGTGCAGTAAATCATAGGGGTGGGAAACCGGTAGAATCCGGTATCCGATAATGCCGGTATCGGGCGTACCGGCATTATCGGATTCGGCCCGGTAATCCGGCCCCGTTACCGGATTCCGGGTACCGGATTTTTTTACATTGCAGCCATTTAAATGAATGGCTGCAATGTAAGTCCCAACAAAAAAGTTAAAAAAAAAA
>QEPC01013498.1:6450066-6473090 GCA_003113815.1 Sphenodon punctatus | reverse complement strand
ATTGCATTGGTTTCAATGGGGACACAGCGCCCCATTGAAACAATGCAATAAATCCGGTACCGGTATACCGGATTCAATCCGGGAATCCGGTTTTTGTGAAACCGGTAACCGGTAAAATCCGGTGTACCGGTACTGGTACCGGGCCCGCCCCTAGTAAATCAAATGAACATAATAGGTAACGCAAACCTACCTCACAATCGAGGTATTTAATTCATGGTCTGCAAACAATGCGCGACCACCTTCTATGAGAATGATCCCGGACTTCTGTCTCATCTAATCCTGCCTTGCGGAATTTTGAAATATCGCACGAGCAGGTCGCGCAACAGCAACCAGCTCATTTAAAAGTAGCCAATGTCACTTTGCTTTCTGGTTGTTGATTAAATTACCTTGTCTCACCAGAAGATTACCTGGATGGGCTCAATGTGGCTAAAGTGTTCTGGGCTTTGAATGCAAATTGCTTTGGCTAGTTGTCTGACATGTATATTGATTGCACTCAGTTGAGAGTACACACATTGAAATGCCACTAGCTTATCAGTAACATAAGTTCAAAAGGTTCCTGTCCCATTTCTAAGTTATTACAATGTGTTCATTTTGGCTTGTACAATCAATACTTCATGTCATCTTATACATTATACATTTCTTATACATTACACTGATCAGAGAGACACCAAACATCGATATACAATACTAATATAGAGTAGTCATTTATGAACATGTGTGTAACATGTATGCTGGTTTCATGATCTTCATCACAATGGGGAAGCAGCCTTTTTGTATTGCCAAATCGACTGAATCGCATTATGATTGCAGATTTTTGACTCTGCCATCTTAGACGACCATTACAGAAATGTAGAAAGATCTCAGTGACTTTGCCCATGTGGGGAGGGAGTAGTGGAGGATCTCCTCCCACACTATATGTTGGAATGCTCCCTACACAAGTTTATACGGAAATTTTGGATTATGCCTTTTTTGGCTTCATTTTTTTTTTTTTATAATACTACCCAGAAATTGGAGTTGCTTTTAAATGACAGGAACTCAGAATGTATTTGTATGTATCAAATTTTGTATGTATCAAAATTAATTTTTCTATCACTAACACGTTTTACTAATTCATTACCTGCACCCACATTTACTAAGTTAAGATAGTAAGACAGCTCCAGGGGGGAGGGGTTGGTGGTGGGGAGGTATAGCAGCAAACGTGCCAGTCCTCTGTTTCTCCAGTGGGGCTGCAGGGAACATTTGGAATTTCTGTGGCACCCCCGCCCCTAATGGTACCCTATTTAAACATGCACGAGAACATTCTCTAATTGTCTAGGACTCTAGCCTGCCTGGCTGCGCATCTCTCTTCCAACAGCGAGACTTAATGTTAGCTCTTCACACTGTCCCTAGGCAATCTCCCTGCTTTTAGGGGGAAAGGTACTAAAACTCTGTCTTCCCAAATGCACTGCAGGACCTTGGCTACCATGCAAGCCCCATAATCCCTACTGCAATCAATACTCTGAAGCACACAGAGCAGACTGAATCAAATCAGGAGGAAAACAAGAACTCCCAGACAAACTAAAGAAACAAAGATAAACTACTGCTGCTATTTCAGTCTGCTAGACTATAAATCAATTGCTAGACTGTAAAAATCCACTTGCTTCTGGTGAGTAAAATCTTTCAGCAGGCAAGTCAAGGTAGGAGAGGAGGAGCAGGAGGTGGCCTCTGTCATTCGATTCTAGTAGTTCTAACATGTTCTTGATCATGGAGCTAGCTCTAATCAATGTGGGATCGGATGTGCACGTATGTGTACGTGCTGTACGTGCTACCAGCACACTGAGCACCTGAGGCACTACAGACACGGTGAGATAGGACTAGAAATACGCAGCTACTCATGACTTTGCTGCTCCAAAACCTATAAAACAATCTTTTTTAATTAGTCAGATCAACATGTATGTTGCTATAGTATGTAATCTGTATATTTAAAACACCAATATTTTGATTTAAAATAACTAATTTGGACTCTAAAATGAGTACAAAAAAATTATATTTATTTCCCATGATAGGGGACCCTAATCAACACTGTGTCCATGGCCCTCAAAATCCTTAAAACAACCCTGGATCATGGTCATTGTCAGCATGGAAGCTTCTCCCTTCCTGTCAGCGCATCATCAGTAATTCTGTATGCATAATGCAGACTGGGCTTTAGCCAGTGTGATCGGGAAGCTCTGGAGCCTGCCCGTTAGTTTTGCTGGAGTGTAATTAGCCACAAAAAAACCTGACAAAGCAGGAGCCTACTAAGTTAATTAATCGAGGTTTCTCTGCCTAGAATAGACACAGACCTCAAATGAGCAAAGGGTCTCTCATTCAGACAGGCGATAGGCTCCACACCAAATGCTGTTTTATATCCCATCTGTCAAAGGCCATTTTTAGATGATACATTATAATGTTCTACTGGTTTTTATGTTGTTATAAAAAGGTGATTGTCTATACACTTGGAACAGTAACATTTTTGACACTTTGGGTTTGCTTCTGGATTTTAGAACGATTTTATAAAACAACTTTTTCAAGCTTTTATAAAAAAATGTATAAATAAAGCAAGTTAGGAGGTCTGCACATGTGCGAGGAGTGAGAGGACGCTCCCGCCAACAGCTCCGACGAGACGCTGAATTCCCGCCCCGGGAACACCCGGTAAAGCCCCAACCAGCCTTAAAAAAGTAAAATGCCCAAACAGGGGAATCCCCCCCCCCCCAGCTAAATCGGAGAAAGGTACGCTCCGCGGCTTCTGCAAAGTAAAAAACAGTCAGGAGGGTGAACACGTGGGGCAGGAGGCAGAGGGCAAGATGGCGGCCGGAACGGAGCTGCAGGGCCTAGAAGAGGTGGGATATGAGGGAGGAGGAGGAAAAGGCCTACAATCAATCCAAAATTTAATAGAAGATATGAAAAATGATTTGAAAACTGAGTTGCAAAAGGCAAGTGCGCATAGGGACAAACTGTTTAATAAAATAAGTAAAGTGCAGCAAGTAACAGAAGAATCTAATATTAAACTTGAGAATTTGGCAAGAAATGTCCAATCCCTAGAGGAGAGAATGACTAGAGCAGAGGATCAGGCGGCTTGCCATGAGAACGATATTGCACACACACAAAAATCAATCCAGACCTTAAAAGAAAGGGTGGAAGACATGGAAAATAGGTCCCGGCGCTCAAATCTGAGGATTGTGGGGGTCCCAGAAGGGGAAGAGACAGAAGGGATGGAATCCCTTATAGAGCAAATGATCAAAGAAAACTTCCCAGGGGAAAGGTTCGCATCACCCCCAGAAATAGAACGAGCTCATCGAGCACTGCGCCCCAAGCCCAAAGAGAATGAACAGCCACGAACAATAATTATAAAATTTTTACGCTATAAAGACAAGGAACAAATCTTAAGACTGGCCAGAGGAAAACAACAACTTCAATTCAAAGGTAACAACATTAGGATCTACCCGGACTATGCATATGAAACCACGCAAAAAAGAAAGAACTGGGCAAAATACTACCTGAAACTACAGCAAATGGGTCTGAAACCTCAAGTACGCTTCCCAGCCAAGATAACAATATGGATGGACAATAGGAGAAAAATTTTCGAAGACCCAGAGGAGCTGGAGGTTTTTTTGCAAAGACATAAAGCAAGGGTCTGAAAGGAAAAAAAGGGCCAGCAGGTACAAAGGAAGGGGGGGAAAAAAGAAAAAAGGAGGTTAAAAAACAAAAAGGGGGGGAGATGAAGGCTATCATGCCAGCAGGGCAACAAGTTAAAAGTAATGTTTAAATAGAAATGTTTAAAGGTTGATGTTCAGTTGACATGTTGTATAGGCTATAGAGGAGTTACACCCTCATATAAAGGGGTTTCAAACAACACAAATACAAAAGTTATTCTCGGGGCGGCGGAATAAGAGGAAAAAATAAGAAACCTATTTTCAGGAGGAGCTAAGGGAAGAATTGTCCAAGAACAAATAAAAGCAAAGGTTCTGTAGAGCAGGGGCAGGAGATAAAACACTCCAGGCGTGCAGGGAGGATAAGGGGAGGGGGAAAAACAGGGGAGAGGGATAGTTGGGGTGTGGGGATCATCAACAACAGTTGTAATACATAAGTTCTAAGCTAGGTACATCAGTAGAGCTGGGGTGGGCCTATGTCATCACAGCTAAAAACTATCACATTAAACGTAAGGGGTTTAAACCACCCAGTTAAAAGGAAAAGGATAAAGAATATTTTAAAAGACCAAAAAGTTGATATATACTTCCTGCAGGAGACCCACTTGCTAAAAAAAGACCTAAAGAGGTTTGCAACAAAAAACGCTGGGATCATAGTAGCAGCATGTGGGCCAAGGAAAAAAGCAGGGGTTTTGATAGGTATGAGAGAGGAACTAGAGCCAAAAATCAATAAGATAGTTAGAGACCAAGAAGGCAGATATCTAATTGTTAACGTAGAAACACAGGGGAAAAAATTGGCCTTGGTGAATGTATATGCACCTAATGAGAATAAAAAGCAGTTCTGGAAGGAGGTATTGAAACGAATAACGGAGGAGGCGGAGGGAAATCTGGTAGTTCAAGGGGACTTCAACACTTATTTCTCAGAAGCAGACACCTCAGGAAGGGCAAGGATTGCAGCATGGCAGAAGGAGTTAGCAAATGATCTGGCAAAACTGGGTCTGGTGGATGGCTGGAGAGCCCTGAATAAACAAGTAAAGGACTATACATTTTTTTCAGCAGTACATGGAACCTTCTCCCGCATAGATCACTGCTGGGTAGGTAAATCTGAACTTCAAGCACTAAAACAATGCACGATACTTCCTCTGGTAGTATCGGATCACTACGCAATAATAACAAGATGGGAATGGGGTAAGACAGGGAAAAACCAAAATCAAATTTGGAAGCTAGACAAAGCCTTGCTGACTAACCCAGCGGCAGTAGCCCAAATACAAGAGGAGATAAAGAACTGAATGAGGGATCAGTAGAGTCTATCTTTACATTGTAGGAAGCAGCTAAGGCGGTGATTCGAGGTAGGTTAATTGCCATTAAGGCAAATATAAATAAACAAAGGAAGGCGAGGCTCAGAGAGCTATATCAGGAGCTAATGGCAATGGAGACCAAAGCTAAGAACAGAGACTGCCCCAAATTAAGAAAGGAGATCACGCAAACCAGAGGGGAAATCGATGCCATAGAGAAACAAAACACAATTAGACAGTTGAAGAATATAAAATGCTTTTATTTTGACCAGGGAAACAAGGCAGGGAGGGCCCTTGCTAGGCTGGTACAAATAAAAAAGAATAAGGGAGTTATAACTAGTATAAAAAACCACCAGGGGGAGCCATGTACTGAACCTGAGCAGATAAAGGAGTCTTTTGTGCAGTTCTATGAGAAACTGTACCAGACAGAGAATCCAAACCCTGAAAAGATAAAGGAGTTTCTTAACAAAATAAAAATGCCAAAGCTCAATCAGGCACAAGTACAATATCTTAACTCACCCTTCACGGGGAAAGAGATAAATAATACCATTAAGGGACTGGCAAGAAATAAAACACCGGGTCCGGATGGATACCCGACAGAATTTTATCACAAATTTAAAGGCCTCATAGTCCCATACCTGGTAAAGGTCTACAACGCTATAGCAGAGGAAAAGGCTTTACCAGACTCATTCTATGATGCACAGATAATACTTATACCCAAGCCAGATAAAGACCCTTCCCTATGTGGCAGCTATCGACCAATATCGCTATTAAACCTGGACTTTAAAATTTTCACGAAGACATTAGCAAATAGGCTGGCAGGGTTAATTGGCACAGTCGTACACCAAGACCAGGTGGGTTTTATACCCAACAGAATAGGATCTGACAATATTAGAAAGACAATAAATATAATGCACCATCTAAACAAAAATAAAACTCCAGCAATAATAATTTCGGCTGACGCGGAGAAAGCCTTTGATCGTCTGGAAATGCAAAGTACTCACCAGATCTTGGAGAAAGTGGGGATAAGAGGGAACTACTGTAAGTGGTTATCAGCCATCTACCAACAACCCAGAGCCAGATTGGGGATAAATGGGCAAAGCACCCGACAATTTAAATTAACCAGAGGCACAAGACAGGGGTGTCCTCTGTCACCGTTACTCTTCGATCTGACCTTGGAGCCACTAGCAAGTGCCATCCGCCAAAATGACAAAATCAGAGGGGTACAGATAGGGAAACTCGAGACTAAAGTTGCACTCTTTGCAGATGACATGCTGCTATACCTAACAGAGCCAGAAAAGTCCATTCCAGAACTATTAAAAGTTATAACAGAGTACAGCCAGGTGTCAGGATACAAAATAAATATTCAAAAATCTATTG
Source organism: Sphenodon punctatus (assembly GCA_003113815.1). Classification (NCBI taxonomy): domain Eukaryota; kingdom Metazoa; phylum Chordata; class Lepidosauria; order Sphenodontia; family Sphenodontidae; genus Sphenodon; species Sphenodon punctatus. The sequence goes on along the minus strand of QEPC01013498.1, from coordinate 6,466,750 downwards.
CCATGATATTTGCCCCAAATAAAAGATTGCACCAACAGATTAAAGAAATACAACCGTTCACAGAGACAAAGGATAAATTTAAATACCTAGGAATACAGTTAACAAGGGACCCCAAGGATCTTTATAGGGAAAACTACTTAGAAGCCCTGGCACAAATTAAGAAGGAGATGGATAAATGGAATAACATCACGGCCTCATGGTTAGGTAGAATTAATTTGTACAAAATGAAACTGCTGCCTAAGATATTATATAGAATTATAGCCCTTCCTATCAAAATACCCAAAACATTTGGTCAAATGCATGATAAGATTATGCTTGATTTCATTTGGAACAACAAGAAAGCGAGAATTAAAAAAGAGATTTTACAGAGACCAAGAGAAAAAGGCGGGGTTAATATGCCAAATATAATTCTATATCATAAAGCAGCTACCCTTAGAGCGATTAAGGATTGGTGCACTCCCCAGAAAGACACGCATTGGGTGAATTTGGAAAAGGAGATACTAAAAGTCAATAAATTTGAATATATAGTTAATGATAATGGGGAAAAAGAGGAGGGGGAGTGGAAGCAACATTCCTTTGCAGGGGAAGTCCTGACAGCGTGGGCAGCGGTAAAACGAAAGGCAGGCATGCACTGTACAGCCATGCCGGACTCACTGCTAGACAATGAAAGGATGAACAAACATGGGATAGCAACAAAGCTGAGGAAACAATTAAAAGAAAAGTCAATTCTCAAAATGTCACAGGTGTTCCGGGGAGATCAATTCTTGTCATTCGAAGACTTACAAGAGTTAACTCAGCAGACAATAGACAACCTCCAATACTATCAATTGAGGGGAGAAATTAAACAACCGAAATTAATACCGCATTATATCAGGCCACGCAAAAATATAGAAAGAGAAATTTTCTCTAAGGGAACAAACAAAGGGATTGTTGCGAGAGTTTACAGAGCATTGCAGGAAGAATGGTATAAGGAGGAACCGGGTTACATAAATAAATGGGAAAAATTATTGGGAGAAAAATGGGAGGAGAAGCAAAAAGAGGAAGTTAAAACTCACATGAGAGAGTGTTCAGGTTCACTAGAGGTACGGGAACCGGTCATTAAAACCATTATGTTTTACTATCTGGATCCAAGTAGATTATATAAAATTAGGGGGAAAGGTACAGATAAGTGTTTAAGGGGATGTGGGCAAAAGGCGACGTATTTACACATGTGGTGAAACTGTTCTAAGATAAAAGGTTTTTGGTCAATGGTATGGGAAAACATGCAGAATATAATTAAGGGGGCAATACCATTCAGGCCCGAGATAGCTCTGCTTGGGTTATATCCCTCAGTACCTCTGTTAAAGACCAAGAAACCTATCTGTACCACTATGATAGCTGCAGCATTAAAAGCGATACTACAGTTCTGGATTGAGGAACGGGTACCAGGCACTCAAACATGGATGAACAACTTGTGGTACCTATTCTCCATGGAAAAAGCTATGGCGACCATTAAGGACAAGACAAAAGACTTTAATGCCAAGTGGTTCCAGTGTTTGGAACAGATGCAGAAACCAGAAATGGAAGAAGACCAACGTACTTACCTGTTTGACTTTTTGTTGTGAATATACTGACAATAGTGTAAAAGAGAGAAGGAAGACAGAAGGTGCAAAGGACAATTAACACACGAGTTGATGGGGGGGGCGCGAGGGGAGGGAGGGAGGGCACAACGGTACAGGTTTAAGAATCAGAAAAACAAATGTAACACGGTTAATATGTTAAAGAATAAAATAAAAATAAAGAAATTTTAAAAAAATAAATAAAGCAAGTTATACAATAGTCATTTCCTCCATTTGTATTGGTAGAATGTTCTACTCATTTAAAACTCCAGACCGGCTTGATGGACCTCAGTTTAAATGCCAATCTCTTTAAACTTTGAACCAACCTGACAGAGCGGTTTAGACAACCAGGAACAGAATATGCTAAGATAACGGGTGTTTTTACACACACACTTCTCCTGCATGTTTGCTGTTTCACCCTGAACTTTCTGTGTGTCTAAATCACTCATCCAGATCTTAAACATCTGGCTCTTTGAACTTCTGCATAGAACTTCTCCCAGAGCGTTTGTATGTAAAAAGTTCTCCTGGTAAACTGCTTTGCTCCAGGCAGCTATGGTCACTTGGTTTCCATGGCAGTCTCTCATGTCTACAGCTGCGGCTACTTTAGGCTGCCTTAGGGCAGTGTTTGTGTGACGAATGCATCGAGGAACTGCCTCAGGGCAGTGTGTGTGTGTGAAGAATGCATCCGGAACTTACTTGTGGACTTGTAAACCAAGAAGATTGAAAGACAAGTACTTTAAGGTGTGTAAAAATGCCCAAGGTCGCAGTGGTCGTCTAGCCACAGAAATGGTATGATTGACGATGATGTCATTACAACAAGTCAGGGAAGAATGATTTCAGACATCCTTTCCAATGCAAGTTTCATAGGAGCATCTTATTTGCTTTCTCATCTGGCTTTAAGGTTGCACATCAATTGGTGCTGGTTTATGTTTGGTGTTGAGCTGAAAAAGGTAGTAGATTTATTCTTTACAGGTATTATTCTTATTATCAGGTAGCCCTCTAAATACCCAAATAATTCCACAATTGAAACAGGTATTTGCATATCTGATTTTTTTTAAATATTCATTTCAGTTATTTGTGTTTTTCAGCTTTTTGTCTTGGTTATTTGAGGTTTTTCCCAGTCACCTGGATATTTCATTTGCATAACTTTCAGCAATTGCCATGTGCGATAGTATTGCTGAAATCACGTAACCAAACTAAAATGACTGAAAAACCAAAATAACCAACAATCCGCCCACCACCTCCCCTAAAAAATTTGAAAAGCTCAGTCTGAAATAACCAAAACGGATATCTAGGAGAATGAAAATGGGTAGCAGTTATTATCTGTTTCATGATTTTGGGTTCAGGGAAAGTTAATTCTACAACCAAACAAAAAAGAATAAGAGAAAGAAAAGGGACTGAGCCCAGTTTATTATATTATAACACCAATGTAAGGGTATAAAAAAGATTTTTGAGGTTAACATTAGGGATGGGTGAACGCGGTTCGGAAGTTCAGACCGAACTCAACCGAACTGAATTTTCGAACCGAACCGAATTTCCAAACTCGGCTCTGTTTGCCCATCCCTGAAAGATAATATTCCATTCAGTTCAATGGGGTTTGAATTTCTGAACTTTGTTCGGAAGTTCGGACCGAACTCGAATAATTCGGTTACCCGAACCAAACTTCCGAACCAAACTGAATTTCCGAACTCAGTTCTGTTTGCCCATCCCTAGTTACCATGTAAAATAATGCCTCAAATTATATACATTTTGAATATATAAAGTATCTCATTATAATGAAAATTTGTAAATAATAAAACACATATCCTGACAGAGATGTCTATAAAAAACCTCACATGCTTTTCGGGGGGGGGGGGACCCCTTCCTCAGTGGGAAAATATCTTTAACAGTGTTCAAGTATCAGCTTATTCATAGCATATGTTGCTGAAATAATCGATTTCTTATCTGGGAAAAGAGCACCTCTTTCCTTCCTTTTGTGATATTCCCAAGGGGATACAGTCAAGATGAAACTCCTCTTCTTTATTCCCCTTCAAAGTAAAACAATTTTTAAATTTCTTGCAGGGAAAATACCCACATCATGAATAAACTGATACTTGAACACTGTTAAAGATATTTTCCCACTGAGGAAGGGGTTTTTCCCCCCGAAACGCATTTGGTTTTTTTATAGTCATCTCTGTCAGGATATGGGTTTTATTATTTACAAATTTTCATTATAATGAGATACTGTATATATTCAAAATGTACATAATTTGAGGCATTATTTTACGTTAGCCTCAAAAATCTTTTTTAATTATACACTTACATTGTTGTTAAAATATAATAAACTGGGCTCAGTTCCTTTTCTTTCTCTTACTCTTTTTTGTTTGGTTGCATTGTGAACCCAGGTCCTTAAATAAGAGGATTGCTTTTGCCTTGAAGAACTTTGTGTGTTTAGAGTTAATTCTACTCTCAGTTTTGGCAGGTCTGGCAACCTTATTAGAAAAGCAATGTTACTTGTCCCCCATTAAAAATGTACTATCAGGAGAAGTCAGCAGTTGTGGAGTCTCCGTCAAAAGATGTTTTGACAAATAGTTTTGATAGGCATCTGCCACCAGTGATTTAGGTTTAATTAATCCTGCTTCAGGGCAGGGATCAGACTAGGTGACCTTTTAAGTTCTCCTCCAACTCTGAGCTGCTTTCCAAGAGCAGTCAATTAGAGACGCAGGGGTGTGATGTGAACCTCTGTGCAAGAGTTGAGATAAGGCTGGCGGAACAGATTCGACAAGAGTTAGCAGACAGCTTCTCCAAATCCAGGAATTGTTGCTTCCACAAGGCTGAGGGCATCAGCAGGTCAATATTTCCTCAAGGCAGATTACATTCATTTTGTCCTGCAAACTTGCTGAACCGACATTTAGTAACAGGAAGCTGTTCCAAGAGGGAGTTGACCATGGCACCTAGGTGTGAAATGTTTAGCCTAATGGCCCTATTTTCCCTCATGCAATTTCCCCTTCAGCTGGAATTTCTAATCTTAATAAGCATTTCTGTGCTTCTACCCAAAAAAGGGCAAACACCAGTCAGGTTAAGCAGCAGTCTAGCTACACAGCCTGTCTCCACCAACCTCGCAATTGGAACTTATAATGGAAATATGTATTTACATTGCAGCATCATTCTGTGTGATCTGTTTGTTATCGAGAGAAAATGCATAAGGCAACTGAAAACGAATGCCTTGTATTAACTTTAACCAAGAATCAAATCATATTTCCTTGTAGCTTGCTAATTCCAACTTGTTATATGTAGTCTGCACAATTTTTGCAAACTCGGGTACATGCAACCGAGCCCGCTTGCTCCATGGTAGCTAAGCCCCTGGTTGGGGGGCACTGAGAATGTTGAGCGGGTTTTTGGGTCTAGGGTTGCCACCTTCCCCAGGCTTTGACCCAAGGGGATGGGGCCATGGCATTTTCCTGCCCCTTTCCAACATGCCAATATCCCCATCAGAGCATTGTGACACATTTCCCCTTCAGAACTCTCTCCTCCTAATTTCTCTCATCTAAGCTTTCTGTTTCTTATCTAGCTACTCTCCTGACTCTGTCCTTAAATTTATTTAAGGTCATCTGAGTGTCAGGACACAGAAACTCTGCACCCTCCCCAGCAACCATGAATGCCTTGGACAGGAGCAAGCACTGTGGAAAGTCCCCTTCACCGCCAAATGGCAGTGACAGGGTATTTGTTATGCCCCCCCCCCTTTGAAAAGAGTCACAGAGGCGTGGCCCTGACAGGGAGGCTTGTTAGAGAGCTCTCCCTGCCTGCGTGATTCTGATTGCTACGGCAACTGTCCCAATAGCGAGGCCGTGCAAGCGGGACTCGCTGGACCTGGAGGGCCCCGCCCCCTTTAGGAGGGGCGGACCTCCGCATTGCTGCGTGGGGGGGCATTCCTGAAAACAGCGGGGAAGAAGCAGCAGCAAGAGCTCTTTGCTGCTGCACTCCGCAAGTTGTGAAAGAGGGCGATGGGGTGTCCTAATAAGAATACCGAGGGGGGGGGAAGAAAAAGAAAGCACCTGCCCAACGCGAAGTTAGAGAGAACGCCCTCCCCCCCCGGGGCTGCAGAAGTGGAAGGCGGTGAGTCCCTCCCCACCCAGGTCGCCATGTTAGAGTGGCTCCAGGTATGTGAAGCCCTGATGAGGGCTCGCCCCCCCCTTGCCGGAGGAGTCCCAGGACAGGGAAACAGGGGCAACAGCTACATTGGGCACAGCCCAGGGAGCTGGCACAAGTGGGGCCACAGCTAGTGGGGAAATGGGTGGGGGGCTACCCTTGCACACACAGGGAGAGAAAAGAGGGCAGTAGACCACCTGCCTGCTACAGGGACAGTGATTATATGGACAGCCCCTACCAAGGTCAACAATCCCACAGTCAGGGAAGGGAGCAAGAAGCCCCCTCAGGAGCCATTCCAAGGGGTACACTGGCTAATACAGCACCCTATAAGATGGTTACCGGAGAAAATCACAGGGCACTAGAGCAGCAGGTTACCATGGGTCCCTTGTTGCAGGCAGTGTATCCCAGTGGTTTTGCCACACAATCCACCGGCATGGCCCAGGTGGGGGGTGGGGGTGGACACCCACGGGGTCCCGGGCCTAGTCCAGTTCCAGCATCGGGTCCCAGCCTTAATGGTGGCCATGAAGCAGGGCCCAGGACCGGTGCAGGGAACCCCAGGGGGGGGTGCCTGTTCCCCCTCTTTTGTGCAGGTCACTGCAAGTTGATGGACCACCCCCTGTGGCTCGAAGGCGGATTGAGACTGCGGAAGCCAGCAACGGAGGAGGTGATGAAGCCATCTGGAGGAGGATCCTCATCATCGAGGAAGAACTGCGGGGAGTTCCAAGGAGCAGGTCAGCAGGAGAACTTGGTGTGTCCCCAAGACCAGGGATCAAGCACGCGAGGATGGAACAAGGTGAGCAGACCACGCAAGAGGGGGTAGAAAGGTACCGGGTGGTAACTGAAGGGCTACGGGGCCACATCTGGCCCTAGGGGTGGCTCCATCGGGCAGGGGGGCTTGCTAGCAATAAACTCAACCAGCGCAGACAAGCGAGCCATCAAGGGGCCTGGCAGCAACAGGGGTGCAACCAACCCTCACGTGTGGCACTCCACAATTGGTCTGCTTGAATGGAGGCTGGGTATGGTTGTACCCCACCAGAAGGTTCAATGGGACATGCACAAATATGGGTGGCCCCCACAGGAGGGTTGCAGAAACCCGAGTCGATAGGAACAATAGCGCAGAATATAGGCCTCAGCCCGATAGAGGGTCAAGGAACAGCACGAGAAGCCCCCACAAGGCTTACAGAAGGACTGGATGTACTGGGGGTACTGGAAAGAGTCCTAGAATCCCCCACCACAACAGGTATGGGGATGAGCAAACAAGTGATTGCCCGCCCGCCCCCACCACTGGGTGGAGCCATTCCAAGTGTAGCCGCACCATTTGGGGCTCATTTATTGCCTGCAGTGAAAGAGAAAATACTGAAAGTGGGATATGTCGATATTTACGCCCTTTTGTTCAGTGATCCAATCGTGGATCACTCGTAACCCGACGCAGGAAAGGAGAAAGAAAGGTTCAAGCGTCCCAAAGCCGATCGGAATTGGGCCAATAGGACATCAACGTTTTCAGTATACATGGGGGTCATACTTCAAGCCGATCCCAGCCGAGCACTCGAGCTCCATAAGTATGTGGACATCGTCCGACGTGCGGATGGAACGGGACATGTAGGCACATGGTTGCGCTACGATGAGGCATTCCGCCACAGAGCAGCCACCACACCCGGGCTCCAGTGGGATGTACATGCCCCTGACCTGTGGTTAGAGTGCATGGTTGATGTGACCAAGGCCCCTAGGGCCGACAGTGGTCATCGCCTTGTTCGGGGAGGGGTGGCATGGCTCCTTTCAGGGGAACACTCGAGGGGGCAGCCAGGGAAGTACAGGATCCTGCTGGGAATTCAATAAAAGGCGTCGATGCAACCGCCAGACATGCAGGTTCCAGCATATATGCTCCAGTTGTGAAGGCGGACACCCATCAATCCTGTGTAGCAGACCAAGACAGAAGGGCGGCAAGGGAAGTTATGCCCAGGGGGGAGGGGTCCAAAAAGGGGTCTCCAGCTCCCCTGCCAGGTCACATAACCCAAAAGGGTCCAACCCCAATTAAAATTGATCAATTGGAAAGGGCTTTACAATGGCACCCTGACAGGGCCAAAGTTAGATATATAGTTCAAGATTTCAAGGAAGGTTTTGTTATACCAGCGGGTTTTGTTAAACAGCAGATTATAGTAAAGAACCTTAAGTCAACAATAGGGATGGAAGACATAGTGAGGGGTAAGATCAGGAAGGAGATACAAGAAGGAAGACTAGCAGGCCCTTTTCAGCGCCCTCCCATGAGGAACTTTGTAGCCTCTCCATTGGGAATTGTCCCTAAAAAGGCAAAGGGGGAATTTCACTTAATTCACCATTTGTCCCACCCTCGGGGTAGTTTGATCAAGGACGCCATCCCCAAGGAGCTCGCAACCATTAAATATGCATCGTTTGATGAGGCAGTTGCGAAGGTGAGAGTGACAGGAAAAGGGGCACTGTTAGCAAAATGTGACGTAAAATCAGCATTCCGCCTGCTGCCAGTGCAACCTACGAGCTTTCATCTACTTGGTTTCCAGTTCCAGGGCATGTATTATTATGACTGGGCTATGCCGATGGGCTGCCTGATTTCCTGTTCAATTTTCGAGTGATTCAGTACCTTAATAGAATGGGTCTTTGTACAAAGGCTTAGTAGGGGACCAGTCACAAAATATTTAGATGATTTTCTCATAATTGGCGCTCCAAAGACAGGAGAATGTGCTGCTGCCCTGCGTTTGTTCCAGGAGGTGGTGGTGGAACTGTGGGTTCCCCTAGCTCCTGAGAAGACCGAAGGGCCAACCACAAGGCTCACCTATTTAGGTATTGAATTGAACACTGAAGCTATGTCCTCTAGATTGCCCATAGACAAATTGGCAGATATTCGGAACAAGATTACCGAATGCATGGCAGCCGTAAGATTACCGTTCGCACTCTCCAGTCCTTGGTTGGGAGCTTGAATTTCGCTTGCCAGGTGGTGGCCTCCAGGAGGGCATTCCTATCCCAGCTATATGAAAAATTAAAAGGGGACTTACCTCCCCATTTCCGCATACGGGTTACCAGTGAAATGCGACAGGACTTGAAAGTGTGGATGACATTCCTCGAGGGCTTTAATGGAGTTAGTTTTTGGAGGGAGCTATGGCTTCTCCAAACTAACCTGCAAGTTCAATCAGACGCCTCAGGAAGGGTGGGTTTTGGTATTTATTTTAAGGGTTATTGGTGCACTGCCCCATGGCCCAGTGTGTGGCACCTGACCAGGATCACTAGGGATCTCACCTTCCTGGAGCTGTTTCCCATAGTAGTAGCAGTCCTGCTGTGGACTAGGTTCTTGGCCAAACGGACGGTGGTTTTCTGGTGTGACAACTTAGCCGATGTCCACGTGGTTAACTCACTCTCCTCGCAGTCCTCAAGAGTCAGGACACTGGTCCGAGCACTGATCCTAGCGTGTTTGAAAGACAACATCCTTTTCATCGCAAGGCATGTCCCTGGAATCGACAACGGGATAGCAGATGCCCTTTCTCGATTCCAGATGGACTGCTTTCGGGAACTGGCACCAGAAGCACACCCAGAACCGGATCCTTTATCGCAGGGTATCTGGAACCTTGGGAGATAGAAGTGCAGTCCACCATACAATGGGCACTTGCCCCTCGAACACAGGCTGCAAACGGTAGGGCCTTCCGTGAATTCCAGACTTCTAGGGCGAGCAAGGGGTGGTGGACAGGGTTCCCCATACAAGAACCAGAAGTTCTCCAATTCATGTTGTCCCTACATAAACGGGGTTTGGCTGTAGGGACCATAGTCGGAAAAATCTCTGGCATTACATTTGTCAGCAGGCTGAAAGGTTATCATGTTGGAGTCATGGGCCCGCGAACATACAACTTGTTGTAGGCTGCGTGCCCCCATAACATCTCCCATACTCATCCGATTAGTGGGGTCCTTAGTTGATGTTTGCTATAACACTTACGAAGCACAACTATTTCAAACAGTGTATACCATCATGTACTTTGGGGGATTCAGGGTGAGTGAAGTGGTATGCAGCTTCGCCAGGGATCTTCTCCGTACAGCCTTGTGGTTGGATGACTTGGAGGCCCTACAACACAGAATATTACGGCTTCGCCATTGCAAGACCAATTAGAAAGGGCGTGGCCACCGGGTAGAACTGTATCAATGGGGTCCACGGGCAATTTGCCCTGTGACTCAAATGCAGAGATACATGGCAATCTGGCAGAGCACCCCAGGTGCGTTATTCATCCACATGTCAGGAGCAGCAGTCACAACCTATCAAGTAACAGCCATCCTCTGGGCAGCATTAAAAAAGATTGGTCTCCCAGCACAGGAATTTGGTTCTCATTCGTTTCGCATCGGGGCAGCAACAACAGCCACAGCTGCTGGTTTGCCGGAGTCAGCCATCCAAGCTGTTTGACGATGGCTGTCAACAGCATATAAGAAATATATCCGACCGTATCACCACTAACACTTTCCTGTTTATTTCTACCAGGACCCGGGGACGCTAGTGTTCCTCGAGTGGAGGTGTGGCTCATCGGCCACAGCCTCGTACGGTAGGCAGGTGCCGCTGCTGCAACTTCCAATTGGGGTTCACAGTTGGGCCTTGGCAGGAAGGTGCATGTTAGGTGGACGGGCAAGAGCGGTTTATGCTGGAGGCAGCTCCTCCCTATGTTGAGAAGTTTAGGACACCTGCCATCACCAACGATATTAGTGATCCACCTGGGGGAGAATGATTTACCTGACAGGAAGGGAGTTAATTTAATTGTAAATATAAAAGAGGATCTATTAACAATTAGACAATGGTTCAGCGGGGTTCGTTTAGTTTGGACAGATTGGGTGCCCAGGATAACCTGGAATCGAGCTATTAAACCTGGCAAAGTTGATAAGACCAGAAAAAACATTAACCGGGAAGTTGGTAAATGGTTGAGAAGTTTAAGGGGGTCAAATATTAGACATGTTGGAATCATTCACACAAGATCGGATTTGTATGGAGATGACGGAGTTCATCTATCAGAGCTGGGGAACGACATGTACCTGGCAGCTCTGGCAGGTCACCTTGAGAATTTATTGAATGGTTAGGAGGTGGGGGGCCAGGGTGGTTCAGTTTTGACCACCTCTTAGTGGCAGGGGTCCAGTATGCCAGTAAACGTTTAATAGGTAGGTTTTTAAGTTAGTAAGAGTCATCTCATTAAGAGATGGGAGATGATACACAGAGTAATGCAGGGCACAGCATGCACCGTGATCATGCTCCCTGGGAGTGGTGTCTTAACAGGGTCTGTAGGGACAGACTGGGACGCTTCACTCCTTACTCGTGCCCTCAGAGGGTCGTCCCTCCGCCCCCCTTTGGCCTCGCCCTGTCAAAGGAGGGGATGAAATTGTCTGGAGGATACGGTCAACAGAGGGCACATCTGGGCAGTACCTGAGTTAACAAGTTTGAATAGTTAAATGGCATATTGGACCCAAATTTCATGAGCAATTCCCCACCTTCCTACAATAGAATGACTTAATAAAGAGTGCGGCCAGTTTTACACCAATACAAGTCTCTGTGTCTCATTGGGTGCATCGACAAGTCCCCTTCGCCATGATGGGGTATTTGTTGCACACACACACACCCTTTGAAAAGAGGCGCAGAGACGTGGCCCTGGCAGGGAAGCTCGTTAGAGAGCTCTCCCTGCCTGCGTGATTCTGGTTGTTACGGCAACCGTTTCGATAGCGAGGCTGCGCAAGCGGGACTTGCTGGACCTGGAGGGCCCCGCCCCCTTTAGGAGGGGCGGACATCCGCATTGCCACATAACGCGGCATTCCTGAAAACGGTGGGGAAGAAGCAGCCCCGCCCACCTCCCTCACGTACTGTGGTTTTTAAAAACGGTTGCCACTATGGAACCGAGGAGGAATTTTGGTGGCCAGCCTTCAGTTTAGAAGGACCGCGTTTTTTGCCTCCTTGACAGTGCTGATTAGGCTAAATAGGCTGATTATCATAAAGATTTAATTGGCATTTCATAAATAGGGAATACGATTTAGTAACTCATTTGGCTAATTCTGAGTTCTTTACTGTTTTGTTTACAGGAATTGATTGAAAACCATTTTAATGTTGCACTCAGCAGGGGTCCAGTATGCCAGTAAAAGTTTAATAGGTAGGTTATTAAGTTAGTAAGAGTCATCTCATTAAGAGATGGGGAGATGATACACAGTGTAATGCAGGGCACAGCATGCACTGTGATCATGCTCCCTGGGAGTGGTGTCTTAACAGGGTCCATAGGGACATGTGCTGTCTTCGGACTGGGTGGATGCTTCACTCCTTACTCGCGCCCTCAGAGGGTCATTCCCCCCCTCCCCCTTCGGCCTCACCCTGTCGAAGGAGGGGATGAAATTTTCTGGAGGATACTGTCAACAGAGGGCACATCTGGGCAGTACCTGAGTTAACAAGTTTGAATAGTTAAATAGCATATTGGACCCAAATTGCATGAGCAATTCCCCACCTTCCTACAATAGGATGACTTAATAAAGAGTGCGGTCAGTTTTACACCAATACAAGTCTCTGTGTCTCATTGGGTGCGTCGACAAAGGCAGTTTCTCTCCCTACTGGGATCAAGAGGATGCATGTAGCAGCCCCAATTGCCCTTCTGATGGTGGAACAAATCCCCCTGGAAAGGATATCCAACCTGCCACTGGGCATGCTGTCCCTGCATTTAGTCCGGGGGAACGGGGAACTCCCAGTTCATGGCCCAAATCTGGCCCATGGCAAATATTCGACCTCTATTTGGTTCCTGGATCTGGTCCATGGTTCCAGTCCTTACTAGGTCTGAAGCCCAGTCTTCAGAAAACTTTGCAATTCAGCAAAGATTATGGTATTCAGTTCCGAACGTTCCGAGGATCAAGGCCATTATTGGGTTGAAATTTCATTTCTCACCATTGAAAAGCATGTGTGCAAAGTCTGACTTTGTGTCATTGGCTTCGCTCACTCATTCGATTGGCTTGATTCAACTTCTAGTAGTTCAACTCAACTCCATTTGAAATCAAAGTACCTGAAGTTAAATTTTGACTTCATTAATCAACCAAACTGAACACATTACACAGTATCAAAGCAGACACTTTCAGCTCAATCCTGAATTTACTGAATTCTATAGCAATATTCCTAAAGAATTTAATGGTGGAGGGTTGCACCCTTTGTTTTCCACTTCTGCACCTTTCAAGTAGAGATGCCAGTAAGTTAGGATGTTAACAAACGAGGTGAGGTTTCGGTCACTCACGTTTAACATGTAGAGACTAATGAACGTGCAGTCCCTCGTGGGTAGTTTTTGTGCGCCCATGTAGCCCCCACGCACAGGTTCAGTGTGACTAGACTAATAAACAGGCCGGTGCTCTTCCCTGCCATGATTTCCCCCACCAACACACACACACACCCTCAGTGTCCTGCCCCCTGCCATCGAGCAGCCATGGTGAACCATGGAAAGAAGCCACTATGGATGTGTCTTTCTTCAGGGCTCTCACTCTGGGAGGCAAATTATTTTAAATGATTTTTGTGGTATCAATAAAGGCTTTAAAAATGTTTCTTATCACTGTGATTGACTCTGGCCCATCTGCCTCCCCCTTAGCACCTGGCTGGTGGCTTTTCCATGTGCGTTCCCTACTGGTAGTAACCGGCTGCAAGCCCGCGTGTTCCCTATTAGCATTCACAGACTAGCCAGCTGCAGGCCTTAGCCTCTCTCTTATTGGCATTTGCAGGCTAGCCAGGTCTGGGCATGACAATAGAAAGCATGGAGGTGCAGGCGGCTACTCTGTGAATGGCCAGCACCCAGCCTTTGCCTATGGCTTTCTACGGCCATTCCCTTTGCACCCGGGCAGAGGCTTGTCCCCTTTTGGGTACTATTACCCTTCCCCAAGCCTCACCCCCCCTGCCCTCAAGCGCATGGCCAGAGGTCTCCCCCCACTGTTTTAGGTGCACCTGCTCCCCTTTTACATTTCAAACCCCAGCCCGCCCACCCACCCCCAAGCAGCATATCACTAAGCCGTACTGCCATTCTCCACGCCACCTATCCAAACATCCAAAAAAGCATGGAAAACATGGATTATAAAAAATAAAAGAACATTTATTTATTTATTTATTTATTAAATGTAACTATTTCTTCTTGTGCCTGTTCCTTTTGGGGGCAGCTCGGCACAATAACTTTGGTGGTGGAATGGGCAGGAGACATTTTCCCTATCCTTCTTCCGCAGATCCAGCTGTGGTGGAGTGTTCGTGGAAGGGATGCAGGACCAACGTGGCAACCACATACCTCTCATCCTTACATTTCAAGCAGCCAAAGATGGACAAGCCCCACCACCTGAGTGAATAAGCTCTGCCCCCTCACAGATTTAAACACAAACACACACAGAGTCACCTCCCAACATTCCCACTGCATAAAGAGGAACAGAAGCTCTCCTGCATATCATCCCACTTAGCTTCTTGTAATTCCACCATCTCCATATTGCCCTCTCAAGAGCTTTTCCTGGGAGGAAACCAGGAAAGAAGGTGCCCGAGACTTGAATTCTGATCACTTGTCTCTCTTTTCATAGAGGGATTTTGACCCCCTGAAGGAGGGACAGTGGGATTCAACATCCAAAGAGGGACTGTTCCTCCTAAAAAAGGACCATTGGGAGGTATGCAACCATGCTTTCTTTAGTATATAAAGAAAGGTAGTCATCTACCAGACACATACTTTGTGCCTAGATGAAACCACAGAAGCATACCCCATGCAGAACACCCTTAGGGAGTACCACTACTAGGACAGATCTTTGACAGTGCGTTACCACAAGAAAGCATTGCTACAGCCTTTTTGGCTTATTTATTTATAAACGTATACCCCGCTCCCTCCAGCCCTAAGGCAGCTCAGGGCAGTTCACAACATCTTAAAACCATACATTAAAAACAATACAAAAAGGGTTACTAAAACAATCAATTCATCATTAAAAATCAATTAAGGAGGTAAACCCACTGGCGAAAACGCACCCTCACTCCCACCCTCCCTCAAAGGCCCAGACAAAAAGTCAGGTCTTACAGACTTGATGAAAAGCCAACAAGCTGGGAGCCAGGCGAGCTTCCTCTGGGAGGGAGTTTCACAGCCGTGGTGCAACCACCAAGAATGCCCTCTCCATCGTGGGCCTCCCGGCTCACCTGGTAGATCGCAGAGGTCATTTCAGGGCCCGGGGAGTGAGGCGGTCTCTCAGATAGGAGGGGCCGAGGCACTAAAGCACAGGCATTTGTACAAATGGAAGACACAGGCTTCTAACAAACAAGATGCTAGCCCCCTGGAGCACAGGTTTGGTCCGTGCATCTCCCACTCACATGTTTAGCATGTAAAGCTTAAAAAACGGGCAGCTCCCTGCGTGTATTTCTTGTGTGTTAGGGCAGCCTCCAATCAGTCCCCACTCACAGGTTTAGCATGACAAGTCTAATACACAGGCACTCTTCCCCGCTGCACTGTGCCCACAAACCCCCATCCCCCATTCTCAGTATCCCACCCCTTCATGACTCACAGTCACAGCAAATTTTGGGAACAAGAATCTGCACCAGCCGTTTGTTTCTTCTGGGCAATTATGACACTGGGAGGTGGTCCAGCATCTACTATCCCCACCCACCCAAGGAGGTTCATATCTGGGTTTACACCTGCCAGCACTTGGTCGGTGGAACGAGCCTTTTATGTACAGATTGCTGAATTTACTGAGCAAATTGCACACTCTATTGAGCACCCATAGTGAAACCTGAAAGTGAAAACAAAGATTGAAAGCAGACTCACTTAGTCTTTCCATGTTGTCATCACCTGATTTCTCATATCCATGGCTCACAGTAATGTACTGGCAGGTAGCAGCACACAGTTCTACTGGAGTCCTGCCCACTGTGGTGTTGGAAATCCCTCTTGGGCTTCATAACCCCCCCCAGTCAAACATGCACCTTTTGTACTCCCTTTCTAGCATCTTTTGCAATACCATACAGTGGGGCAAGGAAAACATCCCTTCTGACCAGGGTGCTTTGCAGTTCTCAAAGTGTCCAAACTTTGCATAGGGCAACAAGTTCTCCTTCAGTCGGTTCACATTCCCTATACTAGAATCACTAGTTTCCACAAAGACATTCATCTCTACAATTTGATCCGGGCACTCCCAGTGGCCCCGTGGGTATCCTCTTGCTGTCATCAAGGCAATGATGAGAAAAAACAGCAGGGAAGGTCCAGTCTCTGTTAGTGACTGCCCTATGTCTGGCAGTGCACAAACATCCAGAAAAGTCATGGTCTTAATAAGCCGGCTACTATGGGGGTCCCTGCCCTCAAGTGCAAGTGCATGACCAGTGGACTCGCCACCCCATTTTGGGCACAACTGCCACCCCCTTCCCTTCCTATGCCCATAAGGTTCATGAAAAATTAAAGAATTGTATTAAATTTTACTAAATTCAAGAACTTTAAATATAGAACTATAAATATCAAACTGCTTCTTTTTCTACCTGCTCCTGGAGGCAACTGGGTGTGCTCGCTTGGTTGGTGTGACTGGCAGTGTGACATCTTCCTAATCCTCCTCCCGCAGATCTGACTGTGATGGAGTGTTTGCGAGAAGCGTGCAGGAATGATTGGGGGGTGGGGGGGGAGAGAATCATGCCTGGCCCAGAAACTGATTCCTGTCAGGAATGCAATGCAGAGAGGGCTTTGTGTGCTTTCTAGGGGTGGGACCCCGGGGTAAATACCGGATACCGGATTTACCGGTTTCCGGTTCTCAAAGAACCGGATTCCCGGATTAAATCCGGTATATCGGTACCAGTTTTATTTCATTGATTTCAATGGGGCACTGTGTCCCCATTGAAATCAATGAAATACAATTAATTCCTCCCCCCTCCCCCTCCCAGGCTGCGTGGGTGGAAGGGGGGACACCCCCCACCCACCCTGCCCAGCCTGGATTTTTGTTTAAAAAAAAGAGCCCACCCCCCAGCACCAGCG